>CM053581.1:280392033-280473253 GCA_028627135.1 Pseudochirops cupreus
ATCTGTTTTTCTGTTTGTTTGTAACTTGTGTTTGCTTTCTCTGAAGTTCAGGGTGCTGATTTTTCCCCCTGAACTAGGTAAATGATATGTGTTTGATTGATTAAAGTAAGATTGTTAACCCATTTTGAGTTGCTTTCCTTTAGAAAAGTAGATCTAAGAACCTGGGCTAGCAGCCGCCCTAGGTATGCTTAGGGTGCTTGCTGATACACACTGTACTCCTTCTATAGTGGACAAGTTTCTATTTTTATCAAACTCAGTTAATTTTGATTTTGCTCCCCCAAAAGGGAGTCAATTTATAGGAATCATCCCCACCTTTTTTGTTTTTACTATGACCAGATGACTCACAGATCAACCCCATCTGATGTTCACTTGCCATACCCTCTCTACTTCTTCCCCAGTGTTGCCTGTTTTTGTCTTGAATGCTGACTTTGTCCCTCTCTATGCTCCCTTCCCCCCACCCTACCCTATTGATTTTTACCAGCCCCAGCAGTTTGGCTGTTGTCATTTCAGTCATGTCCAACTTTTTGAGATCCAATCTGTGATTTTCTTGGAGAAGATACTGGAATGATTTGCCATTTCCTTCTCCAGCTCGTTTTACAGATAAGGAAACTGAAGCAAATAGGGTTAAATGGCTTGCCCAGGGTCATATAGTCAGTGTCTGAGGTCTGATTTGAACTCAGATCTTCCTACCTCCAGACCTGGCATTCTATCCACTGTACCACCCAACAGGGCTTGAGAGGCTGAGCCACTTGAAAGGAAATTGATTTCCAAGGCATCATTTGTTATCCACTGCCAGATGTTTCTACATCAAGCAACAATGCATCTCCCCCACCCAAACAAGCCAAATGACCCTTACCTGATTGGCCGATAGGAACTCCTGGTTAGCCTCATTCATCCCCATATACATGTTCTCCCCATCAAACTGAAACAAACAGAAAGGAGTCATTCTCATTAAAGCAGCTTCCCATAAGTTCCCTCAACTTGAAGAAGCCTTTCACATGTGTATCCAGGTAGATAGATACACATTGCTCACATAGGTGGGTGGTATGTGTGTGGGGGGGGAAAGGGTTAGAAGGAGAGCTAGTAATCCAGCCAAGATTACTCCTGCCCAGAACTAGCCCCAGCCAGAACAAGCGTAGGTGAGAGTATGAGTACACTAGGGAAGCTGAATTAGATGGATGAGACCTAGTCTTCTGGAAGGTCAGTACAGCAGCTGCCTGAATGTAGCTGTTCTCGCTGCCATCCTGTGAGAGAGAAGGTTTGGGGTGGTCTCATGGGATTACATCCCATGAACATAGCTCCCCCCTTATTTCCCATATTTCTCCTTAAGGTAAGTCCTCATAACCATACCCTTAGGCCAGTAGTCTTGAGTGCAATATAATAGAGACTTTATTACAGGCATAAACTATTTATAAGAAAACCAATTGTATATGCACACAGGGCAGATACAGAGTCCAGGTTTGGAAACAATTCTTAATGGCTTCCTCACTTATCTTCCCAGACCCCTGAGTCCCATATTCTCTCAATCCTGGCTCCCCAAGAAGTCTAGTTTCTTTCTGTGTCTCTCTGTCTTGAGTTTTCCCTTTTGCTTTCCCTATGTCTTCTTTCCTGTTCAAATCTTTCTTTCTTTTTTTTCTATTAATCAATCACCTTTTTTTCTTTGTTTCTATTGTTCTCCAAAACCCCAGTGCCATTTCCCAGGGGGAGACCAAAAGGCCTCCCTTATTTATTCACTATCAGGCTATAAGTCATCACCATGTCAGACTCAGACTATAAATACAAGGAAGCCGTGGCATCATATACTCCCCTTCTCTTACATCCAGACTCTCCAACATGCCCCTATAGTGGCAGAGTTTCCAGACCTTATCTCGTAATAGGGGGAGCCTGAGTGGTCTCCAAATGAACTGATCATCATGGACTCAGCTCTTAACCGGGGAACTGGCTCTCCACCACCAACATAATACCAACTCTTCCTACAGGCTACAGAAACCCAGGGGAAAGGAAAACCTGGATGCATATACACTCTTCCCTGGCTACCTCCCTGTTTGTCAGCATACCTTGAAAAAAGACATTGAGATGGTCCCGTATAAAGGATACTTCCTAGGACACACAGACCTACAACCATGCATATCTTTCCCAATATATAGATAGGGGTTTATCTGGGGATGACTCATTCTGTGAACAATCCAAACGGCCTAAAGTGCCTAAGTGAGTCAGTCTAATATGGACCAGCAATGGATAACAGGCATTATTTCTCCTTAAAAGTGCTGGCTAACAGAACCTCTACATACCAGTAACAGCAGCATAAGAGGGAGCAGCTCCAGTGTGTAGCATGGTGCTGACAAGCATTGGAAGCAATGTATCTTATAACACAATCTGGCCTGAGTCCCTGAGACTGGAGAACAAATCTGTTCTAAGTCACAAAGACATGTATCTCACAGCCTTCTCTTCCTGGTTCTGCAGACCTGGCCCAAGGTCACTGTAAGAGTTACCTCTCTGACGCAAATCACACATGAAACAGAATTAACCACTCCACTCCTCCGCCTTCATTTTCAGAACCCTAGCCCTAAACCCTTCATTGGCTTTGAAACACCTTGGCCAAGAGTTCCCACTGGATTTCCAGAAAGAACTGGCTATTATTAATTAATTAGCCACACAAGGCTGATACTACCTTCTCTAAAGGTTTCTCTAAATGTCTCTCAAAGTATCACCGAGACCATTTTGGAGGTTAAGTGCATAGCTCAAGAAGGTAAAAGGTGAATTCTTTATAAAGTCCCACTAAACTCAGTGACTCACAGACGATGGTCCCAAACTCTCCTCTGCTAGGCAACCAGAGATTTCACAGGATAAATCAATGAATCAATCAGCTAACAATTATTTATCAAGTACCTATTATGTACTAAGCATTACACTAGGCGTTGGGCATACAGGAGCAGAGAATGGAATAATCCCTACTCCCAATAAGCTGCTTGTTGTTGTTTGCTCTTTGTTTTCAGAGACAATCAATGACATCATGGGGTAATGTCTTGACTTGCATGTGAACTGGATTTAAATGAGGCAGAGTGCCACAAAGCTGGCAGCCTCATTCTTTCTTCCAGAGTTATCAAAGTCCAAAAATCAAAATGACTGGCGATGGCCCAGGATACAGTGGATGACCTTGACAAGCTCTCAGTGCTCCACAGCCACCTTCATGGCCACTGGAGCAAAGTATTCTCATTCGCCCATTCCACTGGGAGGACGTCTTCACATGCTTGGGGGTAGACATGCTCCTAACTCACCACCAGGTTTGAGGCCTGCCTCTTACCCTCAACCTTGTTTAATTCATCTGCTAAGACAGTTTACAAGAGTATGGCCACTGCACATGCTACAGCTTCTTGGAGGCTTACGTTCAATGAGCTTACATTCTAATGGGAGGTACCAGCATATACATGTGTGTGTATGTGTGTGTTTATACATATGTGTGTATATGTGTATTTTTGTGTGTATGAATATGTGTGTATATGTATGTATGTGTATGCATATGTACAAATGCATTTATACACACATATACATGTGTATATACACATAGTTATATATACACACATATACAACATAAATATAATAATAGAAACATATGCAAAGTATTGAATACAAGGTAGTTTGGGGGGAAGTACAATAGAACAATTGAGGAGATGGGATTCATGCAGAAGATGGTGCCTGAGCTGCATATTAAAGAAACAGAGGGATTCCATGAGGCTGAGAGACAAAGGGAGGGCAGGCGATGGGGGGATGGTGAGTACAGAGGTGTAGAGATGGGAGATGGGGTATTATATGGGAAGAGAAGAGGGAAGTCCAGTTTGACTAGATTATAGAATGAGGGAAGAGGAGTAGTGCCCAATGAGGCCAGAATGATAGATTGGGGCCAGGTTTTAAACGCTAAAAGGAAGAGTTTAGATTTATCTTAGAGGAAACGAAGAAGCAATGGAATCAGCTGAGTAGAGGCATCACATGGTCAGCTCTGTGCTAAAGGAAAATCATTTTGGCAACAGTGTGTAGAATAAGCTACAGTTGTTAAGAGACTTGAGGCAGGAAGGTCAATTAAGAGATTGCTGTAATAATCTAGGCAAGAGATAATGAGAGCCTAAAATCAAGTGGTACCTGTGTGAGTAGAGTCAGAAGAGGCTGGATGTAACTGATGTTGTGAAGGGAGAATCAGCAAGATTTGGCAATTCCCTAGACATGTGGAGAGTGACGAACAGTGACATCTCCAGAAGAATGTCCAGATTATGAACCCAAGGCACCAGAAGGGTGATGGTACCTTTAACAGAAATTAGGAGGTTTGGAAGAGGGGAGGGTTTCAGGAAAAGGATTATGAGTTCAGCTTTAGACACATCCAGTTTTAAATGTCCACAGGCAATTGGTGATGTGGGACTGACACTCAAGGGAGAAAATGAACGGATATGTAGTCAGTCACATAAAGACAATAGTTAAATCTATGGGAACTGATGAGGTTACTAAAAAAGAAAATATAGAAGGAGAAGACCAGAGAGCCTAGGATAGAACCTTGGGGAATATCTGTTGTTGCTGGACAATAGATTGAAGGCTGGAAAGGACCTTAAAGACCCTTTAGGCTAGGTGGCAATGTGGAGAGAGCACCAGGCCTGGAGTCAGGGAAACCTGAGTTCAAATCTGGCCTCAGACATTTACTAGCTGTGAGGCCCTGGGCAAGTCACTTAACCCTGTTTGCTTCAGTTTCTCATCAGTTAAATGAGTTAGAGAAGGAAATGGTAGACCACTCCAATGTCTCTGCCAAGAAAACCCCAAACGGGGTCACAGAGAGTCAGACAGGACTGAAACAGCTGAATAGCAACAACTTTGCTTTATAAAGGAAGAAATACTGAACTGAAGTACCCTGCTTAAGGTCGCTCAGGGAGTAAGCATCAGAGGCAGGATTTGAACCTGGAACGTCTGACTCTAGAGTCGCTGTTCTTTCTGCTGTATCACAATGCTTGCTAAGATTTCTTTACCTTCTCTTCCCTTGCCAAGCTGGCATTGTTTAGTTTTCATTCTCTGTCTGCTGGGGCCCCTCGAGTTATATCCACAGACCAATTAAGTGAGACAGAACTCCAACAACACTGCTTACAGCTGCTTCACACTTGTTCAGCAGGAGAGCTCGGCTGGCAACACCTCTATCTATGTCTAGAGGCCTGGGGGCCTCCCTCCTCTCCTCTCGACACTTGTTCCCTTTTAGCAGAACAAGTCCCACAGTCCTTGTGATCACCCAGTCTGCAGCACAAGCTGGGCAAGGTGGAGGAAGAGAATAAAGGTTCATCAGAGGCAGCAAGAGTGAGATCATGTAACCAGATCCTGGGACTCACAAAACTGCCCCCCAGAAGGCAAGAGAGTCTGACCTGAGTCACTCACTCAGTAAAGATTCCTAATGCTGCAGCTGAAGCATCACTGCATCTGGAGAGAGAGAACCCTTACCATCAGACTTAGAAATGGAAGGAACCTCAGAGGTCTAGAGCAACCTTCCTGTTTTGCACATGAGAAGATCAAAAGACCCTGTTTCAGATACCAACTCTGTTACTACGAGGTCCGTGGGCAAATCCTCTCTCTGGATTTCAGTTTTCTTACCCGCAAAATGGATTTATCTGTAAACGGCTACGGACAAATTGATGTCTAAGCTTTCTTCCAGGCCTAAGGTCCCATATTGCGTGTAGAGCTCCATATTAGACACTGAAGGATGCAAAGAGACACAAAACAGAGAGTTTTGATGCCATTTTTGCCACTAACTCCCTCAGGGACATTGGGCAAATTTCTTTCTTGGGTCATTTTCCCTTTGAACTTCAGTTTCCTGGCCTGAAAACAAGGATGCTCAATTAACTATTTGTTAGGGCTCTTTCCACTTCTGACATCCTATGGTCCTCTATGATTCAGCTAAACTGTTCTTGAGCCTATTTTTGGAAGAAGGTGATCAGCAGAGCCAGGATGTCATTATTACTTCAGGAGAGTCAGGAAATGTAGTCAGGGCAGAAGTCCCAAGAAAACGACTTTTTTCTTTGCTAAAGGTGAGGTCACTGCTCAGAGCTTCACACATAAAGGAGAAGGCTTCCTCCAAGCCCCTGAGATCCTCTTCATTAGCAGGGTCTGGGAGACAGAGAGAGCAGGGACTGCACTGTTCACTTTCAGTTTTCATTCAATGTCAGGTATTGCCTGCCATTTTTTCTTTTTATTTGAAAAAACATAAGCTATTATCTCAATATCCAGAAATTCTCATTATCCTCCAAATTAAAATAAACATGTCGATGATATACCACAAATTGACTGGAGGAGTATGTGTCTGTCTGTGTGTGTGAGTGCACTTATATTGGTATCAAAAGTTTAATATTCATAATGAATGAATGGATAAATGAATTGAAAAAAAGTGCAATAAAGCACTGTTGTTATATGGCTGTGAGGTTCCTTCCATTTCTAAGTCTATGATGGTAAAGATTCTCTCCAGATGCAGTGATGCTTCAGCTGCACCATTAGGAATCTTTACTGAGTGAGTGACTCAGGTCAGACTCTTGTCTTCTGGGGAGCAGTTTTGTGAGTCCCAGGATCTGGTTCCATGATCTAACTCTTGCTTCCTCTGATGAAACCTTTATTCTCTTCCTTCACCTTCCCCAGCTTGTGCTGCACGCTGGGTGATCATAGGACTATAAGCACTGAAGAATTGAAAGTGGTACATGGAAAAAAGTACTAGATTTAGAGTCTATGGACCTGGATTCAAGTCTCAGTTCTCCTACTTATTACCTATGTGACCTCAGGCTATTCTCTTAACTTCTTTGGGCATCAGTTTCCTCATCTGTAACATAAATGGATTTGACTAGATGAACACTTCTCAGGTCCTTTCCAGCTCAAAACTGAGGGTCCTACAATCCAGAGGGCAAGAGCCAAAGTGTGTAGCAAGGCTGAGCTGGCACAAGCATTACAAACAAGGAAATATAAAGGAGAACAGCACTCAGAGATGTCACCAGAGAAATGCCTGAGGGAAAAATGGGATGGTTATGTGGTGGAAGGCATGACCTACAGCCCCTTGGAGGTTCCCCTGCTTACCTCCTGAGGACAAGAGAAAGAGCAGAGGGCCCCCGGGACACTGGGCAGACCCAATGGTGAGCTGCAGCCAACTTCAGAGAAACTGTTAAATTTTCAGTGTATTTCTTTACAAACTGGGACTGGGTTTATTGTTCTGTTGGGTGTCTAGATCAGTCATGTGAAACCCAAACAGAAAGAGGGGCCCTTACTTGGTACATAAAGATTCTTGGGTGCAGCGTGTTGACTTAAAACAACATATTAACATTATCTCTGTTCTGCTGTATTTTTATTCATTTTGTTAAATATCTCCCTATTACACTATAAGCTGGTTTGCTGAGGACGGGTGTTTGACATCTCTAATTCAGACTTGAGAAAGTGATGGAGAAGATGCTAATAATGCAGATTAAACTTGAAAACGTGTCATGGGCAGCTTTTCTTTGAGAGCCTGTTATAAAACATTGACCAGCATGCTCTCGGGTAGACCCTTCATATCATCATACTGAAGTGAAAGCATGAATAAGAAACATACAGGACGGGCAGGCATAGATGGGTTGTGTTAATTGGACTGATGAAATAATAGATCCCTCTGAGTTAGGGATAGGCATAGGGACTGGGGATAGGGTTGAGGGTAGGGACCAGATCTATAGTTTGATTGATGTAGGGAGTGCCTTCAAGAGGAAATCCCTTCTACCAACACAGGCTGGCATCTTCCCTACAATTTATAATCTGAAGCACTAAGAGGATAAATGACTTGCCCAAGGGCAGAGATCCTGATGTAAGTCAGAAACAGAACTGGAACTCAGGATTTCCCAGCTCAAAGGCCAGGGCATGATACATGGTGCAACCCTGCCTCTCAGCATCAAGATGTTATGTGATATGACATAGCTATTAAATGTTTAGATTGGTTTTGTTTGTAAAGAACTATCTATTGTACATATTAGGGGTGGGGGAGCCTTAAGTATACAGTATGCCCAGAGGGTTGTCAAGGAGTGAATTGAGCTTGTCTCACTAGATGCAAAGACCTCAAATAAATGCCAAACACAGAAAAACAAGTTTCAGATTTGGATCAGGCAAAACAAGTGTTGCTACAAAGTCCCTGTTATGTAGACCTGTTATGCAGAGGTCTATTTGTGGAGAATACTTTAGGGGCTCACTTGGTCACCCTAAAGAGCAGTTATTTCCTCTCCAGAGACTACTAAGGGAAAGGTACATGAAGAGCCAGGCAGAAGAGCCCAGGAGAGAAGCCCCAGACATTCTCATGGAAATCTAGAAATCAGAGGACTCTGGGGAGGAGGCAAGTCCCTGGGGGACTGAAACCCGGAAAAGAATGAACCATGTAGGTAGGGAATTAAAGAGGGATTAAATCTGTTGCTTGTGAGAAGTCATGCATGTCTGGCCATTACACCTTATAGGTACTTTTCCACTGTGCCACCCTGATAAGGGGCTACTCAACAGGACACTGGAGATACTGGTTAGTGAGAAGTGATGCTCACTCCCTGTGTGATCTCTCTGAGTCTCAGTTTCCTCATCTATAAAATGAGAGGGTTGGTCTAGATAAGTTCTGCGGTCCCATCCAATCCTAGGCCCATGATATGTGACTTGATGTTCCTCTCACCTACATTATTTTGACAGTCTTCCAATTGGCCTTCCTGCTTCCAGTCTCTCTGTCACTAATTCATCTTGCAATGCTGTCAGGATAACTTTCCACAGGTAAAGATTTGATCACGTCATTCCTCTACTCAAACCTTTTCAATGAATCCCTACAGAATAAAGTTCAGCCTCAACCTGGAATTCAAGGCAACTTGTCATCTGGGTAATACAAGGAGCCTGGGGCTGTGCAGGAAGAACCCATAGTTACAAAGAATACAGAGATGCATAGGAAGGTTTTTATGAACTGATGCAAAGGCAGCTGATCAGGACAGTAAGACAGCATGTGAGCAGTGTCCACAACAATGCTGATGCAAAGCACAACATGAAACTGAATTTGCTGTAATGACAACAGTCGCATTTGGCCTCAAACAAAGGAATAGAAAATGCACCTCCTTCCTTTGCAAAGGTGAAGGAGTATAGCTGCAGAATAGTGCATGAAGTTGGTCATATGTCAGACTCACATGGTGCATTGTGGAGTACTGCTGAACATTTTCCCCCTTTCTTTTTTCTTTTCTATTCTTTGTTGCAGGAGATAGCTTTCTGGTATGGAAATGGGGCAAGGGCAAATTTGGAAATGGAGGTAATGTAAAATTGAAAAAAAAACCCACAAAATACAGATCCCAAATCCTTCTCCAGACAGTCTTCCCTGAATGACCTCATCTAACTACAAAACTGTCCAATTGAAAAATGTTATAATTATTGTTGTTCAGTCTTGTCTGATTCCTTGTGATCCTGTGGACCATACTGTCCGTGGGGTTTTCTTGTTAAATACTGGAGTGGTTTGCCATTTCCTTCTCCAGTAGATTAAGGCAAACAGAGATTAAATGACTTGCCCAAGGTCACACAGCTAGGAAGTGTCTAAGGTTGGATTTGAACTCAGGTCTTCCTGACTCCAGGTCTAGTGTTCTATCCACTGAGCCATCTAGCTGCACGCTATATAGTTCTATAGCTAGAACTATACTTACTCATAATTTGCTCTGGTAAGTATGGTGCTCAGGTGTTTTGTGTGCCCTTCATCTGATCACAAAAGATCACAGATCTCCACCTGGAAGGAAACCTGGAGGCCATCAATTCTAAACCTTTTATTTTATAGATGAGGAAACTGAAACAGAAGGAAATCAGTGACTTGCCAGGGTCATACAGCTAGTAAAGTGTTTGTTCCAGAAATTGAATGAGGCTCCTTCTGCCTCCCAGTCCTTTGTCCTCCACTATATAACTCCAACTAGACTGTCAGTTCCTCCAAAGCTGGACCATGTCTTTTCCCCCTGCATTCCTGACAAAGGCTAGTAGTACAGACTCCTGCCTACACACATGCCTAACTGGGAGAGGAAGGGGGTACGCTGGAAGGCCACACAACAGAATGCCTCAGCCAGCTGGGTAACTTTTTGACTTTTTTCTGAGACTAGAAAATTTTATGAACCTGGAGAAATTTATGAGCTTGGAGAATTTGGCAAGTGGCCCAGTGGGGACACTTCAGCTCTGCAGAACTCACACTCTTGGAGGCGTGGTTGAGCTCTGCTGAGCAGCAAGACTGGTGTGGTGAGCATCTGAACTGGCTTCTCAGCAGGAACTTGTTGCACAAGAGGTTGAGCTCTGCATTCTCTTCAGGGCAAAGCATTTTGCAAAAGAAATCCAAGCAACATCTGCACTTGGTGCTTCCAGAATCATTCTCCTTTTCTGAACAAAACTGAAAGACAGACTTCTTTATGCTGGTGGGGTGAGAGAAGCAATGGGCTTAGGAGCTGCCAGGGTTGGGTCCATCACTTACTGACTGTGGGCCAGCATGGCACAGGAGACTGGAGTTGGGGGCATAGGACCTGAGTTAAAATTTTACAGTTTCTTTGACTTTCAGCTCTGCCATTTACTACCTATATGGTCTTGGGCAAGTGACTTCAACTTTCTGGGCCTCGGTTTCCTCATATGTAAAAAGCAGGGATAACAACACTTGCATCACCTCCTTTTTTGCAAGGCTCCTTGCTTGAGGTTCTCATTTCTTTTTATTTTTTTTTTGTACCATGCTTGGCATTTCATTGGTCTGTGGAGCTGCCTTCTACCAACTGGGACTGGCCACTGCTCTTTGACATCTAGTAGAAGAGGTGCTTAGGGCACCAAGAATTGAAATTATTTTCCCAGGGGCACAAAGTCATGATTTGACAGAGGAAGGACTGGAATCCACTTTTCCTGACTCCAAGAAGAGCTCTCTGTCTATTGTATTCCCCTTTCTCTTTTCTTTTCTATTCTTTGTTACAGGAGCCAACTTTTTGGTATGGAAATGGGGCAAGGGTAAATTTGGAAATGGAGGTAATGTAAAATTGAAAAAAAACTCACAAAATATAGATCAAAATTCTCCTCTAGTTGCCTCTCAAGACTGTTTTGAAGATAAGATAATGTATATATAAATAAGACTCTGTAAAGAGTAAGATAGGGGAATAAGAACTGAACCAGTCAGGTCATTGATATAGGCACCTCCAACTCCCTTTAGCAAAACAGGTTGGCTCTATCTCTACAACCTATAAATGTAGATGCTTGTCTAAAGCATTGTCCCAGAGTCACACAGCTCAGAGGTGTCAGTGGCAAAGTTTGCGTTGCCCCAGGGTCAGACTACCCATCAAAGTATTCGCAAATATGCTTAGTAAATATGAGCTATTATCATTTCTTTATCAGACCAAATTCTCCTTGTTATTTGATATACTCCTTCCTTATTAGCTTCCATGCCTCCTAAGACTCAGACAAGTGCTGACTTCTATCCTGGACTTTACTAGGACACTGGCTGCCAACTGACCAATCATAAAGCTTGGGAGGCAGCAAAGGTCTAGCTAAACCCAGAAAATGCACTGGAACATCTCCACTGCTGACTTGATTATTTTTCTTTTTTTTATCAGGCTATATGGGCACAAATAAATTTATTAGAAAGTCTTCTGTCAGGATATTTTTTCAATTAAATGTTTACCACCTCCTTCCTAGCCAGGTAGAACAGATAACTAATGGGTCCTCTCGCCGGCCTCATTATCATTGTGCTATCCAATGCACTTCAAGACAATCATTCCCATCACTCTGTATTGATTTATGGTAGAAACAAACATTTTAATATTTCCTGTTTGGGGCTTTGATTTCCGCTCATTTCACCACAGCATAGCTCCCTAGTTGTGTGGAGTCCCAGTCTGGCTTGGGATCTGAGTGCTACATTTATCATACTCCATTTCTGATAAAAATTGATCAGGCTTGTTTCTGTGCCTGGGCCCTCTTCATGCTGAGAATAGTGTTCTCCGTATGTCCACTCAAATTTGGAGGCTATTTACTCTCGTAGTATTATCCTATATGCTTTTAGAATTATTTAATCCTTGTCATCTTTGTTAATAACCAAGTGTTAAACTATGCAACTTTGGATTTCTAATCATGGAAGAGAGATAGATCCTGTCAACCCTCCAAAGTCCCTTTCTATCCCAGTAAAGCTGAGGCCCGTCTAATGTGCTTAGCATAGTGCCTGGCACATAATGGCTACTTAATAAATGCTCTCTGATTGATGCAGAAATCAGTGTTTATCTCTATCAATCTTAAAGAATCCTAAAGGGCAAAAATGGAGAAGCTCAAGACTTGAAAAGAGTTGGGTTTCATCACATTGAGGGTCATTGTATAGAAACAATATTCACTCAGTTCTCCTTTTCTAGCCCTGGAGAATTCAGTTTGCCCCATGTTTTCTAGGGCACAAGTGGGAGACCCAGACCTAGGGCCCTTTTCCTACCTGGCAATCCCTTTACCAACTGAAGATGAATCAGCATAAAAAAATCTATTTTGGAAGCCTGGGGGACCATGAGAGTAGGTGCAAAATTGTCAGATCACTGAGGCCCAGAATGTAAAAAAGCTCTAAAATGCAAGTTCCATATGGGCTCAATGTGAGCATCAGAGTAGCAGCATGATTGGTGTGGCAGAGAGAAAAGGGCCCTCCCTCATTTAGGAGTCAGAGGAAGAGCCATCAGAGTGGTTCTCAATTTCCCAAGCCAAAGCCCAGGCTGGGCAACCTAGGGAGGCAGTGTGACAGGGTGGCAAGAACTTCAGATCATGAACTAAGGGACCTGGGGTCTGATCTCTGCTCTGCCACTAACCTGCTATGTAACTCTGACCTTGGGCAACACTTCCCTGCCTTGAGGCCTTAGTTTTCATGTACACAAAATGAGAAGACTGGACAAGAGATGCTCTAAGATCTCTCTGATCTCTGACATACCAAGGCTAATTCATCAACTAGAAGCCACAGACCTATGAATTCAAGAGGTTAAACTATGAGCTGAGCTGAAAGGTTCACCCCTAAGGTTCACAAGAGATGAAGCGCTAGGAGATGAAATATGTAGGACTGGTCTCAACCATTTCCATGACCCCCTACCTCTCAGGGAGGTCACAATAACTATTTCCTCCCAGAATTACACTGCACTAGTTCCCCCAGAGGACAAGCTACAGTACCAAGTTCAACGCCTAATCACACTCCCAGCAGTTTTCTCATTAAAGTCTTTATACAAATGCTGAGAGACGATGAGCTAGTTAGCATTATTAATTTTCCCCTGAAGAGTCAGTAAGTCCCTTCAGCTGCTCTCAGTGACTGGAGTGAGGATGGAAAGAGGAGATTTACTAGAAAGAAAAGAAATATGGTAGCTCGCCATAACTACAAAGCTTTGTTTTTGGCTAGACTATACAAAAGTTAGACTGCAAGTATTCTATGTGGTCAACACAACAGAGTCCTACCCACATTCAACCAATTGACTCCCCTATTCCTGAAATGGCCATATCTTTCTGCTGTGCACAGAATTAGTCTCAGAGGCTCTTCTGCCAAAGAATTGCAATCTTAGCTGTAGGTATCTGGCCGTAGGAGAAAAAGACCTCAAGAAAGGAAACCCAAAGATGATCAGGAGGTCCCTGCTCCTTGGAAAGATGGAGGAGGACTCTGGGTGTAGGATATTTCATATATCCTCAGACTTGGTCACTCAGTCAGTTGGTTTTGCTTAATTGTTTTAAATTAGAAGGGAAGGTTCGCTGGGTGATTTGGAAGTTGGGAGCATATATGGAAATGATTGGGTTTTGTTTTTTTTCTGTAAAGGAGTGCCAATAAAATGTTAAAGAAAAAACAAATAAATCTGGGCCTTTAAGACGAAGTGGGCTGGATCACAAAGGTTAAACCAGACAGACGACTGGTGCATCCTCCAGGTAAGAGTCCCTGCGATTCATTCATTACAGGAAGAACATACTATCCTTGGAGTCCTTTATTGCACTGACCTCTGGCCACTCTTTTGGCTCCTTGCCCCTGTCCAAGCCTCTTGATCAGCTCTCTCTGAAAAAACCTTTGACCCGTATCAACCATGCCCAGTCCCGAATCTTACTGGCCACCACCATGTAGACCGATCCTGCTACTCTCCCATGCCTTCATTTATTCCCTAGCCAGTGTTCCAGCTCTACCAAAACCCTGGTTTGTCGACCCATCTCCATGAAGACACCCAAGACAGACCAGTTGTAAGGAATTTTAGATACCTCCTTGTCTAAACTCCTTATTCTGAAGGTGAGAAAACTGAGCCCCAGAAGAGGGGAAGAGATCTTCCCCAAGTTGCAGATCTAGTCAATAGCAGAGCTTGGCTCACTGCCTCACAAGGAAGTCCATCAACATTGTTATGGTCATTTAGTTGTTTCAGTCATGTCTGACTCTTTGTGACCCCATGTAGGTTTTATTTGGCAAAGATACTGGAGTGGTTTGTCATTTCCTTCTCCAGCTCATTTTACAGATGAGGCAACTGAATCAAACAGAGTTAAGTGACTTGCCTAGAGCCACACAGCTAGGAAGTGTCTGGGGCTAGATTTGAACTCAGGTCTTCCTGACTCCAGGCCTGGCACTCTATCCATTATGCCACCTAGTTGCCTTATTATACTGTAGGACAGCTATAACTGATTTTTAGAAAATGTTTCTTATGTTGGGCCAAAATCTGTCTCTTTATAATTGCTCTCTGATTCTAGATAACCCCATATCTTGTTCAAAAGGCAAATAACATGCCTTTTGAAACCAGGCTTCAAATCCCTCTTCCACATGACAACCTTTTGAAAATTCAGAACTGCAGAAACCATGAACACATTAGACCTTCGGAATCATCTAGTCAACTTTCTTATCTTTCATGTGGGGAAAATGCTCAGAGAAGAAACATAAATTTCAGAAAGTCATATAGCTTATCAGTGGCAGAGTATGTGATACAGCATACTTTGGGATAAACACACACACATACACATATACACACACGTATAGAAACATGCATATATACACATATATGAATATATATGGACCTGTGTGAAAATACATGCAATATATAGTTCCATAATGTGCATGTATTTAATAAGTCAGGTGGATTATCTGGATAGAAAATCTTTCCCACATGGCATAACAGGTCAAGTGTATCAAAATTTAAAAACAACTGCACGAGTACTGTGTATGGATTATCCATGAGGCATCACAAAAAGGGACTCTTAAAATGGACTGGAATAGATTAATTTCTCCCTGTTTCATATTCTAATTTCAATTCCTCTTCCCTCTGCCACTTTCTGTTCTCATTAGTCTTAAAATTGTCTTGAAAATTCTGTACCTCATTCTGCTGTCTTTGTCATGGAAATGAGAATTGGAATGTACAAGATCACACGTTTTTTTCTGGTATCAAATATGTGGGATAATTCTTCCAGGGCTAAGACTGAGGCATACACATGAGATGCTCTAAAACAGAGATTTGAGGAAAGCATTTGTCTTTTGCCTTTTGGAGACCTCCCATCCACCCCAGGAGCTCACAGCCTAGGGTCTATATGCTATCTATCAGCTGTCCCTATGCTGCAATCTCCTCTTCAGCTCATTACTCTACGTGAGCCTTTCCTTCCACTGATACTTCTCTGTGTGCCATTGTCTGACATCTTCTTTATTAGAGCAGTTCTCTTGTCCCAGTCATCTGAATCAAGAATCTTGGGGGTTTTTTGCCCTAGCTCACTAGGTCACTAATATTATATGATCTTGGATAAGTCATTCCCTATCTGGTCACTTTTCCCGTGTATAAAATGAAGGGGATAAATGTCCATGTTGAGCACTCTGGAATTCTAATTAAATGTTAATTAATGGTTGACAGTGGTCTGATAACCACTTCTCGATGAGATACTCACCCTTTAACAGCAGTTTCCTTCATTATCTTAGGCCAAAGAATAATTTCTATCACTTTGGAAAACCAGTGAAGTGAGATAGAAAGTGAGATAGTGAGATAGGAAGCCTTAGGTTCAATAGGGCATCCCTCAAAATCTAGTCATTTCTGGGTGAGGTGGTCCCATTTCCAGGCATTGGGCTCGACCCTGTGACCAATTCTGCTTTTCTTGATGTGGAAAAATCAAACTATAAAGGCAGTCCACTTGTCCAACTTGCATGCAAGCCACATGACCCCCTGCAAGGAGCACCACAAATCCATTCACACTTGAGAATGGAAAAGGTTCAGTCACCAGACAGAGGGGGCTGGACTTTGCCAGAAGTCCTGTTCTTTTGAGAGCTAGTTTGTTGTGTCAATACTTGGAGCTGCTTTTACTCTGGAAAAACTCTCCAAGGGACCCAGAAGAGCGTCTGGTGAAAAATAACAAGGGATGCTTGTACTTGGGAGGCTGTGTTCTCAGCTAATTATGTACAGCTGCCCTGGCTAATACTATTCCTTCCAACATGTTCTTCAGCACCTGGACAGCAGCTTTCTAGTGCTGATGGTTTGGAACCATGGACAGCATCTAGGAGCCAGTCAGGCTCAGGACACCAGAGCCTCATTTCTCTGTAGCTGCCAGATCAGAAAACCCAACAGCTCTGACCAACTCAATCACTGGAACCAATGAAGCCTTTTAGGACATCAGTCCGACAAGCAGCCATTTAAAATCCCAGGGGAAGGTTCCTTGGTATCTTCCCCATTTCCTGACACGCTTTTGAGAAATTAAGCATCTTTTCTATAGAAGACCCAGCTATGAGAAGTAGTGGGAACTGTACACCGTTTTCTTTCTTTGGCCTTATTATTATAGGCCGGCTGCTATATGCAAGGTTACTCTAAGTATCAGGAGACCTGGAATACTGTCCCAGCAATGTCTTATCTGTGTGACTTTGGGTAAGCTACTCCCCCTTTTGGAGGCCTCAGTTTCATCCACTGTAAAATGAAGTGGTGGGAATAATTGATCTCTAAGGTCCTCCCAACTTTAACACTCTTCATTCTATAATTTCCTTTCTCTAAACCGTATCTCTAGTATTTAGCAAGTTTTTGAATGTTACAGAACACCCAGGGGCTAGTAAACCCACATTATTGGTGGTGTCTGTGAGTTTAGTCATTACCCAAGTCTTTAGAGAAGCAAATGAAAAGCTCTTCAAGGAGCAATTAGTTATCTTCAGCATATTCACAGATCTCCCCACCTTTTAGAACACTTTATAAACTTAATTAACACAATAATTCTAACAATACTCTTCCTTCTCAACCCTAGGCAAGAACTGGTATTATTTCCGTTTATAGGCAACTTAGACAGAGATCAGTCAAAAGACTCATGTAAGACACTCATTACATTTGAGTAGGACTTGATACTTTGAAAAAATCCTTACACCTCTATAATCTTGCTAAGAATAATCTTTTATGTGTATGTAGATTTGACAGTTAGCAAAGACAATTTATAAAGTGCTTTGATATATATCCCCTCATATTATGCTTGTTGAACCAACAGAGGCAGCTTAGGTGATAAAATGGATAGAGCACTGGGCCTAGAGTAAAAAAGACCCTAGTTCAAATCTGACCTCAGGCTCTTACTAGCTGTGTGACCCAGGGCAAGTCATTTGACCTCTGTCTGTCTCAGTCTCTTCAATGGTAAAGGGAATAATAGTAGCACTTATCTCCCAGCATTATTATGATGATCAAATGAGATAATATTTGTAAAGCACTTAACACAGGACCTAGCACACAGTGGGCACTTAATAAATTCTCTCCCTTCTTTAGATTGAACAGAAACATATTATAGGTACACACACGTGTATATGTGTATGTATATACATATACATACATATATACATACACACATATAATGTGGAGTATCATGAGAGCAAAGAAGAAATTCTGACAAAGTGCTCTTTAAAAACTTGAGAAGGGAGAGATTATTATGCCTCTGGTTCCTTCCAGCTCTGACTTGTCATCTTTCTATAATTTTAAAGTTGCTCTTCCTTGTAGGGAATGAATGGCCAGATGCCTCAGAGCTCCCTCTCCCTGTAAGTTTAGGGCTTTCACATCTGCACAGCTGGCCTTGGGATTAATGAGAGAGACACAAAAACAAAGACCCACTCTTTGAACTCACATGTACACAAATAATTACAACACAAAGTGTGACCAGTGCCCCCAAAGAAGTATGAATCTCAGAGACTGAAAGATCTATGAGATTGCAGAATCTCAGAGCGGGGAGAGACCTCAGAGGCCACTGAGTCTAAATAAGATTCCCTTCTATAAATACCATCAAGTGGTCACATTGTCTTGGGGGGAACTCTCCTATCCTATCCTGAAGCAGTCCACTGAGCTTTTGAATGTTTCTAATGAATAGTTCTAATTGTCAGTAAGTTTTCCCCTTACACCTAGTCTAAATATGCCTCTGTAACCTTCACCCTTTAAACTTGCCTGTTCTTCCCTCTGGGGCCAAGAAGAATAAATCAAATCCTCCTTTAAATACTTGTACACATTTATAGGCCCTCTAAGTCTGTCTTTTTTGTGCTCCATGGTCCCCTTTGGAGGTCTGATAGAGCCTACACATACCTTCTCAGAGTCATGTCTGTACCTACATTCATGATGTTAGAAAACGTTGAATTTCAGTTAGAGGTTAGTGAAAGACAAGGTTTAATTTCCCCCCACCCCAAATCACAGACTTCTGGTGGGTCTATGAATCCCAGGTTAAGGGCTCCTGCCCCAATTCTTCTTCTTTACAATAAACATTCCCAGTTTCTTGAACTGATCTTCATGTGGCATGATCCTAAGGTTCCTGATCTTCCATCTTGGTCACTCTCCTCTAGACACTCACCAATGCATCCCTGCCATTCCTGAACTGTGGCTCCCAGAATCACAGATTGTAATCCAGGTAAGACCTTAACTAAGGAAGTGGACAGGGACTTGCTCAAAGTCACACAAATAGTGGCAGGACTGAAAGGTATCCTAATTCCCAGTCCAGTGCACTGCTAAAGTTTTGGGTTGATGTTTATCCCAGTAGGACATGTGGGAGACGTGGGCACTTGGTTCCTCTGATTTCTTCTTAGACTCCACAGGTAGCTCTGTGTTAGTACTAAAATCATAGAATCATAAAGGATCTCAACAGTCATCTTGTTCAATCCCCTAAATTTACAGTTTTGGAAACTGAGGCCCAGAAGGAAAAAGGGACTTGGTTCACAGGATCCTAGCCACTCACTATCTGTGTAAGCCTGGGCAAATTAC
This sequence comes from Pseudochirops cupreus, assembly GCA_028627135.1. Classification (NCBI taxonomy): domain Eukaryota; kingdom Metazoa; phylum Chordata; class Mammalia; order Diprotodontia; family Pseudocheiridae; genus Pseudochirops; species Pseudochirops cupreus. The sequence goes on from CM053581.1 coordinate 280,411,215, forward strand.
TTCCTTCATTGATTTCCTCATCTGAAAGAAAAAGAGTTTGGATTCAATGATTTCTAAGCTCCCTTCCAGCTCTGAGTTCTGTAGGTCTAGATATAGAACTGGAAGAGACTTCAGAGACCAGCTAGTCCAGCCCACTCATTAAATTTTTAAAACAAAATTAAATTTATTTCAATTTATAAAAATCCATTTTCTTTTCCTCCCTCCATTGGGAAAAGAAAAAGGAAAAACAAAACCCTTCTAACAAATTTGCATGATTAAGAAAAACAAATTCCTACACGGGTTGAGTCCAAAACGATGTCCCATTCTCAAATAAAACCAATGACTTTTTCTCAGTCTTCATTCTCCTTGAGCTCTCTTCAGCCTTTGACACTCCTGATGACCCTCCCCTCCTGCTACTCTCTTCTCTCTAGGTTTTTGGGCTATGACTCTCTCCTGGTTCTCCTCCTGCCTTTCTGACTGTTCTGTTTCTGTCTCTTCTGCTGGATCCTCCTCCAGATCACGCCCTCTAATTGTAGATGCCCCACAGGATTCTGTCCTGGGTCCATTTCTCTTCTCCCTTTATACTACTTCCTTTGGTGATTTCATCTGCTCCCATGGATGTAATAACCACCTCTATGTTGATGTCTCCAGCATCGAATGCTGTGCAAAATCCTCTGTTTGGTGCTCAGCCCATCAAAATCTATCTCCCTCCTACCCTTTCAATCTTCTTACACCTTATTCCCACCATGTACTCTTCTCTTCAGTGATACTGGCCTCTTGGCTGTTCTATCAATAAAACTCTCCATCTCTCAGCTCTGGTCATTTTCTCTGGCTGGAATGCTCCCCTTCCTCATCAAGATCTACTGGATTCCATGGCTTCCTTTAATTCCCAATTAAAATCCCATCTTCTACAACCCCTCTTAATTCTACTGCTTTCTCTCTCTTAATTATTTCTGATTTATCCTGTACATAGTGTGGTTGTACATATGTCTTTGCATGTTGCTTTCCCCATTAGATTATGTGTTCCTCAGGGGTAGGGACATCTTTTGCCTTTCTTTGTATACCCAACACTTAGCACCCAGTGCCTGGCATATAGTAAGTGCTTAATGTTTACTGACTGACTCATTCTGTACCCTGAGTCTATCACTTACTTCTTTGTCAGAAGGCAAGTAGCATGCTTTATCATTGGTTCTCTGGGAATGATCAACCTCTTCAAATTACAGAAGGAGGAATTCAAAGTCGGGAATTAATTGACCTTTCCAAGGTAGTAAACTTCAGAGATGGGATCTGAACCCACATCTTCTGACTCTACAGGTAGTGCTGCTTTCACCAGGGCACTTCAACTTACCCTGGTCATTGAACTCAGTTTAGTTCAATAGACATTGCTTCTTCCCTCCCCCCCACCCCCCATCCCCGGCCCTTCATATAATCAAGTCAAATACCACGGACTAAAAGGCTACATGTGATCAGGTTTAAGTACCTTCTTTCCCTATCTGCTACCCCTCCTTTCAATGAGGCTGCAGATGGAATTCCCAGGAGCACCAGCCCTGGAGGCAGGTGTTTGGATTTCTCCTCACCCCCTTGGAAGCCCTTCTCCAGGGCTCAGAATGGAGCCTGTTTAGATGATTTTAGATTTTGGCTCAGAGGTCCTAGCTGCTCGATTATTCTGGTGAGCTGGGCCCCCTGAGAACTGAAACTCTCCTGGCTTTGCTGATAGACATCTGTATTGTGATGCAGGCCATTCCCCAATTCAATTTCCCACAGGGTTATCTCAGTCTGAAGAACTGGAAACTGCTGAGTAAACAGGGCCCAGTTTGACTGCATCTTTAGGTACCAGGTTTCTCACCAGCAGCTGCCAGGGAGGTAAGGCTGGGGGAGGGGAGGAACAGGATGAAAACTTAAAAAGAAGCCACTGTTTGAAGCTCCCTCAGCCATCCTTGCCTGGCCTCCCTCCCCCACAGCTGAATGTGAACCACTGCACCAAGAGCATTTACAGATACACCTCAGGTGACTATCAGGGAAGGAGCTAAACCACATCAGTGAATTTTCCAGACAATCAAGGCCTGTCCCGTTGTGTTTTTATTCTAACCACTGATGGTGGAAATCTGTCTAAAATGGAGCATCCATGTCCCTACCTTCTTATACAGAGGGCCCCAAACATAACTCAGCCATTTCCCTGGACCCCAGGGTCATCAGTTTTGAAGGCCAGTGATTGTACATTGATAGCCTCAGGGAATATTTGCCCCTGCACTGAATGGCCCTAGATTGTGAGGGTTTTAAAACACTGCATCTTGCATTTTTTTTTTTTGGTCACGTGTATTCTATATGTCAGACTGTCACTTACACCTTTTGTCTATGTTCCTATGTCTGTCAGCCTTCTCCTTCCCTCAAATTTTCTGTGGGCTGAGAGACAAAATATAATAATAAGTTTGTTAGAACTGTGTCTAAAGACTAATGCATTGTTGAGGGAGTTGTGAACCAGTCCATCCAATCTGGAGAACAATTTGGAACTATGCCCAAAGGGCTATAAAACTGTGCACACCCTTTGACACAGTAATACCACTTCTGGGTCTGTATCCCAAGATTAAAGAAAAAGGAAAAGGGCCTATATGTACAAAAACATTTATAGATGCTCTTTTTGTGGTAGCAAAGAACTGGCAACTAAAGGGATGCCCATCAGGTGGGAAATGGCTGAATAAGTTGTGGTATATGACTGGGATGGAATACTACTGGCTTTTTAGAAATGACAAAAATGGTGGTTTCAGAAAAACCTGGTAAGACCTATATGAATTGATGCAGAGTGAAGTGAGCAGAACCAGATCATTGTACCCAAGAACAGTAATATTGTAATGATGATCCATTGTGAAAGGCTTAGCTACTCTGATCAATACAATGATCCAAGACAGTTCCAAAGGACTCGTGATGAAAAATGCTATCCACCTCTAGATAACCGATGAACTCTTGAGTATAATTTTTTCACTTTGTTTTTCTTGCTTTTTTTGTGTGTGACATGGCTAATATGAAAATGTTCTGAATCATTTCACATGTATACTTGATGTCATTATTTGCCTTTTCAATGGGGAGGGGAGGGACTAGAGGGAAGGAGAGAATCTGGAACTCAAAATTTAAAAAAAGAATGCTAAAAATAAGTAAATTAATTAAAAAAGAGAGGGAGAATTGTGTCTGAAGTAAAAGCAAACAAGTCTTAAATGTGAGTCTGGCATGCCTCTCTTGGAGTAAATTTTTGTTTCACTGGATTTTGTCTACTGGTGGCACTTTTCTACTGTCTTCTGGGTTCTTGACTGTGATGAGGTAGACAAGAATACGTGGCCTCTGGATAAATGGACGAGGGAATAGGGAAGAAGCATTTATGTAGAACCTGCTACATACTAGGCTCTGTGCCAAGTGCTTTACAAGTATTATCTCATTCAATCCTCACAACAGCCCTTCCAAGTAGATGGTGTTATTATCCCTGTTTTATATTTGAGAAAACTGAGGCAAACAGAGGTTAAGTGACTTGGCCAGGGTCACACAGCTAGTAAGTATCTAAGACTGGATTTGAACTCAGGCTTACTTCACTTCAGGCCTGGCACTCTATCCACTGAGCAACAAACAGCAAACAGTACAACAAAGCACATGTCTTTTTGTAAAACTTTTAAAGTGTCCTTAGACTTAGTTTGAAGTATGTATGATTTTTTTTTAATAACCAGGAACAGCCAGACTTATATCACATTTAACTATTTGTCCACACTTTTTATTCCTGGATTTGGAATTTCTTGAGAATAAATGAACTGAATCTAGGGCATAAGCCCCATGAAGGACTGCAGTGGTTCTCAAAGTGTAGTTGGGGGCCCCTAAGGTCCTCAAGATCAAAAGGGTTTTCATAATAATACTAACATTTTAATTTTGAGTGTTTATAGTATATAAATAAAAGCTCTTTGGGGGAGGGGTCCTCAATAATTTTTTTTGTCTTTTTGGAGGGCGGAAGTCAGGGCAGTTGGGGTTAAGTGACTTGCCCAAGATCACAACAAGTAAGTATTAAGTATCTGAGGTTGCATTTGAACTCAGGTCCTCCTTACTCCAGGGCAGGTGCTCTATTCACTGTGCCACCTAGCTGCCCCCAGTAATTTTTAAGAGTATATATAAGAGTCCTGAGACTAAAACCTTTGAGAACCACTGGTGATGTAGACAGACAGCTGGCTTCAGAACTAAGAAGAACAAATCCAAATCCTTCCTCTACTGGCTATGTGACCCTGGGCTAGTCACATAAGCCTTCAGTTCTCTAGTAAACTCTAAGTCTCAAAGGTGCTGGCCTATGGTGGCAGAAGTTCTTCACCAGATGCACCCTACATCAACAAAATCATGGGTCCTTTTCCCATCCCTACAGGATGCACTTTTCCCCATATCTGGTGTAGATAATAAAATCCAAGTCCAGCCTATAATTACTTTCTTAGTGGTCGACAGAAATAAAGATGCCTGCTTCATTGGATTAAGCAGATGTGCCCATCCTCCATTATCCAACCTGCTCTTAAATGCCCTCTCTTCCTTTAAGGTACAGCTCAGCTGCCACTTCCCTTGGAGAGAATCAGGAATAGCTGAGTTCAAATTCAGCTTCAGACACCTATTGGCTAGGTGACCTCGAGCAAATCAGTTATGCTCTTTGGCTTCCATTTCCTCATTTTCAAGATGAGGGGACTGGACTCAGTGACCTCAAGGATCCTTCCCTGTTTCCCCCCAGTTAGAAGTGACCTCAGCCTCCAAGGGCTCTCTGCTTGACCTCTGCTGTGCACTTAATTGTATAATAAGTTTGAAAATGGTTATTTGAAGACTGATATAATACCCTCTCCCCAGTTGTTCTGTATTTCTGAGTTCAAATTGGGAGTTAATGGGAACACGGCTAAAGGAATGGCTTACTTAGCACTTACTCAGTTATTTTCAGTTGTGCTCAATTCTTTGTGACCCCATTTGGGGTTTTCTTGGCAAAGAAACTGGAGTGGTTTGCCATTTCCTTCTCCAGCTCAGTTTACAGAGGAGGAAACTGAGGCCAGCAGGGTTAAGTGACTTGACCAGGGTCACACAGCTAGTTAAGTATTTGAGGCCAGATTTGAACTCAGTGTTAACCAGCATTTAATCATATGAACAAAAGGTTTCATGTAAGGCTCTGGGATGGGTTCTGGGGGGTACAGCTGCAAGAGTATTAACCAATGGGCATGGACCACAGGGACAGTTCTGCTCATACTGATCTACCAGCACATTTACTACTTTCACGGGGTACCAAACTATTTAGATGATAAGTTCATTTAGTCATTTGGTCTCCATGTTAAACAGCTGTAAGAATCCTGGATCTTGGCCAGTGGTATAATGAAAAAAAGTCTTCGATCAGAGGCCCTGGCTTCAGATGCTAATCTTGGAATGTATTAGCTGTGGAACCTTAAGTGCTTCCTTTGTTTTCTCTGTGCCTCAGTTTCTTCATCTGTAAAATGGAAATAACACTTGCACTGCAGCCTTCACAGGGCTGCCATGACAATCCAAAGAAGCATGTTCTTTCTCTCCTGAAAAACTTTCAGTGACCTTCCATTGGCCACCCGCAATCTGTCCAGTCTCATCTCATAGTGTTCCTTTTATATATTCTAGATTCCAGACAAACTAGCTGAAACTGTCCTCTGATCTTACCCTACTGGTGCCTGCCTCCGTGCCTTTGCACATGCTGTGCCCCATGCCTAAAACAGGCTGCAGAAGTCTCTCTTTTCCTTCAAAATCCAACAAAGACCCCACCTCCTCTCCCAAGCTTTCCCTGCTTTTGTTTCCTCACTGGGGTTAGTGTTCACGTCTTCCTCCAGTTTTTCCTAGCACTGCTCACATCTGCCTCTCCCACAGTTATCTGTGTCCTTTCCCTTTCCCTCGTTAAAATTACTAAGCTCCTTTAGAGGAAGGTCAGGGTCAGCATCCGTGCCCAGACAGCAGCATGTGATTAATAAACTGGTGGGACAGAGGATTTAGGCTCAAACCTCAGGTCTGCCACTTACTACCTATGTGACCTTGGATAAGTCATTTAACTTCTCTGGGACTCAAATTCCGCTCGATCAGTTACAGAGGTTGAACAAGGTCCTTTGCAGCTCTACGTACAAATTCCTATGCCAAGATCTGTCCTCTCCCAGGCTCTCAACAACTCGGCCCCTCCATTGAGCACAGAGTATTGAGTGGTCAATCTCCATCAATGAGGAGGGTCTTTTAAATGAGCTTTAGCCCCTGGTTAAATATGCAAAGAGCTTCCCCAAGACCTATGTAAATACCGGCTACTATTCTTCTCTTTTTGATCACAGATCTTATAGCTATGTGGGTGCTCTCCAACAATGAAGACAGAGGTCCAACCATGCCTGCCCATCCTGTGTAGCTCTTGTCCATGTCCTCTCATAAATCCTCTAAAGGGGATCCACTCAGTTTCCTGGGACCCTCCTTCTCCCTGGGTCTTAGATTCTTTGGATTAGATTGCCCCTTATTTCATTACCAGCTCTACTTCTGATTTTTTATGACTCTCTGACCTTGACATTGGGTGCACAGGTGGAAACCAAAGGAACAAACTTTTTTTTTTTAAGCCATTCTGTTTTCTTTTGTTAATTGGATTTTTTAAAAGGACAAACTTTCAAGGACCTAGCACCACATGGCTAGCGCCACCGCCACCCACAGACTCCTGGAAATTGAAGGGTCTTCCAGGAGACCAACCACTCCATCTAACTCTCCTTATCCAAGCAGGGCCATACCCAAACCCCACCTTGAATTCAAAGATCCTGCAAACCTAAACTAAATTAAAATCTAGAGGCTTTCTAAATAGGCAAACAAAAAGAAAGAGGCAAAGGGGCAGCTCTAATCGATGTGTCTGATCAGGGCTCTCCCTCTCCTCCCTGAACCTCTGCCAGCTTCTTCCTTCTGTTACAGGCAGCACAGCAGATTTACAGCAAACATTATCTTTTATCTCTGCTCCTTTTAAAGCTATTTGGTGTTTGCTACTATTTTCTATTATAAATCTAATTGCACATTCCAAACAGACAAGGGCTCATTAAGCTTTAATTATGCACATGTTGTTTTCAACAAACATTTTCATTTGGGCTGCTGTGAGCCCTAATTGTTCAGAAGGGACCTAGTGTAAAATTACAGACTGTTTTGTAGTAGCAGAAGAGGGTCTGAAGTAGGTCAAGGTTTGGAGGAAAGAACAATTTCAAAGCCCAGAGTTTGGGCAGAGTGGATTCTTCAGACTCAAAACCACCTCTAGTGTCACATGACAGTGATGTAAAACTGAAAAAAAGGCCTCAAACTTGTGGTTTTTCTCTTTTTTTCCTTCTTTTTGGAAATTAACTGCACAAGGTAACAGGGGTGGATTTTCTTAGCAAATTGAGTCATTTCAAGGAGATTCAAATGTTGATCTGAGTTTCCATTCTTGGCTCTCAACACTAAGACCACTTTCCACTGTTAACTTCAAATAGCCACTGACACCATAATCACTGATGTCAAGTAATTGAACCACCTCTGACAAAATAGAGGCACAAATGTTGAATGAATGAAAAAATGGATAAGTGTTTAATAAGCACTTATTGCACATGTCCAGTAGGTGCAGCTTGGTGGTGCATTGAATAGAGTGCTGGGCCTGGAGTCAGGAAGACTGATCTTTCTAGTTCAAATATGACCTCAGTCACTTACTAGCTGTGTGACCCGGGGCAAGTCACTTAACCCTGTTTGCCTCAGTTTCCTCATCTGTAAAATGAGTTAGAGAAGGAAATGGAAAACCAGTGCAGTATCTTGGCCAAGAACACTCCAAACAGGGTCACAAAGAGTTGGACACGACAGGAACAAATAAACAACAATAAAATATATGCCAAGTACTAGGCTAATGCACACACTGATTCTGTTACCAGTGAATTCCTCTAAAATGAAAGAAGGGAAACACAGGCAGAAGGAGCCTGGTCCTCCTTTTCTTGTCCAGAGAACACTAGCAATGCCTCCTTCCACTCAGTTCTGTTAGCTTTCATTAAGTACCATACCGGGTGGTAGAGTTGAACCACAACTAAAACAGTCCCTGCCCTCAAGGAACTGACATTCTGCTCGATAAGTTAACTTCCAAGTAGCCGGTGGTCAGCACACTGAGCCTGTCCTATCATCCCGGGGCCGCTGCGTGCAGAGCACGTGTCACGCTGCCAAACTTCAAGGGACACCACCGCGTTCCCCACTGTCTCGAGAGTGGCAGGGTGGGGTGCGGAGTGGAAGCAGCTGTGGGTCTCCGAGCCCAGGCGGTGCAAAGCCAAGGGAAACTGCGACTACATCCCCATCAGTGGGCCCCCACTCAGGAGGCAAGAGCGGAAGACTCAGCAGAATCCAGCCCGCGGCTTATTTGTGTTTGTAATTATCAGCTAAACGGTTGGAACCGGCTCCTGAAATTGATTCTTGCAGGAGACAATTAATTAACAACCTAATAAATTGTCAAATGAGCACATGTTGGGTGAAAATGTGGTTCAGAGGGAGTTTGTTTTAAACAATGAACATCAGATGACTTCAGATTTATTTTCTACCCAGTGGAATAAAATAAGATGTCTTCAATCATGCTGCAAAAAGGCTTGGCTATGTTGCTGGCAAAAAAAAAAAGTGTCAATGCAAGCATTAAGCTGCACAGCCTTGGAAAGAACCAAGCAACTTTTCAAATTGTAGTTTGACCTAAAAAAGCTTTCTAGGTCATTTGAACTTGGCATCTGTGAATCTGACCTACTAAATCAAATACAATAAAATTACAGAGTTCATCTCAGCCCACTGGTGTCAGATAACGCATAAGGTGAGATATAATATTTACAAAAACACTATTCATGTATTCACAACTAATGCTTGATTGTGGCTGTTTATGGAAGAGGGCCTGTCAGTCTCATCCCAGTTCATTCATGCTGACCATACAAAAATGTAAAGGCTGCCTCCTCATGCTGAGAAGAAGAACCTACTGTATGCTATGCTCTCATTAATTCACAAATGTCCACGGTCTGTGATCACACAGCCACCCAGTCACCTCCTGACAGACATTGCCAAATAAGACAGAAAGCAGGGCAGAGGCATGGAAAAAATGAAGAGAAGAACAGGATGAGGGTGGGGAGGGAAAAGATTCAAGGCTAATTGCTAAAGTTCCAGAAAATGTAGACAGTCTGGTGTAGTGGAAAGAGCAATGAACTTGGAGGTAAAAGACTTGAGTTTGAATCTCAGCTGTACCATTTACTATCTGTATGATCCTGGATAGGTTGTTGAACCTCTCTGATCCTTAACTTCACCACCCATAAAATCACAGGGCCAGACTAGATGAGATCTGTTCCAGCTCTAGAGCTATACTCCTATCATATTGCCTTCCTGGACTTCAGTCACCATTACTGCAGAGGGAAGAGTACTTGGGTATTGAGTCAGGAGACCTGGGTTCAAATCCCAGCTCTGTCATTATTAACAATGGGAATCAAGTCACTTGGGCTTCTCTAGGTCTCACCTCACTCCTCTATAAAGTGAGCAGGGGTAGACAGTAATGATTTGGTAGGAAGTCTCCAGGAGAGCCTCCCAGAGATCTGTCCTTGGTCCTGTGCTACTTAACATTGACTGGGATAAAGGCTCCGATGACATATTCATCACATTTGTAAGATGACACAGAGCTGGAAGGGAGAGCTAACACAATGGATGACAGCTGGTACTCAAGAAGATCTTGGCAAGACAAAGCACTGTCTCTAAGTTGATGAAAACTAATCGTGATAAATGTAAAGTTTTACCAATGGGTTAAAAAATCAATTTCCAAAGTAAAAGATGGGGGGGCAAGGGGCATGTTTAGACAGCAGTTTATCTGAAAAATAAATACAGAGGTTTTAGTGGCCCAATATAAGATAACCAAGTGATATGGCAGCCCAAAAATCTAATGTCAGGTTGGGTTGTATTTTGAGAGGTGTGGCTTCCAGGAATTAGGAGGTGATGGTTCTTTTCTGCTCTGCCTTGTTTAAACAACATCTGAAGTACAGTGTTTAGCTCTGGGTGCCACAGTTTAGGAAGGACACTGATAACAGGAAAATGACAAAATGAGAGCAACCAGTATAGTGAAAGAACCCAAATCTACGCCATAAAAGGGTCAGTTGAAGGAAGTAGCAATATTTAGCATTGAAAAGACTTAAGATTGATATGAAAACCATTTTCAAGTCTCGAGGCAGCCAGGTAGTGCAGTGGATAAAGCACTGGGCCTGGAGGAAAGAACACTGACCTTGAGCGTTTAATTTCTGTGTGACCCTGGGTAAATGACTTAGCCACAGTCTGCCTCAGTTTCCTCATCTGCAAAATGAGGAAGATAATAACACCTACCTCCCAGGGCTGTTGTTAGGACCGAATGAGATGGTATTCGCAGAACACTTAGCCCAGTGCCTGGTGCTCAGCAGACATTTAACAAATGTTTGTTTCCTTCCTTCCTTTAAGTATCTGATGGACAAGACAGATTAGATTTGGTATCACAGATTTAGGGCATTAAGAGAACTGAGAGATCATCATGTCCAACCCCTTTCTTTTACAAATGAAGAAACTGAGGCCCAAAGAGATGAGGTGATTCATAGGTAGTGGGTATTAAAGGTCTAATTTTGACTTGGGTCTTCTTACTCTAAATCCAGCAGTCATCCCACTGTACCAGGCTTCCTCTCATATTCTTTCTCATCCCAGGCAGGGATGTGTCTCCTCTCCTCCAGAGAGCTAACTCTCTACTTCGCAGTGGGACCATTTACACTTTGGAAATCAGCAAACCCTACAAATTGGGGCTCAATTTACTGTTACATTGATTGTCTAGACTTAAAGATGAGTGATGGAGAACATGTAACTAATGCAGATTAAACTTAAAAGGGTGTTCTGTACAGTATTTTAAGAGAACTGGTTGTTACACATTTACCAGCACACATCTGTCCAGAAGACAAAATTAGAGACAATGGGTGGAAGTTACAAAGAGGGACAGTTTCAGCTCAATGTCAGGAAAACTCTAACAATGCATGCCACGTTATAGTGGAATGGGATGCCTCAGGAGATAGTGGGGTTCCTCCTCTTCAACTTAGGCTTTCAAGCAAAGGCTGGATAACCACTCATGAGGAAGGCTATTGAAGGGATCCTCTTACCAATGTGGGTTAGACCCAATGGCCACTGAGTTCCCTTGCAATTCTGGGAGCCTAATAGGGAAATATGTTTTGCATGACTTCACATGTATAATGAGTATCATATTGCTTGTCTTTTCAATGGGTGGGGGAGGGACAGGAAGGAAGAAGAGAGTTTGGAACTCAAAATTTTTTTAATGAATATTTAAAAAAATTAAAAACAGAAAAAAACCCAAGTCTGTGAGCCTGTGATTCTACAGCTAGAAATGCTCTCAAAGGTCTATTCTGGCTGTAAATCTACCATCTTTTTTATAATAGGTTTTCCTATTCTTGAAAACAAAGAGTACCAAAAGGCAGCTCAGAGTCACAGCAAACATATACTTATCTTGAAAAAGAAACCAACCCAAGAAGTGCTTATCCAGATATTTCACCTAGCTACTCCTGACCTGGGTATAGAATCTTTAAAACAATGCTATCACCAACTTAGTATTAATCTCCATTGTAGTCAATTAAACTTGTTTTGAAACTATTTCATCTAGAAAAATTAATTTCCACTCATAAAGTGGCATCTTAGTTTTTTAGTCATTCTTTAAAGACCCATCAGGATCTTTTGTCTCTTCGTTGCTATTCATTTTTTCTCTTATGTGGTTGCTGTTGAGAAGTGAATGGACGGTAGGCCTCCCAGTCAAGGTGACTTGGATTCGGGACTGGCTTTTGACACATGCTGGCTCTGCAACCTTGGAAAGTCATAACTTCACAATGCTCCTCCCCCAATTCTCTAAGATTATAAATTGCAGAGCAGGTATTGATTTGCATTGGAGATCCCTATGCCAATTAAATTACAGTTTCAGTCCAAAAAAAAAGTGTGTATCCCTGGTTAGCATAAATTCTATTCTTCTGGTTCTATTCTTTTCACTTTGCAATATTTTGTAAAATTCCTCACAGCTTTCTTTATAGACCTCATTCTTGTCAACCTTAATTGCATCATGGTATTCCATTACATTAATGTACCACAATTTATGGAACCATTCACTTATTGTTGAGCATTTAGGTTGCTTCCACTTTTTTGCAATTACAAACAATGCAGCTATAAAAATCTTTGAAAAGGTAGCTCTTTTGTGGGTTGTTTTTCACAGAATTTCAGAATTAGAAAGGACTTCAGCATCCATCTCGTCCAATCTGTCCTTTTCTATCTCAGGCTCTGTAGCCATGTTTCTCTGTTTCTATCTGTTTCTATCTCTGTTTCTGTCCTTTATCTTTCTGCCTCTCATCCAACAGAATCTCAGACTGGGAAGTGAATTTAGAGGTCACCTAGTCTCACCTGAAGTATCTATCTTTGCCTCTTTTTCTTTCTGTATCTAGGCCTCTCCTTCCTCTCTCTACTTCCTCATTTCTCTTTCTGCCTCTCTCTATATTTGAGTCTCTAGATCACCTCTGATTTTCTCTTATGTCTCTCTCTCCCTCCCTCCCTCCCTTCATTTCTTCCTTCCTTCCTTTCCTTCTTTGTTTCTCTAGGTCCATTCATTGCCTCCATCTCTGTCTCTCTCTTTCTGCCTAGCTAACAGTTCCCAGAACACATCAAGCTGAGCAGGCCAACACTTTCACACTAACATTTTAAGAGTATACTCCCAACAATGGAATTATTGGGAAAAAGGACATAACTTGGTCATAAATTTTTAGAACTGGAAAGGGCCTTGGGCATCACTTAGTCTATCTTCCTTATTTCATAGGGGAAGAAACTGAGGCATAATCCAAGGCTGCACAGGGACAAAGTACCACTCCTTCCTTGTACTATCTCTCCCCCAATCCCAGTGAGCTAAACGAGGTTTGAAAAATATTGGCTCAACATGGCCAACTTACATGTAGAGAGCTGTACATACCAGCCCAAAAGAAATGGCATGGCTTGGAACATCTGGAATAGAAAGTCCCTCTTTTTGATATTTACCAATATCTTCTTAATGTGTCTATGGGTCATTCTTCTTGCCATGCACAAAACTGCTACCCAACTTGGAATTTTAAGATAATAATGACAACTGTTACATGCAGCATCTTAAAGTTTGTATCCCATTGCTCTCTGGGTTGATTACTAACCAAGTAACATCACCAGAAGCAGAATGAAATTACAGATAGGAGTCTTTGAAACATCAAACAATTTGATATCATTGAAGGTACTGCTCAATTTCCAAAATGAGATATAAAACATCGCCTCTTGCTTCTACTTGTTTAGGACATACTTTCCCAATAGAAAAGGACTCACTTTCCCATAAAGCATGTGTCCAATGCAAGTGGCCTTTAGAGAAAAGAGAAGGGATCCTAGGAAAAAGAGCAGCCATGTGGGAATGTCCAAAAGCTTCACTGGGGCCATATGACTGATTAGGGATATTGAACCAACTGGGAAAGATAAACAGGCTACAGGTCAAGTAGTGAGGACTTCAGTCAAGCCAGGAACTTGTGACAATCTGGAGGTGTCATGAAGAGAGTAGAAAGGCAGGGCCAGGAGCTGAGACAGGTGCAGACTGGGCAACTGGGAGCCAGAGCAAATCAATGGCAGCTTCCCTAAAGGAAGGAGGCTGTTAAGATAGGGTGTGGATGCTTCCTTTGCTGAGTCTTCAATCCAACTTGTGCATTGGAGAATCCCCTACTGATTTTGTGTTTTGTGCTTGCAGAGCCAGACACTGATTGTCTGGGGAAAGGAAGGGAAATGGTTCTATTTTCTGGCTACTTAAACTTAAATGTGTCTTCCATTTCTGCTCATTAACCAGTTTGTAAAAAAAAAAAAGTGCTTTCTGTTCAAATGTTTGATGGGGGAGGTGGGACTACTGATAGAGTTGAGCTAGAAATTAACCAAATTCAAGTGTTCCAAGAGGAAATTCTAGGTGGCAGCAAACATGAGCTATATTGATCACTATTAGAAGTCCCAAAGATGGAACTTGTCTCATCTACTGAGAGAGGGAGGGGTCTAGGAACTCCACTTGTTGCACAAGTTTAACACACACACATATGTATATTCAATTTTAGACCCAAAATGAAGGAGAGGGGAAGGTTCCATTTGCAGCACCTAAACAAGATATAAATACATAGATGGAGTAACTCAAGAAGCTTGCCCATCCATAGTCTTCAATAATTTTAATGTATACATAGGAGAGACCTATAGGAACTGATTGGCTCTACCAAATGAATACTTCAGTATAGTTATAAATATGTGATCTCATCAATGAAGAAATTCCTTCCAATGGCAAATTGCCACTCATCCACACCTTCTCATCCTGTGGGGTTTTTATTCAATTTTTCCAATACGTCTTCCACAAGATTCCACAAGAATCTACAGATTCAATATCTTGGAAGAGAGAGAGAATATTCCTTGATGTTTTTTTTTTTCAAGTCTGATACTATCTCCTTTCTTCCCTAGGCAACTGGGGTTAAATGGCTTGCCCAAGGTCATACAGCTAGTTAAGTGTCAAGTGTCTGAAACCAGATTTGAACTCAGGTTCTCCTGACTCCACGACCAGTGCTCTATCCACTGCTCCACCTAGCTGCCCCCTTGATGTTTTCTTTAACATGACAGAGATGCCACTACAGAACACTGCTTGTCCATCAGTTATCCCTCCCACTTCCTTTTCTGGTCACATATCTTATGGATGACATATTTTATGTCATTTCATGAGATCATAAATTTAGAGCTGGAATAGATCATAGAGGTCATCTAGTCTAAACCTGTATTTTACAGATGAGGAATCTGAGGACCAGAGAGGCAGAGTGACTTGTCCAAAGTCATGCAGTTAGTAAGTGGAAGAAATAGGATTTTAACCCAGGTCTAATGACTCTACATCCAGCAGTCATTTGCCATATTGCCTCACTTCTCAACACAAGAAGTACAACAAGTGTAAATAGGCTACCATACTACCAGTATGTTGTAGCCTATTTATACCAACCATCCATATCTCCATTCTCCTTTGGGTGACCTGCAGTTTTGATTATTCAGAGGTTGAAGTGTTTCATAATTCATAGCCACGCTGAAAGAGTACTGGAGTTAAAAATAGGAGGTTTTGTGCCATCTGTCATCTTTTCTATTCTTTTGGCCTCTTCCCTTACTTGAGATATTTTGAAAATTAATTACTAAGTGCCTAAAAAAACCATATCATCTCCTGCACAGAGTTTTTTTCTCTATGTAGCTGGTTGGGTCCAGCAGTTTGAGATTTGTTTCATCTCAGGTATCATCACCACATATTACATTGGTTTCTAAGGTAATGGAGCCCCAGTGGGGTGCTTCTGCCATCACCACTGATGAGAACTAATCACAATAAAAATGCAAACAGAATTGTTCTATTTTGTTCTCTTTCCAATTTCATTCACAAATGTTCTTGGGATGAACTAGTTCACACTTAGATTTCACACCAAGTTCTCAGGCAAGGTTGGTGAATTGACTTTCTCAGTTCATGAAGCAATATTGTGCATAATCTTATAAGCACCTTCTCTGTAATGTTTTGCAAGTGAGCTGGTATTCTAAAGTGGTGCTGTCTTTGGCTGCCAAGTCTTTTCACTTGACAAATGGCTCAAACCCTTTGTTGGTGGAATCATTCTGGAGACTTCCAATGCCACTGTTTTGTATCAAAGTTCTATAAGAAATAGTGAGGGTCAGTCCTTTACTTCTCTGTCTTTTCCATTTGTAGGAATTGACTGATGGGTTCATCTGAGTGCAATGTGGCTGCTCTGCCATTCCTCTGCACCATCTCCTTTCCTTTCACCTTCTATCAGGTTTCTTGCTTGCCTGGTCCCTGCCCAGAATTAGAGCTTTATACATCAGGCCTTCAATGAGAAGAAGAGCCTCAGACATAAGGTCTGACCTAGAGCCAAGTGCATGCTCTGGGTATAAGGCATCTTCTGGCTTTGTGTCATCCTCTGCCATCTTGGAATGAGGCAATTTGTGTTTAGTCAGTCCCTTGAGGAACTATATCTACCCAAGAGTCTGATACTATCTCCTTTCTTCCCTAGAATTTGAGAAAGAACAAACTGACATCATCCTCTGTCCTTACAGGGCTAGGAGGGTGAGTCTCATTCAACTTGTATTTCTCTGTCCTGTGGCTAGCAAATTCTCATTCTCACCTCACCTCACCTAATCCCTGTGATTCAGTTATTCTCTCTTGAGGTAAAAACCCTCCTCCCCTCTTATAACTTCTACTCTTTCGTGTCCATCTACCTTAGCCCAACTTCTCCTGTGTCCCCATACCACTCTAGCCACCTCTGCCACTGTACCCTACAGAATTCCCATTCTATTGTTAATAAAATTCCTTTCACCCTCAGCTTCTTCCTCTCACGCTCTCCATATTCTTTTGACTTATCTCACTCCCTGGAGAAGACACATTGTCCTTAGCCAGTCTCTGTATATTGGGTATACATTCTCTCATGCACTGAGACACACTTGGCCAGATAAAAGGGTGGGCACCCCCCTTGCTCCTCACTGTGACATTCAGACCCTTCCACCACTCAGCAACATCTCTTCCTTTGAGGTTTAATGCATCTGAATAGATCACCCTATCCAGATCTTTGTTTTCATCATCTATCAACCCCCAGGCCATTTTCCACCCTCAAGGCTCACAGTTTTTTCCATCTCCTGCCTTTATATTCCGGGATTTCAATTTATACCCTGATGTAGTAGTAGATCCCATTGGGCCCCTCAAGCATGCCATCCTCCTTGTTAAATTTCCTCATTTGGCATGACTTGTGCCTTTTCCCCACTTTAGCCATACACAGGGTGGCAATGCCCTTGATCTACCCACTACTCATCTACACACTCTACCACCATGATCCAGAATTCTGCTATTCCTCTTTCTGATCACAACTTCCTACACCTTTCATCTCTCCTTCTATGCATTCTTTCTGCTTCTCCAACTCTTCTTCATCCTCACCAAGATAGCCAGTCCTTCTGCCCCTTTTCTGCTCTCCTATTCTACAAATCTCAAAAGTACATGCTCTTCAGCCTTCCATTTAAAGCCCTTCCCAATCTGGATCTGGGCACAGGATTGCTGGTTGCTCCCTGAATTCAGCATTCCAGTTCCTCCTTCTATCCCATTCCATAGGCTTTGGGAATGTACTCTCTCCTCACTACTACTTCTTAGAACCCTCTGCTTCCTTCTAGGCTCAGGCCCAAGTGTCACCTCCTTCAGGAAGCCCTCCCTGATGTCCCTAGTTATTAACACTCATCCTCCTCACGTCAGCTCATGTTTATTTACCTGTTTACATGTTATACCCTCCAGCAGAATCTAAATTTCTTGAGGGGACTCCCCCCAGTCCCACTTTTGTCTTTGAACCCTCAGTGCTTAACATAGTGCCTTATACACAATGGGCATTTAAACAATCTTGGTTGAATTATTTGTCAAATTGAAAGCTTGATTACATAGGTCAGGTTAGAGCCTCACTCTCTTTTAAAATTAATCCTTTCTTCTAATTTTGGTATCTACTTTGACCTTGACAATAAGCAGACAATAAACCATCAAACTGCACAAAGGCAAGTGATTCTGAAATGCCTGCTATGTCACTAACCAATTGTTTCCTGTCTGTTAGGATAGAGCCAATTTCATTTTTTATTATGCCATTTGGTGCTCACCACTTCCGGTACCTCCTGACTTATTTTCATGTACAGGTGTAAAGAGGCCTTTGGCCTCTCATTCTCATTTCCCAACCATATCTTCTGATACTGCTTTTACCAACTCTGCTTATGGCCATTTTTGAATTGCAGTTGCTGAACACCAAGGTACATACCGACTTAATGTGGATGGTTTTGTCAAGCTCTTCATTGAATTTCTCTACTTTTTTTTAATCCTCTGAAATGGATGTTGGTGCATGAGCTATAATTACCTTCCTGATGGGCTGTTTGTTTATGCTCACTGTGAGCACAGCAAGGTGAGATGGCTAAGCATCTCACGAAATTATGTCACTTATTGCCTTTGGGCACAGGATGAAACCAAATCTGCTCATGTCTGCATTCATCCCTCCAGGGAGACTCTTTTCTCTATTGGGAACCTCTTTATATTTTCTAGTTTCATTTATAGTGAGAATGTCAATGCAGCTGTGGCTCAGTTCTTCTAATGATATGTCAACCCATTGGTTGTGGGACAAAGATCACATATTAAGTATGTCAGTAGTTAAACACTGGTATCTGTAAATCTAAAAGCTAGGTCAATCCCTGTCCCATTTGGGCTACTCAATTACTATGGAAGTGGGCAAGAGGTAATGGGGCCTGTTGTGTATTTTTTCCATTTCAATGCTCATTTCTATATAAAAAAATTATTGCCCAGTGGCCAGCTGTTTGGTGGTAAGTTTCTCTCTCCTTTCATGGGAGCATCCTTGGAATGCAGACGCCATCTATCATTGGGCCTGTTGAGTACAAACTTTACTAGCTTAGTGGAACCTGTAAGTCATATGTGTTACTGGCATGACTTCTGAAAACTCAAGATCATTGCCAAGCTCTAGGCAGGGGTAGAAGGAGAGGCTTTACTGATATTTCTTCCAATGAATGCATCAAAGTCAACCAGCAACTTGTCTGTAGAGCTACAACTTACCTGTCAGTGTTTAGAGGGCAAGATCTGCTCAATTCTTTGGCACAGGTAAGATGATGCAACAGCGTTCTCCATACAGAAGATGCCCTGCCAGTTTGGCATGTGCAGACTTACCTCATGTAACACTGAAAGAACAAGTACCAATGGCACTGTTTCCAGCTTGTTCTAAATGAACAAACTTGTGAGGCAAATGTGCATTTCAGAATTGGGAATTCCCGGAATTATTACAGATTGTTACAGCTGGAAGGTTCATCAAGAGAATAGAACACAAAGTGTTAGAGCTGGGAAGGACTTTGGAGCATGGAAAGAGACATTTAGGAGAGTATCTACTGAAGGAGGCCTCCCATGGGAAGAAATTTTTGCAGAGTTGCACAGTTGGTTAGTGGCAAAGCTGGCGCCAGAATGTAGACTTTTGGCTCCTAAGCCAGAATTCTATTCCCCATGAAACACTGCAACTTTTAAGCTCATCGTTAATAGGACTTAAGTCACAAATAGCTAACACTATGTCATATCTCTATCATACCCAAATACTGTTTCCAAGAATAGCAGACAAGTGGATCCAACTGTGGGCAGTGTTATCTTAATGGTTAACTTCCTTTTTAGTCCAGAGGTACATTCATGCTAGAAGATACACTAGAACTCATTGGAAAAGGAGGAAAAAGTTCTTTTAACTCAACAGCCCTGAGATCTTTATAAATCTGTTCCACTTCTCTTTAAACTATCCCATTCCTTCCTTTCTTCTTCCTTCCTTCTCAGACCAGAAAGACCTCTGCTGGTAGCAACATTCCAAGTGGGTTCACTGTTAAAGTACCATAGATTTAGATCTGGAAAGGGCCTTAGAGGGCCTCTATTCTAATCCCTTCATTATACAGTTTAGGAAGCTGAGGCCCAGTTGAAGTGTCAACCTGGATTTGAATTTATAGTTTAAGACTTCAAGGACTAGCAGACCCCCTCAAAAGAGTCTATCAGCTGGCTTGCTCCTTGCAAACAGATTTTACTCTGAAATCTCTCAGAATGGAAACCGTATGACCTTGTACAACAGCCCCTTGGACCTTCCTTCATTGTTCTTTCATTTTATTGTCAGAGTATTGGACCAAGAATGATACACTCAACTCACAAACCCTAATTTCCTTTTCTTTGCTCATATGTTTCCTGGTTGATTTCTTTTTCTGTAGAGTACATGAGAAACTGTGTTAAATTGAAACTAGAAACACTCAGACATCTGTGCTCTATACTGTAGAAAACCACAGCTTTGAAAGAAGTAGTAGCCTACCTCCTGAAATGACAAAAGTCCAAACCCTCTGTGAACTGAGTGGTAACTTTCCAAAGAAACCAGGAGGAAAGGAGAGGTTTTAGATTCTGTTTTAAGTAGGTTACCAAATGATGCTAGAATTTTCATGGCAATAGCCCTAGCTAAATAAAAAGGGAATAAATGAACAAAAAGCATTTATTAAGCACCTATTATATTAAGCACAGTGCTCAGTGCTATGGATTCAAGGAGTTCACATTCTAACTGAAAGAGATAACACACATAGGTGGGCTACAAGTCAGACAGAAAGGTCTATTGGTTCACAGGTTGTGGGGCAAAACAGATGGTAATGCATTGTCTTTAATGTTGTTTCCATTAACAAAATCATGTTTTCTGTTTCTCATGTTGAACCATTTGATAGTAACAAGTATCAAACCCCACCAGGCAGCTTTAGGGGGTGAGGGATGGGGCTGGAAATAGCCCTAGATTTAGAATCAGGTGACCTGAGTTCAAATCTTTACACAAGTCCCTTTCCCTTTCTGAGCCCAGACTCCCCTTCTCTAAAATGAAGGGATTAACTTACATCTTTTCCTCTCTGAGTCACTCTGATCCTCATCTCCTCATGCCTGGACTATTTAAATAGCCTGCTGGTGGGGTCTGCCTGCCTCAAGTCTATCCCTAGACCAATCCATCCTCCACTCTGACGTCAAATTGATCTTCCTAAAGCACAAGTCTGACCATGTCTCTTCCCTCCTCAATAAACTCCAGTGGCTCCTTATCACCTCCAGAATCCAATATAATACTCAGTATTTGATGTTCAAAGTCTTTTGTAACCTATCTTCCCCCTCCCCATCTACCCCTTTCCAGTTTTCTTGCACTTTATACTTTTCCATGTATTCGGTGATCCAGTGACGCTGCCTCCTTACGAGTCCTTGAACAAGTCACTCTATTTCCCCCTCCAGGCATTTTCACTGACTGTCCCCCACACTGTCCCTTTCTCCAGGAAGCTTTTCCCAATCCCTCATAATTCTAGTGCCTTCCTTCTAGGATTATCTCCAATTTTTCCTACAAAGAGCTTGCTCACACGTTGTGTGTTGTCTCTCCCCCACCCCCATCCAACTGTGACTTCTTTGAGAGCAGGGATTGTCTTTTGGGTTTGTCTGAATCCCCAGCTCACAGCGCAGTGCGTGGTACAGAGTAGGTTCTTAGTAAATATTTATTGACTGCCTGACTGGTCCAACTATCCTAAGAAATAACCCATGCATGCCAGAAGGCCAGCCACTATACGTTTTCTTAGACCAGATTGCATCCCTCCATTAGGGCAGCCCTGAGAAGATGACTCTCTTGAGAAGCGGAAGACACCTATTAAAGAAGACTGACCACCTCTGCTCACCTTAGATTTGCCCTGGAAACAGATGGTTTGGTCTCAGTTAAGATGACACGGGTACCCTTGGGCTAATAAACTCACTTTCCACACCATGTAAAGTAATGAATGAGTTCAACCTAATTGTCTGCCAGATAGCCATAGGAATAACCTCATGGAGATCAAGAGTATCTAGGTGGTGCAGTGGCTAGTACACCAGACCTGGAGTCAGGAAGTCTCATCTTCCTAAGTTCAAATCTGGGCTTAGACACTTATTAGCTATGTGACCCTGGGTAAGTCACTTAAATGCTGTTTGCCTCAGTTTCCTCATCTATAAAATGAGCTGGAAAAGGAAATGGCAAGCTAGTCCCAATATTTCTGCCAAGAAAACCCCAAATGGGGTCATGAAGAGTCAGACTCAACTGAAAACAATAACAATGAAGATCAAATATTGTCCTGAGCACAGAAAGGGAAATGAGGTGTTTGTAGAAATATACATAACAGCAGTTCTCAACCTGTGGGTTGTGATCCCTTTGGGGCCGAATGACCCTTTCACAGGGGTCACAGGGGTTGCCTAAGACCATCGGAAAACACATATTTACAATGGTCTTAGGAACTGAGATACCACTCCTTTATCCGTCTCCAGGCGGGTCTGCCCACATACAAGTATTAAAGGTTCATGGCATTAGGAAGGTTAAGAACCACTGATATATAATAATGATGCCATTTTATGTTTATATCATCCTTAACAGTTTGCAAAGTATCTTGTGGCACAGAGTTGAAAGCACAGAGAGACAACTAAGATCTCTCAAGGCATTTTGTTTGTTTGTTTTTTTATTTTTTGGTTTTTTTGCAGGGCAGTTGGGCTTAAGTGCCCTTGCCCAAAGTCACATGGCTAGTAAGTGTTAAGTGCCTGAGGCCGGATTTGAACTCAGGTCCTCTTGACTCCAGGGCCGGTGCTGTATTAACTCTGCCACCTAGCCACCCCTCTCAAGGCATTTTAGAGGGAGAAGCAGAGAGAAAACCAGAGCAAGCTCAGGGACAATCCCACAGTCTCACTACCTAGTCCATTCCTCTTATTTTAGAGATCAGGATAACAGGATTTCAGACTTCAAGCAGGAAGGAACCTGAGAGTCAGTCTTTCAGCTAGCACTTAGTAAGTGCCTACTATATGCCAGGCATGGTGCTAAACACTGGAGGCGCAAAGAAAGACAAAACAGCCTCTGCTCTCCAGGAGCTCACAGTCTAATGATGGAGACACCACGAAAATGATGTATGAAGAAGATACCTACAGGACAAACTGAGGGTAGCTCCCAAGAGAAGGCTTTAAAATGAAGGAGGACTGGTAAAGGCTTTTTGAAAATGGTAGAACTTTAGCTGAGAAATGAAGAAAGCGGGGAAGGCGGAGATAAAGAGAACATTCCAGGCAGGAGGACAGACGAAGAAAGTGCTAGGAGTTGGGAGATGGAGTGCCATGCGTGAGGAATAGCAAGGAGGTCAGTGTCACTAGATCCAAAAGGACACGCACGGGGAGTAAAAGGTATCAAGATCAACTCCCTCATTTTATAGATCAGTAGACTGAGGCCCAGAGAGATCAACTGAACTGTCAAAGGTACTCGAGGCAGTTAAGAGGGCAGAGCTGAAATCTGAACCCCATTTCTCTGACTCCACAAGAAGCAGTCTTTCCACTGTATTATTATGTTGGCACCTCTTGCAGGTTGATAAGCAATACTCAGGCATTTGCAAATAACTGGTCTGTTTAGACAAGTAAAGAAAAAGACAAGGAAGAAGCAGTTGGCAGAAGGAAGACAGAGGGATAACAACATTATCTGAAGCTAAGAACACGATACCTCAGAGCTTCAGATTAAAAACAGAAAGAAAGGGAAAAAAAGATCCTTGTTCAAAACTTTTTAAGAGTGAATGAAAATACCAACCAATGAGCTGCGTTGGCCAGTTCAGAGAACAATTCATGGGAAACCTCTGGCTGGGTGAGCAGCCACAGCGCCCAGCCCACCCACCACCAGCATGGGCCCTGCAACACTGAGCAAGGCTCCCCAGCCTGCCTGGGAGCCAGCAAGCGGATGTCAGAGCGAGATGCTTTAACTGAATATGGTTGTGCAGAGATGAAGCGATACTGCAGAGAACGGAGGGAAAGGAGCCCTGAGCTGCTCCGCTTTGCCCTCACTGACCACAGCATCTGATAAAGCCCATGGAAAAAGCGCTGGTTTCCTCTGACATAGAATTGATTATCTCAGTGCAATCTACAGTTTTTCTCACACAGAGACACACACATACACACACAGCCCGAAGTTCAGTTATTCTGGGACACTGGGGGGAAGAAACCAAAACACAACACAACACAACATATACACACAACACACTAAACACCTCTCACAGAAGTGGGCACTGGAGGCAGAGCTCGTCTACTCTGGGAACTTGTGCATTAGCTGAGGAGAAAGTAATGTGACCAAACTGTCCTCGGAGAGGAGAGCGCCTGCAGCAGTCTTTGTTTTCACCATTTCCAAGACTCTGACTCCAGCTGCACCAACCAATCCCAGCTCCCCCAGACTGCGTGACTGACTCTGGGCCACTCATGGAGTTGTTCCATAGAAAAGAAACTGCATGTCTCCCTCACTCTGAAGACGAATCCAAGAACCCCAGAAGGAAAGCATTTCCCTTCCCTGCACATTGGTCTGTATAGGTATTATCTGTATTTCATAAGCAGATACACTTTGCACTTACTTCTCTGTGTACTTGTTGTTCCCTTCTTCCCCAAACAAACATAAGCTCTTTGAGGACAGGGAACACTTCATTTTTATCACTGTATCCCCAAGGTGGCCTGCATACAGCAGGCATCAAATCGATGTTTATTTATGTCAACCGAATCGAACTGTATACCAGATTTGCTACTTACTATCCATGTGACTGTGGACAGGGTCCCTTCCCTTCTGAGTTTCAGGTTTTTTTCCCTCCCTGTAAAATGAAAGGAGTTGAACTGGATGATCCCTAAGCTATTTTCCAGCTCTAAATTAAACAGGCTTATGAAGCTTAGTCTGGCCCAGCCTCCTCGTTTTTTTTTTGGAGGGGGAAAGGCAGGGCAACTGGGGTTAAGTGACTTGCCCAAGGTCACACAGCTAGAAAGTGTTAAGTGTCTGAGGTCGGATTTGAACTCAAGTCTTCCTGACTCCAGGACTGGTGTCCTATTCACTGTGCCACCTAGCCGCCCCTCAGTCTCCTCATTTTTACCAAAAAGAAAACTGAATCTAGCAACAAAACAACCAATAAACAAAATTTATTAAATGCTTATTCTGAGCCAGGCACTGTGCTAAAGATTGTTGTTGTTTGTCCTTTGTTTTCAAAGAGAACCAATGACATCAGGAAGATGATGTCTTGACTTGCTTAGGAATTTGGATTTAAGTGAGGCAGAGCCGTGCAGAGTCACCAGCCTCACTCTCACCTCCAGAGTCATCAGAATCCAGTGGCAAGGCATAAGTCAAGTAGACTACTGAGAGCCTAGGATGTAGTGGGTGACCTTGGTCTTTCTAAATTAAGGTCTTTCTCAGGCCTAGGTTTGAGGCAAAGCCCTTTCAATGACTAAGGTTACTTACTAGCTGTGTGACCTTTGAGCAAGTCACTTAACCCTGTTTACCTCAGTTTCCTCATCTGTAAAATGAGCTGGAGAAGGAAATGGCAAACTGTTCCTAAGGGTTGGAGACACAGAGAAAAAGCAAAAACAATTCTTGCCTTCAAGGAGCTTACATTCTAACTGAGGAGATGGTAGCCCAGAAAGGGAAAAAAACATTGTTCAAGGTCACAAATCAGTTGCTACCAAGTCTAGGACAGGAATCCAGGGCTCCTGTATCCCAATCAAGTGCTTTGGGAGAGTAAAAGATGTGTATACTAGGTAGAGCATTATTACACCTGGCTCCCTTTTCTGAACAACCCTAATGGTAATTCCTTCCATGAAAGATGCAGTAAAGATTCAGCCTCTCCTCTGCAAAGTACAGATGTGGACATTTTGGAAGAAAATTCAGAGGTTGTATTCAGGGTAGAGGTTTGAGAACCTAACCACGGTTTAGTATTGAATTGAATGCTGGATTCAGAATCAGAAGGCTTGGGTTCAAATACCACTGTTGACACTACCTGTATGACCATGAGCAAGTCACTTAGCCAACCTAGGACTCAGTTTCCTCATCTGTCAAATGAAGATTTTGGCTTAACAACCTTTAAGATTCTTTCCAGTTCTAGATCTATCATCCTGTGATTGTGGGCTCGTAATTCTACTAGGGATTTTCTTCTTGGACCTGTTCTACAATCTTTTTTCCTTCCCCTGAGTCTAATCCAGCCTTCCAATATTTTTCAGACTCTTCTCTCTTCTTCGCCAGTGATGAAGAATTTTCTTCTTCTCACTGATGCCACATTGAGGGGGCGGCAGAGTATGGCAGTAGGAGTCTAGAGAAATGGCTCCTTTTTCCTCCCAAGGAGGGGCCCAGGTACCCAATACAAAAGGAAACTCTGTGCCCCCAATGAAAATGCTTTTACCCTCCCCTAAAAGAATGTAAGTTTCTTAAATAAGTTCTATAGGCAACGGGGTACAGAAATCCATCTTGCCCTCTAAGAAAGTAAGGGGGGAAGGAGATGAGGGGAGGGAGGGATAGAAGAAAGGGCAGACTAGGAGAAGGGGGAATCAGTCTGCCTACCATCCGAGGGTGGGGAGTAGGGGAGAGATGGGGAGAAAATCTGGAACTCAAAATCTTGTGGAAATGAATGCTAAAAACTCAAAATAAATAAATAAATTCTGGGAGAAATGAGGAAAGAAAAAAAAGAATGTATGTTTCTGGAGGGCAGGGACTCTGATTTTTATTTGTTTTTGAATCGTTAGCACCTAGCACCTGCCTGCACAGAGACGGTACTTATTAAGTGCTTATTGAGTGACTGATCGATTGATAGACTGATTGATTGGACTGTCCTGGAGAACTCTGCCTGGATCTTTCCTGTGTCTCCTTCAGTCCTACTTTAGCTCAGCTGTGTAACATGTCTCATGTCCTGTAAATGGACCGAGTACAGGATTGTGTGGTTTTTCACCTTTGCATCCCCAGAATACATGTTTTACTAATAGATGTTTGTTGAATTGGACCTAAAAGGAACAACAGTGATCCAAGAGCAGAAAACAATCTCCACCAGTTTCACTCCATTGTAAGCACCATGGCCAGGAGCTGCCTCCAGCAACTTTGTCTAGAAGATGAGTCAACTGAACATCCACATGGGCCTAGGAGGCTACTGAGCTCTGTGGCCCCCGAGACTGGCTTCCTCTTCCATCACCCCCTTCCCTGAGCAGTCAAGTACTCTAGGGACACAGCCAGAGTTTGAGGAATTGTGGGAACTGCCTTTTTACATCTTGTAGGAGTCAAGTATATTCTTTTTTTTTGGCCTTTTTTTTGGAGGGGGGAACGTAGGGCAATTGGGGTTAAGTGACTTGCCCAAGGTCACAAGGCTAATTTTTGTGTTAAATGTCTGAGGCTGGATTTGAACTCAGGTCCTTCTGACTCCAGGGCTGGTGCTCTATTCACTGTACCACCTAGCTGCCCCGAGTCAAGTACATTCTAACCCATTCTTAGTGGGAATGAAGAATACTTAACGGCAATGGAATACATCTAAAAATGGAGAAACAGGGAGCCTGGGTTCAAATAATAGCCCTGATACTTAGTTGTGTGACCTTAGGACACACTAATTCCTCTCTCTGGGCCTCAGTTTCCTCATCAGTAACATGAGGGGGTTGGCAGCCTGATCTCTCTGGGCCCTTTCTGCTCTATGATTCTATTTTCTACTGGAAATTAGGGGGGGAAACCACCCACAAATGAATGAGATTCATGTTTGAAATTAATTTACTTATAATCCTAGCAATTAGCAGCACCTGTGATGAATATTTTCCCTTCCTGGCTTGTAACATAACAAAACAGTAATTAATGAAACCCGAAACTGAATTTGAATTATAGTAAGTGATGCCACATTAACGCTATTTCCTTCAGTCATTGCCACTGCTGTTGCTGAAGGAGACAGGGACCCTGAAACACAGCAGAAGCTGCCTTTATACCTTTCCCTGGCGCTCACAAGACCACGCTAATAATCGTCTCCAGCACCCCTTTTACAGGGTTCCCAAACCTCAGACGCTTCACAGAAGTCAATTTCTCACCACGGTCAGGGCTGGCGAGGAGGGAACAGACAATTTTCCAGCTCTTCCAATGACCTTGACAGTCAGGCAAATGGTGATTTACATAAATTAGACATTATATTTGAAAAGACTTATAATCAAATAATTAAAGATGATAAGTAGAGGGTAGATTCCACCCTCAATACAAGTAAAGGGATGAGTTGGCTAATGGCCGCTGGAGATCGCCCATCATAACAATCCTATGGCATTGGGTCTGTTTTCTCTGTAACCCCAAGGAAGTTTCTCCCAAAAGAAGAAATTCACCCTTGGGATTTCTATATAGGTCAAACAAAGGCCCTGCTCAACAGTCACCCAGCCAGTGAGGTGGTCTGGGAAGCCAGCCATGCTTCACCATTCTGGGGAAAGGAAGACAGAAAACAGGTGAATGAGATAAAGTCAGTAGAGGGAAAATTAATTTAATGGCCTACAATGAGTCCTTAAGAGACCTGTGAGGCTGAGGTCAAGGAGAATGGTAAAGAGGAAAGAATTCTGGATTTGGTGTCCAAAGAGCCACCTTCGAATCTTACTCTGCTGCTTATCTGTGACCTTGGGCAAGCTTCCTAACTACCTTCCAGGTCTGTTTCCTCACCCCTAAAATGAAAAGGTTGGACTAGATGACGCCCAGAGTCTCTGCCAGCTCCGAGATTCTTACAGTTCTACAAGCTTCTCCCACGAATGCCCATCTCATCTACTTTAAGAGGCATTTCTGCTGTTTTTCGGCAAGGGGGAAAAAGTGATCATGGATGGCAGGTACACAAAAGAAGCCAGGAAACTCAGGCTGGGTCCTGAATTATTGAACGTGGCCGTCTATGTGAACACAAACACCAAAAATCACCAACCGCTCCTTCTGGAGGCCGAAACTCACATGGAATCCACCACATGCTCTGAAAAAATCTTCCTACAGAGGGTGTGTGTGGGTGTGGGTGTGGGTGTGGGTGTGGGTGTGTACCTGAAATATTTAAAATGTGAATGAACTAACTAGTGAAAATGTCTGTTGGATAATAGAGCTTGCATATCCCCACTGCCCCCCCCCCAGGGCTGCCCCATAGGTGTCCTTCTATAGACTGGTCAGGGTCCAGGTGGCCCTCCGCAAACGAACCTTTGGGACAAAGTGAGGCCAAGTGTTTCTGTTTTATTTTCACTTTCTGTGAAATTCAGAGCCAAGTGAGGCTGGAGAGGGAAAGGGACTTCTTCAAATGTGAGGAGGCTGTACCTATAGTACAATCATGGACACAGGTGAAGGTAAGACAAACATTTGAAACAGCTGAAATTGCCCCATGGATATTCTAATAATGAAAGGCAAGGGCAGGCTGGGAGAAGCCAAACGGCGAACAGACTAACCAGCTAAATGGCATTCACATGGAGGAGCCACACAGCAGTCATGGCCAGGTGTCTCAGTGTGCAGAGTGCTGGTCCTAGGTCAGAAAGATCTGAGTTCAAATCTAGCCTCAGACAGTCAGAAACTGTGTGACTCTGGGTAAGTCATTTAACTTGTCTGCATCAGTAATCTCACCTATAAAATGGAGATAATAATAGCACTTACCTCCCAGGATTTTATGAATGTTAAATGAAATAATAATTATAAAATGCTTACCTACTGCCTGGCATATAGTAAATGCTATATAAATGTTAGTTGTTATTATTGTTGCTATAAAATATGAAATTCCCTTTCCAGTAATCAATCCTCTGTGGCTCCCTACTACCTACTGGATAAACTACAAACTTCTTTGCCTGGCAATGAAGACTCTCCATAACGTCTCTAACCTATCTTTCCTAGCCTTATTTCTCATTACTCCTCTTCACATATTCTGTTCTAGCCCAACGGGACATTTTGGTGATTCCCAATTCTGTCCTGAAATCTCCCACCTCTGTGCATCTGCACAGGCTCTCTCTGATGCCCAGAAGGCCCTCCTTCCACATCTCTGCCTGTAAGATGCTTTCTCTTTCCTTAAGGCTCAGCTCAGGTGCCACCTCTCCCACTTAGCCTTCCCCAGTCTCCTCAGATAAAAGCAATCTCTTTCCTCCTTAAATTTTCTTAGAGCACTTTGGACCTCTTCTCAGGAGCTCACAGTCAAACAGTGGAAGATCACATCTTCCCTTGTTTATTCATTTTATCTTCCACTGTTTGACTGTGAGCTCCTTCTGAGCAGGGACTCTATTCACAATGCCAACCTAGCAAGGTGGCTTGCATATAGGGTGCCATTCAATCAATAAGCATTCCTTAGGCCCCTCGTGTGTCAGGTACTTTGCTAAGCCCTGGAGATAACAAAGACAAAAAAGGGAACAATTTTTGCTCTGGTGGTGGGGGTGGGGGTTTACATTCTATCAGGTGGGAGACAATATATACATATGTAAGCATATATGGAAAAAAAGTTTGCAGAATACACACAAAATAAATATAAGGCAGTTCAGTACCACTGACAAATATTTGCTGAACTGAAATCTTACAACCTTTCTTTTGTCTCTCAAAAACACTTATGGAAATCTGTGACTGAATTTCAAATCTCAAGAAGGTCAAGTTAGCCTCACCTCTGTGTGAACAGGGAAGGTGGGAATCTTCAGTGGTCAGGCTGGGCCCCGCGGCACCATTTCCCCTCCTATCCCTGAGCAATAACAGGCCAAGAGCTGTCCTTGGATTTGCTGAGCACAAGACACAACAAACAAGATACCAGTTTTCTCTTTCACTGTACCAAGGTCCTGAGTACCAAGATGAGAAGACATAGTTGTAAAGTTAGACTCTAAGTTCCTTGGGATGCTTTTCACCTCTGTCTGTAACTCTAGCACCTAGCATAATGCCTTGTACATAGGAGGCTCTTAATAAATGCTTTCTGACTCTATGATCAAGGCCAATGAACAAGACTGGGAGTAGACAGGCGAATGTTGTTACTGTCCTTAGACTGGTGCATCAAGGGAATGCACAGACATATTGACCTGAATTTCAGCAGTTTCCACCAGAGTCTCCCAAGTCATTCTCCATAGGGGAGATGGCTAGACTGGACTGGACAAGAGTACAGCTAGTTACTGTATAAAAAAATGTAGCTGGATTCCGAAGTTGGTGAATGACCAGAAGCAGTGAGCAATGACTGCCCTCAATCCAGAGAGAGGTTTCTCATGGTGGGCCCTGGGGATCTGTTTTCTTCTCCAGGGCTCCAACATAAAAAATAATTAATTGACTAGCTAGTTCTTGCCAGAACGGTGGCATTTCTCCTGCTATACACTGGCAGCTACTACTACTACTACTACTACTACTACTACTACTACTACTACTACTACTACTACTACTACTACTACTACATTAGTATTTATAGAGCTTTAAGCTTTGCAAAGTATTTTACAAATATTATCTCATTTGATCCTCACAACAATGCTAGGAGGTAGGTGCTATTATTATTCACATTTTACAGTTAAGGAAACTGAGGCAAATAGAAGTTAAGTGACTTGACCAGGGTCACACAGCTGAAAGTGTCTGAGGCCAAATTTGAACTCAGGTCTTTCTGACTCCAGGACCAGTGCTCCAAACACTGTGCCACCTACCTATCTAGAAGGTTCTCTGATGCCAAATCTAGTGCATTTTCTAGTACTCCGTATTTGGCTTACATCAGTAATTCTGGTCTGATGACTGAAGCTAAGGCACAACTGTGGTTCTTCCCAGTGCACCACAGCTGCCAGTGTGTAGCAGGAGAAATGCCACTGTCCTGGCAAGAACTAGCTAGTCAATTAATTATGTAACACTGTGAATGGGTTATGGTGGCTCATGCCAGAAACTGGGTACAAAACTCATAATCATTTTTTTTGTATCTCTAGTATCCAGAACAGTGCTTTCATACACAGTAGGTGCTTATAAATGTTTGTTGAATCTAATCTAATTTTCATCAACGATACTCTTGCCATGTGTAAGGATCATTCTCCAAAAGATGTTACAGAATCAAACTATCATGGAGGTTACTTTATAGGATGAAACAAAAAGAATGGCAGCACATATTTAGAACAGGAGTTCTTTATCTTTTTGGTGTCGTGGGTCCCTCTGGCAGTCGGGCAGATCCTCTGGACTCTTTCTCAGAAAAGTGTTCATAAATGCATAAAATAAAGCACATGAGATCCCAAAACAAACCAAAGGTTATTGAACATAATGATATGTTTTCCCCCCATTCAAGCTCACGGATCCCATTAAATTTACTCATAGACCTCAGGCGAAGAACCACTGATTTTGAGGAACAAAAGGTCAAGTATCATAAGGGAAAAGATGAAAAAAGAATAGGAATGAGGGAACCTAGCTTTGCCGGCTCTCATATTAGATCATAAAGTAGTAATTTTTGCTTATTTGAAACTAGAGAAGCAAAGGCTATGTGGTACAAGGGAAAGCATTAGAAGCTAAGTTTGGGGTTAGAGATGATGGATTTGAATCACAAGTTTTCATGAGCTTATATCATGCATTTACCCTCCCTGGGCCTCAGTTTCCTCATCTGTAAAAATAAGCAGGTTGGACTGTATTACCTTTAAGGACTCTCCTAGCTCTCCAAATCTGTGATCTTTATGATCCTGGTAACACATTTTCCCCCTAACGCAGAGTTATTCTTTTCTCTGTTGTGGCAGAGAAGGGAAGAGCAAGGCTTGAGGGATGATGAATGAAACATTCTAGCACTTTTGAAATCTGACTCTTCAAGGAAATAATAGGACAGAATTTGGAGATCAAGTTCCTTCATTTTACTGAAGCCCAGAAAGAAGTGACTTACCCAAGGGTCACAAAATGTTCTTTAATTCAAAATTTTTATTTTCAGTTCCAAATTCTTTTCCTCCCTCCCATCCCTTCCCCACCTATTGAGGAGGCAACAAACATAATGCTCATTGTACATGTAAAGTCATGCAAACCATTTCCACATTAAGGAGCAACCAAGTGGTGTTGTGGATGAAGCCTTGGCCATTGAGTCAGAAGGATCTGAGTTCCAACCTGACCTCAGACACGTACTAGCTGTGCGACCCTGGGCAAGTCACTTAACACCAATTACCTTACTTACTTACACACACACACACACACACACACACACACAAACTCCATATTATCCATGTAGTAAAAAGGGGGGAAAAGCAACACAAATAAAGAAAGAAAAAATGTGCTTCAATCTGCATTCAAAGTCCATCAGTCCTCTCTTTGGAGGTGGAGAACGTTTTTCATCATGATGCTTTTGGAATGGTCAGATCACAAAGAGTGCTAAGGGCAGAGCCGGTTCTCCCAGTTCCCAACCTAGTGCTAGAACCTTGGGCACTGGGAATGCTATTGGGCCAGTTATTCTTGGACAAACCTGGGATTTCATTTTAGAGATTTGTCTAAGAGCACTGAGATGTTAAACTGTTTGCCTGGAGTCACAGAGCATGTCTGTGTCACAGGCAGAACTTAAACCAGGGTGTCCTACTCTAGGGCTGACTCACTAGTCACTTGACCACACTGGCCTTCATTTGGCCCAGGATCTGGGGCAAAAAGGCTGAGTGAGGGCGGGCCCAGCCAGTCTCCCTGCTCTGCCCCAGTCTGCCGGCTAGGCCAAAGTTAGCTCTTCAAGGATCTGGAGTTACAAGGTATGTCAGAGTGACTTCTTTTTGTGACCTTTAGTTGTGGCAAGGATTTTAAAACAATCAGCAATCTCCCCCACCTCACCAAAAAAAGGAGAAGAAGAAAGGAAGGAAGGAAGGAAAGAAGGAAGGAAAGAAGGAAGGAAGGAAGGAAGGAAGAAACTTGACTTTTATATTTCCAATTATCCCTGAATTGCTTAACTAAAGTCACATAATTAGGTTTTTATGAAGAACAGTTAATAAACCACACTATTCAGTCTGCCCTTTGATAACCTATTTGCATGAAAACCCTGAGATGGATTTTAATGTCTCCAAGGCAAATCAGAACTCAACATGTTTACTCCCAAACAGGCAGAGCTTGGTCTGGACCAGCTGTGTTTACTGAGGCTGGGGGGATTTTTCCTTTTTTTTAATCCTCTTTTTATTGATATCATTTGTTTTTACATCACCTTCTTTTCTGACTATATCCTTCCCCTCTCATCTACTCAGCAAGGCCTCCCTTGTAACAAAGATATTTTTTAAAGAGGAAAAAAAAGCAGGTCAGCAAAACCATTGCGGTCTTTGCAATTCCATTCCAACAGTCCCCAACCTTGGCAAAGGATGGAGGGGTGATGATTTAAGACTTAGGGTGTGGCCTTTCCTTAGTGACATGTTCAGGGAATTGGGAAAAATTACTGGCACTGGGTAGGTGGGGGAGGGAGACAGAGAAAACCTCTCCGAGACTTGATTTTTCCCATATATAAAATGAGGGCTACTCCTATGAAGTGGGTTTGCTGAGCTGAGGGCCAGCCCCAGAGAAAATGGAAGGCTCTTCTGAAGCCAAGATAAGGACAGAACCATGGAAGGAATGTTAGGCCTGGAAGAAATCATCTTAGCTTCCCTTCGCACCTCCCCGCCCCCCCAATAACTGGTGAATGAAACAACTATGTTCTGGAAATGAATGTTTCTTTTCATACTAAATTTCAGCTAGCTTGGAACCACAGGCTCTAGAGCTAGAAGGAACCTTAAACAGCATCTAGCTAGGGGTGGGGAACCTGCAGCCTCGAGGCCACAGGAGGCCCTCTGAATCCAAACTTCACAGAACAAATCTCCTTAATAAAAGGATTTGTCTGTAAAACTTGGACTCAGTCAATAGGCTGCACCCGAGGACCTAGAAGCCATATGTGGCCTCCAGGCCAAAGGTTCCCCATCCCTGGTCTAGCACAGTCCCTTTGGGAACTGGCCCAAGGTCACATAGCTGGTGAGTAGAAAAGCGAGCTCACTTCTGCTTGCTGGCTGTGTGATCTCTGAACCCAGACCTTCTGGCTCAGAGCCCAAGGGGCCTCCTCTGGGTAGGATCTTAAAAAGTAGGACCCCCTTGGTAGGGGCTCTCTGATCACAGGACACTTTAACCTCCATTATCTCACTTGACCGCAACAGCACACTGGGACAGAGGAAGGAACAGACATCATTGTTCTTCATCTTATTGATGAAAAAACTAAATCTCAGAGAGCAGGAATGGCTGGTCACATTCATACATTGCTTACACAGCAGAACTAAGGCTAGAAGTCCGGGGTTTATTTTAACTTGAAATTCAGTGTTCCTTCAGTTATGGTACATGGCCACTTTGATTTCCAAATCTGACTTCTGACCTGCATATGGGATGGGCAAACAGGGCTTAAGGTGCTATTTAGTAGGCAGAGTTAACTGGTCACCACGTGATCATGGTCCATTGACCAGCACAGGTTATGACTACACAACAGAAAGCAGAAGGAACCTTCTACAGGGAAAGAACATTAGGTTTGGAGTCAGAGGGGTTGGATTCTAGACCTTGATCTGGCATTTGCTACCTGTGAGAGCTTGGACAAGTCACTTTACTTCTTCAGAACTTGGATTCTCCCTCTGTAAAATGAGAAGGTCAGACTAGGTAACAACTAACACTCTTCCCAGTTCTGACATTCTGTGAGTCTAAGTTTACTAATTAGAGGGCCTGGATATGCCAATTGTGACCATCAGGTCATAGAACCATAGATTTCAAGGTGGAAGGGACCTCTGAATCCATCTTGAACAAATCCTTCATTTTATAGATGAGGAAACAGAAACTGACCTGCCTGAGGTCACAGAGCTAGTAAGGACAGGAGTGACATTTTAACTCAAGTCTTCTTCTCCCCAAATCCGGAGCCCTATTTATTTACAACAGCATACCGCCTAGTACACTAACTGGAAAAATAACCAAATAAACCATAATCCTCTTCCTGGTGACCCATAAGCATTGACAAATAAAAGGCTTCTGTTCCTTGCAGGCCTGTGATTCTACCTATAAGACCTGGTGCCAAGCTGTCCCAGCTCTCTCCATCCCAAACACCACCTCAATCCTGGCAAGGGGAAGGAATGCATTGCCCTGCTCCATGGCTCCTTTCCTCTTCCCGCCCAGGCTGACACTTCTGCTCATTAGGAAGTTAAATCTTGTAGCACACTTCCTCTATTGGGGAGAGAGCTTTCAGTTCCACTGAACATCAGCCAACTGACTACTCTGAGTTCTCGTCTCCTGTCTCCCACCATGAAATATGGAAGGAAATCCAGTGAGGTATCTAGTAGAAGGGAAGGAAGAGCTTGAAGTGTTTTCTTAGTCATGATTTAGTAGGAGGATATTGTTATCCACAAGAACAGAGTACAGGGGGTTTGGGTCCTCCTGGGAATTCCCTCTTCTGTCTGCATTAGATTCATAGGGAGAAGCACCTCTTAGCATCTGAGTCCAGCCCTAGCTACTTGGCACTGGGAGAAGCAGATGTGGAGCAGCAGGGAGCCACGCTATCCTGTTGGACTGGGCTACAAGTAGGACTGAATGTGGCCAAATGAATGTGGTATGATTTGAAAGTGTCTGCTGGAAGCTCCTACTGCCCAAACGCAGCTACTTCCCTGACCAAAATGGCCCCTGTCCAAATCACTCAGGAGCCAGACAACAAAGGCAGGGAGAGGCTCTCTCTCCTCTGGAGGGGATGGTTAAGACAAGATTTTGGTAGAAAAAGCAGTGAAAAGAACACCGGACAGGAGTCACTATACTTTGGTTCAAGTATCATAGAAATAACTTGATTTCCTCTTGATATCTGCTCAAGTTTCTGGCTATATGACCCTGACTAAATCAATTTATTTCTCTAAGTCTCCACTGTAAATTAGGAAAATTGTACCTGTAAGGGCCTACTTCACAGGGTTGTGATGCTGGGCAAGTTTTCTGAAAACTTTCAAGTGATTAATAAACAACCAGGCTGAGCGGCAGGCCACACCAGGGACAGGTCAACAGCCGTCTCTCTCCCAGTGGCACAGAATCTTGGATCAGGCTGCCTACTTGTTAGAAGCTGATTGGTACTTAGTAGACAATTAGTAAGTGCTTGTTAACTGGCACGTTAGAGCCTAGTAGCAAAGGAAAATAGATGAGCTTTGGGAGGCTGTCTGAGGATGCCAGGCAAAGACTTAGGAAGGGAGGTCAGGCTCCTTGCCCAGAGCCAGTCCTGCCTTCACCTCACTCCATATGGTGGCCACAAGTGCCAGGGAGTAAGGTCAGGATAGGATGAGGAGGGCAGTCCCGATGCACAGCTATGGTGGTCCTCCCATTCATCAGCTGTGACTATGCTAACTACCTCTAAGAACCTCCTTCCTTACTTGACCAAGGGCACAGGGAGGAGCCAATGCACAGGAAGGGAAAAGCAGGGCTGATCCTGAGCACCCCTTCCTATCTGCAATCTTCTTCCAAATTCTGCAAGGTTATGTCACTAACCTAGTCCAACTACGGTGTCTTGATTGTACGGCAACCTAAACCCATGGCCTAATCAAGGAAGATGACTTGCTCATACAGTGTCTTGTGTAACAGAGCACATGTTGTGATGAAAGAGCAAAGCACTTGAGTGTCAGGAAATCTGAATTTAAATTCTAGTTCTTACATGTACCACAGAGCAAATCGTGTTACTTCTTTGGGCCTCAGCTTCTCCATCCATAAAATGGGAATAATACTTTCACTCTCTACTTCACACGGTTGTTTTAAGGAAAGGCCTTTGTAAACCTGGCATTTTCCTACAGACATGTGAGTTCTTATCATTATGGGCTTTCCCTGGCAGCCAGCATGGCATCAGCATACCCAAGTCACAAAATGAACTACAGCTGGAAAGAGAATCTTTTGCCCTCATAGAAATACAACTTAATTGAGGATGAGTCCTGGCACATAACAGGCGGATTATTCCACCTTTTATTACTTATTATATTCATATAATACTTTTATTTATTTTATTATTTATATTATTATACAATATTTATATTAATAATTTATATTAATAATAAATAATATTTATTATTATCCTACCTGTTATACAATAAATGTGGATTGATTTATTTACTGATGAGGAGAATAATGACAATAAAAGATCTCAATCCTCTAGTTCTAGAGTTCCATGAAATAAGTTGTACAATGTCATCCCCATTTTACAGATACAGAGATTGAAGTTACATGACTTGTCCACACGTCTGGTAAGTGGCAGAGCCTATATTCTGTCCAAAAAAGACCTGGTTATGCATAATGGAAAGAAGGATATATGTTTGTTGTTGTTCAGTCATGTTTTTTCATGGTTTGCCATTTTCTTCTCCAGTTCATGTTGCAGATGAGGAAACTGAGGCAGACAGGGTTACGTGACTTGAGAAGGACACACAACTGGTAAAAATCTGAGGCCAGATTTGAACTCAGGAAAATGAATCTTTCTGACTCCAGGCCCAGCAATCTGCCCCAAATAATTGCTCCAGAGTACGTGATAACAGTTTCCAAGTATTTTAGGGCTTTGTCCTATGAAAGTAAGATAATTAAACTTGTTATTCTTGGCTTAAAGGAGTCAGAACAGTGACAGTTAGGTGGCACAGTGAATAGAGCACCAGCCCTGGAGTCAGGAAGACCTGAGTTCAAATTCGGCCTCACACACTTAACACAAAACTGGCCGTGTGACCTTGGGCAAGTCACTTAACCCCAACTGCCCTGCCCTCTCCCCTCCAAAAAACAAAAGAACAAAAAAAAAGGAGTAAGAACAAGGAACACTGGGTAGCAGTTACAGGCCACATATTTCAGCCCAACAGAAAGAAAAAACTTTCTAACAATCAGAGTTGTCTACCAACCAAGTTACAGTGAATGTGATTACAGTTAGATTGTAAGCTCCTTGAGGTCAGGGACTATCTTCTTTTTTTTAAATTTGTATTCCCAGCACTAAGCACAGTGTCTGGCACATAGTAGGCATATGATAAATGTTTGTTGACTATAAACTGCTGAATGGAATGAGTTGCCTGGGAGATGATGAGTCTCCCACCCCCACCCCCCACCGGAAGCGTTCCTGCAGTGGCTGGATGACCACTCGCCAGTGGGAACTCAGCTTCCTCCAAGGATCAGCTCAAGAGCCACCTTCTCAAAAATCATTTCCTGATTCCCCCAATCATTATCATTTTTTTCCACACAAAATTTCTTTGTGTTTATTTTGAATTAACTTATCAGCGTACATGTGATAAAATAAAATAAAAAATAAATCCTATTTTTTAAAAAATGGAAATATGTTTTGTATGACTTCACAGGTATAATGGGTATCATACAGCTTGCCTTCTCAATGGGGAGAGGAGGGGCTAAAGAGAGGAAAAGAATTTGGAATCAAAATTTTAAAAATATATAAAAACTTTTATCAATGTGCATGTCGCTTCTGTCTAGAAGAACGTAAGCTCCATGACAGTAGAGGCATGTCTGTCTTTACAATCCCAGGCTGGCAGCACACAGCACAGAGGTCAAATGAATGCTTGGTGACTTGAATTGAGCTGGATGGTATAGAGGGGTCTCCTGCACTGGAGGCTAGGTCAGACTTGACACCTCCAAGGTTTCTTCCAGGTCGGAGATTCTTATAGTAGAAGATAAATTTCTGAGTAAAGAGACATAACTATTTGACCTGCTGTGTCTGTAACAATTGACCCAGTAATTGTGTCAGAAAGACACTGAATAGCAGATCCAATGAGAGTCACTGACACTGTCATAAGCTGCATCCATCTAGGAACCATCATCCATTGGAACTCTGGGAGATTCCTGATGTATCAAATAAGGACTGTCATGTCTTCCTCCTTCCTGCCTCAAATGGTTAGATGTTTTAAACGTTTATCTGTCTACTTTGGGATTCTTGGGTAAAAGGCATGGTTTTAAAATGGTTTTTATTTTCTTTTCCATTTCAGGGAACTCCTCGGGGAAAGGCCAACAGGATTTTCTAAGAATGGTACCCAAGGGCATTAGGGAAATGTTAATTAGCTTTTGGCCTATTACTTTTTCCCCAAGAGCAAAAACATTGTCAGTGTTCAGACAAAAGGCGTTGCATAGCCTGACAACATCGATTTAGTAGAGGTTGCTTTGGCAAAAAAAAATAACAGTTGCAACTCCTAGAGTGTTCCTGGGAAGCAACACAGCTACTCCAAAGAGATGAGTCAGGGGTCCTTTCTCGTAGGCACTGACAGTGTCATGCTCCCTACTCCGGGCCAGAGTGAAGGCCAGTGCCTCTGCTGATATCTGATCAACGAAATGGCCTTTGACTCACCAGCATCAGGTACATATTTAGTTAATCAGGAAATACATTTTTCTGCATATCAAAATCTGCACTGATTGCCATCCACCTGCATATTTCCTATGCAAAACTGGGGTACAGGGAATAACAGATTTAGAACTGGAGAGAACCAGAGAGGTCATCTAATCCAACCCCCACATTTAACAGATGAGGAAACTAACACCCAGAGAGGTTGAGAAAAATTTCCCAAGACTAAAGAGGAAGTAAATAGTAGAGGGTAGGATTATATACCTGAAATCCCCTGATACCAAGTCTAGTGTTCTTTTTTCTGTACTATGCACCCCCTCAAAGATTACAGCACTTGGTATTCTCAGAAAGTCCCTCCATATACTAAACAGGTCTGACCTGAATTAACTTCCAGTAGCAGGCATATTTCAAGTACTATGAATCTTTGGTCCCAGGTATGTTTGGGTAGGACCTCAGAGCTGTTGCCTGCTAGAATCTGGAGAACAGTGTGTGTGTGGTGGGGGAGGGGAAGTGTCTTTTAAACATAGGAGTATAGGTGAGAAGGAGGGGACAGTACTACTCTTGTACAATTGAGCTAGTGAAGGATGTCCTGGGGTCCTCCCAACTAGCTTCTAGACAAAAAACAATTTGGAGCTTGAAAGGAACCATGGAGAGCTCCCAGATAAGTCTGTGTCTAGCAATTGTATAATCTGCTGGCTAGAGAAATCTTCCCCAAAACCCACAATGGTCTTTAGTCCTTCTGCTTATCTCACTTTGAGATCAGACATGGCACATGGGTCTGGTAGAAAAAAAATGTTTTCCTTCCAAATCACTTGTGGATTTGAAGTTCATCCCCCTGATTTAAGGTAAAATCACCCCTAAACTACTGGCGAGGATCTCTCCTGTCTGGAAAATTCTTCCCAAGACATGCTGATGAAATGTCTTGGGACAAATACCAGCCAGGGGGACTGGACATTTTTGCTGCCAGCCCTCTAAGGTGGCATTGGTGAGGGGCAATGAAGAGGTGAAGAAAGGCAACTCCCTCCCTTTGCAATGATGGGCGGAGACTTCCAAGTAAAAAACATTGCATTTGTTATCAGACTTAGTTTTGCTGAACTCCCTTTTTTGCCACATTGTTTTTCTTTGAAACAAGAGATGGCTTTCTGGGTAGGGAAGGGAGGAGGGATATCCCTGGAAATGATGGTGATTTGGTAATAAAAGACATCAATAGGTATCTTAGTGCAGAGG
Organism: Pseudochirops cupreus; assembly: GCA_028627135.1. Classification (NCBI taxonomy): domain Eukaryota; kingdom Metazoa; phylum Chordata; class Mammalia; order Diprotodontia; family Pseudocheiridae; genus Pseudochirops; species Pseudochirops cupreus. Next base: position 280,452,054 of record CM053581.1, read on the forward strand.
AAAGGAGGCTGGATTTGAAGACAGAGAACCCAGATTTGAATCCCATATTTACCATTTACCATCTGTATGACCTTGGGCGGGTTACTTAAGTTACCTGGGCCTCACTTGCCTAATAAGTTAAATGAGGGGAGTTGGATTTGATAACCATCCTGAGGGCCTATCCAGCCCTAAATCTATGTTCCTTTGACACCTACACCAAGTCTTCCTCCTGCCTTCCCCAATGGTATGTGTGCCAACTGGCCCCTCTAAGGTTGCCCAAGGAAGTGCCAGGATCTCGGATGTTTGCTCTTTTGTGGGAAGCAGTTTTGGAGTTGTGGTAGCAGAGAGGAGAGAGAAATGCACAGGCCTTTACAAACAGACTAGAGGGGGAAAAGTAGGTTAAATCTGGGCCTATCAGCATTCACCGATACACTGTGCTATTCTAAACTCTTCTCTTGGCAGTTTAAAAATACCCTCTGATACTATGCAGCCAATGTTTGCATCTCCAAACCAGGCTGATTTTAACACATCTACTTACCCCCATCTGTGGCTTGAGAAGGTAGCTGTTTTAGGAGAAACGTTTGGCTCTGGAAAAGAAATTGGAGCTGCTCTTTTTTTTGCATTTTCCACATTTTTCCCCTCTGCCCTCAGGATTTTATATCATCAGCCTCCAAAATGTAGAGGGAAGTCCCTTCTCCCTCCTTTCAACTTCAAAGCCCAAGGGACACCTAGGAATCTGTCATGATGGCAAAATAGCAGAATCCAATGGGTATACGGGGCCAAGTGTTATACTATCCCCTACCTCTAACATGCTCCCAGCCTCCTTACATTCCTGGCAGACAGTGATTCTAAGTAAGGCATGATTCCACCATGCATTTGGCATAGGCCCTGGCATGTAGTGGGCGCTATACAAATGCTGATTTCCTTCCCTTCCCCTTCCCCTGTGTGTCTGTGCCCCCAGGATTTCCATAACCCATCTCGATCTCTCTTTATTCTCTTACAACCCGTCTGGCTAGCCCTTCTCACTTTCCTTTGCTGGCTCATGACCTATGTCCTACTGTCTTGCTTGTGGGTGGATTCCAAGACAAAGTCCTGGGACCTTTTCTGTTCTGCCTACATGATCTCACCAGCTCCCATGAGTTCAGCTATCACCTCCCTCCAGATAACTCCCAGAAAAATATCCCTGAACATCAGACCTATTCCTTAATAACTGCCTATTAGAACTCTGCAACTGCATTCCCCATTGGCATCAACATATCTAAGACAGGACCCATTATCTTTTCCCCCAGGCCCACCTCTCTTGCTAACTTCCCTATTTCTATGTGAGGCACCACTGTCTTATTCACTCGTTTACAAGCTTGGGGTCATCCTCAACTCATTCTTCTTTCTCAGCTTCTATGTCCCGTCTGGTGCCAAGTCTTGTTGATTCTATTTCCACATATCTCTCACATGTCCCCTTCTCTCCACTCACCTGGCCATCCCTCTAGTTAGGGTTTTCATCACTTTTCCCTTAGACTTCTGCATTTTTCTGCCTGCCTCTAAGTTCTCTCTTCTCCCATTCATACTCTGCATAGCTGCCAAATTGACTGTGCCTAAAGCACCAATCTGACCAAGTCACTCCCCTCCTCAAGAAGCTTCAATAGCTCCCTCTTGCCTTCAGAATAAAATTCAAACTCATCTCTTTGGCATTTAAAGTCCTTCACGATCTGGCTCCTGGCTTACTCCATATTCTTCCTCTTCTTTGGACTTGTATCCTTGGTGCCTGGCTCAGTGTCTGGCACATAGGTGCTTGATAAAAGCTTGTTAATTGAATCATGAGGGGCAGCTACTTGGCAGGGGACAAAGCACTGGTTCTGGAGTCAAGAGGACCTGAGATCCAATCCAGCCTCAGACACTTACTAGCTGTATGACACTTGCTAACTGTATGACCCTGGGCAAGTCACTTAACCCCAACTGCCTCCAAAAATAAATTTAAAAACCTTTTAAAAAATTGATTCATGAACTCTACACTCCAATCCCACGGGCCTCCTTTCTTCACACTGTACATGGTATTAAGTTTCCTGTCCCTCTACCTCTCTATGGTCTATCTCCTATGCCTGGAATGCCACCACCTACTTAAACTAAAGTCTATCCTGATTCTCCTGGTTGTTAATGTCCTCCCTTCAGCCTCTTCCCCCCTCACCACCAAATCATTTTGTGTTTATCCATCTGTTTATATTGTTCCCTCCCCTCAGACCCCCATAGAATGGAAGCTCCTTGAGGACAGGGACTATGCAGGTTTTGCCTTTGTTTCCACGGGACCTAATACGGTACCTGCCACATAACAGGCAATACTTGCCAAACTGAATTGAATTACTCCACATCCCTCATGCATGCAGAAGGAAGCCTTCAAATACATTTTCCTACAATTTTATCATTTAGACTCATAGGATTAGAGATTCAGAACTTAAAGAGACCTCAGACATCATCTAGTCCACCTGTCTCATTTCACAGATGAGAGAAACTGAGACTCAGAGAAACCAGGGACTTAGATCACTTCAGGTAGTAAGGATTCCAGTCAAGACTGGAACCCAAGTGTGACGGCAAATCCAGCATTTTTTTCTCCTACATCACTCTGCCTGCCTCTCTCCCTCAGGCACCTTCCTGTTGTCTAGTGGTGAGCTTAGCACTCTGTCTGGCTTCTTGATTTCCCAGATCCCAAACCCACTGCCATGAGGCCACAAGCACAACTCTCCACTCTCACTGAGCATAAGCCCCACAAGTCCAGCCCAGTCATCAAGTGTCTACAGAGCCTATCGAGAACCCTTCCCAATAGGCTTGGCAGGACCGTGGAGGTGAGGAAGCTACACTGTAGGGAGACAAGCCCAGGAGAAGAGACACCATCCAGTCACAAAGTGTTGGCTTCTTCACGGCAGGAGGAGATGAGACAGACACACAACCACCCGGAGAACAAAAGGATAAAGTCGAGTATTGAAGTATTCTAGAATTTCAGGAAAAAACAGGGTTGGACTAATCCAGGAAGGAAGGTGGGGCTTAAAGTGAGGCTGGAAGAATGGGTGGGATTTGCCGGGTAGAGATAAAGGATCGGGGAGAATATTCCAAGAAAGGCAAAAGCTGGAGCTGAGACAGGGAAGCAAGAATGTCAAGGTCTTTGTAGAGTCTGGCTTGATAAGAGAAAGGGCTTGAAAAGAGCCAAGCAGGAGGCACGAGGAGAATGTTTGCAGTTTGAGCAAGCCACAACATTTCTGAACCACAGCCTCCTCATCTATAAAATGAGAAGTTGGACTGAATGACCTCTAAAGCCCCTCTCAGCTCTAACTCTATGACCCTATGACCCATCCAGGCCAGGGGTCATGAAGCCCTTTGGCAATATGGTGAAGCCCACAGCCACATTCTCAGAAAAATGTCTTAAAATAAATATATAATAAAGATATAAAAATAAAATAAAAATATAGGATTACAAAGGAAATTAATTATATTGAAATACCATTATCAATTTTTTTTTAAGTTTATAGGCTTTGGAAATGTTTTGCATGATTGCACACGTATAATCTATATAGGATTGGTTACCATCTCAGGGATCAGGGAGAAGGGAGGGAGGGAAGAAGAGGAAGAATTTGGAACTCTAAACTTAAAAAAAAAAGGTTAAAAAATTGTTTCAATATGAAAAAAAGTTCATGGGCCTCAAGTTAAGATCTCTACTGGAGTGAAAAGGGTAGAAGGAAAAATGGAGAGTTTATCCAAGGATTGCTAAGCGTGTTATCAGATAAAGTATAACCTAAATCTATTTTTAAAAATCAACAACTGAGCGACATAAATCAAGACGACCTCAAGATAAGGACTGAATTTATTTACATGTCATAAATACTCTCATTTTAGTTTCGCAACAACCTTCTGATGTAGATGGCTTACATATGATTATGCCCATTTTATAAATGAACAAACAGGCTCAGAGAGGTTAACTGAGTTGCCTATAGTTCCACAGCTCCTAAAAGGAAAGATAAAATTCAAAGTCAGATTATCCTGACACAGACTCAAGCAACTTATGTACCTGAGGTTCTTAACCCTTTCTGTGTCAGGAGATAGTTGCATGAAGCCTACAGACTCTTTTCAGAATGGTGCTTTCAAATGCCTAAAATAAAATACCCAGATTTACAAAAGAAATTAGTTATTGAAATATAGTCTGTAGTCAGGAAGCCTGAGATCACATGTCTAATAACTATAGTAACTTAGAAGTAGTGATGAGTATAAATGCTATTTTGAGATATCTGCAGCAACTGCAATATGACAGGAAAATATCTGTGATTTCTATTAGTAACAAAAAATAAGTACAGTCGATATCCCTGTGGCTTATCGCCTACGTTCATAACTGAAGGAAAGGCTGGATTTCATTGAGAGGCTAATGAAAATAAAGAGATCATTTTTTCCTCCATCCAGGTTCACAGACTCTCTGAAATATATCCATAGACTCTGGGTTAAGAATTCTTGCTATATTTTATGGTATTTTGCCTCTCCATCATGGTATCCCAAATAGATCGTGTCAAAACCTACATCTTTTTGACTCAAGACTAGCCTTTTATTCAATATGCCATGATGCTTCTCCAAGGTGTCCCTTTCTGCTTACCACCGAGGTTAAGCAGGTTGGCACGGTCTCGGTGGGACTGCAGACTGGCACCCTCCATACTGTACAGCAGGAGGCAATAAACAATACATCGCAAAGTTGGGCATAGTTTTTAACCAGATGAGTCTAATGCTTTTTAAAAGAAGAAAACAAGGACCTGTCTATATGAAAATGCTTATAGCTACTTCATTTATAATAGAAAACTGGAAACTAGATTGGAGAATATATATGAATAAATTACAGTATATTAGCATAATGGAATATTATAGTGTCATAAAAATAATAAACATGAAAAGCACAAGGAAATATGGGAAGATCTCTTTAAAATTATGCCAAGTAAGAGTATCAGAAGCAGTGGTGTATCAGTATCAGTGATGATATAATTTTTAAAGTGAACAAAGCCTTGAAGGGAAACAGACAGTATTTCATACTCTCCCATTAATTATTTCACAGATTTGGGGCAACTAGATGATACAGTGGATAGAACCCTGGGTCTGCAATGAGGAAGATGTGAATTCAAATTCAACCTCAGATACTTACTAGCTGTGTGATCCTGGGCAAGTTACTTAACCTCTGTGTGCCTCAATCCACTAGAGAAGGAAATGTTGAATCACTCCAGTGTCTTTGACAAGAAAACCCCATAGGTAGCATGGTGCATGAGGTCATGAAGAGCTGGACATGACTGACCAACAATAGTCATAGATTTTAGAGCTGGAAGAGGCCATTAAGTCCAACCTCCTCCTTTTACAAAGAAACTGGGGCTCATAGAAGTTAGGTGACTTGCCCAGGGTCACACAATTGGTCAGTACCTTTGACAGGGGATTTGAACCTGGGTATTTCTACCTCCAAGTCCAGTGCCCTATACAGTACACTATGCTGCCTCTAACAATATTTATCATGTAAAATTTAAGTCATAAAACACTCAATTCATCTGATGCTATTTTATTAAATGTTAAGGAGTTTAGCTATGTTTTTACACCTTTTATGTTGCATTTTTCTTAAATAGTTTGCTTTTGTTGAAGTTTACTAAGTTCCTAACGGTATTTTTTTTTAAAGGCATAAGTTGCTTTGCAAGGGTATGGGTTGTTGTTCAGTCAGTTATGTCTGACTCTTTGTTACCCTGTGGACCATAGTCTCCATGCGGATTTTCTTGGTAAAGATAGTGGAATAGTTTGCCATTTCCTTCTCCAGTGGATTAAAGCAAACAAGTTAAGTGACTTCCCCAGGGTCACATAGCTAGTAAGTATCTGAGACTGGATTTGAACTCAGGTCTTCCTGGACGTAGGGCTCCATCCACTGAGTTACCTACCTGCCAAGGTCATGGGTATATATGAAGAACAGAGCTTGGCTGAGTAGAAGAGGGTCAGAAATCACCAAAGAAAACCAAATGAATCAGAGAGAGTCTGGGTCCTATCTATTGGGAAATGCTGAGAAAGAGCACATGAAGCCCACCCAGGGCATTTATCCAGTAGGAAAAAAATAGCAACCCACTCAAGGGCCCTGAGTGTTCTGTCAGCTACCAACAGCAAACATCAGAATTTGCATGTGCAAGGATTTCCAGAAGCAGAGCAAGGAAACATTGAACTGCTCTGGGGCACCTTCCAAGGCATCTGCGATGCCAACCAGGCAGCTTTACACACAAGCTCAGTTGCCATTTGGGGGATCTGGGACTTTTTCTCTTCTTAACACTGACAGAGTCCATGAGAAATAACATTGCATATAAACAACGTGCCTACGTCCGCCTACTGTTCTGCTTGACAGAAATAAAGAAAACCCCTCTGTCTTCCTCTTTTCTCTCCCTCTTTCTTCTCTTTGTAAAGGCTTGGTAAGGTCTCACTAGACATCGGCCGTGAGCAGTCAAATAAAAGTCTCCATTTTCATTTTGGAACAAAAGCAGACAAGCAAACTCAGTTACTGTGTGTGCCGGCCCGGGGAGGAGGGAGTAATGGAGAACAGTGGATCGCAGACATTATGGGCAAGGCAGAAAAGTACAATTTTCAACTAGCCTGTAAAGGTCACAGGTGTCACCTTAATCCCACTCCAGGCAAGCATCTCTTGCATATAATTAGTGTCAGTAATAATAAGAATAATGATAATTAATGCAATCATCATTTACAGATAGTACACTGTAACACCTTTGGCATTTCTGGGACACAGCCATCCTCGTGAAGGAAGGACTTTGCCCTTTCCCTCTTTTCTATCCTGAACCAGAACGAGAGTCTCGTGATTAGAACTGTGACCCAAGGTGTCAAAATTGAGAGGCTGACGACAACAGTTATGTACAAGTGTAGAGACAACTGAGCTTAGCACCTAGTTAGCAAGAATAATTAATTAAAAGAGAAAGCAACCAGATGGCAGACTTCCTCTACCCAACAGAACTTGTCTTTAAACTTGATTTGGGGGCATGTTCTATGAAACCTGCCCCCCGGTGTCAGAATTGCTCATTATGGTTCCATTCCTATCTCCCGGTCTCTGTGCTGGAAGATCAGCAGCAAATGATAGTTGGATCTGTTACAAATGGCTTCACCTACAATCCCTGCATCCTATTTCAGGGGCCAAACCCCAAATAGGGTCATGAAGAGTTGGACACGACCCAAACTACTGAACAGCAACAAACTCCAGGGGCTAGAGCCTTCCTCTACAAATGGTCTCACCTATAACTCACAAATCCCATTTCCAAGTCACAGCCTTCCTCCACATGCGACCGTGTCAAGCTTCCAGCTGCCTTTGCAGAAGCACAGAAATCACAAAGCTGGAAGGGACCTTCAGAGGTCATCTAGAGTCCAGTCTTTTACCTAGTGCAGGAATTCTCTTTTTGGCACTTACTGGGGACAAATGGTCATCATCCTTTGCTCAAAGACCTCCAGTAATGGGGAACAAAGAAAGCAGAAGAACCTAATCTCAGCCCTTGGGAAATTTATGGCCTCAATGAGGGACCATACCTATGGGAATATCTTTAATGTTCCTTCTAGATCTCAACCTAACAATGCCATGACGTCTCTACCTGCCCCCCACCCCAGGCCAGGGATAAGAACAGTCATATCTATGGTCCATCAAGGGAATAATGCCTAGAGCTGGGAAATGAATGGTTGGGGGTTCAATGGAACCTGAGGAGCAGAGCTGGTGGCACCATGCACACTTTGGGATTTCCTGAATGAATGAATGAATGAATGAATGAATGAAGCCATGTAAAGCACTTTGCAAACCTCAAAGCATTATGCAAATGTGAGGAGCTAAAATAATAATAATAACTATTATTGTCTGGTTTTGTATCTTTTAGTACCTAGCACAGCATCTGGTAAATAGTATTCTCTTAAAAAATCTTTGATGAATTAAACTGGATTCCCATTTTTCAGATGAAGAAACTAAGGCCCACAGAAGATGGGACTTCACACAAGATGAGACTTCACACAGCTACTAAATGCCAGTGCCCAGAAAGAGCTCAAGTCCCCAGTGCGTTCTATCACACCGTGCTTCCCTCTCCAGCACACCCTCTTCCCTGTCTATTCCCAGCTCCCCTTGAGACAAGCAGGGAGGCAGCTCCAGGAGGAGAGATTTCCCATCAGCCCTCTCTCTCATACACATGCACACACTCAGGTTCAAATAATCTCTTAAAGATATTTAATAATTTAAAATTCTGGCCTGAGGCTCTCATTACTGTGTAGTGCAGCAAGCCACACAAAGCATAACTGTTTCAGGCGGGAGCTGGGGCCTCATAGCCCAGTTTAGCAACACTTCTGGCCACTCTGGGCCAAAGAGGGCTCTGGCCAAGAGTGATTCCCTTCTCTTCCCTCCCTCCATCCCTCTCTCTCTTTCATCATTTATTTTTAAATGTTACCACAGCCTGGAAGGAAGGCGAATAGTCACGATGACGAGATTCTTGGGTTTTGTTTCTGTAGCTGCTTCTTTGACAGAGAATCATTTGGTTAAGTCAAGAAGTCATAGCCTAATTGCCTCACGTACAGGCCCTGCCTCTGGCCCAGACACAGGGCTGAGGGTTCTCCTTCTTCTTGACCCAGCTCCATAGAGGGTGGGGGATATTTGGAGGCTGCAGATGGAAGAAGAGAAGGCCAAGCCAGGGGCTGAGCCCCGTGGGCCTTAGTGGGGGAAAGAAAAAACAGGGCATTTTAGTTTACTTTTTGTATTTTCCAAGGCTAGGCCCAAGCACCATCTTCTTCCTAAATGACAATCCTTCCTGACACTTCCCCAGTGCTCTACTTCCCAAAAACCTCGTATCTGTTTTGTGTACATTTGTATAACAGACACATGTTGACCCTCCCAGGTAAATTAAGTTCCCTGAGGGCAAAGATTGATGTCACTTTTGTACTAGTCTCTCTACATAGTAGGCATTTAAATGCCTACTGATTGATTGAATAAAATCCTTTGATCCAGGGTACCTTTACCTTGTGCAGCTTTGGTGGCACCAGATCTGGAATCAGGAAGACTCATCTTCCCGAGTTCAAATCCTGTCTCAGATACTTACTATCCAAGTGACCTTGGGCAAGTCACTTCACTGTTTGCCTCAGTTTCCTCATTTATAAAATGAGCTGGAGAAGGAAATGACAAGCCACTCCAGTATCTTTGTCAAATGGGGTCACAAAGAGTTGAATACAATTGAAAATGACTGAACAAAAGCCTTTACTCTGAAGTAATATATAATAATAATTAAACAGTAACTGATATTTACATAGCTCTTCAAAGTTTGCCAAGCTCCTAACACGGACTATTTCATGTGTACCTCATAACAACCCTATAGGGTAGGGAGTATTTTAGGGAGTATTATTCCCATTTTACAGAGGGAGAAACTGAGGCTCAGAATGGATAAGTGACTTGGCTAAATATATATGTGTATATGTATGTATGTATGTATGTATGTGTGCATATATATACATATATATATATATATATATATATATATATATATACACATATATATGTAATACACACATACACATCTAAACAATACCAAGTCAGTGGCAGAATTCAATCCAGGTCTTTCAGCCTAAGTACAGGGCTCTAATTCATCAGGTCAAGCTCAATATAATTAGAATAATAATAATAAAAATAATTATAATAATGAAAATACCTGTTATTTGCATAGAGCTCTAAACTTTCTAAAATCCTTTTTGTGACCTCATTTTATCCTCACAATTACCAGGGAGGTAGATGGGCAGAGGTATTATTGGTCCCACCTGAGAGACCTGGGTTGCAACTATGTCCCTCCTACATATGGCCATGTCCCCTCTCTAGACCTCATTTCCTGCATTTGCAGATTCTAGACCAGCAGTTCTCAAACTTTTTGGTCTCAGGAACTCTTTGCACTCTTAAAATTACAGAGGAACCCAAAGAATTTTTGTTTATATGGGTTATATCTATCAATATTTACCATGTTTGAAATTAAAACTTAGGAATTTTTAAATGCTTATTTTTTAATTCATTTAAAAATAACAAAGTTATTACATTTAATATTTTATGAAAAACCATTTTCCAAAACAAAAAATTAGTGAATAATGGCATTGATTTACATGGTTTTTTTTTCAATCTGTAATGATATGTTGTTTTAGCTGAGGTATATGAAGTAGCTGGAAAAGGAAGACATATTTTAATAAGCAAATAACATCTCAGTATTTATATTAAAAAAAGTTTTGACTTTGCAGACCCCTTGAAAGGATTAGAATCTGTGGAAGACAACTCATGAACCATTGGTTTAAACAATGTTCAAAGTTCCTAGCTCCAAATGACACAGAAAGTTTAAGCAACCTGCCCCAAACCACACAGCCACTAGAGGCTGAGCCAGGAGCAGAGCTCATGTCTCTCGTCTTGCCCACGAGGAAAGAGGTGGTAGAATATAGTGGAAATGAATTTGGAGTCAGTCTGAGCTGGGTTCAAATCCTACCTCAGGGACTAACTAGCTGTGTGACCATCACTTTTAAGCTCTGTTTCCTCATCCATGACATGGGGATAACACAAATGTAAGTTTCAAATGAGATCATAAATAAAGCTTTTTGCACACCTGAAAGAGTTATACAAATGCCATTAACATGATTACATCTGAACGCTGTAGGAGAAGTCGAGCAAAAGATCCTCAAAAACTAAGTAATACTCCATGATCCCCCAGGGATCCCTGGTCATCTCTACCCTAGTACTGCTCTCTGTCATGTACACTGGGGTTCTGTCACCGTAAAAGTCTTTTGACAAGACTGTTCTTCCAGGTCCTAAGCCATGATCACCCACATTTTCTAAATGTAGCCATTTAAAAATAGTCCCAAGAACAGGATGCTATGAGTACTGAATTGTGGAATCCACTGGCACAGGCCACCCGGCAACTCTGAGGAGGCAGCTCATCCCCCTGGGTCTTTGCAAGGCTGACTTTTCTCCACACAGTTTTGTGGGTACCATAGCTACAACTGCTTAGTTGCCTGACTCTCCTCCCATGGCAGTCTACCTGATCTTCTCCCCCTTCCCCTAATAATTCCTCTCTTGGGCTGTCAAAGTGCCTAGAAGTCCTACCATTTGAGTTATTCTTAGGGGCTAAATTACTATCTGCAAAAAATCCCCTAATGGGGCAGCTAGGTGGCACAGTGAATAGAGCACCCGCCCTGGAGTCAGGAAGACCTGAGTTCAAATCTGGCCTCAGACACTTAACACTTACTAGCTGTGAGACCTTGGGCAAGTCACTTAATCCCAACTGCCCAGCCTTCTCCCCTCAAAAGAAAAAGGGGAAAAAAAGGCCCCTATTAAAATTCACATTTTACTTGGGAGAGGCCCTTACCATCCACCGAGCTGCTCATCTGGGAAAGCAGAGAGCACTGAAGAATTAGGATATGTAATCTGGGAGGAAGTGGAATAAAGGCAGGGACAGGGTCACCCTACAGAAGCCTTAAGGGTTAGAAGCTATTTTTCCCTGAGAAGCAAACTGTAGCTTATAGAGGCCCATGAAGCTATATAGAGACATGTGGAGATGATGCCAAAAACAAATTTCAATTGCTTTCCAGTGTTTCTTTGAACAGGTCCAGATTCCCATCTAGAAACTATCTTAAACTCTCTTCTCAGCCTGCTGTCAGAGAAGCCAGCTATTTTCTGGGTACAAATGAGGCTTCTGAAAAGGCTTCCAAGGAAAAAGGAAAGAGAAGCTAGAGGTAGATGAGGCAGACCTCATAAAGGAAGGAGGCTCTCTTTTTCCCCATCCCATTTCCATTCTCTTGGGGGAGGAAGTAAATTATTTTCTTGTAATCAAAATCTGATGCCTGAGGGAAGAGAAAACCTCTCTAAGAGATTCATTTATGCAAGTACAGACTATTAAAGCTGGAAGGGACTTGAGAGACCATTTAGTTCAGCCCTGCTCATCTGACAGAGAAGAAAACTGAAACCTAGAGAAAGGAATGACTTACTTGCCCCACAATCACATGGAATATTTGTGGCAGTCAGAATTGGAACCCAGTTCTCATGACTCCCAGTCCAGGGTTATACAGGATCTGCTAGCTCTCATTGTGACTGAATATTCCTCAAACATCACCCAGTTCAACAGTGTTGAATTACTGCAAAGCACCCCAGCTTTGGAGAAACCTAGGGAATATAGCAGGGAAAGTCACTTTGGGTTCCCATCACACCTAGAAACTTTAAGCCATGACAGCAGAGTATTTCATACCCTCCTCTATCTAGACCAGTGGTTCTCAACCTGTGGGTCACAACCTCTTTGGGGGTCGAACAACCCTTTCACAGGGGCTGCCTAACACCATCAGAAAACTAGGAATCGAGACACTGCTCCTCTATCCGTCTCCAGGCGAGTCCACCCACATGCAGATACACCCAGATACACCCACATACAAGTATTAAAGGGTCGTGGCATTAGGAAGGTTGAGAACCACCGATCTAGACTGAGAGTCTGAACACTACAGAGAAAGACCTAAGAAATGCCTAGGACTCCTTTATCATCAGATCAGAAACAGGGCTACAACAGGAGGACTGCTGATGCCAGGCCACTGAAAAAACAGGCACATGAATGCACTGATGGTTGAGCTATGAATTGGTCCAGCCATTCTGAAAGAAATTTGCAACTATGCCCCAAAGTCACTAAATGATATATACACTTTGATACAGCTATACCACTACTAGACCTATACTCCAAAGAGATTAAAACAAGAGGAAGTCCAGGAGCCAAGATGGCGGAGTAACCAGTAAATCACATAATTCTCCCATATTCACCTCCAAACAACCATAAAATAGTGCCACAAAACAAATCCTGGGACAGCAGAACCAGCAAAAAGATGGGGTGAAACAATCTTTGAGCCCAAGAAGCTTAGAAGATCAGCAAGAAAGTCCTATCTCACTCAAATAAAAGGTGAACACAGTAGATTCTGAGCCCTAGAGAGATGGAGCTGGCAAAAATCAACACCAGGACTTGCCATATGCCTCAGCATAGCCAGGGGAATGGGTAGACCCATTTGAGAACTGCCACATGCTTCAGGAGGCAAACAGGCAGCCTCTAGCAATTAGACCTCCAAGTGCTTCAGTGTAACCCAAGGAAAATGCAGAAACACCCTACTAGCCTCCGCACACCACAGACCCCAGCACTAAGACCCCAGCTGAGCACAAAGTAAGCTGCCAGACCCCTACAGTCTCCAGCAGCACCAGCCACCCCCCCCCCCTCCCTCAGCACAGCACGAGACACAACAGACACAATGGTCCCCCATGGGCCTTAGGGCAACATTAATGCAGCACCAGATAAATAGTCAGCTTCTGCAGCCCATGGCAAAAGAAGCCTGAGGTAATGTCCCTTGTACCCTGGGAGCAGAGCTCAAACTTAAAAGAAAGGAAAAAGGCCAAAAAAATGGGCAAAAACCAACAAAAAATAATCCGACCAATTCAAATACTGAGGATTACACAGGACTTAATAGTTGCAACATTAAAAGACTGGAGGTCATAGAATATGATATTCCAGAAGGCAAAAGAGCTAGCACTACAACCATGAATCACTTACCTGGCAAAATTAACCATTATACATCAAGGGAAAAAACAGTCATTCAAAGAAATAAAATTTTTTCAAGCCTTCATAGGAAGACCAGAATTAAACCAAAAATTTGATCTTCAATATCAAGACCCAAGAGAAGCATAAACAGGTTGAAAAAGGGAAAAGAAAACACAAGGGATTCAATAGAGCTAAATTGTTTACATCCCTACAAGGGAAGATGATACTTGTATTTCTTAAAAATTGTACCACTAATAGTATAGCTAGAAGGAATATACATAGACAGAGGGTATGGGTATAAGATGAATTTAAAGGAATGACATAAAAACAATAAAGGAATGAGAAAGAGGAGTACATTGAGTGCAGAAGGAAGGGAAAGATAGAATGGGGCAAATTATTCCACATGAAGAGGTATAAAAGACCTATTACAGTGAAGGGGAACATGGGAGGGTGGGCAGCGGGCATCACTTGAACCTTACTCTCACCAGCTTTGACTGGGAATAATATACACAGTCAGTTGGATACAAAAATCTACCTTACCCAACAGGGAAGTAGGAGGGAGGAGATTAAATAAAGGGTGGGGGGAGAGGGCTGACAATAGGAAGGGCAGATCGAGGAAGGTGGTAGACAGAAGCAAAACACTGGTGAGGAGGGAAAGGGTGATTGGAGAGAGAGGACACAAAGAAGGGAAAATGAGATGAAAGGAAACACAGTTAGTAATCATAACTGTGAACGTGAAAGGGATGAACTCTCTCTTAAAACTGGAGTGGATAGCAAAGTGGGTCAAAAAACCAGAATCCTACAATATATTGTTTACAAGAAACACACTTGAAGCAGAGAGACACACACAGAGTAAAGGTAAAGGACTGGAGCAGAATCTATTATGCTTCACCTGAAGTAAAAAAACAAAAACAAAAACAGGAGTAGCAATCTTGATCTCAGACAAAATAAAAGCAAAAACAGACCTAATTAAAAGATATAAGGAAGGAAATTACATCTTGCTAAAAGGTATCGTAGACAATGAAGCAATATCAATACTAAACATATATGCACCAAGTGTTATAGCATCCAAATTCCTAAAGGAGAAGTTAAGTGAGTTACAGGAAGAAATAGACTGCAAAACTATACTAGTGGGGGACCTCAAAGTCCCCTCTCAGACCTCAATAAATCCAACCAAAATATAAACAAGAAAGAAACTATGGAGGTAAATAGAATATTAGAAAAGTTAGATATGACAGACCTTTGGAGAAAACTGAATGAGAACAGAAAGGAACATACTATTTTGTCAGCAGCCTATGGCACCTACACAAAAATCAATCATGTATTAGGACATAAAAACCTCAAAATCAAATGTAGAAAGACATAAATATTAAATGTATTCTTTTCAGATAATAATGCAATAAAAATTACATTCAACAAAAAACAGTGGAAAACAGATTAAGAATAATTGGAAACCAAATAATCTAATCCTAAAGAATAAGTGGGTCAAAGAATAAATCATAGAAACAATCAATAATTTCATTAAAGAGAATAACAATTATATAATATACTAAAATTTATAGAATACAGCCAAAGCAGCACTTAGTAAGAAATTTACTTGTCTAAACTCTTACATCAACAAAATTGAGAAAGAACAGATTAGAAAATTGGGTATACAACTAAAAAAAATTAGAAGAAGAACAAATTAAAAATTCCCACTTGAGCACAAACTGGAAATCCTAAGAGCTGGTTTTATGAAAAAAATCAATAAGACAGATAAACTGCTGGTTAGTTTGAATAAAACGAAAAGAAAGAAGAAAACCAAATATTCAGTATCAAAAATGAAAAGTGTGAAATCACTACCAATGAAGAAGAAATTAAAGCAATCATTAGGAAATATTTTGCCCAATTATTTCCAATAAATCTGACAAGTTGAGAGAAATCGAATAGTCATAAAAATATAAATAACTGAGATTAACACATCAGGAAACAGAATGCCTAAATAACCTCATCTTAGAAAAAAGAAGTTGAACAAGCCATTAATGAACTTCCTAAGAAAAAATCCCCAGGGCCAGATGGGCTCACAAGTAAATTCTACCAAAAATGCAAAGAACAATTAATTCCAATGCTATATAAACTATTTGGGAAAACAGGTGAAGAAAGAATCCTATCAAAATCCTTTTGTGATACAAATATGGTGCTAATATCTAAACCAGGAAAAGCTAAAACTGAGAACGAAAATTGTAGACCAATTTCCCTCATGAATATTGATGTGGAATTGTTGAACAAAATATTAATAAGGCAAATACAGCAATATATCGCAAGGATTATGCAGTATGACCTGGTGGGATTTATACCATGAATACGGCGTTGGTTCAATATTAGGAAAACTATGAACACAATTGACCATATCAATAACAAAACCAACAGAAATCACATATGATTATCTCAACAGATGCTGAAAATGCTTCTGACAAAACACAGCACCCATTCCTATTAAAAACAATAGAGAATATAGGAATAAAGGGAGCATTCCTTAAAATGATAAGCAGCATCTATCTAAAACCATCAGCAAGCATTACCCACAATGGGGATAAGCTAGAAGTCCTCCCAATAAGATCAGGGGTGAAGCAAGAACGCCCATTATCATCACTATTATTCAATAAACTACTAGAAATGTTAGCTATAGCAATAAGAGAAGAAAAAGAAATTGAAGGAATTAGGCAATGAGGAAACAAAACGATCACCCTTTTCGGATAATATGATGGTATGCTTGGAGAATCCTAGAGAATCAAATAAAAAACTACTTGAAATAATTAACAACTTTAGCAAAGTTGCAGGATACATGATAAACCCACATAAGTCATCAGCATTTCTTTATATGACCAACAAAGCTCAGTAGCAAGAGACAGAAAGAGAAATTCCATTTAAAATAACTCTTAAATTCCATTTAAAATACTTGGGAGTCTACCTGCCAAGACAAACCCAGGAACCATAGGAACACAATTACAAAACACTTTTCACACAAATAAAGTCAGATCTAAACAATCAGAAGAATATCGATTGTTCATGGGTAGGCCAAAGCCAATATAATAAAAATGACAATTCTGCCTAATTTACTTATTCAGCGCCATGCCAATCAAATTACCAAAATATTATTTGATGGAACTAGAAAAATAACAACAAAATTCATCTGGAAGAAGAAAAGATCAAGAATATTAAGGTAATTAATGAAAAAAGTACAAAGCAAAGTGGCCTAGCAATGCCAGATCTCAAGCTATGTTATACAGCAGAAATTATCAAAACCATCTGGTGCTAGGTAAGAAACGGAGTGGCGGATCAACGGAATAGATTAGGTACACAGGACACAGCAGTCAATGACCACAGTAACCTAGTGTTTGATAAACTCAAAGACCCCAGCCTTCGGGATAAGAACTCACTATTTGACAGTAATTGCTGGGAAAACTGGAAAACCGTGGTACACAAACCAGGATCAACATCTCACACAGTATACCAAGATAAGATAAAAATGGGTCCATGATTTAAATATAAAGAGTGGCACCAAAAGCAAATTAGAAGAGCAAGAAATAGTCTCCCTGTCAGATTTATGGGGGAGGGAAGAATTCTTGACCAAATAAGAGACAGAAATGTAAAACGCATCATTTTGATTATTTTAAAATAAAAAACTTTTGTACAAATAAAACCAATGCAACCAAGATTAGAAAAGGAAAGCAAAAAAGCTGGGAAATGATCTTTATGGAAAGAGTCTCTAACAAATATATAGAGATCTAAGTCAAATTTGTAATACAAGTCATTCCCCTCTTGAAAAATGATCAAATAATATGAAGGGGGTGGTTTGCAGATGAAGAAATCAAAGCTGTCTACAGACATATGAAAAGTTGTTCTAAATAACTTTTGATCAGAAAAACGTGAATTAAAACTCTGAGGTACCACCTCACACCGATCAGATTGGCTAATATGACAAAAAAGGAAAGTGATAAATGCTGGGGAGGATGTGGGAAAACCGGAGCACTAATGCGGTATTTGTTGAGACGTGAACTGACCCAGCCATTCTAGAGAGCAATCTGGACTATGCCCAAAGGGCATGTACACCCTTTGATGCAGCAACACCACTACAAGGTCTGTATCCCAAAGAGATCAGAAAAAAGGGGAAAGGACCTACACGTACAAAAATATTTATAGCAGTCCTTTTCATGGAGGCAAAATATTGGAAACTGAGGGGATGCTCATCAATTGAGGAATGGCTGAACAAGCTGTGGTATATGAATGTAATGGAATACTACTGGGCAATAAGAAATGATGAACAGGCAGATTTCAGAAAAAAATCTGAAAAGACTTGTATGAACTGATACAAAGTGAGATGGGCAGAACCAAGAAAACACTGTACCCAGTATCAGCAACACTGTGGGATGATCAACCATGAATGACTCAGATCTTCTCAGCAGCACAAAGATCCAAAACAAGTACAAAGGACTCAAGAAGGAAAATGTGATCCACATGTAGATAAATAACTGATGAACTATGTATGCAGATCAAAGCATTTTTTTCACTTACTTTAACCTTTTTCATGTTTTTTTCCTTCTGATCTGTTTCTTCTTTCACAACTGTGACTAATACAGAAATATGTGTTACATGATAAGCACATATATAATACTGTTCTCCTACCATTTGAAAATTAGAATAGCCACACACCATCATCCAGGTGGGAGATGCTCAGCATGGCAGCCCCCTCAATCATATCAAAAGACCTCCAGGGTTAAGAACCAGTGGAAATTTATGAACTGATATCGATTGAGGAAGAACCAGAAAAACAATATACACTATGACCAGTAAAGTAAAAATAGAAAAAACAAAAGAACTCCAAACTGAACATGAGATTGAATGCTGTATAATTTCAATGATCAAACCTGGATCTAGAGAAAAGTTGAGGAAATCCACTTCTCTCCCCTCTTTGCAGAGGTGGGGAACTATGGGTGTCAAATATTGCCTACCATTTTCAGAAGAGGGGAAAGGAAGGAGGGAGGGAGAAAAATTTGGAACTCGAAATCTTGTGAAAATGAATCCTGAAAATTGTATTTATATGTAATTGGGAAAAAATAAAAGACTATTAAAACATAAAAAGTGGGAAAAGATCCATTCATATAAAAATATTTATAGCAGTTCTTTTCGTAATAGCAAAAAAAAAAAAGACATTAGAAATTAGGGGAGGGCCCACCTATTGAGGGAATAGCTAAACAAATTATAGCACATGAATGTAATGGAATACTACTGTGCCATAAAAATGATGAAATAGTTTCAGAGGGAAGTGGGCAGACCTCTGCGGACCAGTGCAGGGTAAAGTGAGCAGAACCAGGAGAATAATTTATACAATGACAACATCATAAAGAAAAACAGCTTTGAAAGACTTTAGAATTAATCAGAGAAACCCTGATTCCCGAGGACCAAAGGGGAAGCATTCTCCTTACCTCCTTCCAGAGAAGTAATGTACTTAGGGTACAGCAAGAGATACAGTTTTGTACATGGACAATGTAGGGATTTTAAAATATATCTATATCTGTATCTATATCTATCTATCTATCTATCTATCTATCTATCTATCTATCCACACATACTTGTTATGTGAGTTCCCTCTCTTTCTCTCTCTCTCTCTCTCTTTCTCTCTCTCTCTTTCTCTCTCTCTCTCTCTCTCTCTCTCTCTCTCTCTCTCTCTCTCTCATTTAGGGAGAAGAGTAATGAGAGGTAGAGAAAATAAATGTTGTAAAAACAGAAATGAAAATTATGTAAAAATAAATTATACCAGTAAAAAAATATTGAAGTAAAAGAGAAGGAAAAATATCACTGTCCACAACTGGAGCAAGGCTAAGAGCCACCTCCTAGGGTCCTGGCACAAGATTCCACAGGACAAGCACCGTAGCACAGTGGAAAGAGGATTGTACTTGGAGTGAGAGGACCTGGATTTGAATCCAGCCTCAGATACCAGCTCTGTGATATCACCTCTCTGGGTCTCCAATTCCTTATTTGCAAAATAAGGGGGGAGGGGTGGGTTTGGATTAGATCCCCTGAGGTCCCTCCCAGCTCTAGATCTATGAGCCCATGATTTCATAGGAGTCTTTGAAAATTAGAAGAGTCACACTCCATCCGCTGGGTGGGAGATGCTCAGCATGCCATCCTCCTCAACCACATCAAAAGACTGCCAGGGTTAAGAACCAATGGAAATTTATGAACTGATATAGATTGAAGAAGAGTCAGAAAAACAATATACACTCTGACCAGTAAAATAAAAATAGAAAAAACAAAAGAACTCCAAACTGAACATGAGATTGAATGCTGTATCATTTCAATGATCAAACTTGGACCTAGAGAAAAGTTAAGAAAATCCACTTCTCTCCCTTCTTTGCAGAGGTGGGGGACTATGGGTGTCAAATATTGCATC
Source organism: Pseudochirops cupreus (assembly GCA_028627135.1). NCBI lineage: Eukaryota > Metazoa > Chordata > Mammalia > Diprotodontia > Pseudocheiridae > Pseudochirops > Pseudochirops cupreus. Next base: position 280,472,055 of record CM053581.1, read on the forward strand.
TACTGTCAGACAGAACTGGCACACTAATAGGTTTTGCTCTATTCCTCTCTTTCTTTCCTTTTTTAAAAAAAATTCATTTTTACAGATAGCTTCATTGGATAAGGGAGATGGGATGACTATACTTGGAAATAAAGATATTATACAAAAGCCATCAATAGAAATGATTTTTTTAAATGAAAGGGCTCTCACATGAAGTAAGTATTTCAAAATTAATTATTTCCCCCTCCTCTATCCCTCACCCAGTTCATCTTGGGCTATAAAACATTTGCAAGGCACCAGCCCTAGCAGAAACCAAAGCATCCCCAATTCTTACTCTACCAGAACCACTTTCCTTTCCCCCATATGAGGATGTGTCATTGGTCTATGTCCAGTTCTGGGACATGCTCTGTGAGTGCCCAAAGCCATTCCAGTAGCTCTCATTGTACCACAAGCTTAGCCATGGATGATCCTGCCCTGCCCCTAACTCAACCACACACAGCCTGAGTAAAAAACAAGAAGAAACGAAAAGCCTATTTTCTAACCCAATTTGTGAAAGTGTTTTGGCACCTTCTTGGGAAGGTTCCACCACAGAGGAAGCTCAGCCTCTGGCTGAAACCTGGCTGACACCCAAGTAAGTCCCTGTAGAGAGAACCAGTGACCTGGCAGCAGAGCGTCCAGGAGGGGTGGACCTCTAGCAGCAACATCCAAGAGCAAATGCCCCTCAGGCACCCCTCAGGTGGGGAGATGGAAGAAGGCCTTCTCAGAGGCCAGAAGAGCCCATCCCAGACAGCTGAGTCACGAGCTCACAGAAAGCTGACCCACGAATGTCTCTACACACGTTAAAGCGCAGTGGAAATTGTGGTCACTCTGGTCAAGTGTTCACACCACAGGCTCTGGGCAAGGGACTAGACTCCCAGGAGGCACCAGGAGTTGGAGAAAGTGCAACCACAAAAAGCTCCACATTAAGAAGGAAAATCTGACCCAAAACAGCCTGACAAGCTCAAGCAGCAAAAAGAGGAATAGACCTCAGGTTAATTTGTCCCCTACCCCCTTTCTCTCTCTTCTCTCCTCTGTCTCTCTGTCTCTGTCTCTTTCTCCCCCTTCCTCCCTCTCTTCTTTCTCCTCTCCCTGCCTCTTTCCCTCCCCTCTTCCTCTCCCTTCTTCCCCCTCCCTCTTTTCTTCTCCCTCCCTCTCTCTGTCTCTCTCTCCTCTCTTCTCTT
>CM053581.1:280473353-280518744 GCA_028627135.1 Pseudochirops cupreus
ACACACACACACACACACACACATTTGTTAACAGCATCTGTGCAGGCTGTACTGAGAGTCAACTTAGAAAAATAGCCAGAAGTGTTGCTGTTTCAGAAGGTGTCAAATCATTGTTCACCTTAAGGATTGCATTAAATTTGGTGAGAATAAATCACGATAATACCAGTAATAACACTAGACATGCATATTTTATACTAATCAAACAACAGGCACCTATGGAGAGGTTACTGTGTGTCCAGCACTGTGCTAAACACTAAGGAAACAAAGGAAAGCAAAAAACAGTCCCTGGCTTCAAGGAGATCATGGTCTAATCACAGTTTACAAAGTACTTGTTCACAACAACCTTCTATGCTAAGTAAGCTAGTATCATTACCCTCCATTTACAGAAAGAGAAACCAAGGCTCAGAGGCGAGGTGATTTTCCTGCTATCACATAAATAGTAACTATTACCCAGCGGCTTTAATAACAGGGCTGAGACCAGAACAAAACAACAACCATAATACCAACAGTAACAGTAACAGTAACAACCACAACCGCAGGGACGACAACATTTTCCTGTCTACTAGCCTTGTACCAAGGCGGCTTTCAGGAAATCTACAGGCGATGGCCTTAGAGCCGCGATTCTCAACCTGTGGGTTCTGTTCAATTTGTAACAATGAAAATCCATCCTGCATATCAGATATTTACATTACGATTCATAACAGTAGCAAAGTTACAGTTATGAAGTAGCAACGGAAATAATTGAATGGTTGGGGGTCACCACAACATGAGGAACTGGACTAAAGGGTCGCGGCATTAGGAGGGCTGAGAACCACTGCCTTAGAGCCTCATACTTCTATCTGACTACAACAAGCTCCCCATCTGTGCAACCGTCCACACAACTTTAAATATAAAAGGAGAGGCCAGTGATTTGTCTTCAGACAATCTCTATCAGAATTCCACCCCAAAAGAGATGAGAACGAAATGACAGGAATGATGCAGCTTATGCTGATGGTAACAGCCAACACACGGTGCTTTAAGAGTTACAAGGGACTTTACACACATCTAATTTGATGGTAAAGAGACAGCATTTATACCGTGCTTCCGGGGTTGCTAATCTCTTGTCTTTTCCTCATAATAACCCTAGGAGGTGGGGGTTATTGTTACCATCTCCATTTTACAGATGGGGAAACTGAGGAAGCCAGAGGTTTAGAAACTTGCATGAGGTCGCCTGGGAGCCTGAATTTAATGCAGCTCCCCCGGTCCAAGCGCTCTATCTGCTGTACCTCCTAACTTAGCCTCACGACAGCTCTGAGATAGGTATTGTTCCCATTTTATTGATCAAACTAAGACTGAGGGAAGGTAAGTGACCCGAATGGACTGATGGATGGAGAGCTGTGTCTGTAGTCTGAAGGAACAGATTTCAAATCCTATCTCACACACGCTTACTAGTTAGGTGGTGCGGGTCATGGAGCACGGGGCCTGGAGTTAGGTAGATCTGAGTTCGAATCCGACCTCAGAGGTTGAGTAACTTCTAGGCAAGTCACTTGGCCTCAGTTTCCTCAGCCATAAAATGGGGATAAAATCAACATCTACAACAGGGTCGTTGTGGGGATCAAACAACATATTTGTAAAGTACTTAACACAGTGCCTGGCACATAGTAGGTCCTATCGAAATGCTTATTTTCTCCCCCACTCCCTTTCTCTTCTCTGCGTGACCCTGGGCCAGACATTTAACATCTCTGTGTTCCAATTTCTTCATCTGTAAAAGGAGGTTGGACTTGTGGCTTCTCAAATTATTCTGGCTCTAAATCTATGATCCTATGATCCATGGTCACGAAGCTAGGAAAATACTAGATGCAGGAATCCAGGTTTCTCCTGATTCCAAGTCCTGTGGTCTTTTGGCTCTGGAATGATTTGGGGGTTGTGTGTGTGTGTGTGTGTGTGTGTGTGTGTGTGTGTGTATGTGTGTGTGTGTGTGTGTGAGTGCATATGCACACATGCTTTGTTCAGTTATTTTTCAGTCATGTCCAACTCTTGGTGACCCCACTTGGGGTTTTCTTGGCAAAGATACTGGAGTGCTTTGCCATTTCCTTCTCCAGCTCATTTTACAGATGAGAAAACTGAGGCAAACAAGGTTAAGTGACCTGCCCTGGGTCATAACAGCTACTAAGTGTGTAAGGCTGGATTTGAACTCACCAAGATGAGTCTTCCTTACTCCAGGCTCAGCTCTCTATCCATTGTGCCACACAGAATGCTGCTTCTCCTTAAATGCAAACTTTCCTCAAACAAACTATAAAAATTTTGCCAATTTAATTAAATTTTTAGGTGGTCTCTCCTAACTTCTAATGTTGGCAGGCTCCTGCCTGGGAAGGCGTTAAGATCTGAGAGGCTAATCGGCAGTAGGGCCCATTGGCCAAGAGTGGGTCTACACAGAGTTACCAGGAACACCAGCAGGTGGCAAGGGCCCTTGTAGCAGCACCTCAATGAATCCAACAACAATGAATGGCCTTCTCATTGTTCCACTTGTGCCTACAGCCTCCTCTAGAGAGATGATGCCTCTGCTTACAGAATTTCTAAGGCCCAGAAGATGCACAGAATCCTAGAAAGCAGAAAGAGCCAGAAGGGCCCTTGGAGGACATCAAATTCAATCCCTTCTTTGACATAGGAGGAACCTGAGACCCAGAGAGAAAAGTGATTTATCCAAGGGTATATAATGAGACAGTGCCAGGATCCTGAGGGTACCTTCTTGCTTAAGACACTGATCACTAGAGTTATATAATATATTTTGTTATCATTATTCTTCACTGATGGGTGAAGTGGAAATATTTAGGAAACATTCCTATCTTCTGACTGAAAAGGGCAAATATGTAAGAAGTTTATGAAATTTTCCTGGTGCCAGAAAATTTACATTCTAAGGTCATTAGATGCACTTTATCCTACTCCCGAACCCCGAATTCCCTCGGCATTGTGGATGGAAACACTTTGTAAGGAAAACGACTATCTATTTCCATGGCTATTAAACCAAGTCAGCATAGCTTAGTGGGTTAATGTCTGGCATATATTTCAAATAAATGAAATCCAATTCCTTTGTGAATTATAGTTTCATTACACTTTTTATTAACTTTTCTTTCACTGGTTTACACTGAAGATTAATTAATTCTTCCCCAGACAAGAAAAAGGATGATGGATAGTAAATGTATCAAAATCAGTCAAATAAAGACACATTAGGAAAAAAAGTCGATATATAAAATTGGTTATTTGTAAACCAGGTCAATGCAAAAGTCTTTATTCTTTAAGTGGTCAAATTAGCCAGAGCTACAGAGATGGCCATCAGCAGGGGCATGCACTCTGCAGACTTACTGAGAATGTACCTTTGATTTTTATGAAAGTGAATGCAAATTAGTCTAAGGGTTTTTCCTTGCATGAAAATGTTTAGAATTTATTGTCTGACTGGTTTCTTAAAACACATTTAATGAATATCAAGCTCTTTTCAAATTAGAAAATTTAAAAGTTGATTGAACCAGGGATATTTACACATTTTAAAGAGACTATAAACTCTGTGAAATCAAGGCTAATATCTACCTTACCTAAATTTTTTCTCCCCCAGTGCCAATTAAGTGTTCTGCAAACAGAGAATATATGATAAAGTTTTGTTGAGTAAACCAGTAAAAGTTCTCCATCCATAGAGCACACTTTACAGTTTACAGAGTGTGCTCCCAGTGCATCCTCCCAACATCCCTTAAGAGTACACAGAATTAAGGCAGAAAAGATATACCCTTTTTACAGGTAAAGAAATTGACACTCAGAGGGGATAAATGACTTGCCTACCATCTCACAGTTATTCTGTGGCAAAGTTGTAGCTACAACTTGGATCTTTGGCGTTTGTTCCCCCTGCCCCTGCCTCACCATGACACCATGACATTACACCGTGTTGTCCTATGCTACAAATGGGCACAGCCTACAATAGTTACACAAATCCAGGTAACAGGGTAGCTCATGTTTTAAATGCAGGAAATTAATATGGGATGAGATTGTATTGTCCTAAATTGTGCTCTGCCTGCCCATCTCCCCCTCTGTGTAAGGACAGCTCCCATGGCCAATTCGTGGAGGCCAAGGGAGACGGGTTTCTCCTCGTTTCTAGAACTGAGTGATTCCCCACTGTCTTCACTTAAACATGGATGTCCCTTCATCCAGACTCCAAACTTCCCTCTTCTTCATTCCCACATTCAATCAGCTGCTAAGTCCAGTTAAATCTATTCATCTCACCTCGTCCTTCTGCTCCCGCTCTTCCACCTCTCTCACCCATCACCTCCGCTCTATTTCCACTGAAAATATGCTAGTTTAGGCCCATATATCTTCTCACTTAGACAACTGTAATAGGCCTCTATTCATCCTTTACACAGCTGCCCGAGGCTCTTCCAGATGCTCTACTCTGAAGGCTTCACTCCTCTAATCAAAAACCTTCCCTGGCTCCCCACTGTCTACCAAATAAAAACATAGTGTCCCAAAAGTCTTCGTGCAATTGTAAGCTGCTGAAGCTTGGAGCTGCACTAAGACCTTTGAGACACCCTGCATAACTCAGGTATTGACAACCCTACAGAGTCTGGCTCTAACCTAGCGTAATCAGCCTTATGCCATATTATTCCCTTGGCATACTTGATAAATCTTTTTTTTTTTGGAAGGGGAAGGGAGGGCAATTGGGCTTAAGTGACTTGCCCAAGATCATACAGCTAGTAAATGTTAAGTGTCTGAGGCCACATTTGAACTCATGTCCTCCTGACTCCAGGGCCAGTGCTCTATTCACTAAGCCACTGAGCTGTCCCGAAACCTTATTTTTCTTTATATATTTTGTATTTACGAAGCATCTGACAGTCAAGCAGCCTGTCCTGTATATCCTCTTCTCCTCCCTCTTCAAATCCTGGCGTCAAACTCAGGTAGAAACAGAGGCCCCTGAAGAATAAGAATCTAAGGATCCTTGTGAGTGCGCATTGACTCAGAAGAACATAGATTGTGTTTTTTGTATATACTGCATCGTACATAATGTTCTATTGTGTTTTTATTTATTTTGTTAAATGTTTCCCAATCACATTTTAAGCCTGTTTGGTACTCGGGAGTGCAGACCAATACTGTCTGCAAGCCGTGTTTGGCACCTGCTTTAAACCATCACATCTGGTTTTCTTTCTACATCTTCAGCTGTACCTTCTGTCTGTTACGTCTTTGCCTTTGCCCAGTCCCTCAAATCGCTTGTGCCCTAAGGTTCTGCCCTTGACTCTGTCCTCTCTTCCCTATACTCTCCCTGTTGGGGTATCATCCAATTCTGTGGAACAAACCAAGGAATTAAGAACGATCTTGCAAAGAAAGCAGGAGAAGCCAAGAGACTGAAAAAAAGAAGAGAGCAGAGTTTGAGAAGCATTTGGCCCAATTCCATGGATGGCCCACATTGGCTTTTCAAAATGCCCTGGCTAGTTTGCTCCCTGTTCTTCTCTGGGCTTCGATCCCAGCTCTCTGGACTTCTTTCTACCAAGACTCCGCAGCCTTCTCTCCCTGGTCCATCATCTGCCCCTGCTCTGACTGGTCATTTCTTGCTGGGACCTCCATTTTAAGGAAAGGGCCCAGGTCAGCCATGTTCACCCATTCATTCTTCTCCGGGTTCCAGCCCTGACAGCTCTTGGCACATGGTGAGCACTTAATAAATGCCTGCTGACTCGTGGACAGGTACACCTATGTTCAAAAATTCTCAGCCTGTCTCTTCCTATCTCCATGCCCTCATCATCCCCTCACAGCAGGACTGAACACCCTGCCCCGCCCCACCTCCACCCCCATCTCCATCTACTGAAGCCTCCTTCTCCCTGGCAGGGGAGCTCAGTGGAGAGAGCTCTGGGCCTGGAGTCAGGAAGACCTGAGTTCAAATCCAGACTCAGACACTGACTAGCTGTGTAGTTCTGGGTAAGTCATTTAACAGTTGCTTGCCTCAGTTTCCTCAACTGTAAAATTGAGATAATAATAAAACCTACTGCCTGGGTATTTGTCAGGATCAAATGAAATATCTTTAAAGTGCTTGGCCAGCATCTGGAACATAGTAGGTGTTTAATCAATGTTTGTTTCTTTCCTCCTTCTCTTCTTTCCTTCCTCCTTTCCTCCCTCTCTCCCTCCTTCCTTCCATCTTTCTTTCTGCCTTCCTTCCCCCCTTTCCTCCCTTCCTCCTTTCTTCCTTTCCTCCCTCCTTCCTTTTCTCCCTTCCTTTCTATCTTTCTTTCCTATCTCCTTCCTTTCTTCCCTCCTTCTCTCCTTCTCTTCCATCCTTCTTTCCTTCCTCTCTCCTTCCTTCTTTCACTACTTCCTTCTCTCCTTCTTCCCATTCTTCCTTCTTTCCTTCCTCTCTTCTTCCTTCCTTCCCTCCTTCATTCCCTCCCTCTTCGCTTTCTTCCTTCCAGCTTTCTTTCTTTCCTCTTTCCTTCTGCCTTTCCCTCCAGCTGACTCACTCCCTCTTCCATGGAATGTGATACTGTCCATTATCACACAAATCCACGGACAGCACTAATCCTCTCAGCAGAAAGAGACCCCTCCCCTCCAAATTTCTCAGACGTGTTTCAACCTGTCCTTCATACTTACTAAATTCTACTTGTTCCATAATTCCTTATGTCCATGTCTTTCACTTTGACCCCACCTTGGACTGGAAGTTCCTTGGCAGGAGGGTCAACATAATGATTTTCATTTTTCCTAGGGCCAAGCCAGCACAAGGTCTTGTACAAAAGTGGCCATTTTACAAATGTTTATTGAATCAACAAATGATATTATGCAGCTCTCTTTCTAAAATATTAGTCTGCCTCCTTTGTCCCTTCTCTCTGTGTGTGTCTCATTCACTCTTTTGGGAAAAGCTTTAAAAAAAACACAAATGGGTAAGGAGTTGACCAGACCTGGTCATGATATATCATTGTTCCCTTCCCCAGATCACTGGTCCCTCTCTACACATGCCCCTCTTCTCACCCCCAAATTCTACCAGCCTTTCTTGCAATGGTGGGAAGTCAATGTTAAAAGCAAAATGGAGAGCAGAGGCCAGATATCTGGGTAACTGGAATGGATTCAGACAAATAGATCACAGAACTGGAGCTGGAAGGGGCCCGAGGGGCCACTGCATCCAACTCCCTCATTTTACCCATGCTCAGAAAGATCAATGACTTGTCCAGAGTCACACAGAGAGTAAGTGTCCGAGGTCACATTCAAACTCAGGTCTGACTGACTCTTAAGCTCTGGATTGCAACCTTATATGGGGTCTCAACCCACAGTTTAAGAAGCCCTGAAGGGGTTGCAAGTAGAGAAAAGTTTAAGAAGCCCTACAGACCAACTGGCTGACGCCAGGGAAAACTAGATTGGGAAGACTGCATTCCCCTGACTTACTAAGATGGTAGCCTTGGCTCTCTGCTCCTCCCAGGCTGTAGACACTGACTTGCTAGGTCCTAGGACTGAGGTTTGAAGTCTGGCAGATGAAATTTGCAATTCCATAAATACACAAGACCTAGTTCCTGGAGAACAATATGAAACTTCAGCTGAGCCCCCAGAATCCCAACTCCAGGCAGGTGAGTCATCATCTTCTCCTAGGCTGCTGGGGGCTATTCTCAGGGACATGGGAACACCAACAGCAGATGTGGGCTGACTTTTCCCCCAAAGCAGGCTCACAGCTTTCCACCACATGCCTCAATTCAAAGTATCTAGAGAAAGAACAAGTGTGACAACCAATCTATATACTGCTGTCTCTGAGAAGTCGAAAAGCAAATAGAACCATCTTGTCCAGAGCACACCAAAAAGGGTAAGGAAGAGAAAGAGACAGAGAGAGAGAGAGAGGAGAGAGGGAGAAATAAAGAGAGAGGGGGAAGAGGGGGAAAAGGGGGAAGGAGAGAGGGGAAAAGAGAGAGAGAGAGAGAAAAGGAGAGGGAGAAAGGGAAAGAGAGAGGGAGGGAGAGAAGAAGGAGAAGGAGGAGGAGGAGAGAGGGGGAGAGGAAGAGGGAGAAAAAGAGGGATAGAGATAGAAAAAACAGAGACAGAGAAGGAGAAAGAGAGACAGGGACTGTGCAAAGCAGTACCTTCCCTCAAGCCTACATTCTATTGAAGGAAGACAATATATAAAGGAGAGCTGGAAAAGGTAGGGATGAGAAGGCTGCATAGTGTGGGAATGTATAGGAAATATAATAGTCAGCTGGTCAATAAGTTTTATGAAATGCCTACTCTGCACTAAGCACTAGTATTGTTTGAGATAAGGCAAAAGCTCACCTATCAGAGTAATGGGAACTGGGGCAGAGTCCAAGGTTGCTATAGGAGAGAGATGAGAATGAGTTAGCTGGGTGGTGTAGTGGCTAGAGCCTGAAGTCAGGAAAACCTGAGTTCAAATCCTATTCCAGGCACTTACTAGTTGTGTGACCCTGGACAAGTCACTTAACTTCTGCCTGACTCAGTTTCCTTATCTAAAAAAAATGGGGATAATAATAGCATCTACTACAGGGTTGTCATGGAAAAAAAGAGATGATATTTGCAAAATACTTTGCAAACTTTAAAGTGCTATGCAAATGCTAAATGACTGATGACAACGATGATGGCTGGAGTAGAGATAATATGTGAAGACAGCCGGAGAGTTTTAAACAACCTGACTTTTCCTCATCAATTATTCACTGAAGACAAGTGTGAAAGTTCACTAAAGCTGAAAAGGTCCCTAGAGACCACCAAGAATAACTTTCTGAAGAATGACTTTCCGAAGAAAAGACTGAGGTTCAGAGTGGTACTTGCTGAACATACCAGAGAATAAGCAGAGCTGAGACTAGCAGGTCTCTGCCACAGTGAAAGTTTTTGCTTCATCTGTGGATATGTGAGGCTGTGGACCAGGTGCCTGCTGATCTAACCATCCCTCTATGTCTAGAGCTAGTAAGAAGTGGTTAGCCAAGAAGTTTCCGTTTTGACTCCCTGAGGTTGTCAAGCGATGTCAGCAATGGGTAGTTACTGCGCCCTCGCTCTACCCGCCCTCCCCAGATGCAGCTGTGAGGATACCTTAGGGCTCCCCACTGCCAGGGTCACCTAGGGAAAGCCATGCTCCTTGAACAAGAGTGCCCAATGGAGCCAGAAGGAGAGGGAACCCACAGGGACTATTCAGAAAATGAGTAACTAAAAACTGTAGCCACAGAGTTGGGAAGGATGTTTTATCAAACAAGTCATTACTGACACTACTAATGATGCCCAGTGGTAGGTCACTCCTAATGCTGGTTATTAGGTTTGGCCATTTGCTAGGTGATGGAATAGATACAGCCATGTGCCTGGAATCAGGAAGAGCTGAATTTAGACACTAGCTATGCGACCCAGGGCAAGTCATTTTACTTCTGCTTCCTCAGTCTCCTCATCTGCAAAATGGGAATCATTACAGCACCTATCTCCCAGGGCTTTTGTGAGGATCACTTTACAAACCTTAGCACACTATATAAATACTCAATATTATTATTCATTTCTTCTTTAACCTAGCAGATTATTGTAGCTTTCCATGGGATGTGTTTCACATTTGAGAAAACTACTGACCTCTTCCCCCAGAGCACTGTTCTGCTGGCCCCGTGGTCCATGTGGGTGAGTCTGGGAGGCCCTTCTGGATCCTGCCCATCCAGGTTTAAAACAAGGGAGATAAAAGGTAATGTCCCCACCTCCAGCATCAGAAACCCTCCCCATCCTCAAAACCAGCAGTTTTATGCCTAACAAGTTTTCAGTTTTTCTTTTCCTCCAACTCCACTGAAAGTGCAATAAGTATACATTAATCTAAATTAGCAATTTACACAAAGGGACAGCTGCCACAGCTTCCTCTAGGAGAGGAAACTCTCGTCTCCCTGCAAGGAAGGGCCTATCAAGGATAATGTATCATTGGGTTTAATGCAGGGGTGTGCTGGAGTCAGCTCACACAGGCTTGCCAAAGCCCAGCGTTCAGTTTTCATTGTGAGCGTTCACAGCTTGGAAATCAGCAATGGATACAAATCACGACTTGATTTATTGTTTGGTTGATTGTCTAGACTTTTAAAAGTGTTAATAATGCACATTAAACTTAAAGGTTTGTATGCACACATTTCCCCCCCTGGAGAGCCTGGTTGTTAAACACTGACCAGCACACTGTGTACTACTTTATAAACATAGCTTGAGCTCAGCAGGGGTGCAGTGGAAGGCTCAGGGAATGATACTATAGCCACACTGGAGGTTAACAGTAATATTAAAAATAATAATGATAACTGGCATTTAGATAACGCTTTAAGGTTTGCAAAGTGCCTTAGATTCATTATCTCATCTGAACGTCACCACACTCCAGGCTTAATGCCTAATGCAGGGGGGGAAACCAGAGGCTTTGAGGCAGGAGGTTCCCCACCGCTGGCCTAGTGACTCCCTTTCTCAGCATCCCCTGGGTACAGACAGGCCTCCCCACTCACCCTCCACCTCAGCCATCAATTACATTTAAAAATATTTGGGAAATATTTAACAAAATAAATAAAAAATACAATAAAGCCTAGATAATATTACATTTAAAAACCAAGTCAATATCCTGCCCACAGAGATTCCATTGTGTAGATTAGTGACACTCCCCACCCCCCACCCCTGCCATGCTCTACAGAATCTGCACATTCCAGGTACCCTGTGGCCAGGTGAGGGCAAAGAGCTCCTGACAAAACATGCTAGATTCACAGTCTCAAGGCCGCAGGTTCCCTACCCCTGTGAACCATTAGCAAGTTTATTAGTCTCTTCAGTCGTCCCAAGACTTGTCAAGGCCCTCATTTCTCCTCACCTAGACCACTAGCTAGTGGCCCTGCCGGCCCAAGACATCTCATACATACTGATCATCACAGCTAACCACCCCACACTGCTCAAAGACCTTTGATGGCTCCTCAGTGCATAATGGATAAAGTTTATCTGCAATCAGATAACCTGGGTTTGAACCCTGGCTCAGTCATGAACTTGTTCTGTGACTCTGGAAGTTACTTAATGTTTCTGAATTTTTACCATCTGTAAAATAAAGGCACTGGATTCAGCTACCACTAAGGCCCCACATTCCATGACCCCATTTAACCTGGGATCCCCATTCAAGGCTTTCATACTCAGGCCTCCAATCAACTCTCTTAAACATAGCCCTCCATTCCAATCGGACTACAGGCTGCTCTTTCAACACAACCTGCCTTTTCCTTTGCTGGTGCCATTGTCTTTACCCAGAATGCCATTTCCCTCCCATCTCTGACTATCCAGGCTTTTAAGACCCAGCACAAATCCTACCTCTTCCATCAAGCCTTTGTTGATTCCCACCACCCATCACAAATGGGAGGTGTGATCTCTCTTTCCTACAAATGCCTGTAGCACCTTGAGCCTCTCAAGGTCTTATCATACATGCTGTCTTCTATTAAAGTTACTTGTATGCCTCTTTTATCCCAACCCTTACCCTCCCCAGGGGTTCATTGTACCCTAGACAGGGTAGCTACACAGGAAATATCTGCTGAGTTAAATAGAAGGCACTTGAACCTGGAATAACATGGCTAATAACAAGTTCTAACAGGTGTCCAGATCAGGTCCTAACGGGCCCAGTTTGGCAACTGGCTCTAAAGCTCACACCTCCTGCAAAATAAACACACTAGGTCCTTGCTTTCCTGACAAACTTCCCAAGAAACTTTTGTCTAGTAACTTCCTTGCATCCCTAAAGAAAGCCCCTTTGAAATGAGCAGACACCTGCCTTCCAAGCATCAGCCAGTGATTCAGGGGACAAATACACCCAGGCATTGGACACTGGACATAGACAGACTTCAGAATTTAGGCACAGGGATCAGAATGGGTATTTTGGCAAAGCTGTATCATCATATACATGTATCATCATATACATGCACATGTATACCAGTCACGTGCACACCATCCATGCCTCTAAAATGCTCTTGCCCCTACAAATCCAGACAGTGAAACACCCAAGTTTCCTATTGACTCATCGGTGGCAACATAAACAAGTCCAACAATGGAGAGCCCTTCCTGCCAACTCCCTTCTGGTTGAGCAGCATAGGGCAATGGAAGGATTATGGCATTTGGATTCGCAGGACCAAAGTCTGAGTCCTGGCTCTGCCATTTACTAGCTTCGTGACTTTGGAATGTCATAAACTTTCTGGGCCTCAGTTTCTTCCTCTAAAAAATGAAGGGGTGGGATGATATGTGACCTCTCAGATCCCTTTCAACTCCTGATCTATGATCCTATGATCCCTGGGAGACAGCAAAAGGCCTGTGGCTGGGCCTCTGGTGTCCCAGTGGAGTGGGAGAAGGGGAAGAGGCAGCTAGACCAGGATGAACTACACTGTCCTCAAGGCAAATGTTGCTCTGATATCTAGCAAATCTTCCATATAGAGAATCCAAGTGTCCTGCAGACAGAGCTGTGGGAGGACATGGGGAACAAGGGCAAGGAATTAGGAAGAATCACAGAAAGAGGCCTCTCCTGATGCCCCTATAACTACGATGATGATGACGGTTGGCTCTGCCATGGCTAGAAATAGTTAAATGACAGTTCCCATAGGTCACTGAAACAGAAGGTCTAATGGAGCACGTAGGACTGTCAGCAGAGAAAGGGGTTAACAATCTTATCTTCGGCCACCAGAAGAAATTCCAAGTAAAACCCACAGTCTGCAGATTTCCTGCTTTCTAACCCAATGGCCTATTTTTTTTAAACCACTTTTTCTTTACAATGGCACTGACAGCCTTTTCCTCATTAAAGGCGGGTTTCCTGCTTTCTGATTTGTGACATTTCATTTATAGCCTTTTTTCCACCAAAAAAGACAAGGGAAGGTGGGGACAATGGGGGTAGGGGGTTGGAGAAGAACAATATTTCAGATGCCCTGTTTGAAGGGAGGAAGGGGGTGAATGAGGCTGAAGAATTCTTGGAGAAGTCTTTTTTGCATATTTTACTTGAGAATATTGGGTTTTCATTTATCCAGAATCACAGGCTTACACCTTCACCTATCATCTAAGCCAGAGGTATCAAACATGCTGCTCCCACAACACTCCTGAGTAACAAGTATGGAACCTGATTAAAATGTAACTGGGAAATATTTAGCAAAATAAATTAAAATACAGTACAACATAGGTAATGCTTACAGGTGATTTTCTAGGTGAATATGTAGTCCTGCAGGGATGGTTTCCATATCTATTAGAGTCTGACATCATTGATCTAGACCAATATTCTCATTTTGTAGATAAGCAATCTGTAGGTCAGAAACATTCAATGACCTACCCAAGGTCACACACACAAAGTCATGATATGGGGTGGGAGCAAGGACTAACCATCCCTTCTAGCTCTAAATTGGTCTGTGTGGGTGTGATCTTATATGTATGAACCCAAGTTTCCTAATTTCCTAAGTCTTGAGCCCTTCCCACAATACTTGCCCCTCACCAGTCTGGCAACAACAATTAGTCATTCTAAGACCCTGAGGAATTTTTCTTTAAGGGGTGAAAAAATTATCTTTTCTGCCAAATAATGAAGTCTGCTCTCAATGTACAAATGTCCTAAATACAGTAGTCAGTGCATACCTTGAGTCTCAGGGTCTACTAGAAGACGTAGGTCTCACAATGGTCCAATACACTTTATTTAAAAAGATAAGGAAATAGATTCTAATTCTCTGTTTCTACCATGAATCTTTCATTCCATTTATATGAAGAGGATCATCTTGCAGAAAAATGACAAAACATTTTCTGGCCTCTAATGGAGTAAGAGATGCCGCCTCCTGGGATAGCAAGTGCTGGAATGGTGAACAGCGCATCTGTGGAGACGTTCATCTGCAACCTGTGAAGCTCGTGTTCCAAACAACACCAATACAGGGAGCAGCCTTCTCTAAACACCCCAGGCATCGTGGCCATTGATTGGGGAATGGCTAATGAAGCTGTGTGTTCTTACATAAGAAAGGAGAAATGAACACCAAGGAGCACAAAAAGACTTGTGTGAACTGATGCAAAGTGATAGAAACAGAACCAGGAAAACATCATATACGGCCACAAAACAATCAAAACTGATTTCTGTGGTGTGTGATGACCAAGTTTGGCCCCAAAAGAGGTCTATGAGAAGATCCCTCTCCTTGTTTCTTTGAGGAGATGGGCAACACTGGGTGTAGAGCACTGAATATAACGCCAGATTTTTTCCAATATATTGGTTAAGTTTGCCAAACTCATTCCTCCTCTTTTTTTATTCTTTCTTATGATGGTTTGCTCTCCAGGGGAGGGTTTTGGGAGCAATAGCAAAAATAAAAGTGATATTACAAACAAAAGATATCAATTTATTAATTAATTAAAAGAGATATCAATTTATATGTATTTTTAAAAGAAAGATGCATACCATCTGATGCCCTTCCCCCCCATCTATCACTACCCACTACCTCATATTCCCCCTTTTCCAAATAGGAGCCCTCTCTTGTAACAGGTATGTATAGTCATGAAAAATAAAAACCCATTGACCATGTCAGAGAATATCTATCTCAGTCTGTACTTCTAGTCCAGGGGTTTTTAAACTCAGTGGCATACTAGACCCCTTTAGCAGTCTAGTGAAGCTTGTAGAACCCTTCTCAGGGTGTTTTTAAAGCACAAAATAAAATACATATAATTACAAAGGAAATTAATTACACTGAAATGCAATGTATATTATATATAAATATGTAATACCTATACAATATAAATATGTAAGTATGATACATTTATATACAAGTATTATATATTAAATATTTTATTTAGAAATATATAAATTCATCTATAAATATGTATTTGTATATAAAATAATATTTTTATTATTAAATTATTAGATGATATTTTACATGTGTATATATCCATCCATACACACACATAAGTTCACGAATCTCGAATTTAAAACCTAGTCCATCATCCCTCTGCATTATGAAATGTTTGTGTTTATTGATTTGGTTCACAATTAAAAAGAAAATGTGGGAGAAGAAAAGATACACAATACTGACATGAACTCCAGATGTAAGGAAAGCTTACATCTGGCAGAGGGGGAGGAAGTGGCGTTTTAGCTGGGCCTTGAAGGATGGGTAAGATTTCAGCAAAAGGCCTACTGCTCTGTCAGTGAGGGCTCCCAGAAGGAAAATGGTGGCAGGGACCTTGGCACTAAGCCTGTTGGCTGAAGGCAGATGCACCAGGTCACATTCCAGCAAGCAGGCATTCTGGTCCATTCTAGCTAAGTGCAGAGGGAAGGAGTCTCATGGAGACACAGCCTCCAGTAACTCAGCCTACTTAAAAAAAACAGAGGTGACTCTACTTCCTGGTACTTCAGGCTTTTATTATTCTAAAAGTATCTACTTTGTCCTAAAATATCTACTTTTTTCAGCAGCAAGTACTCTAGGCTTTTTTAAAAAAAGTAAACTATACATCTCCCCTGACCAAAAAATAGAAAATCTGTTCCCAAGTGCAGATCTATGGCAATGTGAGAGACTCCATGCCCACAGCGGACAAAATCACACGAAGCTTTTTATCCCCCTATCTCTGCTTTGCTCGGTGTCCTTGGGCAAGCTGTTCAGCATCCGTAAGTCAGTTTTCTTATCTACAAAATGGGGCCAAACAGTTAGTCTTATTATGGAGATGTTTGTTGTGCCTAAAACCTAATAAAAATCTCAGTCCAAGGGCTCTGAGAATGGGAGTGGCTTTCTTAAAAGGGGTCCTCATCCTTTAATCCTTTACCCTGGGATGGGCAGGGAAATACCTGCAAAAACAAAATTAATGCAAAACCCAATATAACAAACAAACAAAAATTAGAAAGCAAGTCCCAGGAAATATATTGCTTTGGAGTGGGAGACATTTAAAGAAGCACCTTTGGAGGGGCTGAGAGTAACGATGCTGCTGCTGCTGCTGCTGACGATGACAATGACTGATGACAGCTAACATTTATTGGTGCTTACTATAGGCCAGGCCCTGTGCTAAGCACTTTACTATCTTCATTTCATCCCCACAACAACCCTGGGAGGTAAGTGCTGTTATTATCCCCAATTTACAGATGAGGAAACTGAGGCAAATAGAGGTTAAATGGCCTGCCCAGAGTTACACTGCTTAAAAGTGTCTAAAGCTGGGTTATCTTTTTAAAATGTTGGTCATCCAAAATGATCAGAAACATACGTGACATTGCAAGTGGGCTCCCCTAAGCCCTCATCAGGCCCCAAAAAGAAAAAGAAAAAGAAGAAGAAAAAAAAGGTAGCAGATGAACTCCAGGTGCTCCCTCTGGGAGCACAGTCAAGGAAGTAACTTTGAACCTGGATTTCAAATGGGCCGCACCTTTCACTTCCCTGACTCTTCAGCATCTGCTCCCTGAGAAGAGTTAATAGTAACTAATAGTAACTGACTAATTTTAAACCCTGTGATTACTGGGGCTGATTTATGCTGTCTCTTCCCTTCACAATGAAGGCCGTGGTGAATCACGAGTGCAGTAATTGCCAAGTCCCGTTTTAGCTCTGCCACGTTGACGTGGGGCTCTTTATGCTCCAACGCCTCTCTCTGCCATACCATGGAGGTAAGTTGATAATGAAGTAGGTCTCACTGTTTCATATCATAATATTATGATACTCCGTGTCAGATCCCGGCAAGCTTTGTGAGCCATGAGCTATCTATTAACTAAATCCTTTAGAAAGATAAATGATTGAAGCAGCTTTATTATCCTAAGTTTCACTATCTGCGGGTTTTTTTTTAAACACCTACTCAGAAGTTAAAAAAAAAATTTTTTAAAGGCCTTTCACATTTCACAGCCCAAAACGATTTGCTCAAAGGTGACAAAGGCAGAAATGTAATCCCATGAAGAATGGAATGGTGAGTGGATAAGGCATTGGAGTCAAATGTGATCTGGGACAAGTCACTACATGTTCCTCAGCTTCCTCATCTGTAAAATTAGAGGCTTGACCTCAATGACCTCCAAAGTCCCTTAAATCTGATTCAAAGAGATTATTCAGGAGAGTTTAGCTCTGCAGTCATTCTTACTTATCTGTATTGACCAAAGTAGAATATAAAAGCAGCATTTGGGAAATCAAGGCAATACAGATAGTGGGTCTACAGAACTTCATCCCAAACCTATGTTCCTTATCAACAATCATTTTTTTCTTTCCTTTTGCTCTGTATCATCTGGATAATTTTTTGTACTGCCTGAGGGAAAAGCCATTGAGTCCTGGCTTCTTATTAACATCTACACATAAACAAGTGAACAATCTGGGTGGCCCTTTTGCCATTAGACTAAAGGTTCCCAAACTCATTTGGCCTACTGCCTCCTTTTTTAAAAATAAAATTACTCAGTACCGTCTGGAACTCTACTTTCTTTAACCCATTCATTTTTTTAAAATTTGCATCATTTCAAAAAATTATAAAATACATTTTTTAAAAAGATGCATCTTAAATTTAGTAATCTATTGTAAATTTTTGGGAGTTTTCCTGCATTGAAATTTTGATGATGCAATATTGCATCATGTAACCACATAGTATCATATGGTAAACAAGTCATATGCACACATATTCTTGCCAATGCATGCTGGACTTCCTGACAATACACAACAATCTCACCTGCCAACACTTGCTTGTTAAGACCTGTCAGTGGACTTGACCACAGATTGATTATAACTTGGATTTTGTGTGTTTATTTGGAAAATAATGTAATCATTATGCCTTTAACTCTGTTACACAACAAATGAAACATATACAAATGGTTTTTCAAAATTTTCTTCTCTTCTCTTCTCTTCTTTCTTTATGCTTCTACCATCCCCTTATTTTTATTCAACACTGGCCATTGCACCAGAGGCTACTACCCTCCCCATGGATTGTTCCATCACCCACAGGGGGCAGTGTTGCCCACTTTAGGAATAGGCTTTACACAGTTGTAGAAGGAACAGCTGTCACTCAACCAGGTCATATATCACAGAACAGTAATCAGACCCAGTCTGAGCCTAGTGGGTGGGTACATCCTCAAGTCTCCAAATGAAAATGCTGTTTCTTGCCTCAGTTTTCCTTAGAGCACTTTGTCTGGATTTCTCCATTGCAGCCCATCCCAGTCAACTATGAATCAGATTCATTCATAGTTCATTTTCTGTGGTTCTTTGGAATGCTAGCTCCTAGAAGGCAGGAATAGAAATGTGTTCCTTTTTCATCTCTGGGCTGTCAGCAACCAGCCTGGTGTGTGTCAGCACAGAGGAACCATTTAGTATATGCTGGTGGAAGTCTAAAGTTTCAATGGGTCTTATGCCAAAACCTTCAGACTCACTAGAAAACATCCTCAGCTAAAAAAGATTAGTAACATGGTTTCCTGAGGAGCCATGATTCCTGTTATGAAAATGATTTAAAATAGATTAAAATGCTATCACATTCATGATGCAATATTAAAATGGCAAAGTTTGCCCCCAAAGAAGAGTCCTTAGTTCTCCTCTTTTTTGCTGAGGTGGGGGACTATGGTTATGGGAAACGGTATATGATGTCAGAATTTTTCATTGACATGGTTAGCTTTGCTGAATTTTTCCCCTTCCTTCTATTTTTTGTTGAATAGAATGGTATGCTTGGAAGGACACACTGGAAAAGATACATGAAGTAAAAAATTTTTTAAATCCAGTCACTCTCACTAATGAACATGTTGTTGTTGTTGTTAAGACACACAGACAAGGGTAGAGATTCCATTTATCCAAGGTTCTGTTTTTCAATCTTCCTTTGTGCCTTGACTCTGTTCAGGCTCAGTCTCTACCAGAGTCATAACTTGGGCAAGGTGACTAGAGCTTTGCCCCAAGATGCCAACATTTAGAAGATGCTGACAGCTTTTTGAGTCCTTCATCAACACAGGGACAACTGAACACAGCATCTAGTTTGTAAGAAAATTTAGTTAAAACAGGAAACCACCAGATGTTATATGTTTACTCTCTCCTTCTTACAACTATTGCCACAACACAGGTGTTTTCTTCCTAAGCCTCACTGACAGGGAGCTGCCTTTCTGTGTTCTAGGGTCTCTGGCTGAGTTTTCTGATTGCTTGTCTACACTGATTGAATTCACCAATAACTAATAGCTCAATGTTAAGCCTTATGTTAACACAGCCTCAGAAGAATAGGTAAGCAGTTTGAGCCTATGGTCAACTAGTATTTTTTTAATTAATTGATCTCTCTGGCTATGAGAGACCAATCTCTACCACTGTTACCAACATTATCTAAATTTGTCTTAAAAAGTTGACTTGAGAATGCTTTTCATTATTCTTGCTTCAGTCTTATGAAGCTTGTCTCAGGGGCTTAAATTGCTAGTGACAGCTCTGGTCCCCATAATGAAAAGCCCCTTGTCCTCCCTCTGTCCCTTCTTTCTCTTTGCTTCTTCTTAGGACTAGAAGAAGCTGTCACAGCTAGGCATGTCTCAGTCTGGCTTTGGTTGTAAGTCTGAAATTCATCATAACTCCCCAGTTATGATGTGGATATTATGAGCATCATTTGCCCTTCTCCTCCTCCTCCAAAACTGCTGATTGCTTCTCCTTGGTCTGAGAAAATACTCCCCCCAAACCTCCTACGCAATGTCTAAAAGTGAAAAAGAAAAGTCTTGGGGTAGAAGGAAGGGACATGATCCCTGGTCATCAAATGCTTGAAGGACTGACATGTAAAAAGGACTTGTTCTATGTGTCTCCAGAGAGCAGAACTAGAACCGACATGAGGAAGCTACAGGGCAGAGGGTCTCAGTTTGACAGGAGGAAAAACATCCAGAGATCAGATCTGTCCAAAGTTGGAATGGGCTGCCTCAATGGCGAGTGAGCTCCCTGTCAATGGAAATCTTGGAGGGGAAGTCCGGACAACCTTTTGTTGGTGATCTCATTTGTGCTGAGGCAGGGGCAAAACCAGATGCCTTCTGAGGTACAGATGCTCTAGCTTTCAGATTCTGTAATTCTTGGATGGCCTGGAATGATTCAATATCACAACAACCACACTTCCTTTTAAACCTCCTTTTCAAAACCATTCTTGGATGCAGTGAAGCAGTGCCCCTGGTGAAATGTGGCCAGAGAGATGTGGCAGTGTGATGCCTAGGAAACTTTTGTTGGTATCAGGTAGAGAAAGCCTCAGGCAGCTCAGTAGCTAGCAGTGGATAGAGTGCTGGGCCTGGAGTCAGGAAGACTCATCTTCCTGAGCTCAAATCTGGCTTCAGACACTTATGATCTGTGTGACCCTAGGCAAATCACCTCATTCGGTTTGCCTCGGTTTCCTCATCTGTAAAATGAGCTAGAGAAGGAAATGGCAAACCTCTCCAGTATCTCTGCCAAGAAAACCTCAAATGGGGTCACAAAGAGACGGATACAGATAAAATGACTGAACAACAAAAAGACAGCCTCAGCCAGCCCCAAGTTCCTATGTCTTATTTGTGCCCACAGAAGTCAAATACTGAAGGGCATCAAAAATTCTTCTTTGGCCTTGGAAACAAGACCATTGTTGGCCCAACTGACCACCAACTCATTGCCAATAGTAGCTCAGCTCCGTGAAAGCGAAGCTGAATACCTTCAGATTAACTAAGAAGGGATTTGAACATTTGCCTAGAAATTGAACAGAAACAAAACTGCCCTTTTCCTTCTAGATCCACCCCTAAAGATACAAAATAATGAAATCCTTTGGCAAATAAATTTGTCCTTCCCCAATAGTTCTGCAGGTTGAGATTCCCATCAAAGAAAAAGATCTTAAAATTTTAAGTTTCTTCTCCCACCACCTCTGACTTGCCCAAGAACAAGAGACAGGTTAGTAGCCAGAGAAAAAAAGTCAGGATAAACAACAGCACCATTAAGTGTTATTGAAGTAAGTGAAGAGACTGGA
Source organism: Pseudochirops cupreus (assembly GCA_028627135.1). Classification (NCBI taxonomy): domain Eukaryota; kingdom Metazoa; phylum Chordata; class Mammalia; order Diprotodontia; family Pseudocheiridae; genus Pseudochirops; species Pseudochirops cupreus. The sequence goes on from CM053581.1 coordinate 280,494,150, forward strand.
TCAGGAGAAGCAAGTTGCCTTTCCTTCCTTCAGAGGATTCTTGGAACAGAGGTAGCAACAAGTGTTTCGAAACCCCTTAAATGAAATCAATGTAGAGTTAGTTCACAAATGCTGTGAGAGGGGATGGGTGCCCTTGTCTAGCTTTGTAATGCCCTGGGGTGAAGGATTTAGGATGACACATTTGTGTTAGATTAGATTAGAATCACTGGATATTTCTCTAAGAGGCTTTGAGTCGAGAGTCTTCACGTAGGAAGCCTTAACATGAGTATGGTGTAGAGGAAAGAACAGAACCCCTGCACTTGAAGTTGAGAGATGAGCCACTTCACTGGGAAAACAGGCTCACCCCAGGAGGCCCAGGGTGCTGAGCCACTGAAAACAGGCACATTAATGTACTGTTGGTAGAGCAGTGAATTGGTCCAGCCATGCTGGCATGAGATTTGGAACTATGGCTCCCAAATTATTAAACAGTGACTTAGCAATATTGCTACTAGGTCTATAACCCCAAATAGATCAAAGAAATGACCCATGTGTACAAAAAATATTTTTAGCAGCCCTTTTGTGGTGGCAAAGAACTGAAAAAGAAGGGAAATTAACCCCCCAGACCCATCACTTCAGCATGCTATTTGATTCTTCCCTTTTGGTCATCACCCACAAGGGGAATCAAGAGACCAGAGATTTTAGCCCCAGCTCTACTAATTAGTTGGGTTACCTTGAGCAATCCACTGCCTTACTCCAAGTTTCACTCTTCTCACCATAAAATTGTAAGGTCAGGGGCTGGAAGGGATTTTCACAGGTTTCATAATACCCATCCTACTTAGCCCACAGAGTCATGGTGAAGATCAAATGTCACAGTGAATTGTTATCAATACAGTGATTACCCAGGGCTCCCCAAGACTACTGATGAAGCACTTTGCCCAACTGCTGGCAAAGAGGGGAGAAGCAGAGGTGTAGAAGGAAACATGATTTCAAACATAGCCAATGTATGAGTTCATTGTATTTGACTACGCTTATTTGTTTAGACCAGGGCTGGGGAACCTGCAGCCTTAAGGCCACATGTGGCCCTCTAGGTCCTTGGGTGTGGCGTTTTGACTAAGCCTAAGTTTTATAGACTAAATCCTTTTATTAAGATTTGCTCTGTGAAGTTTGGATTCAGTCAACGGGCCACACTTGAGGACCTAGAGGGCCACATGCAGCCTCGAGGTCAAAGGTTCCCCACCCCTGGTATAGACTATGTCTCAAAGTTCATTTGCCTAAGACTAATTAATTAATTTTTAAAAATACTAGTTGACCATAGGCTCAAACTGCACACTTATTCTTCTGAGGCTGTGTTAACATAAACAGAGCAAGACTTAACTCGAGCTATCAGTTACTGGTGAATTCAATCAGTAAACTCAGGCCAAAGAGCCTTTTTTGTTTCTTCAAAGGCAGAGAACTGAATTATTCAGCTCTATCACCTGATTCCCTTTCTCTCCCCAACCCTCCACTCCATTCCTTCCTCCCCTTTGCCACTGATACATTTTTATCAATGTTCTGGATACATTGCCAGCACTCAGTGCCTGCAAATCTAAATCTAGATCGTACAGCCATGCTTGAGCCAGTATGTTTCTCTTTATTTCTCTTTAAAAAAAAGAGCAATCTCTCTCTCGCTCTCTCTCTCTCTCTTCCTCTCTCTCCTCTTCTCTCTCTCTCTCTCTCCTCACTCTCCTCTCTCACTCTTCCCTCTCCTTTCTCTCTCCTCTCTTCTGTTTTCTCTTTTCTCTCTGTTCTCTCTCCTTCTTCTCTCCTCTCTTTCTTTGTCTCCCCCCCCTTCTCTCCCACTCATATTCCAATTCCACCAATGACTTAGACTCTGTCACTGACTGAACCCAAATGTATACCAAGCCACATGAAAGGTACACAGGAACACCTAATGCTCCCCTGAGCAATACGTGTGTGATTTGTGTTGCTGTCTAATTCTGAAATAGCACTGAATCTAGGGTGTGAGATGCGGGGTTCAAATCCTGGTTACATCTCTTCCTAGCAGTATAAGTAATCATAGCTAGCTCGGCCAAGTCTCTCAAACTGTCTCAGTTTTATAATGAAAGATTATACAAGATGATCTCTGCACTCCTATAATCTTTTATCTGTGAGCTCAGTAAAGGCAGAGACCATAATTTCCCCAACTTTGTATCTCTCCAGGCACAGCGGGTTTGCACACAGTAGGCACTTAGAAAATATGTGCCGAGTGGGTGAATGACTATACGAAGGCAGAATGGGAGGGATTACTTCCCCACGGTTTAAGTCTGGTCCAGGGCCCATTAGCGCTCAGTGCATAGAGAAGGAAGTGATGATGAGCTATGAGCCGAGTTATCAGGCGAGAACGGTAGCAGGGATGTGATTGACTGAGGAGGAGTTACCATGGTTTCTGTTTGTTCTGGATAAGACCATTGCAGTGACGTGCTGTTCCTACAGGAAGATGAGGATCTCGTGCTGTTCAGTGCTGTGCTAGTGCAACCAGGGAGAGCTTAGGCAACACAGGCAAGATGCTTCCTTCTTGCATTAATTACACGCAGGCAAAACGTGTACATGGAGACGCATCTGAAAGCCCCGTCCTCCAGGATCCAGCCAGCTCCTCCATGAAACCTTATCCGAACTCCCCTTGAGCTGCACGCTGTTCTCGTTAGATGCTTACTAGTCATTCACTGGAAGCAAAAAGGACTCATAGTTGTGTATTTAACACAATATTCACCTGCATTGTAATGTAATATTTATTATTCGATCATTTAATGCAACACTTACATCTTTGGTAAAATATTTATTTATACATTTAACATTTATTGTTGAATACATTTAGTATAATACTCATATATTTATAATATAGTAAGTATTTGTTCCTTTCAAGGCTCAGTTTAAGGGCCACCTCCTGACTCCCCTGTAGTTGATTCTTCTTCCCTATAAAATCACTTTGTACTTATGTTGTACCCATTTTGCCTTTACTTGTCTGTATATATTATTATTATTATTTTTTGCTTTTTGGAGGGGGGAAGGAAGGGCAACTGCCCAAGGTCACATGGCTAGTAAGCGTTAAGTGTCTGAGGCCGAATTTGAACTCAGGTACTCTTGATTCCAGGGCTGGTGCTCTATTCACTGCACCACCTAGCCATCCTGTATATATTATTTTTCCAAAAGAATCTAAGATGTTTGAAGGCAAGAACTGTTTGGGACTTTCTGTTTTTGTTTCTATTCTTTAGTCATTGCCTTCCTGGGGCCTAGCACAATGTTTGGCAGATAGTGGGTGTTTAAAACATGTTGAATTGGTAGAAAAAATAAATTGAAAAGTAAGTACCTCCTGTGTAGAAAGCACTGTTTGAGACAGAAAGGGGAGATACAGATGTGGCAGTCAAGGATCCCTTTAGAAAAAAAGAACCAGGATGGATGGGTAAGAATTAAGTGCTGTCCTACAAAGGCTTCCCCTTGGGAAACTCACCAACTCTAACTCTCGTGGCCATTGCTAACACAATATGGCCTTCTCTGAGAACTGTGATGCTTTGCAGCCAAACACAAAATTGGCCTCACTGTTTCACAGTCACAACCCACTTTCCACCACAAACATTACTCCCTGACATTCATTCAGTCAATAACCACCTCATTGCTCTGCAGACTGGGCTGTGAATGACTTTGGGCTGTTTCCTAAAAAACCAATCTATTCACAAACCCCCTCCATGAGGAGACTCCAGAGAAGAGCAAGCCATAGTTTTGAAGGCTATTCCCCAAGGAAGCCAGGCTTATTGGACAAGGACAGCCGCCCCAGTGAGCAAGAGGGGTCTGCTTTCTCCCTGAATGGTACTTATATGCTCACTCATTTGGATGTGTTCACTCTGATTTGTTTAGTCTATCTCCTGCTTGGTAATCACATCAGTCTGCAAAGGCAAAGCACAGGACCTTCCTTCCACCTACAAGGAAGCTGTCCCCAGCCCCATCTTGATGGAATCCCCTGGAAGTTTAGACTCGGGCGAGCTCATGAGAGCTGGACGGTACCAGAGGGATCTTTTAGTCCAGGGGTGGGGAACCTGCAGCCTCAACATTGCATGTGTCCCTCAAAGTCCTCAAGTGTGGCCCTTTGACTGAATCCAAACTTTACAGAACAAATCTCTTTAATAAAAGAATTTGTTCGGTAAAACTTGGATTCAGTCAAAAGATTGCACCCAAGGACCTGGAAGGTCACATGTGGCTTGAGGCCACAGGTTCCCCATCCCTAATTTAATACTATCTCCTCATTTTACAGATTAAAATACTGAAGGACACAAAGGGCAAATTACTTATCTAAGATCACACAGAAAGTAATAGAACCAGAATCTGAACTTGTGTCTTTAGACTCTAAATCTATTCAGAAGAAGAGACATGGACTAGGATGATGAAAGACCTAAACAGATAATCTAGGTGTCATTTCTTTCTTTCTTTTTTGCTTTTTGGAGGGCAATTGGGGTTGTGACTTGCTCAAGGTCGCAGAGCTAGTAAGTGCTAAATGTCTGAGGTCACATTTGAACTCGGGTCCTCCTGACTCCAGGGCCAATACTCTATTCACTGCACCACCTAGCCACCCCTCTAGGTGTCATTTCAACCCTAACTGGGACAGGTGTATGATTTCCCATAGTTCTAGTGCTTTCCTCTCTAAGGTAAGCTCCCAACTGCTCTGCTTCTATCTTGTATATACCAATTTATGTACATATTGTCACCATTTAAGGAGAATGTAACTTCCTTAAAGACAGAGATTTGTTTCTGCTTTTCCATTGCATCCACAATACATAGCAGACAGCAGTAAGTGTTTAATAAATGCTTGCTGGTTGATTTATTGAAAATACAACCAAATCAAATCAGCTAAACAGTTTGGTGGCCAGAAGTCAAGAGGCTGGATTTTAGTCCTGGTTCCGCTATCAGCCACGGGCTGACCCTGGGCAGGACAATTAAGTTTCTCTGTGTCCACTGTTCTCGTTGTTAATGTTTTTCATCTATCCAATGGGAATGATCCCCTCTGCCTATTCACACAGGTTTGCTATGAAGTAAACAGAATAAATGTGAAAGCATTTTTTTTTTAAATTAAACTCTCTCCAAATGCAAGGTGTCATTATCATGGCCGTCAGCCCATCTTAGACAACTTTCTGTCTGAGTTCTGATTCATCCCTTCTGTGCCATCTCCTCCCGCTCCCAAGGTGCGCAGTGTTCCCTCTCTGACAAAGTCCCCTACATTCGCATGCCTCCTCTGCCAGGGGCTAGTGGCAGATCACATGTTTATTGGTGTCGGAGGCTGGGGTGCTAAGCTGGGATTCTAGGCTTACATAACACCACCCTGTGTTTGCACAAAAGCAATTGGTGTTCATACAGGGGAGCCAAGAAAGGGAGGAGTGAGGCCCCGCAAATAAACGCCCACAGCATCAACTGATGGAGGAACCCAGGGCAGTGACAATGAGAGAGGGCAAGGAACCAAAACAATGATAAACATGATGACACAGATTTGTGCTAATTCTTTTCCTCCCCACCCCATCCCCCTGCACCTCATCAAAAAACAAAACAAAACAAAAAAACCACAACATGACAAAACATGAATGGCACCATTGTGGTCCTAGGTCCACCTCTGAGCTCCTTTCCCCTCCTGGCCTTGTTTCTAACCTTTCTGGACTTCAAAATCACGCCTCCACTACTTTATCATCTTAGAAATCCCTTCCGTGTCTAGCGACTGCTCCCCCGGAATCCTCCCACTACCCCAATGCCTACTTACCACAGAATATCCCTCTGCAGGACCCGCCCCGCCTTTTTTCCCATTGGCCAGTTCCTCCTTGAGCTTCCATTTTGTTTTTTTTACTTTTTTCTTTCTTTCTTTTATTTTTAATTTATGGAATAAAACAAGCATTTCCATAAGAGTATGATAAAAAGATGATTGCACATGAAACTGCAAATCTGTGCACGATTTGTTATTCTTTTCAAATCTACAACAAAATTATCACGTAAAATTTCTTTTTTTCCCTTTTTATTCTTCCCTTCCTCCCTCCCTCCCTGGAGATGGCCACCATTAGACACAAAGATAGATAGATGATAGATAGATAGATAGATAGATAGATAGATAGATAGATAGATAGACAGGTAGGTAGACAGACAGACAGATAGTTTAGATAGACAGACATACAGAGAGACAGGTAGACAGACAGATAGAGAGAGACAGACAGACAGACAGATAGATAGACAGACAGATAGTTTAGATAGATAGACAGACAGATAGATAGATAGATAGACAGACATACAGAGAGACAGGTAGGTAGACAGACAGTTTAGATAGACAGACAGACAGAGAGAGAGAGACAGATAGATAGATAGATAGATAGACAGACAGGTAGATAGATAGTTTAGATAGACAGACAGACAGATAGATAGATGGATAGAAAGAGAGAGACAGACAGATAGGTAGACAGACAGGTAGATAGATAGATAGACAGAGAGACAGATATGTGAAATTGTTCTGTAGAACACACTTCTGTTTATCAGCTCTTTTTCTGGATGCAGATAACTTCTTTCTTCATATATCCTTTATAGTTAGTTTGGATATTTATAATAGATAAAATAATTTGCCTAAAATTGTTCTTAAAAAACAATACTGCTGTTACTGTATACAATGTTCTCTTGGTTGTGCTCATTTCGCTCTTCCATGTAAGTCTTTCCATATTTTTCCAAAATCATTGAGCTCATCATTTCTTGAAGCAGTGTAGTATTCCATCATAATCATATATCACAACTTGTTCAGCCATTTCCCAGTTGATGGCCATTCCTGCAATTTCCAATTCTTTGCTACCACAAAGAGAGCTGCTATAAACATTTTAGAACATATAGGCTCTTCTACACTTTGTACAGGGTCCCCATTCTTCTTTCAGTCCAGTAGTTCCTAACTTTATAGACTGCTTGAAGCCCTCTAGTGACAGAGAATTCACCACCTCCTACTCTGCAATACCTCTTAAGTGTTAGATTTTAACTTGATGTAAGGAAAACTTCCTGTCCCTCTGCAATTGCTTCCCACTGAGTCTACTTCCCTCTGAGTCCAAATAGAGTTAGTCTAACCCTTCTTGTACACGAGAGTCCTTCAAGTACTGGAAGACAGCAATTCCATCTCCGCCCACCCCAGTCTTCTTTTCTCCAAGCTGAACATCCACAGTTCCTTCAATCTATTTTTATATGATATAGTTTCTAGTCTTCTCTTAATCTTAGTTGCCTTCCTCTGGTCACTTCATCCTGACAACATCCTTCCTAAAATATGGCACCCAGAACTGACAGCTATATACTTTTGATGTGGCCTGACCAAGGGCTGAATACAGGAGAATTATCATCTCCCACGTTTTTGTTGCATGCTTACACTGTTGAGTCAGGTGAAGGTTGAGATCTGAGATCTATAGATTTTAACCCTTTTCCATCTTGCACTTATAAAATTCATTTATTAGGTTGCCCATTAATCCTGGTGTTCAAGATCTGAATGTTGACTATGGCATCCAATGTGTCTGCCATCATTCCCAGATTTGTGTCATCTGCAAATTCTATGCATCTGTGCTCTATAATATTATCTGTTTTATTGCATTTTTAATTATTTTGTTAAATATTTCCCAATTACATTTTAATCCGGTTGGGGCATCACTTGGGAGTGTTAGGAGTTGAATTCATTTTTGATACCTCTGGGACAACCTCTGAGGTCCTTTCCAGGTCTAAATCTTATGGTCTAAGGAGGGTAGCTAGGTGGCACAGTGAATAGAGTGCTAGACCTAGAATCAGGAAGACCTGAATTCAAATCTAACCTCAGACATGTACAAACTGTGTGACCCTGGGCAAGTCACTTCATCCTGTTTGCCTCAGTTTCCTCATCTGTAAAATGAGCTGGAGAAGGAAATGACAAACCACTCCAGTATCTTTGCCAAGAAAACCCCAAATGGGGTCAGGAAGAGTCAGACACAACTGAAACAACTGAACAACGACAACACTCTTTCTTTCTACACGCTGACTGTCTAATGACAGATTTCCAGATGGAACAAAATTATCTAAGTTTTAAAATCTTTCACTAAAACTCTCCTCGCAATGCCATAGAAGGGCACTCCTTCCTCGTCAGGGGCTGTCAGGGTCACAGTTCAAAAATGTCAGTAGAGGAGATGAAAAAGTGAGCCGAGAGCAGCCCCCTCCCCACCGGGCCCAAGCACAGACTGATGTGCAGAGGCAGAGGGTTGGCCCTGGTTGTCACTGTCCCAAGTGAGGCTCTCAGGTTACTCACAGAGGCTCGGTAAGGCTAATGTTACCTGCCTTCCTCCCCTCCTAACCCAGAGGCCTCTGAGGATTAACTCCTGCCGCCCTTGACCATCACAACGACTATGTCTACAGCGGAATCCAACAACCAACTGGCATTTATTGGCTTTTACAATGTGCCAGGCCCCACGCTGAGCACCGGGAATATAGAGGCAAACCCGAAACGTTCTCTGCCTTCAAGGATCTTACATTCTCACAAAAGAAGCAACTAATTCTGTATGAATAGCAGACAGTGTGGGCTTTCCACGTGTATACGTACTGGAGGAACAGTGAAGACTGGACAACATCCAGCCTGCACTGCTGGTGATACAAAGCCACCGATTTTTTTAAAATTAAAATGCTCATCACAATAGGTTAGACAATTTGTTTCTCTTAACTACAACCTTTGAGGTAACACTAAAAGCCCCCACCCGTGCAGAGTCAGCCTCATGTATGGGACAGTGATGGCTCAGAGACTCCAAAGTACTTTATTTTAAGCTTTACAAATTATACCTATAACAATAAAGTGCCTCTTTCCTCTCTTTGTTGATGTGGGGAGCTACAGCTACAGACTATTACATATCAGACAAGATTGTTGTGTTGATTATATATATGTGTATATATATATATATATATATATATATATATATACACACACATACACACACATATATATGTATGTATGTATGTATGTATATATATATATACATATATATATATTTTGCTTTTTGGAGGGGGGAAGGCAGAAAAATTAGGGTTAAGTGACTTGCCCAAGGTCACATGGCTAGTTTTTTGTGTTAAGTGTCTGAGGCCGGATTTGAACGCAGGTCCTCCTGACTCTAGGGCCGGTGCTCTATTCACTGCACCACCTAGCCACCCCTAATGTGTTGTTTTTACTAAACCAATTTTTTTTCTTTTTGAAAAATATTTGTCAAAAAGAAGAGATGGCTCAGTGAGTAAGAGAAAAGGGAGGGATATATCCACAAAGTGACGTAAAAACAAAAGATCAATAAAATAAGATTTTTAAGAAGGTGATAATAAGTAAACAGCGATAATAAAGCCTGAATGCCGAATGCACAGAGTTTCAGTTCACGTGGCTTCTCTCCAGCTTTCTAAATGTCCAACTTGCTGTATTCACAGTCCCCCAGACCATCCTGGCTTGCTTTCCCTGCCGAAATCTCCTATTACAAACTCTTCCTAAGTTGGCTGCTGCTGGGTCTCCCTGGGTCTGCTAGTGATTAACAGTTGCCTACCTTGCAAGCACTGATTGCTGGCTGTTTCCCTCTCGGCAGGCTATCACATTGCTATGGGCCAACGAGCCATTTGTTTCTTCTCTCCCTCTTCTCTGGGTCCATTTTTAATCCTATTCCTCTGCCGTTTCGACATATCCCAACTTAGCACCTGCTGTTCCACGAGCAGGTTGTTTTTGTCCTGCACTGGCACTTAATAAAGAAATAAACAGAGACAATGCCTGATCCAACCCTGCAGATTCTGCCCTGTGGGGAGGGTGAGAGATTTCACCAGCTAGGCAGGAATCTCAGGGAACAATCCTCAGGCTCACTAGCAATACCTTGAGACCCAGGGGGGGGTGTGCTGGTAAATGTTTAACAACCAGCTCTCTTCCCACCAAAAAAAAAAAATGGAAGCACATCACATTTTGAAATTTAATCTATATTATTAGTAGCTTCTTTATTGTTTTCCTAAATCTAGTCAATCAGCAAAACAATTAATCCAGCCCTGATTTATAGTGTTTGCTGAAGTGTAAATGTTCATGCTGAAAATTTAGCAATCTGGTTAGAGCTGGCTCCAGCATACCCCTTAACAGGCCAAATGCCTTTATCACTAATTAATGACTCTTGGGAAAATGTAACCAACTTTTAGTATGATTTGGCTGGGTGTGCAGAACCCAGTTTTTGGCTTAGTAGATAAAACAAGCCACATCTACCCTCCTGTGAGTATCAACTCCTTCCCTAATTATTTGCTCGCTGAATGAAGGTCTTCTGCCTTGACCTGGAAAGACTCTCTGCTGGACCTGGCTTCCTGGCTGAAATGTGAGCCCTGTAAAATTCAAACACCCTGGTGGAAATAGGAACAATTTCACATACTAATAACCAGAATCAATCCTCTCTACTTAGACCATTAACTTTAGGAGCAGGAGTGTAAGAGGAAGCACATTACACAAACCTGCCAATTATTCCTCCACCATAAAGAGCGACAACATCTAAAATGAGCCAGGCACGGTTGTGTGAGGCTTTCTAGGCTTCTTAATCTTACCTCTAAATCCTAATTAACAATTGATAGATTATTAATTATTAATAAATCTCTATCAGCTCTCTTTCTTGAGTGACTGTTCTAGAACATTCTTCAGGAAAAGCTCAGTTTCCTCTAGAATGAATTCTCTCAGGAGTCTCTGCCTCAGCCCCAACTTATAGAACCATTCAGAGCCAGAAGAACTTTTGTCTAATCTTATTATACAGATGGGTAAAATAAGACCAAAACAGAGTGTAGCTTGTGAAACTCGTAATCTTGGTGCTAAAAGGGTCCTTTAAAATCATCAGGTCCTCGGGGTGGCTAGGTGGCTCCGTGAATAGAGCACTGGCCCTGGAGTCAGGAGGAACTGAGTTCAAATCTGGCCTCAGATACCTCTCTCTCTCTCTCTCTCTCTCTCTCTCTCTCTCTCTCTCACACACACACACACACACACACACACACACACACACACATCCTAGCCATGTGACCTTGGGCAAGTCACTTAACCCCAACTGCCCTGCCTTCCCCCTCCAAAAAAAGGCAAAAAAAAAAATTGGCAGGTCCAACCCCATTATCCTGCCGAAGAGAAAGCTGAGGCCCAAGGTCAGGAAGTGACTTGTCCAAGGTCATCCAGAGAGTTACTAGTCCAATCCTGGTTTGATGACTACCACTAAAGGCTTCTAGAACTAACTAAACTGGGCTGGAATTCCTGGATTAGAATTTTTTTTTCTCCCTACATTAGATTCACAAGAGTATACTAAATCTGCCTTGAAACTATTATCGGGAAACCCTACACTCCTCATCAAAAGATCTACTTTCCTGCTCATCTCCCCCCGCCAAAAAAACCCCAACTTTTGTGAGAGTCTGAGTAGATACCCATGGCCAGGTCATCACCAGTTCAATACAGAAAGTTTAAAAGTCTTAGTGCAATTTTAAGCTATTTAATATATAATTAATCTATAATATACTATAAAATTTAATTTAGATTTAATATAACACAATTTAATACTTAATAAATAATGTAATATGTATTATACTATATTATTAATATATTAAAATAAATATAGAATAGCTATTTAACCTATTAAAACTTAAAGCTATTCTAAGACTTTTGGGACACTCTGTACCTGCCAGTTTGAATATGGATTCTTTGAGAGTACAGCAACGCCGGTGATATCTGAGAATGCTCTGGGATCCATAAATGCTGGTCTGTAAAGCCTGGGAGGAGGGCAGTTAGCTGACACAGTGGATGGAGGGCAGGGCCTGGAGTCGGGAGTATTCATCTTCCTGAATTCAAATCTGGCCTCAGACACTTACTAGCTGTGTGACCCTGGGCAAGTCACTTAACCCTGACTGCCTTGGTTTCCTCATCTCTAAAATGAACTGGAGAAGGAAATGGCAAACCACTCCAGTATCTTTGCCAAGAAAACCCCAAAAGAGGTCAAGAATTGGGGGGGAGGGCAGAAACAACACACAACCCACTTGGGTAAAAAAGGGAGTCAAAGGAAATATAGATGATTTTTCACTATAAAATTCCTACACATAAGTATTTTTTATTAGTTAGAGGATTTTTAAGCACTTCCTATACTTCTAGCAAGGTGCTAAAAACTGGACATATGAACACAAGAAGGCAAGATAGTCTCTGTTCCCAGTGTGCTTACATACTAATGGGGACAGGCACTCTATAAAGGGGAACAGACGGAGTGGAGGGAATGGTTGGGAGTGTACCCAGCAACATGAGGATGTCCAGAAATGGTATCATTCCAGGCAAGGTAAGGTAGAAGGCGGACCTATCAGCGCCAAGTGTGATTCTGGGGATGGATTTCTTGGTTCTTGGGAAGAAGAAGTAGGGATAATGGATATAGCAGAGGTGGCTAAGTGTGGAGATGACCAGATGACCAGATGACCAGAAATGATCCAGCCTTCATTTCATTTTTCATTTTGAGGCCCAGATTTATGAATTCTTCATTATAGGGAAATACTATTAAGGACTTCCCTCTCATTCTACCAATACAGATCTTAATTGTACTTCTTTATTTCTAGGGAGCTGCCTGCAACAATAAAAGGTTGGTAACCTGCGCAGGGTCCCATAGCCAGTATGTTTCAGAAGGCAGACCTGAACTCAGGACTTTCCTACTCCCAGGCCAGCTCTCTATCCACTCACCACACCACACTGTGTAGCATTAGCATCTTCTCACGGAAGGTATATTCACCTCCCCCAGAACAACAGGTATCCCCCAATGTTCTATGATTCTTTGTCAACCCTAGGGCAGAAGAACAGAATTAAGAAGAGAACCCAGACTTCTGTACTCTTCTCATTGAGACCTCCTGACCTGACTCCTTGCCCTAGAATGTGATGTGAGTCACAACAGGAGAGAGGGGAATGTGATCCCCGACTCTGACACTTAGTAGTCGGGTAACTCCACATAGATTATTCCTGCCCTCTGAGCCTCAACTTCCTTATCTATAAAATGATAATAATAATAATGACGACACTGCTTACATCATTTGGTGGTCATAAGTAAGGCCCTTTGTAAACCCTAAAGCCAAAACTGGAGCTACTGCTCAGCCAAAGGGTGAGTTGATAGAAGCTAGAGATGGATGTTCTTATGGTGAAAGAGCTAGTTCTGGCCTTGAGTTCAAATCCTACCTCTGACGCTTACTTGTGTGATTTGGGCAATTCACTGGGCCTTAATTTCCTCATCTGTAAAATGAGGGCGTTGGACAAACTAATAAAAACTTCACAGAACAAATCCCCTTAATAAAAGGATTTGTTCATAAAACTTGGACTCAGTCAAAAGGTCGTACCCAAGGACTCAGAAGGCCACATGTGGCCTCGAGGCTGCAGGCTCCTCACCCCTGGGAGGGCCCCTGAGGTCTCATCGAGCTCTAAACTCATGATGCTAGGATCTAATCTAGCCCCCTCACTGTTCAGAGGGGTCAGGATTGTTCATTGCACATGGCACATAGGGCACACTTAAGAAGCTCCTGCTGATTGACTGATGAGGCTCAAGGAGGTCAACCAACTTGGCCAAACCCTTTAAGGGTCTAAAACCCTTAAAAGGAAGCCAGGGAAGGGAATGTTCTGGTGTGACCCAGAACGCAGAGTCCAGACTACAGAGCCTGAAGACTCCCCCATTATGGTTCTAACCTCCCAGTAGGAAAAAATGCCCACGATTACCTTTCCTAAAAAAGAAGAAAGGGAGAAAATGAAGCTTTTCTTCTAAAATCATCTTGACTCAGAATGATTATTTTATCTGTGAAGCAGCTGCTCCTAGAACAGGGCTTCCCAACTGTTCTTAAACAGATAGATGTAAGGTCGAGGAAGCCAGTTAAATAAGGCCAAGGCTACCAGACCTCCAGGGCCCATGCAGGTCCTGCAGACAAATGTCCTGGGCACTGGGGTTTATCTGGGGCCTGAATTATTCAGAAAACTCTAAGAACCCTGGCTTTCCCTTTAGATGGAAGCCATGCTACCCTTCTGGCCTGTGGAAACAAAGCTCAGCTTCCCAGCACACTTTCCTGGGGAGTTCACCAGAACGTTACATAGGGTTGAAAGCTCAGTATTTATAAGATACAGCTACCCTGCCATTCAATTCCTACTCCCCCAGCAGGTCCACACAGTGGAAAGCAGAGACAACAGCCCCTAAGATGGGTGTTGGATCTGTCCCTTGATAATAAAGGGCTTTATAGAACACACACACACACACACACACACACACACACACACACACACACACACACACATACACACACGCAGCAAATGTAGGCATAAGTCATCCCTGTAGCTCACAAACTGCAGAATCAAACAGGGTACCAGCAGGCAACAGAACAAGAATGTACGGAGGCAGGAAGCATTTGGGATTTGAAATCTGATCTTGCTCTGTGTAACCCAGTAAGCATGGAGTAGAGCTGATAAGAAGGGTTTCTTCTTTAGCTCTGTTGTCTAGAGACACACAGAAAACAACCAAAATCCTTTAACGAGATGGAGGGAGGGAACAGAGGAACAAGGTGGAAAGAGCCAGAAGGCAGGAGGTTGGCGGCTCTCTCACTAACTAGCTTCCTAACCTCTGGCAAGTCACTTAACCTCTGGCCCTGCAGGAATTAGAATGGTCTCAGGGAACAGATAATAAAATATATCTCCTTATCTTGCTGAAAGGCAGGGAACCCCTTGAGCAGAATGGCCCATGCACTGACAGGCCCAGACACAGGGCCAGTTCTTTTTGCTTAACTTTTTGTATTTTATAATGTGAGGGTTCAATTCTGAGGGGGGGGGGGGAATGACCAGTGATTTATCTGGAAGTAATTATAATGGGAAAAAACCCAAAAGTTATCAACAATACTTGCTTTTGTTATTTTTTAAAAGGATACTAGGAGATTTTAAGTTTTTTCCCCACTCAAATAATGTGATTAGACTATGATTAGATGCAAATTTTCATGGACAACTGAGGTTACCAAATATAGCCTCTTTTTTTTCTTGGAACCACAGAAGTTTGTTCATAATGCATATGGCTTTTTCCATATTTCAAGTAATCTTATATTCATACCTCACATTTAAAGATTTGCTAAAAAGTCCTGGAGACAGTTTTAATGGACTCAAATCAAAACGAAACTTGTAAGAGTGCATTAAGTGGACAAGTACACCCATTTAGTTGTGGGTCTATCAGTTTATCACTATTGTAGGAGTTCTTAACCTGGAGATCATAGGGAGAATTCAGGGGATTTGTTGACTTGGATTGGGGAAAAAAATTCACATTTTTATTTTAATTAACCTTTAACTGAAATTTAGAATTTCCTTCAACTTTTCTTCCTTGTCCTCTGAGGAGTCTAAAGTCTTCATCAGACTACTAAAGGGAAGCTAAGCCACAAAAAAATTAAGAATTCCTTATGTAGAAGAAATTCCAGTATAGAAACTCCTTCCATTTGTAGTTTATAACCTTGGTAAGCCACTTGAGGAACTAAGAGGATAAATGACTTACCCAAGGTCACTTGGCCAGTACATGCCACTTGGCTGGTCTTCTCCCCAACATGCTTCATTGCCTCTCCAGCACATCTATACACTACCATATATCTAAACATTCATATACAGTAATGTGTGTATTACCCTTATGATCCAGTATTAACTAACATTAAAAGCCCTCTCCTGATGCTTCACTATAGCATGGAAGGTGACCCTGGGTTCTAAAAGGTTTTGACAGTGAAGTATATATATATATATATATATATATATATATATATGTATATGTATATTGATATACACTGTATGTCTGTTGTCTGAGGACTAGGCTAGCTAAGCTCAGAGATGTATTTGTGAATGGGAGAGGTAGTTAAGGGTTCCCTCCTCCCTCTGGATATAGTTACCCTTGAAAACCACCCACCACATTATAGAAGGGTTGTGATCTGTGTCAACAGGAGAAGAACCCATGCTGATGAAATTCCAAAGCCTCGAAAAGTTGAAGTGATGATAACAAAATTACTTTTGACTTTAACCAGTATAGCCCTGAAGGGTTGTTATATTATAGCAGGAAAGTGGGGAGATCAGTGTCTGTAGAGCAGATAAATGACTGAGGATTAAAGGCCCGATCCTGTTCCAAACCGAGGGTGAATCACTGGCTAAAGCTGAGATGCCACAACTGTGGAAGAAAAATGATTAGGTGCCCCATGGAGCCAGTCTGAAACATACAGCTCAAAACTGGAATGGGAGGTAAACTAGATTCCTCTTCTTCCCTGCTCAGAGACCCCTACCTCTCCCAGCTCCATCATGAGCTTCTGGAAAGGGCAAGTCAACTGACAGTCCTATGGATTTGTTATTTGTCAGACCAAAGCTTTCCTTGACTGACTCTTCTCTTTATAGGCTGCCTTCTCTGTTAGAATGTAAGCCTTCTGAGGGCAGGGATTGTCTCTCACCGTTACATCTATATACCGGACAATGCAGTGCCTGGCACGTGGGTGACACTTTATGAATGCTTTTTCATTCATTCTTTGTCTTCATGGCGCCTTTCAGTCAGTCCCCCATGAACACCCATCTTTAACTCCTCCTTCTATGTATACAACCTTAACGGAAATCCATTGCGTTCAGTCAGTAACCAAATCCCGCCAATTTTTTCTTCAAAATACAGGATCACAGAATCACAGATTCAGGACTACAGGAGACCTCAGAAATCATCCAGTACAACCTCCTCATTTTACAAAGGAGAAACTAAGGCCCTGAGACGTGAAATGACTCACCCAAAGTGACACTGAGGGTAAAAGAAGCCGAACCAGAATGTCTCAAGCCCATCCCTTTCCCCCTTCCCCACCACTCCTAAGGCTTCCAATCTAGTTTAGGTCTTATTACTTCCTGCCTTGACTAACGCAATGGCCTCTTTAGCAGCTTTCCCTGATTCTAGTCTCTCCTTCTCCAACCTGTTTTACATAGCTGCAGGATTAATTATTTTTATTCTATGGGATCATAAAGCCAGAGTCGAAAGGGACTTCAGAGGCCATCAGATCCAATCCTTTAATTTCACAGATGGGGAAACTGAGGTCCCGGGAGATTTAAATGAGTTGGCCAAGGTCAATGAGGTGTATCAATGGTAGAATTTGAATCTAGGTCCTCTGATACCAGGTTCCACCGTGCCATGAGGATTCTTTTAGGAAGAAGTAAGTTCTAAAGGCATCAAAGTGCCTGCTAAGGAAACTTGGGCTTAAAAAGAGTACAAAAGATAGAATGAAGGATGTGCAACAGGATACAAAAGGAAGGCATCATCCCTCAGGAATGCCAGGAATGCTAAAGCCCCTCCACCAGCTCAGGCTGGCTATGAATGCTAAGAACAACAAAAGGGTCTGGGCTTTTTCTTTAAGCAGTATCTCAGGATGAGAGGAAAATCAAATAAAAGATGGACAGGACCTTGGCTTGAAGGAGATGTGATGGTGAGAACAGACTACATGGTAGAAAGCAAAATCAATCAAATAATAAACATTTATTAAGTGCCTACTGTATGCCAGGCACTGTGATAAGCCAGTCTTTGTTCAGCCAACAAGAATAATTTTCAGAACAGATAGAAGGACAGAAGAGAAAGAATTTATGGGGAATCTGACTCAAGATATTTGAGGAGGGAGCACTAATCTACTTGCGAGGAGTCCAGGCTCCTAGTCTCAGGTGATCCCAAGACACAGAAAGAACCTGTGGGTATAACTTCTGGGAGGTTATTGGTAATCACTGAGGAGCTATGGCCAAAGAGGGCAGGGCCAAAGGACTGGTGACACAACTGCTCATCTTTTTTTTTTTTTTCCAAAAATGCAAAGAAGGCAGATTCTTCAATCTGGCGACCAGCAATTTGACACTGAATAGTAGCAGGTGGGAATAGTAAAATGATTTAAGATGTTTTTCTTTCCCATCTGAGAAAAAGGGAGGCAGAAAAAGCCAGAATGAATTTATTATGAACAAATCAGGTCAATCTAACCTTATTTCCTCTATTGACAGGATTACTAGTCTGACAGGTTAGGGGAATGCCATAGATATTTTTTTTTCAAAAAACTCCTTCATGATATCAAGATGCAGAGAAGTGGCCCGGAAGACAGGTCAATTCTGAGCTGGGTGAACTATCAGGCTCAAATCCTAGTGATTATATTAATATATGCTTGTTGAATGATTTCTGGATTGATGGGAAAGGGCTTTTAGGGACCTGTCTCAGGGATCTGTCCTTGGTCCTGTCTTAGTCAACATTTTTATTAAATGTTTTGGATTAAGGTCTGGATAAGGAATTCTTCACTACAGCTGGAAATTGTTGTGGACTTTTAAAAATATTTTGATAACTATATTTCATAATAACTGGTTTCCTTTATTTTAATTTTAATTTATACTTTTAAAAAACATTCTGAAAAAGGCATCCATCAGCTTCTCTAGATTGACAAAGGGGTCTATGAAACCCCAAAAAAAGGTTAAAACCCCTGACCTAGATAGATCACAGGGCCACAAATCTAAAAGTATAAGGGACCTCAGAGACCATCTAAAACACTCATTTTATGTTTCAGAGGACTTGAGGCCCAGGGAGGTTAAGTGACTTGTGAGGTTTTACATAGGTAAGTATGAATCAGGGATATTTATGGAGAATTGCTGATATGCTAGATCAGAGATATCAAACTTAGGGTCTGCAAGCTGCAAGTGGCTGCAAAATACCCCTGGCACCAGATTAAATGTAACTGGGAAATGTATAACAAAAAAAATAAAATACAATACAACACAGATCATGCTAATATCTGGTTTTCTAAATCAATATATAGGCGGTTTGAATTTGACACCGCTTCTCTAGATGAAAGAATCAGTGTTCCAAAAAAATCTGACCCAAAAAGAGGGGGCCAAATCTAAGAATTCTATGAATTTTAATAAGGATGACTCTAAAATTCTACACTTGGGCTAAAAAAAAAATCAACTACACAAGTTATGCTTCATGTAATAGGGGAAGTGTAATGAGGAAACATTGTTCATGAGAATGGCCTATGAGTTTTAGAGATGACAAACTCAATAGGAATCAGCATTGTAATATTGCTGCCAAAAAAAAAATTAAGGCAGTCTTGGGCTCTGTTAATTCTAGCACCCAGAAAATGGAAGAAGTTTGGCCCCCTGTACTTTCTCAGTTAGATGGTATCTGGACTATTGTGTCCCATTCTGGGACATGCTTCACAAAAGACACTGACTGGGTAGAGGGCATTTGGGGAAAGTGAGCAGAATGGAACAAAGATGCATTCTAAGAGGATCAGTTGAAGCAAAGGAAAAGGAGGATGTTAAAGAGAAGAGACTCTAGTGGTGACAGCTGTCCTCAAATATTTGATATGTTGTCATGCAGAAGAGAGATTGGGCTTGGGCTGCTTTTGTCTCAGAGGGCAGGGTCTAAGGCAATAGCTGCAGGTTAAAGAGGCATAGTTTTGGACTCAAGATGAGGGAAAATTCCCTAACCATTCAATCTGTTGAAAAATAGAATGATTTATCCCATAAGGCAGTAGGGAGTTCTCTGCCACTGAAGCTGTAAGGTTTGCAAGGATCACTTGTCAAGGATGCTGTGAAATGAATTTCTTTTCAGGTGTGGGTTGGACTAGAGGATATCACAGATCAGTCAGTCGGCAAACATTTATTAAGTGCCTACTATGTGCCGGGAACTGTGCTAAGTTCTAGGAATTTAAAAAAAAAAAGCAAAAGGTAGCCCCTGCCCTTGAGGAGCTCAGGGAGTGTGGAATGGGAAGACAACATGTAAGCAACTATGTTCGAATAAAGCTACGTATGAGATAAATTGGAAATAATCCATTGAGGGAAAGCACTAGAATTAAGGATGGATTGAGAAAGGCCCTTCCAACTCTGAGAATCTGGGGTTCTATAGGAAGACAATGTTTTGTTCTTTGCACCCGAAACATTGAGCTCAGTGAGATACACATAACCTCTTCAGAGATGTTTGGCAATAATGATTATGAAAAGAACCCTAATCCTGGTCACCATCTACCAAAACCACTCACTTCCCAAACTGCCCAAATGCCAACTTAAACAAACACAAATTATAAGAACAAAGGCTGGGGCAGCTGCGTGGTGCAGTGAATAGAGCACTGGCCCAGGAGGCAGGAGGACCTGAGTTCAAATCTGGCCTCAGACACTTAACACTTACTAGCTGTGTGACCTTGGGCAAGTCACTTAATCCCAACTGCCCTGTCTTCCCCCCTCCAAAAAAGACAAAAAAAATAAGAATAAAGGCCAATGAATGGAAGGAAGACGCCATCTCAACACACAAAAAAACTTTGATGAGAGCTCCCCTAAACAGCCTCTGATTAGGGAGCTGAAACGTAACCTCCTCTAGTAAAATCTAAGTTCTTAGAGAAGAAACTACTTTGTCTCTGCATCCCCAGTACCTAATTCAGTGCTTGGGCCATAGGAACTGTCAATAAATGTTTGTTGCTTGACTGAACTGAAGCTATACAGCAGCGGTTCTCAACCTGTGGGTTATGTTCAATTTGTAACAGTGAAAATACATCCTGCATATCAGATATTTACATTACAATTCATAACAGCAGCAAAATTACAGTCATGAAGTAGCAACAAAAATAATTTTATGGTTGGGGGTCACCACAACATGAGGAACTGTATTAAAGGGTAGCAGCATTAGGAAGGTTGAGAACCACTGCTCTACAGGAACTTGCTGTATTGAGTGGAAGTTTGATTTGTTGTTGTTCAGTTGTTTTTCTGTTGTCTGACCCTCCGTGACTCCATTTGGAGTTTTCTTAGCAAAGAGACTTGGAGAGGTTTGCCATTTCCTTCTCCAGCTCATTTTATAGATGATGAAAACTGAGGCAAACAGTGTTAAGTGACTTGGCCAAGGTCACACATCTAGGAAGTATCTGAGACTGGATTTGAACTCATATATATATATATATAACATATATGTATATACACACACATATGTATATATGTATATTAAAAACATATGTATATACACACATATGTATATATGTATATGTATATGCATATGTATATGTGTGTGTGTATATATATATATATATATATATATATATATATATACATGAGTCTTTCTAACTGCAGGCCAGGCACTCTATTTCACTATGTCACCTAGGTTACCTTTCTAAAATAACGGCTCTCAATCTGGGGCCCATGAACTTGCTTTTAAGAAATCTTTTAATAACTATATTTCAGTATAAGTGATTTTTGTTGTAATCCTATGTATTTTATTTTATACATTTAAAAAAAGATTGCCCAATGGGTCCACCATTCAGAAAAGGTTATGAGAGAGGAGAAGACACTGGAAAGAGCATCTTCTAAGTAGCACTGATAAAAGCATGATATGGTTTGGAGTTGTGAATTGGGAGGGGACTGAAGGTTAACGTTAAAGGAATGGGGATCTTCTCTGGATTTTACTGTGATGAATCTGGAATTGGGGACCTGCATTCAAATTCCTGCTCTATCACTTACCATCCATATGACCTAGAGCAAGTCACTTAACCTCTCTTGGCCTCAGTTTCCTCATCTGTGAAATAAGGGGAGCTGGACCAGAGCAGAAGTGTCAAACATGCGGCCCACAGTCCATACCACTCCTAAGTGTAGCCCTAACCAGATTAAAATATAATTGGGAAATATTTAACAAAATAAATAAAAATATAATAAAACCTAGATAATATTACATTTTAACACAAAGTCATTATGTGGCCCAGGGAGATACGTATGTATGGAGTAGTGGTCCCTATTTCTACTGGAGTTTGACACCACTGGACTAGAGGATTTCTAAGGTCTCTTCTCTGAGCCTGGATCCCTTCTCCAGGGTCGTGGAATGCTCATGGCAGACCAGGAAACAGAAGAGCAGTTAGTGGGAGCCACTGGTTTTGAAGGTCCTCCTGCTCAAAGGTGAACCTACTTCTTAGCTCTGTTCTAATTTCCTCTCTGACTCGTTTCCGTTAGTGACCTTTGCAAAACTAAACTCTAATATAAAAGGTACTGTGTGCTCAGAGAGGGCTCCTAAGCCAGATTTGGACTCTACAATCTAGATTTCTGTTTGTACAGGGCATGCTTTGGAAAGCTCAGTCAACTTGGAGTGTTGTCTAAGGAATGAAATGTTTCACCTTTGGTTAATCACAACTAATTCATTTTTTATTACTAACTTCCTATCTCCTATTTGCTATCTGATTGAAGGTGTTACCAAAGGCATTTAAATCGCATCAAACTGCCTCAGAATTGCAAACACCATCGTGTTTTTTTATTGATAGACACATTACCATACACATATTTCCCTGCTTGGTACTTCCAGGAGGTCTTCATGCAATCTCAATGCAGCAAATTCAGCAAGATGAATATATGATTCAAAAGCCAAATTACAAAGCAATTCACCATTGTCTAATCAAGCTGGAGATGGAAAAAAGGGTCACTAACAATAACAAAGAAAACCTTGACTACTAAAGCCCAGCACTGATCCCAGTCAAAGGGAAGAAAGACCATTCATGCTCTTCATTCTTTTAGCCCAGCAGAAAAGGCCAATGGACATCCATCCAGCTAACTCCGAAGTTGAAGAAGTGCAGTGGCCTAGTTGTCAGTTTTCTACCTAATAGAAAGTTAAGTAGAAAATCCTTTTCCAGGCCAATGCTTGTTGTTTTAGATGTCTCCATTCACTTTCCTACCTGTAGTAAGTAAAATCTAAGGACCACAACTAAAGCTTTCTTGATCAGTAAAGGGATTACTATTCTCAACATCAGTTTTCCCTAGTCATGAAAGACAACAGAAACGCAACATGTTTGGGAGTTTGGGTTGAGTTTGAACTGTCCAGAAGCAGCCCTCGGATTTTTAAAATTAAAGTTTAATTGATGTTTTTTTTTAAATCACATTTAACTACTTCATGGTTCAGTATCAAAGACCTCCATGAAAAAAGAACTGCTCTACCATCCTCATACCAATGGCCATCTTGTCCATGACCCTTCCATGGATACCATCTCTTAAGCTCAGTACCTGATGTGGAAGGTGTAACTTTGCCTAACAGCAACCATTATACTCTCATAGACTCTCTTCTCAGCCAGGTACACATGCTGTGCAATCTACCTTGCCAAAGACCGAATTGGGACAGAGCTGGGAGGAATGGTGGCAACTTGGATGACAGAGTCAAGATTTCAAAGATTCTGACAGAGGATTTGGCCAAATCAAATACAACAAAATTAAACAGAGATCAACATAAAGTCTTATATTTAGGTTCAAAAATTCAAGTACACGATGAAGGAGCTGCAGCAATTTGTATGAAAAGGATTGGGGCAGGGAGTGGGTGGTGGGAGGGGTGCTTGGTGGCATACAAGATCAGTATTGAGTCAATTATACCCAAGAAAGCACATATGACCTTTGCCTGAATTAAGAAAAGTATAGTATCTAGGAATGGTGAGCTCCTTGAGGGCACGGGCTGTTTTTTGTCTTTCTTTGTACCCCCAGCACTCAGCATGGTACCAGGCACATAGAAGATGCTATAAATGGTTCCTGATTGATTGGTAACTGAAATATGGAGCTGATATATTCAACCTTGATCAGATCACATCCAGAGCATCAGGTTTAGTTCTGGGTGGCCCATTTGATAAGTGAAAGAGTGTTCAGATAATAATAACCAGAACGGTAAAGGGCCTTAAGTTCATGTCATATGAATATCAAGCCATTTAGCCTGGAGAAGGAAATTCCTGAGGAGTGGAGGGAGCTGTCTTCAAAGGCCTGTCACATGGGGAAGAAATCAGCCTGGGTCAGCTTGGTCCCAGGGAACAATTGGGGACCATCAGCAAAATTACAAAGTGACAAATGTAGGCTGGACATAAGGAACAACTTCATAATGAGAAGAATATCCCAAAGTGGACAGGCTGCCTCACAGAGTTCCTTCTCACTACAGCTCTTAGTGGGATGACCAACTGTCAGGGATGGGACAGAGGGAGCCTTCTTTCATGCAGCAGCTGGAGCTCAAAGGCCTCTGAAGTCCTTTCCAATTCTGATTTAAAACAAGTGTTCGTCTGAATCAGACGGCAGCCATAAGCTTGCCATTTGCCCTCTTTTTCTTCTAATTGTACATCATCATCATCACCACCCCCACCACAATATTAGCTAACATTTATGTAACACTTTTAGGTTTGCAAAGTCCTATGAATTGTTATCTTAATTCCTATTTTACAGATGAAATACAAATATTGCTTTGTTAATGTATCTGGGAGGCATGGAAAGTTCCTCCATAGGAATACATGCCTTCAGAACCATCTTTGGACCTTAGCACAGTGCCTATCAAATCACTGGTGCTTCATAAATGCTCATCAAGATGAATGAGGGAGCAAAAAGTAGCTGCTCCTTACCTAGTCTAGGAGTCACATTTCCAAAGCTTTTGTGGAGAACGTGGCTGGTACTGATTTTCCTATGTGAGTTTCTGGAGTGACACCTTGAGTTCAGAGACCATGGCAAAATATACTATTTATGGAGAAAGAATGTGAGGTAGAAGAGGAGGAAGGATGGAAAGAAGAAAGAAAGAAAAGAAGAAAAATGAAAGAAAAGAAAGAGAAAGGAAAGAAAGGAAGAAGAAAA
>CM053581.1:280519244-280590706 GCA_028627135.1 Pseudochirops cupreus
AAGGAAGGGAAGAAGAGAAATAAATGAAGGAATGAAGAAAAGAAAGGAAGAACAAAAAAGAAAGGAAAAAGAAGGGAAAGGGAAAAGAAAGAAGAGATGAAAAGGAATGAAGAAAGGAAGGAAGGAAGGAAGGAAAGAAGGGAGGAAGGGAGGAAGGGAGGAAGGAAGGGAGGAAGGAAGGAAGGAAGGAAGGAAGGAAGGAAGGAAGGAAAGAAGGAAGCTCTTTCTTTTGCTATAGTGGATATCATCCTCCAGGCTTTAGGCAGATAGAAGAAAGCAGTTTTAAAAATCAAGAGAATATCAGAGGTAATCCTGTCTTCAGAAGCCAATCCACAAAAATCCAGATTTACAAATGAGAACAATTATGGAATGATTATTCACTTTACAAATTTTTTAAACTTAGAAAAGGATTCACACTATAGTCTCTTTAAAGAGTAAGCTCAGCTAGGATATTTTAAAATGCAGTTTGATTTACTGGATGGGAATTTACACACGACTTTGTAGGCACCTCTATAATGTGTAAAACAGACAGCCTTGTTTTTATTACTGCCTCTTCATTTTTTTGCTCCCCATTAAATTTTAGCTATCCACTTAAACTGGTGAGCTGACTTCAGCTACAGCAGAGATCTAAGTTCCCATAATTTTCAAAGAATCAAACTCCCTCTGGGATTTCACTTTATGATGCATTTGTCCCTTCCTTCCCCCCAGTGCAGGAGGCTACCACTGTCGAGTGCTGTGGAATTAATCATCAAACATTTAAGAAGTATATTGTCTGAACAGAGTCCCACACTGAACACTCTGGATGGAATACAGAAGTGGCATAAGATCAGGTCCCTGCCCTCTGAGAGATCCTAGTCTTCTTACTGAGACAAGACTCACCAGAGAAGCAAACACAGACAGAAAGGTAGAACTAAATAAGGAGCAGTGTGATGTGGGGTAAAGATCTTTGGACAGAGAGTCAAGAGAGATTTGGGTTTAAATCCCACTTGCATGATGAAGGGAATGGTTTCAGAAAAACCTGGGAAGACTTATATGAACTGATAAAAAGTAAAGTGAGAAGAACCAGAACAATGTAGACCAGTGGTTCTCAACCTTCCTAATGCGGCTACCCTTTAATACTAGTATCTGCATGTGGGCAGACCCACCTGGAGATAGATAGAGGAGTGGCGTCTCGGTTCCTAAGACCATGGGAAATATGTGTTTTCCGATGGTCTTAAGCGACCGCGTTCGACCCCCATTTGAGAACTGCTGCTGTAGACAACAACAGCAATATTGTAATGACATTCAACCATTAGCTACTCTGATCAATACAATGATCCAAGAGAATTCCAAAGGACTCATGCTGAAAAATGCTATCCACCTCCTGAGAGAGAATTAATGAACTCTGAGTGCAGTTTGAAGCATATTTTTTCACATCATCCTTCTTGCTTTTCCCCCCACAACACTGCATGACTTATTTCTTCCCTTCTCAAGGGAGAGGTGGGGGGCAGGGGCAGATGGAGGAAGAGAATTTGGAACTAAAAATAAAAATTAACAAAAAAATCTCACCTGCAAAATATATTATTACCACCTAATTGACAACCAGGAAGCCATTTAATCTCTCTGAGCCTCAGTTTCCCCATCTGTAAAATGGGAATAATAACAATAATTGCTAATAATAGCCTATATTTATATGGAGCCTACTACATGTCAGACACTATGCTTCACAAATATTATCTCATCTGGTCCTCACAACAACGCTAGGAGGTAGGGGTTATTGTGATCCCCATTTCACGGTTGGAGAAACTGAGGCAAACAGAGGTCAAATGACTTGCCCAAGGTCACACAATAAGTGGGTGAGGCTGGATTTGAACTCTGGTCTTCTTGACTTCAATCCTAGCCCTGTATCCATGCACCATTAGCTGTTTAACAGTAATCTCACAGGCTGATTGTGAGGATCAGACGAGAACATATGCAAAGCATTCTGCAAATCTTAAAGCACTATACAATTATCAGTTGCTGTTATTGCTGTTGTTGCTTTTAAGATTTTAAAGTTGCAAATTTCCTTGCAACTGGAAAATTCTGGGATTCAAAAAGCAAAAGAAGTAATCAGATTAAAATCAAGTACTAGACTGTATGCTATGGACTTACAGTGCTATCGTGCTGAAAGATTTCCCAAGGTATGGAAAGAACATTAAATGAAAAGACTGAGAACCTGCATTTGCATCCTAGCCTGCCATTGACTAGCTATGTGACCTTGGAGAACAGTTACTTTCCCTTTGAGCCTAAGTTTTCTCATCTGTAAAATGGGACTAATGGTTATAATATACGCCTCATGAAGTAGCTGTTGTAAGGGAAGAGTCCCCGCCCCCTCAACTTGGAAGGACACTACAAGGGGAAGGTTCTGAGTCTAACACTGGAAGTTTCTGCCTAATTTTAATCAAAGTCCTTCAAGATCTGATTTAATAAGGTACAGAGATCATGCTGCCTCTTCTGTCCCAAACAGCCCTTTCCTCAAAGTAAAACCATTACCATCATAACCTGTATATGTAATTGATTGGAAAGCCTTAGTCACATACCTCCACCCAGATTACATACTGAGAATAAATTTACAAGCTGCCCATTTCCCAAATAATTTGCCATCTTGATGCAGAAACATAAACTCTCCTAATCCTGGCTCTGACTCTTAGAGATGGAGTGACCTTGGGCAAGTCATTTAATTTCTCTGACAAGTCAGTTTCCTCAAGCGTAAAATGAAAAAGTTTAACTTGATGGCCTCAAAGAGCCCTTCTGGTTTTAAAGTTAATGAAATGTAAACATATTATTGACCCTAGCCTTTACTGATAGCCTCATACTTATGGTCTACAAAGAAAGCACTGGTCTTGGTTGCGAGGTGACAGGTATCCAGGTACCCTGACCTCAGCTCAGTACAACTTCTTTTTCCCCAGATTCCCCCAAATCGTGTCACCATTTTCCTCATCTCTGAAATGACAAATTCACATTAGAGTACCTCTAAGGTCTCTTCTTCCTCTACATTGACACTCTCCACGTGACTTTCTGCTGGGACAGATAAAGTCTGAGGAGGGTCCACCACAGGATTCTGCACAGGAAGGGACCTCAGAGGCCAGCTGGTTCATTTGACAAATGAGGAAACGGGGCCCAGAGAGGTTAACCAAACTTCCCCAAGTTCACACAGCAAATCCGTGACAGAAGGGCACTGAGACCCCAAATCCACCACCTCCACAGCTGATGGTCTTTCCGTGGCAGAGCTGTCTGACCGTGAGTCAGCAGGTGTCTCCAGAATTCACTCTGGAAAAGTTTTCTGCTGAGGAGTAGGCTGCTGACTGCTCTTCTATTTACACTGCTTACCAGCAGGGAGGTTTGTCAGTGATTCCTCAGAACAATGTCCCTTAACACTTCCTACTTTGTAAACAATCATTTGAGTATGTGCAGATAAGATAATGGAGCTGCAGCGGAAGCCCTATCTCACTCCGCGTCAAACCCCAGACCAGTGAGAATCAGTGTCTTTTTGCTGAACGTACTGAAAGTGACAAGCAGTTCCCACGATTCTGGCAAGTCAGATTTTACTGTGGTCATCAAGGCAATCTGATTACTGTTTGGGGGAAGGACAGAGAAGCACAATGTTCTTCCTCTACTGCCTCCCCCAGTCCTGCTCCCCAACCCCCCACCCCAGCACAACGGGAGAGTTTGACAATTCCGTTCCAAAATCCAAATCTGAGCATGTTCCTTTTCCCAGTACCTGGCAATGAAGAGTTGCCCCAACAAATGTTCCCGATTGACCGACTGATTCGAGGTCCCAAAAATCAGTGGTGTGCTGGAAATACCGTGTGATCTGAAGTCGGAAGGATCAGGAGTTGTGCGGCCCAGTGAGAGAGTGTACAGACCGGAGTCAGGGGAGTTAGGTTCAAAATCTGCCTCTGAATATACTTACATGTGTTTATAGGAGCAGCTGGGGTAGAGTATCAGGCCCCGAGTCGTGGAGATCTGAGTTTAAATATGACCTCAGATGTTTACTAGCTATGTGACCTCCGGCAAGTCATTTAACCTTGTTTGCCTCAGTTTCCGTATCTGGAAAATGAGCTGGAGAAGGAAATAGCAAACCACTCCAGTATCTCTGCCAAGAAAACCCCGAATGGGGTCACAAAGAATCAGATACAACTGAAACAAGAAGGAAGGAAGGAAGGAAGGAAGGAAGGAAGGAAGGAAGGAAGGAAAGAAGGAAGGAAGGAAGGAAGGAAGGAAGGAAGGAAGGAAGGAAGGAAGGAAGGAAGGAAATTAGCATGCTATGTACCAGCGACTGTGCGAAGTGCTTTACATGATCCCATTTGATCCTCCCAACAACCCTGGGAGGTAGGTGCTATCATCTCCATTTTACAGCTGAGGAAACTATTAGGCAAACAGATGTTAAGTGACTTGATCAGGGACACACAGCTAGTAAACATCTGAGGCTGGATTTGAACTCAGGTCTTCTGATTCTAGGCTCAGAATTCTATCCACTGCCCCACCTAGTTAGATTATAAACCTTGGGGGTAGGGTCTGTTACTAATTTGTATATATTGACATATGTTCAGGTTGTCTCCCCTAGCTAATTAAAATTCTTTGAGAACAGGCACTCTTTTCCTTGCCTTTGTACTATTAGCACCTACCTGTGTGACCTCAGGTTAGTTACTTCACCTCCTTGGCCACCTGTAAGAGGAGTGGAGTGGTCTAGACATCCAATGTCACTTCCATCTCTTTATCTATGACCCCTGGGTACCGTAACCTGGATTTGAACCTCATAGCTCTGCCCCTTGGGCAAATCACTTAAGCGATCCAGGCCTCCAAAGTTGGACCCCATGGTCTTTAAAACTCTAAATCTAAGATCTTGTATGAATTACTTTGGCACTGATTTAAAAAAACAAACAAACAACTTTTCATTGTAGAAATGGATTTAGTTTAATTGTTTTTTCTTTAATGGATGTAGTTACCTCAAAAGTTCTTTACATCCGGGGGCTTTTCTTCTTGTTATTTCATCCTAAATTCTCCTATTTTGCATTTTCAAGGAAACTTCCCGGTCTCAGTCAGCCTAGAAAGCTCTTGTTTTTCTCAAAGGATCTCTTTTTTATACCAAATGGTTCTTAATAAAAGGTCCTTTACCATGTTAGTCACCCTCTCCTATAGAACAAAAGGACAACAGGGAGGTGCAGTGGAAAGAGAGCACTGGGTCTGGAGTCAGGAAGATCTGATTTCATATCTGGCCTCAGATACTTATTTATTAGCTATATGACCACAGGCAAATCACTTAGCCTCTCTAAGCCTAAATTTACTTAGTTGTGAAATGGGAATAATAATAACATCTACTTCTCAGGGTGGTTGTAGGGATTAAATGGCTTAATATTTGTAAATTGCTTAGGAAAATGCCTGGCACATTGCAGGTCCTTAACAAAAGCACTTCCTTCTTTCCTTCCTTCCTCCCTTCCCTCTTTACTTCCTTCCTCCCTTCCCTCTTTCCTTCCTTCCTCTCTTCTTTCCTTCCTTCCTTCTTCCTTTCCTTCCTTCCTCCCTTCCATCTTTCCTTCCTTCCTCCCTTCCTTCTTTCTTTCCTCCCTCCTTCCCTTCTTTCCTTCCTTTCTTCCTTCCCTGGATGTGGACACTCCAGCCTGTCCCTCCCAAAGTGCGGGGTCCAGACCTAAATAAACAGATGCAGATATGGCCTGACCAGGAGAAAGGAGAGAGAAGGACCATCACTGCCTCATTTAATGCAGCCAATAATAGCACTAGCTTTTTCTGGCTCTTGTCAAACACTGCTGACTCCTTTTGAGCTGCCAGGCCACTAAAGTATCTTACATCAATTTTGCAATTATGAATTTTAAATCAAACAGAATTGTTGTGGGAAAAAGTGCTTTGTAAACCTTACAAATGCGAGTTATTATGGTAGAAAACTTATTCATTACAGACATCGTCCATAATAAAAAAAAAAATCATTCAATTTCCTAAAACAGGAGTTTTCTCAAAGACAATATCCCTGTGTTCGCTTCTCGTCTTTGCTTCTCAGAATCCCTTCTTTCCTTAAAGGCTCAGCTCAGATTCTAAATCCTACCTGAGGTTTTTTGTGATCCCCTGCTTTGAGTACCTTCCTCCCCTCCTCACCTAAAAATAACCCTTTTGTTTATTACTCTCTGTGCATCTGAAGTCTCCTCCAATAGAACCTAAGCTCCTTCTAGGCAGGGATTGCTTCATCTTGTTTTATTTTCCCAGTGCCTTGCCTAATACCTGGCACACACTTACTAAATGCTTGCTAACTGACGACTGGTTGCCAATGAACATGTTTATGTCTCCCCATTCTAAAACAAGTGCTTCCTTTTAACATCCTTAAGCTTACGTCCCCCATTTCTGCCACCTTTCCACTGCCAAAAGTCTTGACAAGTCGTCCACTGTTTATCTCGCCTTCATTCCTTGAGCCTTTGTAGGCTGGCTTCCATCTCTATCACTCTAGAGACAATACTTTCTTGTAGGTCACTCACCAATAATCACCTAATCAAGAGATCCAATGACCCTTTTCTCAGCCTTCATCCTCCTTGATCTTAATCCAGTTCATTAGTTATCATGTCACATAGATCTGCAATGAGCAATAGCTGGGCCTGACAAAGTTAGCTCTTATCTGAGGGATGGGCTCTTGGATGTCCTTATCTCTACACTTCACCTGGATGGTGAAGGGTGATTACCAGGTGGGTCACTTAAAATCAATTCATTAGCAAATCAAGACAGAACCCTTGTGATCAATGGTCCTCTTCCAGAAAGAAAAGTGGAGGAGGAAGAGGAGGAGAAGGAGGAAGAGGAAGAGAAGAAGGAGGAGAAGAAGAAGAAGAGAGGAAAGAGGAGGAAAAGGAGGAGGTGATGATGATGAACAACAACAACCACCACTTCCACCAGTACCACAACCCCCACCAGCTGGGCCTAGACTTACACTGTGGAGAGAAGCAATGGTCCCTCCCACTGCCCTCCATCCTAGAGAGATCATGTAAAGTGTTGCATGCAATTCTTATTGCCACCTTTTAAGAAGGACACTGACATGCTCAAGCATATGAAGAAGGCGACCCAGAAGAGAATGGAGCCCATGGCATGTAAGGTTCAGCTGAAGGAAGTTTAGCCTAAGGAAGAGATAACTTAGAGGGATATAACCATTTTCTTTCAAATGTTTGAAGAGGTATTACTTGCCTTCTCAAAGGGAGAGAAGGAAAAGACAGAGAAAATTTGGAACTCAAATTTTTTTTAAAATATGTTAAAATTTTTTACATGTAGTTGAGAAAAATAATTTTTTAAAAACAGAAAAAAATATTTAAAGGGTTGTCATGTAGAAGGGCAAATAGACCTTTTCTCTGGCCCTGGAAGGTAGAACAAGCTGGAATTGGAGTCAGGGCTGAGGACCTGGGTAGGAATCCTGGCTCCAGCCTGTACAGTTTTGGGAAAGTCACTTACCTCAGCTTCTTCACCTGTAAAATGAGGGAGTTCGATTAGAAGACCTCCTAGTGCCTTGCCAGCTACAAATCCTATGACCTTATGACCAATAAGAAGGACCCTCACAGAAAAGTGAACAGTCACAAAAAATATCTTTAAGATAGTCTTTCCATATCAACTCACCTACTATCCTGATTTAATGACTGCCCAAAAGGCATCTATGGGGAAATGAACAAAATTAATACCATGGTCTCACGAGCCAGGAGATTTGATGATCTCTACAGAGAGCAACCAGTCTATGCAAGAGGTTAACATGTGAGCATCTAGTCACGAGATTCTGGTGGATAACAATGCACACAAGGGGGGCCCGATGGTTCTGTATCAATGAGGCCACAGGGCCCTTTATCAATAAGTCACCCTTAGAGCCAAAGGAGCAAACCAATAACAAAAGAAAGGACGTGGGCTGTGTCTGAAATGCCCTAATACCAATTATCTGAGACACTGTATAAAAATTGGCTCTTTAATCCATCCACTATCCCAGCCTTCTTATTGTTCAGTCAATTTTCAGTCATATCTGACTCTTCATAACTCCATTTGGGATTTTCTTGGCAAAGATGCTGGAGTGCTTTGCCATTTCCTTCTCCAGCTCATTTTTCAGATGAGGAAACTGAGGCACACAGCATTAAGTGACTTACCCAAGGTCACACAGCTAGCAAGTATCTGAGGCCAGATTGGAACTCAGGATAATAAGTCTTCCTGACTCCAGGCGTAATGCTCTATCCCCTGCACCACCTCGCCACCATCCTGGCTTTTTTACTGAGGTTTAAATGTCCTTCCTCAGTCAACAATGAGCTTGTAAATGTTTCCAAGGACATATGTTTGTCCACCGCCAAACTTCCAGACAACAAAAGGGAACAGAAGAAGCACAGGGCCAAAGACAAGAAAACCTGGAATCTACCATCAGTTCTACTCCTCATCCTGTAGTTTCACCTCAGACGGTCATCTGAGGGTGAACCCACCCCACCCCACCTCCACACACACACATTTTTAGCTTCTTTTCCTATGTTGTCTTCCCCCATTAGAACATGAGCTCTTTGAGGGCAAGGGCAGTCTTTCTTTCTGCATGTATTTGTACGCCCACATTACTGCTTAGCACAGGAATGCCGGGCGTGTGGTAGGCACTGAATAAATGCTTCTTGACTTCTCCTCTCTAGGTTATTTTCTTCCTGCTTTTAGTATCTAGGATTCTCCCTATATTGCCACACCCTCTACCAATACAGACTGTCACCTTCAGGGTAAGTACTCAGTCAACAAGTGTTTATTCAGCGCCTACAGTGGTGATAGCACTGTCTTCTCTAAGAACACAGGACCAACAACAACTATGTGCAATGGGCTGAGAGCTGGCTGCGGATACAAAAGAAGACAAAAATTCGAGAGTGGTCGTGCCTGAAAATTTCATCCCCTGGGGCTGAGCGGCTCTGACCTTGGCTTGCAGGGTCCCCATGATGTGACCTGCACAATCCATCCTTAGAACCATCCTCAAAGCCTTATGTAAGGCTGTCAGAGTTCACATCACAGCAAGGCACTGGAGAAAAATTCTACTGGCGGGAGGGCTGAACCAGCACAGCCAAAGAATAGCCCCTGTCCTACTTACCTCATGGGGTTCAGGGGAGGATCCATTCAATAGCACTGATGAAGAACCACTAGTGTTCTGGGCTTTGTGCGGGCAGATACAGGGAATACAAAAGCAAAAAGACACAGAACCTGGTTTCATGGAGGAGCTTCATGGTCAAAACGAGCCAATGAGGTGGTGCATGTAGAATTATTTTTAATAGTAACAACAATAATGATAACTAATACATATGTGGCACTTTGAGGTTTGCGAAGCATTTTATGCAGATGATCTCATCTGATCCTCACAACAACAAGAGAGGTGCTATTATCATCCCCATTATAGAGCTGAAGAGACTGAGGCTGAGCTCTGCTCAGGGTCATGTAGCTAGTGTGTCTGAAAAGGAATCTGAACTCATCTTCCTGATTCCAAGGTCACTGTTCAAACTATCCTTCACTTCCTAAGAGAACCAATGATGTCATGGGGTGGTTTCAAATTGGATTTAAGTGAGGCAGAATTGCACAAAGTCACCAGCCTCACTCTCTCTTCTAGGGCCATCAGTAGCAGGACAAAAGTCAAGACAACAGGCAACGGCCTGGGATGCAATGGATAACTTTGGCATCTTCTATGTCTGGCCAAGCTCTAAGCACCTATTTCAATCGATTTTATGGCGACTGCAACAAATCATTCTCATCCATTCCGCTTGAAGAAGAATTCATGGGCTTGGAGTAGAAACCCACCAACTCATGAACAGCTCTGAGACCTGTCAATCACCCTCAACCTGGTTTAGCCCATCTGCTGAGATGGTTTTACTGGAGTGTGGCCACTGTCCACGCTACAGCTTCTTGGAACCACAGGTGAGAGCTAGGTGACAGGAGGACACCAAAGGTGGAGGAGCAGCCCTGAAAAGGCCTCACACCAGAGATACTGGTTCTCCCCAAATACCACCACACACATAAAACTCCACCATGGACAGTGAGAGACAGAAGAGACTTAGGAATTAACTAGTCGTAGATTCTTGTAATTATAAAAGAGCCTACAGACATCCATAGTCCAGTCCCTTATTTTACAGACTGTGAACTCGAGCCTAGAGACGGAAAGCAAGTGTCCCAAGCCAGCTATGACAGAGCCAGAGGAGGGGTCTGGAGCCCACCAGTCCAAGGTTTTCTCAGCTTCACAGGAATATGCCCCTTCCCCCTAGGTTTGCATTAAAGAGAACATAAATATGAATCCTTAAAGATGTTTTCTTATCTAAACCTGGAGGTGTTGCTTCCTCACACTGGGAAGCAAATGTCTGTACAAAGCTGCCTGGAGTTTAAAGACAGCACAATGAGAATTGGGGCTCTACCCTGCCATCTTTTAGTGACACAAAATAAAAAAAAGGAGAAAGTCAGAAAACATTATACACAACTATTAAGGGGGTGCATGGTAGTCATTGGATGGAAAATTGCTAGAAAAACCCATTAGCAGCATAATAACTTATTTTTAATGTTGAGCTGTTAGGAAAACACAATTATATGCTTCATTTATACTGAAAGATATCATCCAGCATACGGTAAAAACACTCTGTGCTCTATTTAAAACAAAAAACACACATAACTAGCAGAGAGAGAACTAGAAAAGGGGGGGAAATTGCATTGTCCATCTGGATGGCTGGTACCCTTCTCTCTTCTTCTCCTAGCCCATCCCCATTCACAGGCAAGTCCCCATGCTCAAGTCAGTAATCTGCATATAGATTTGAAAAGGCCTGGGCCTCCTATGCAGATGAAAGCAGAAAATGCGCAGGCATGAAAAAAGAAGCAATTGTAAGATACACCCCAGAACTTTATTCCCAGACACAGAAATAGCTGGAAAAAGACTTCACCTGGAGGTGGAAAAGGGAGGGGGGGGAGAGAGGGAGAGAAAGAGAGAGAGAGAGAAAGAGAGAGAGAAGGAGGGACAGAGGAGGAGAGAGACAGAGAGAGATAGAGAGAAGGGACAGGGGGGAGGGATAGAGAGAGAGAAGGAGAAAAGGAGGGAGGAAGGGAGAGAGAAAGAGAAGGAATTAGGGAGGGAGAGAGAGAAGAGAGGGGAAGGGAGGGAGGGGGGCAGGGAGAGAGAGAGAGGAGGGGCAGAGATAGGGAGGAGGAGAGAGGAGGGGAGAAGAAGAAAGGGAAGAGAGAGAAGGGAGGGAGAGGAAGAGAGAGGAGGAGGGAGAAGAAGAGAGAGAGTGAAGGAGGGAGAGGAAAAAGGAAAGGAAGGGAGAGGGAGAGGGAGGGAGAGGCAGGCAACAACGGAAGAGAGGAAATGTATAGTCCAAGATAGCTCATCCAGTCAGAAGCAATCTCTGCACCTCCCAGGGATAATTGTGTTCTGAATTTCATAACCATTTGGGGCCTTTTGCTTTATGAATAAGCAATAAAACACAGGATTGGAGTTAGATGGGCTTCTCCAATCATTCTTTCCAGGAAGGGGGAGGGGGAGCTGAAGAGGGAGAAGCTGGTCTCAGAATGACAGAAGGAACTTTAGGCATCATACAGAGGTAAAAAGAAAAAAAGAACCTGCAGAATTAGAGGGGTCTGCAACCCAACCCAGCTCAACTCTCTTTTTTCCTATCTGTATATTTGGGGATTGGGACTTCAAGGGGAAATCAAACAAGACTGACCTTTATGCCCAGGCTGTTACATAAGATCAACCTAGTTTTCAACCAAAATATGTCTATTATTCCAAAAAGGAATGAGGAGAAATGTCTCTGCCTCCCCACGTACAGACAAAACAACAATCGTCAGGGCTGGAGAAGCCTGAATTACATAGCTCTGGAATCTGATTTCATAAGGCCCAAGGCAGAAAGAGCTTCATACACTTTCTATTATGCATAAAAGACCATGGCCATCTAAGCCCAGGCTGGAAGAAAGAGGTAAGTCACTGAAATGCTTCCAAGTCCAAAATAAAGTGCATTTGAGCTAGGGTTTCCCAGTCTTAGAGATATGCTTTCTACTTATATAGCCCCTATAAGGGGAAACCCAGTTTGTAGACCAAAGACAAAAGGTAGGGAAAAGGATTAAAGATTAGTTATTTTTTTTAATGCTTCAACTATGTTATTTTTTCCTTTTTTTTTAAAACATCATCACCCCTAATGATTCGCTCTACTCTCCCCTGCAACAGAACCTTCCCTTGTAACAAATAAACACAGTCAAGCTAACCAAACAACACAGCAGCCATGTCTGAAAATACATGCCTCATTCCATATCCATTGTCTGCCATCTTTTAACTGACATACAGGAAAGCACGTTTCACTACCAAGTCTTCAAGCTTTTTAGAGTCCCTACTGCCTGCTGGGGCCTTTGGTCTTTGTCCTACCCAATCATTTCTGAGGGAGTCAAATGCCCAGCTCTTTGAAAGAGAAGAAGCTTGAAGAATAAGGAGACTTAAGAGGGTTATTCATGTCAAGTTCAACTATCAGCAAAGTTTGGAAGGAAGGCCTATGGTTTTTACTCACTTTAACCATGCTTGGTAAGTCAAAACACCAGGGAGTGGGACCACCAAAATTTATTCATTAGATTGACCTGGATCAGATTCCATTTCTGACAAGTTCTCAAGCCACTCCTGCAAATTAATCTCTGTCTTGAGATAACCAAGGTTTAATTATCTATAAATTTAGGGCCTTCTACTAATAAGCTTGTTCTAAGTTTCTAACACTTGACTCTTGCTCCCACCTCTCCCTGTGGTGACCCTGGGTTCCTTGAATGCTATGCACATGGACCACAAGCTACGGCAGATTCTATCAAGCTAGACAGCCTTTGAGTAGAGGTCAAAGAATACACTTCATCTCTGTTTTCTGAGGACCAACCTAGCTAAGTCCAGAGACTTTTATCACCAAGTTACCCACAGGATGATGAATTTTTCAGTAGACTTGACTTCTGAATTATAAAAGGGCTGCAATGAATATTGGCAGAAGGAGTATCCATAACAGCAAAATGATAGGTACTTGAAGTGTTGTATTAAGTTTTAAATCTAAAACCCAGTCGGACAAAAGCCCTAATAAAGCCCCTGCCCAGCTCACCATCCCTACCCTTCCATATCATCAACACACAGTTACGAGCAAGGTAGATTATTTTATTTCACTGCAGATTTCTATAGATTTGGGAAGTGGCTTTCCCAAGTGCATTAGCACCCAAGAGGTGGGCGTTAAATTACATCTGCAGTGAAGGGTGAACCTATCACTAACAGCTGTTTACTTTTCAAAGATTGGCAGAGCTCCTGAAATGTGTCTGATTGATGGTCCTGCAAAGATGACATTCTAAAGAACTGGGAAATCAAAGGCAGAGGGATGTGAGTTTCCCCCAAGATGAGGTGCTCCCAGCCTGAAGGAAGATTTCTTTTTCTGTAGGCACTGGACATGAGACCACTGGTTTTCTTAGGAAGAGCTGGAACACAGAGCTGGTGATAGGCCATGGCCCCCGGGGACCAAGCTGAGATTTCCATTGCCCATGGGATCCTATGCTTAAGAGTTATTAAAAGGATGCTTTGTGGTCATCTTCACTGAGGCTCTCACAGGCTATTTGAATCTGTATCCTCTGTCTCCAAATCCAGCAGTCTTTCTACTATACCACATAGTCTACCATTCTAGAAGAGGCCCTGACCCTGAAGAAAATGTAATGAACTGTTTCCTTCTAACTCAGAAAATAGATTAAGAGCTGGAAAGAAAAGAGACCAAATAATCTAACCCCCTCATATTATAGATAAGGAAACTGCAGCTTGGAAGTAATCTCTCCAAGGTCACACAGATAATACATAGAAGTCATAATTTGAACTCAAGTCCTCTGACTCCAAACCCAATATTCTTTCTGCTCTATCACACTGCAGGGCAGCAGTGAAGCCTTCGCAAATAAGCAACTCAGTGAGATATAGGAGAATTTTAGGATATTGGCAAGAAAATACACAGTGATAATTAAGATTATATAAAGGTTTACTGGATAAAATATAAAAACAAGCCAACTTGTTTTCCAAGGTTCCCAGCTGAGGACGGAAAAACACTTTGACAACAAAGTAACCACCTGCACAGGAGATCCTGTACCATAGTGCCATGGCATATGACAGAAATTTAAATTGCATGGCAGCGATTCCAAGTATCAGAGTAATTCATCAAAATTTATTACCCCATCTCATACAACATCTTTCCACTAAGATGTAAAATTGCAATTTACCACAACCCATTAAGTTAATAATTACTTACCATATGGTTTCAATGCTGCTCCCAAACCAAACTAAAGAGAATCATATAGGATTTGGCCTATGTAAATAAGATGCCATCAGCTGCTCTCAGCCTACAAGTTACAACAAGAGATGCACCAAGGACAAATTAAAAGTACTGGTAAAATTAAGTTCTCTAAAATGAAAAAAAAAACCCTATCGGAGCATTTTTGGCAAACATCCTTCACATGTATATACCTTAGTAAAGTAATGACCAGGGCCAGTCATCCAGAGGGTTCTGACAGAACAGCCTCCATCTGCCTGTTATCTGGTATGTCAGTAAATCAGCAAGCATTTATTAAGCACTTACTGCATACCAGACATTGTGCTAAATACTGTGCTCAGGAAAAGTAAAAACAAGTCTTTATCCTCCAAGAGTTTAAATTCTAACAGGCAACAGACATCGGTGATAAACAATAGTAAGTGTATTCGGATGTATACAAAGTAGAAAGAAGGTAACTTCAGAAAGGCAGGAATTAGGAGCTGGGGGAATGGAAAAGCCTTCTGGAAGAAGGTGGGACTGGCGCTAAGGAAAAAGAAGGCACTGGGGCACATGTGTCACTCAGATCAGATCAGAGTGGTTTCACAATTCATAAACTAATTAACCCCTTCTTGGCCTTCCTCGGACATTGGTACAATAGAAAGAACACTGACTGGGCAGGCAGAGGACCCAGGTTCCAGGACCACCTTTGCTGCTGACCATCTGAGCAATCTGAGGTCAGCTTCCCCGGGGCCTCAGCTTCCCCCAGCCTCAGCTTCCCCCAGCCTCAGCTTCCTCATCTATAAAGATGAAGGAGCTGAACCAGACGGTCTCTGAGATCCCTTCCAGTCAAAGTCTGTGCCAGGGACTATGTCGACCGTGCAGTCAAGAGGACTGACGTTGATAGGTGCTGGGCAGAAACAAAGAAATCAGGCTGACAGGAGCTTCGAAGGCATATAAGCAAAACAGGCATATTAATTCCTGTTCCCAAACCAGGGCCTCACAAAAGCCAAAGAAAACTCTTATCTACAGCCTGAGGAAAAAAAAACAACCATGGGTCACTCACTCCCACAGAACACAGGTCAAGGGTAAAGGACAGCAGGTGGGGTGAGGGGAGAAGGGGAAGATTCTCTGTACAAGATGCTAAATCCTGTTCAGATTTCATGAGATATTCAAGTCATCAGCTCTTTTTAATGGAAATGATATGACATTCTATGTAGCCCTAGAGCTGTAAAGAAAAATGAAAACCAACAGCCCGGTGTTCTTTTAGAAACTGAGGGATGATAACAGAAGGTTCACCAGGTACCAGACCAAGGTTGTGGCCACTGACTTAAGAATGCTTGACTTTCAGAGGCTTTTCTCCCCTGGGTCAAAGTCTGCAGTGAAGGTGCTTATGGCTTCTGCCAAGCCTGGGCAGGAGAAGAACTAGGGCTATTTATATTCAGTGAGACTGAGTGCTCTGGGCTCCACTCTGCAGTCTGGTCTATTGAGCCGCAGCAGCCCTGCAGACCTATGGGAGGCCAAAAGCATCGTAAGGATGAGGACCTTCCTGGCCATTGCCAGGGCTTCATATTTCTTTCCTACTTTTCATAGAAGTTCAACTTTAAAACTCGGATGGACATTAGAAGTCTGCTAATCCAACCTTCTCATTTTACAGATGAAGAAACTGAGTCTCAGGTACATGAAGCGACTTGGCAAAAGTCACACAACTGGCAGAGACAGGATTTGAACATGGGTCCTTTGGCTCCAAAGTCAGCCACCATTCAAAGAAGTACCCTAGCAGTGAAGGGAAGTGGCAGAGGGAGAAAACCTGTATCCTAGAGCTGAACGATGCAAAGATTCTATTGACCCAACTCCCATCTTTAAAAACATTAATCTGTCATTTGTGCACAAAAAGTCCTTAGCAGTTTTCAAAGTGCTCATTTGAACATCACACACTATGGAGAAGTAAAGGGAAGAATGATTATCTCCATTTTTTTTTTTACAGATGAAAAACCTGACATCCAGAAAGTGAAGTTCATCGCTTTCCAATTTGAAGGGGTCTGACTTACCAAAAGTCACATGAAGAATTAGTACAAAAAGTGCTTCTCCTCTCCTACCAGGCTTAATCACTTTCTAAGGTGGTTGTTGTTGTGTTTGTCCTTTGTTCTCGAAAAGGATAATGACATCAGGGAGGTGTTGCCATGACATGCAAGTGAATTGGATTTAAGTGAGGAAGGCTGTGCAAAGTCACCAGCCTCACTTTCTCCTCCGGAGCCATCTGGGTCTAGTGGCCAGATACAAATCTAGTCGTTCTGACTTTCTAAGAAGCTAATGTGTGGAAGGTGGAGAGAGAACCTCCATACTATGGTGCTTCTCCAATTTGGGGCCAAGAAAGCCTGACCTGATTGTGGTATTTAAATATTTGAAAGACTAGCCTAAGGAAGAGGGATTCGATTTATGCTGCTCATCCCCACAGGACAAAACTGTGATTAAAGGGAGAAAGTCAGAGAAACCACCATAGCTAGGCAACAATAGGCTGCTTCAATCAATCCACAAGCATTTATTTAGTGCCTACTCTGCACCAGGAACAGAGGACAGCTCCTGTTCTCAAGGAGCTTAGTCTTGGGGGTGGGGGGAGGCGAAATAACAAAAATATTAATGACAATAACGGCCAACATTTATATCGTGCTTAAAAGTTTGCAAAGTACTTTATAACTATCATCTTATTGACCCTCACAACAACCCTAGGAGGTAGGTGCCATTATTATCCCCGTTTTACAGATGAGAAAACCGAGACAAACAAGTGCTTAAGTGACTTGCTCCGGGGCAGATAGCTAATAAAGCTCTGAGGCTGGGTTTGAACTCATGTCTTCTAAATATAGATAGATAGATAGATAGATAGATAGATAGATATACATATAGATATACATATAGATATACACAAATATGTACAACATGTAGATATACATGTATGTATACATGTATATATGTATGTATACATCATCATATATACAATATAAAATAAATATGCGGTGACTTAGGGAGGAAGATCCTAGCAGCTGGGGGTGAGGGGTGGGGGGCAAAGGAAGATCAGTTCTGTATCTTGGAGAGGGCAGGGGAAAGGGAAATCAAAGATTTAACCAAGCAAAGCTCCCACACACCCTGTCAAAGATAGAGGCGGCAGCAGCTTGGTGGCAAGTTTTCTAGACTGGAGTCAAGAGATCTAGGTTGTAAATCTTGGTTTTACCACCAACTGCCAGGCATCCTTGCGCAGGTCACTTCCCTTTCTCTGGACCACAGCTTCCTTTTTTATAAATCAAGAATGTAGGAATAGACATTCTCTTTCAGCTCTAGGAGTTTGTGGCAAGGGAGATGACTTGAATAATTTCTTACTGTTAAAGTTATTCCCATCATTCCTGTGAGGAATGCTTGACACTTTGGATAGCTCTGAATGCCCTCTGGACCTCAGAAACCAACACACCCAGTACAGCTTTCCCTTCCCCTGTTTTAGTTACTCCAGCCCAAAACAACAGCAGCACCTGGTGGTGGTGGCTGGGGCCCTCTGAGCTCCTCTCTTAGGCACCCAACAAATAAAGGGGCACTGCTCATCACTAAGACAATTTCCACCTTTAACCTTCCAACCCTAGGAAAGAAGTCATGAATGAGCCCAGATCAGAGCTGTCCAAGCCTTTTACATTAAGAAAAAGTTTGAAGAAACAAAAACACATGCTCCCCCTTCAGCACAGATCACATGACTATCTCTGTACACAAATGCTTGCAGAACTAAATTTCCCTAGGAGGCTTCCTTATGGAATTCCCATCCTAGGATACTCAAATGGGCCTTTTACATGACCGTCACTAGGCCAAACACACTCAGCAAAACCTGGGCTACTGATATGATGTGTTTCCTGGGACAGAGAGAGGCAAACCAAGTTAGCCAGATTCATCTCTACTCCCTACTGCAATCCCTATTTTTAAAGATGAATTTGAGATTTATGGGACATTTAGGCTGCTGTCCCCAGACCCCACGTGGAATAGATGGCACAAATCTTTCACTCAATTTTCTTTCTCCTTCTTGTAAATGCTCAGATTTAAAACCAGAATTCTTGGCTCATTCTGGTGAAACTAAAATAAAAACAGTCAAAGTGAAACAGAAAACTGCATTTTAAATGAAACTCACCTACAAAGAGCTGGAGACAACATTTCTGCAGTTGATCAACCATTCTAAAACACAGCTATTTGTAATTTCATATGTGGTGGAGAACAAGATAGAAAGCAATTTCACTACATGACATGAAAGAAAAGCATATTTTTATATGTTCCTTCCATTTTACAAGACTAGAATAGAAGCTGCTTTATCATAGGAAAATAGATTTAGAGCTGCAAGGGGCTGTAGAGGCCATTGAGATCAATTCCCTCATTCTAAAGACGAAAAAACATGAGGCTCCAAAGGGTTTAAGTGACTTGCCCAGGGTCACACAACTAGTGTCTAAGGCAAGATTCAAACCCACATCTCCCTGACTCCCATTAGGCCACTCTCCCTTCATCTAGGGCTAGCTCTGTTCTAGCCCCTTCTACTTTTCACGTTCTGGGTGTATGTGGGAGGCATGGAGAGAGGAAGCTCCTGAAGCAAGACTGAGCTAAATCGCTTTCTGCAAGGCTATTCCCGAATTTCCTTCTCGCTAACCTTTTGCTGGGACTCCTCAGCCCAGGTGTGATAAGATGGTCCTTGCGGCGAATGATTCCCGGCAATGGACATCCCACTGCTTTGGTCCTCCTGGTTGAAAGATCGATTCCTTAAATATCTCTGACACTCCCCTATAACCCCCCCTGAGAATTCTGGTTCACAGTCCCTGCAGCTCAAAGATGCTCTCCCTGCAGCATCAGGCAAAGAAATCTAGGTTGCCAGGTCTGTCTGTCATGGAGGAAGAGAGATATCTGCGTAGCTCTAGGTAGGTTTCTGTGTTGTGCTCACCAGCAGTTAACTCGAGTGCATATGCTTGTGTTGAGAGAAAAGAGGGAGGGAGCCTACCATGGCAGGGGCTAAAGAACCCCCAAACACTGAGCTGTGCAAATGAAAACAAATGGATAAACAGACCGGCATCTCCCCAGTAGCCGAACACCCGCAAGCCAGGTAATACGGCCCCTTAAACTCGAAGCAAAAAGAAACCCCCGTGATGTCTGGGCAAAGCAATAGGAAATAAACAAAATACAGATCACAAATAAGGCAAACTCACTCACCGTAAAGCTCTTCCTTCCCATTCTGAACATTTTCCAGCCTTAGCCCCTGGAGAAGCCAGGGCAACCACGGTTCTCTGGGAGAAGCCTGGCCAACCCTGCCTCTCCGCCCGCGGCCGCGGCGCCCCCTCCCCCACCTCTCGCCACACAACGCAAGCAGGACTGACTGCTTCGCAGTTTGTCTCTGCACTGGGGCATTTAGAAAACCGCGGGGGGAGAAACTGTAAAGACCGTCTCCGTTCTCTCTTCCCTCTTCCTTTTAGGCACCAACACACATAATTCCAAGGGGATAAATGCCTGGCTCAAATGGTCAATAGCGCTTTTTAACTGAGTTTTGAAATTCCCTCCTCCGAGGGGAGAAAAAGGGAACTTAGTTGCGTTTAACACTTCATCTCCAAGAAAGCCAAGGTGAAGTTAAAACTACACTTCCACTCGACACCAGCCTCTGGTCTGTGGGGGTGGGGGCGGGGTACTCTGTGTGACACCTTTTATTATTGGGGGGGGTGGTGGCGAGACATCTAGAAACTGAAGGTGTGCTTGCAACCCTTCCATTTCCTAAGAGAGGATCCATGGGCTGGGGCGGTCTCGAGGCTCAACTGTGCAAACAGCCAAGAGGCGTCTAAGAGAAATGAAGGGGACCTCAGCGGACCGCCTTAGCTGGTGGAGGCGGCGTGATCACTGTTACTGGAGCCAGTGCCGATTACTTTGGGACTTCGCTGGTTGTGAGGCGTCTGTTTGTAAATAACTCCAGGATGTCTCCCAGCTCCGC
The DNA here is from genome assembly GCA_028627135.1 of Pseudochirops cupreus. Lineage (NCBI taxonomy): Eukaryota > Metazoa > Chordata > Mammalia > Diprotodontia > Pseudocheiridae > Pseudochirops > Pseudochirops cupreus. Next base: position 280,539,495 of record CM053581.1, read on the forward strand.
TATGACAGCTTCTACTCAGCAATTAGACTTTTAAAGCCCAAATTAACGTCAACACCGAGAAGTTAAAAGCCTCTGAAGCGGGCGTGGGGAGGCTTGTAGGCGCAGGGAGGAGGGAGAGCAGGGAAGAGCAGGAGTCCCAGAGGGGCCAGAGTGCGGAGGCTCAGGGAGGCGAGTTTTCTCCCTGGGTGCTCGGCGAAGCAGCAGCCCCTTGAGCCCCAACCCCATCCCCATCCCCTTCCCCATTTCCAATCCCAACCCCCTCCCTCTTCTCTTCCTCCTTCTCTTCCTCTTCCTTCTCCTCCTCCTCACTGGCAGAGGGGGGATGGGGAAAGGGGGCGCTCGCCCCTGTCCCAGGCCAAGGGAGGGAAGGAAGGAAGGACAGGACACAGGGCTCCCGGCACCCGGCCAAGCGCGCTCCTTTCAAACCTCAGGCCGGAAGACATGGGGGGTGGGGGGACATAGGACAAAAAGCGGCAGCCAGTTCGGGTCTGGGTCCGCGCTGGTACCCCAAAGCCCCCAGAGTCGCACATCCTCTCCGCCCACACTCACCTTATTACAGTGGTAATAGTCCAAGTGGCCCAGGCAAGTTGGGTCTGCGCCGGGGAGGGCGCCCACCGCCGTCGGAGCCGCAGGGTAGAACCTCACGTCCATGCCGGGGATGCGGGCGCAGCGCAGCAGAGGGCGAGGAGGAGGAGGAGGAGGAGGAGGAGGAGGAGGAGGAGAAGGAGGAGGAGGAGAAAGAGGAGGAGGGAGAAGCAGAGGCGGAGGCGGCTCCAGCGGGCATGAAACCGACTCGGGCTGCGGCTCTGCCTGGGTCTGAGTGCGTGCGTGAGTGAGTGAGAGTGAGTGAGTGTGAGTGTGTGTGCACGGGGGGCGGGGAGAGGGGAGGTGCTGGCGGGGCGGGCGGGGAGCGAGTGGAGCCCCGGCTCCTGCCTATTGTTCCTGGAGCCTAGGGCCGGCCCGGGGCGGGGTGGGGGGGATGGGGGGTGGAGAGGGAGCGGGACCGGCCGATCCTCTGCGCCCGCCTTTCGGTCCCCCTGCTCCGAGAGGAGGCGGGAGCGGGAACCTGAGCCGGCAGCTTCTGTTGGAGCCCTCTGCCTCCGGCCCACCTGAGCTCCGAGAGGGGGCTCGCAACCCTGCGCCATGTCCCGGACCGGAGCCAGATGGAGGAGAGGGATGCTAGTCAGCAGCCCGCAAAGATAGGGGCACCGACCCAGGAGGAGGGGGAGAAGATGGCGCTTTTGCTCCTCTCTCCCGTTGCCCCCGGCCCCCGGCCAGTGCACCTGCTCCGGGCTGGCGCGTCCCAGGGACCGGGTGGCGGGAGTCAGAGGCCGCGCAGGGCCCGGGCTGCTTGAGGACCCCAAAGAGAGGGCACTCGGGAGTGGGGGCGGGGGCACTGGGCAGAGGCTAGGGTCCAGGCCGCTGCCCGTGAAGGGGCGAAGGAGGCCGGGACGGAACAAGCCTACAAAACTCCGCGACCCCGAGGAAGCAGAAACTCGAGCAAAGTAGAAAGCAGAGCCCCAAAGTGACAGATGAGCCGCTGTGCCCCAGGGGCAGAACCGAACTGGGAGCTTTGCTCCCCAATTTGTGTACTAGTAGGGAATCCAGAGGCTGGGCAAACTGCCGCTATCGCAGGAAATTTGAGGTTCCGATCCCGCCTGTATCCGTACTCTCTAGTTGTGGGATGTAGACCTGCCTTTGCCCTGGCAGGTGCTAGGGAAAGGGAAAAGGGCCCTGGAGAGAGGCAGGAAGCTGCAAGCTTAGACGGCGAAATTAGAGCACGGACTGAAGGAACTGGGGCTTAGCCTTTAGAAGAGAAGGGGGAGGGTGGACAGGACCACTGTCTTCAGCATCCAGAGAGCTGTTCTATGGGAGACGGATTCGATTTATTCTGCTTGGCCCTCAGGACAGAACCAGAAGTCGAAGTTATAGAGAGGCTGATTTCATATCTGCAAAAGGGAGACCTTGGCTACCCAACAATGGGATGGATCCTCCACGGAATGGGATAAACTGCCTAGGAGGTATTGAGCTCCATGTCACTGGAGGTTTTCAAACAGCACATTAGATGACCGCTTCTCAAGGATTAGACACATGACCTCTGAGCTCCTTTCCATGACTCTTCCTCTTTGTTTACATTGTTTTCCTCTGCCTGAAACGTCCTTCCCTCTCTTCTCCACTTGTTCATATCTTCCCTTTCTTACAAAGTCCTCCCTTTTCTAGAAAACCTTTCTTGGCCAGTGGTACATTCCTCTTTCTCTCCTGGGAGCTCTGTATTTCTCATTGGACGCTGAGCATATACTGCCCATGGATGGTGACTAGTCTTCATAATGTCTTCTCCACTGAACTAGGTGGTAAGTTCCTTGAGGACAGGGGAATATATTCAACTTCCTCTCTTTCTGTTGCCCAGAACAAGATAGCAACTCAAATATTTGTTCAAAGAATGAATGCTCCAGATCAGTGCCTGGGGGAGGGGAAGATAATAAAGGAAAAAGAAATAAAAGCCTGTTGGACCATAAAAAGCACATAACTCTTTGCCTCCTCTTAACCACCTCCTGGTCTCTGTTTACACCTCCCCACCCATATGTATTCAGTCACCACTGACATACAGTTGATAAATACTTTCCAGCTGTGACCTCAGCCCAGAACAACCATCATATAGCTAAACCCCGGGTCTATAGGCAAGACTTGAACCTGCAACTTTTAATTCCCACAACAAATCATAACCACAGCTTCTTACCTTAATTAAGATGGCATTTAGAACCCCTTCATTTCACAGGTGAAAAAAGGCAGAAGCAGAGAGGTTTGTGACTTCAAGGTCACACAGTAAGTGACAGAGGAGACTAGAACCATGATTTCATAACTCCCAGCCCCAGGCTCTGTCCATTGACTTGTAACGTTTCCCCTTTAGCATATACCTATTCCCTCCTTAGACTCTTCCTGTGGAACCTTAGAGACAGCTGAGATCAAAGTAAATAGAAGTTCTGAACCTAGAGTTCAGTTGTGTCTGACTCTTTATGACCCCATTTGGGGTTTTCTTGGCAAAGATACAGGAGTGGTTTGGCATTTCCTTCTCCAGCTCATTTTATAGAGGAGGAAACTGATGCAAACAAAGCTAAATGGTTTGCCTGGGACCACACAGCTAGTAAGTGTATGAAGCCAGATTTGAACTCAGGGAAATGAGTCTTTCTGACCTAGCTTCTCCTGAAGTCAGGAAGGCCAGAGTTCAAATCCAGTCCACACTCTCTGTATCACCCTGGTCAAGTCACTTAACCTCTGTTTGCCATCAGTAACATGGAAGATACAAAAAAAATGAAAAAGTTCCTGCCCTGAAGAAGTATGGGAGTAGATGACATATATACAAAACAGATACAAGGTAATTTGGGATGAGAAAGGCATTTAGCATGGGGGTGGGGGGGAAGGTATCAGGAAAGGCCTCAAGGAGAGTTAGCATTTGAGCTGAACTTTAACAAAAACTAGAGATCTGAGGCAGAGGTAAAGAAAGAAAGCGTTCTAGGCATGGAGGACAGATGCTGGAAAGGCCCAAAGATACTATGAGATTTTCCCCAAGTTGTCTCCTTGTTGGTTTCTAGACTCCCAAAGAAAGCCTCTTCACCTTCCCTGTTTTAAAATAAATACCCACAGAGGGAATCTGAAAGACGTTGTCTGGTACTGGAAGAGTAAAGACCCTGATTGTGACTTGGATATGATTTTATCCTTGACTAGGGGTTCTTTTGGGGAAAGGTCATAGGGTTGAGAAAGTCAAAGGGAAAAGTACAAGAAAGAAAAGTCCTACCCTACCACATCTCTAAACTGGACCCAGCGCAGCCTAGATGGAACTTGGGCCTTCATATTCTCCTAATGCTAGTGTGTGTGTGTGTGTGTGTGTGTGTGTGTGTGTGTGTGTGTGTAGAAATAGAAGTAGGGAAGAGTATAAGGTTTGGGGGAGGGGCTAGACCTTGGGCTATAGACAGCAGTGTTCTTGTTGCAGGAAGTAGGAGAGTGGGCAGCAGCAAGAGCTGTCTTGGCAGTCTTGGCACAGTAACCCCTTGACTCTCCCTCCATACCAATGGACACCCCACCCAGCCATCCCCTGCTATCCCATAACCATCCCTGAGTAAGGGGATGCAGCCCAGACCTGCTTGGCCTAGGTGGAGCTATCGGGGAAGGGGTGGGGGGAGGTGCATGAGACCCGGGAGGAAATGAGTGTGTGGGGTGATGTATGCATCACCTTGTTTTGGCTGTCATTTCTCAGGAAGCACACAGGGAGCTTGTACAGAAACCAGCACACCCCAGGAACTTACCCCTGTGCTTTGTGCAGACATCAACAAACCCAGGGGCATCTGTGCAAATTTCATGCAGTAACAGCACTCCCTGGGAGCTTGTACATACCTTGTGCAGAGACCAACACACTGGGAGAAGGACAAAGAGGCTCAAAACGGACTGCAGAATAAAAGGAATGGAAACCTGGTGAAAGGGCAGAGTTTATCTGTGGACAGGGAGAAAAAAGAAGCTGGAATAATAGAACCCCAGCGAGTGAGAGCTAGAAGGGCCCTCAGTGATCATTGAGTCCAACCCCCTTACTTTACAGAGAAGCAATGTGGAGTAGCAGAAAGAACACTGGATTTGAGAGGCAGGATGGTGTTTATCCAGCAGCTGAAGCATTGAGCTTGGAGTCAGCAGTTTGTAGTCTCAGTTTTCGTTCTGCCTCAGATGCTTACCAGCTCTATGACCCTGGCCAAGCTGTTTAATCTTTCTTGGCCTCAGTTTCTTCATCTGCAAAAATGAGAGGCTTGGATTCAGTGACCTCAACAGTCTCTTCCAGCACCAGATTTATGAATATATTATGCATCATGAATGCATTATGATTTGTTTTCTAACAGACCCATAGCAAGCTGGGGCCAAATGAAGCTTTGCCCTAGGGTGCTGATATCAGTGGAGGAGAGTAGGGTAGCACACTTCTTCCTTTGGAATGACTAAATGCTCAGTGCCTAGCTTCCAGGTAGCCCAGAGGCATAGGGCAAAGCCAGGCTAGAAGAAATGTCTGGGCTGGGCTCCCCACTCCCAGCACAATTCCATCAGAGGTAGTACTTACCCCTCGTGCTGAATGGAGTCCATCCCAGGAGCAAGTTCAACTAGTTATAAGTGTGAATTCTAGCTTCTGCTTTGCCATGAACTTACTCTATGACTTTAGTCACTGCATTCTATGGGCCTCGGTCTCTTCCTCTATAAAATGGGAAAATTGGAGTCAATGATCACTAACCGTCCTTCCTGCTTTTACTGTCTGTGATCAATCAAGCAACAAGCATTTATTAATAACCTGCTTTGTGCCAGACACCATACTCTACACCCAGGAGACAAAGACAAAAATGGAACCATCACTGGCCTTAAGAAATTTACCTTGTATCTGGTTGTTCCCCAGCCTCACCAGCACCAAGGCGGACTTGATTGGGTTTTGTTGCCTTTATACTTGCACAGTTACAGGACCTACAACTCTTGGGTGCCAGAGTACTTTCAATGCAGTGTCTAGGGCTTTATGATATAATGAAAAGAGTGCTGCTTATGGCATCAAAGGGTCTGGGTTCAAAGCCCAGTATTGTCCTATTTTGACCCCGAGCCAGTCACTTCTCCTTTGCAGAAACAGGGCTATAACTTAGAGGGATTCAGTATTCATGCTAAGCCCAAACTCCCGGCTGAAGGTCCTTGTAAAAAGGCCCAGTGAAATCCTGGTTGTTTGAAGAAGACCCAGAGATATGTATGCCATGCCTTGGAAAAAGCCAGACAAGAAAAGCCAGTCCATAAGTATTTATTAATCACCAGCTGTGCCAGCCAGGTGGCAGCCAGGTGGTGCAGTGGATAGAGAACCAGGCCCAGAGTCAGGAAGATTCATCTTCCTGAGTTCAAATCCAGCCTCGGACACTTACTAAGCTGTGTTACTCTGGGCAAGTCACTTCACCCTGTTTGCCTCAATTTCCTCATCTGTAAAATGAGCAGGAGAAGAAAATGGCAAATCACTCCAGTATCTTGATCAAGAAAACCCCAGATGAGGTCACAAAGAGTCAGACGCTGAACACCAGTGTCTGACAACAGACTGAACAACAGATGTGCCAGGCACTGTGCTAAGCTGGAGAGATATAAAGCAAGGTAAAAGAGCTCACAGTCTAATGGGAGAGACAATGTGTAAATACCTTTATTCCAGAGAAAGAACTAATAAATAGGAGTATGTACAGAATGGCTTTACATATATGTATATTTACATACATACATAATTTGTGTCAAATGGTAGCCCTTTCTGGGGAGAGGAAAAAGGACATTTTCATGATAACTTTATTACATATTTAAAAGGAACATAATAGATTTGTACATAATAGATTTTCCATGTCATCTGCAATCATATTTTTATTATACTACGTTATGGAAATGCTTGTTTTAACTCCATAAATGAAAAATAAAATAAATAAAAATTTAAAAAATAGAGATATATAGATATATTCACACACAAGATACAGAGAGTAGATGGAAGGCAGTCTAAGAGGGGAACATTCTGGAAGGTGTAGGGTGGGAGAGGTAACCCTGAAAGGCCTCTTGTAGAAGGTGAGATTTGAGCAGAGTCTTGAAAAAAGCCATGAAAAAAGCAAACGAAGCATCAGAGGTGAGGGGAGAGACAGAGAGAGACAGAGAGAGAAGGAGAGAGACACACAGACAGATAGACAGAGACAGAGAGAGAGGGAAGGAGGGAGGGAGAGAGGGAGAGAAGGAGAGAAGGAGAGAGAGCGAGAGAGAGAGAGAGAGAGAGAGAGAGAGAGAGAGAGAGAGACATGGAGAACAGCCATGCAAAGAAAGGGAGTCTGGAGATAAAACTGTTACATGTGAGAATCAGCGGGCAATCTATTGTCTATAGATGGAACATAGTGTATGGAGGGAAGTAAAATGTATTGTAAAGTAGTGTAAAGTAAAGAAGACTGGAAAACTAGGAAGGGACCAGGTTATAAAGGGCTTTAAATGCCAAACAGGATTTTATATTTGTATCTAAAGGTAATAGGGAGCCACTGGAGATGATGGAGTAGGAGGGAGATAGCATGGTCAAACTAGCATTGTAAGAAAATCCCTGGCAGTCAGGCAGATTGGAGTTGGGAGAGGCTTGAGGCAGGGAAACCAATTAGCAGAGGCTATTGCAGTTGTCTTCAGGAGAGATAAAGGGGCCCTAGTCAGTAACTAGTCAATCAGTCAATAAACATTTCTGAAGCTCTTACTATGTGCCAGACACTGTGCTGGGATGTAAAAATTAATTGGGAGGTTGTTCAATAAGTGCCCATCAGACTGTGGCTGCCAACCAACTACACAGGGCTTTGCCCACAGTGTGAATTCCCGGTTAAGGTTTGTGGACTAAATAAACAGATTGATATTAACCACTCTGGGGCCATTCTTCTCTCTCCCCAGAGGCATGTGGGTCTCAAAACCTCTCTCCCTCTGCCTCTGGCTCTCTGGCTCTTTCTCTGTGTGTCTCTGTCTCTGTCTCTCTCTGTCTGTCTGTCTCTCTCTCTCATATTTGTGTGTATGTGAATCTCATTCAATTCAACATGGACAAAATGAGAGTTTCTGCTCTCAAGGACCTTACGTTCTGCTGGGGAGAGGAAGGTATTCCAGAGGTCAACTAATCCAACTCCTTCATGTTACAGATGAGTAAACTGAGGCCTTAAGAGGTTAAGTGATTTGCCCAGTAATATAGGTACTAAGCACCCAAAGTGGGATTTGAACCTCAGTCCTCTAACTCCAGAACCAATGTTCTTTCCACCATACTATGCTTTTCTATAAGCATAGAAAAGTAAATGCAAGGTAACTTGAAGAGTAACCACTGTGACCTCAGGAGTTGTGTACCTGGTAGCCTCATGGTCTATTTCCCACTTAACAAAGGAAACAGGGATAAGAAGTAATTTGTGACTGAATAGTCCTTGACTCCCTGAAATCTCACATTTGGGCTTCTACCTAATGCTTTCTTTGAATACAGCCAGGGACCCAAAACAAGCATGAAATTCTCAGCCCCAACCCAAGCACAGCCAAAGCAGTTGTGGTACATGTGTTTGTGTGTGTATCTATGTCTATATCTGTCTGTCTATCTATCTATCTGTCTGTCTGTCTGTCTGTCTATCTATATCTATCTATCTATCTATCTATCTATCTACCTGTCTGTCTGTCTTCCTCTCTATCTGTCTCTCTGTCTATCTACCTGTCTATCTATCTATCTATCTGTCTGTCTGTGTACCTACCTGTCTATCTATCCATCATCTATCTATCTACCTACCTGTCTGTCTGTCTACCGACCTACCTGTCTGTCTGTCTATATATCTATCTACCTGTCTGTCTGTCTATCTTTCTATCTATTTATCCATCATCTATCTACCTGTCTGTTTTTCTATCTACTTATCTATCTACCTGTCTGTCTCTATCATCTATCTATCTATCTACCTATCTGTCTGTCTACCTGCCTACCTGTCTGTCTGTCTATCTATCTATCTATCTATCTATCTACCTACCTGTCTGTCTGTCTGTCTACCTACCTACCTGTCTGTCTGTCTATATATCTATCTACCTACCTGTCTATCTGTCTGTCTACCTACCTACCTGTCTGTCTATCTATCTATCCATCATCTATCTACCTGTCTGTCTGTCTTTCTATCTGCCTGTCTATCTATCTACCTATCTATCTGTCTATCTATCTATCTACCTATCTATCTACCTGTCCGTCTGTCTGTCTTTTTATCTACCTATCTATCTGTCTCTATCTATCTGTCTGTCTGTCTATCTGTCTACCTGTCTATCTATCTATCTATCTATCTACCTGTCTGTCTTTCTATCCATCTATCTATCTACCTATCTGTCTGTCTGTCTGTCTGTCTCTCTCTCTCTCTCTCTATCTACCTACCTGTCTGTCTGTCTGTCTTTCTGTCTACCTATCTATCTACCTCTTTCTCTCTCTCTCTCTAATCAGTTAGGTGGCACAGTGGATAGAGCACAAGACCTGAAGTCAAGAAGATTCATCTTCCTGAGTTCAAATCTGGCCTCAGACATTTAGTAGTTGTGTCACCTTAGGCAAGTTACTTAACCCTGTTTGCCTCAGTTTCCTCATCTGTAAAATGAGCTGGAGAAGGACATGGCAAACCACTCCAGTATCTTTGTCAAGAAAACCCCAAGTGGGGTCACAAAAAATCAGACATGACTGAACTATGCACATATATGTATTTATATTTATACACACATACATACATATGTGTGTATGAGGCTAGAAGGGAAAAGAGTCAATGGGAAATTGAGGATGGAGGGTAGATGCTAGTGGACATGGGTGGTCTTCAGGGATTCAAGCAGGACAGAAAGATTTAGACTTTACATTTTCTTTCTGACCTGGTGAAGGATCTGGGAAACAGTAGTTAGAACTGTACGAAGTTTTTCAAGTTAATAAACTCATTTCCAATGAAACCAATAATGATCATTATTGTATATGCTAATCCCTCTCCTCAGAACAGTGTATCGAATTTTTATTCTTGAAGAGTTTTGTTTTGTTTTGCTTTGCTTTGCTTTTTGGAGGGCAATTTGGAGTTAAGAGACTTGCTCAAGGTCACATGGCTAATAAGTGTTAAGTGTCTGAGGCTGGATTTGAACTCAGGTCCTCCTGACTCCAGGGCCAGTGCTCTCTTCACTGTGCCACCTCGCCACCCCTCTTGAAGAGTTTTTATGTGCCTTCTCTCACTTATTTGATAGTCATAAGATCAGGAGGCAGAGGTCAGATTATGGTTCCTGCTTTATCAATGATGAAAAAGAATCTCAGAATAATTGTAGAGCTCAAATGGAAGGAACTAGGGACTATCAGGTCCAACCCCTTCATTTTACAGATAAGGAAACTGAGTCCCAGAGAAACGTCAGTTAAAAAGTAAAAGGGTCACCTTGCTAGCAAGTAGCTGAACAAGGATTTAAAACCACATCCTTCAGCTCTTCAATCTAAGCTTTCTTTCAACTTTATCAAAACCATTCATTCATTCAACATTTCCTGAGCACTTAATGGGGATGAGGTCCTGCACAAGTCTACTTGAAAGAAGAAAAGGATCATGTTGAAAGTTGCCTTATTTCTCACATGCTGTCTAGCTGTCCTTAAGGAAATTCTTCTCATGAAGAAATTTACCCTCTGCAAGAGATGTTAAGGTAAGGAGAGGCTGGATTTTTTAGATGACACAAAGGGAGACACAGAGGAAAATATAATTTGATGCAAAGCGATAATTGTCAAAAACAAGTTTGTATTGGTACCAAATACAGAGATCTATCAGTAGAACAGATTAGGCACACAATATAAGCAAGGCAAGTAAACTTAGCCTAGTATTTGATAAAATCAAAGACGCTAGCTACTGGGGTAAGGATTATTTGAAAAAATCTGCTGGAAAACTGAATAGCAGTCTGTTAGAAATTAGATTTAGACCACCTTCTCACACCATATACCAAGATAAATTCCAAATGATAGATGACCTACACATAGATGATCACATAATAGACAAATTAGCAGAACTAGGAAGAAATGACCTTTCGGACTTTCGGATAGAGGAAGAGTACATAATCAAACAAAGGATAACAAGGATAACAGAAGACAAAATATACAGTTTTGATTACATAAAATCAAACTTTTTTCAAAATAAATCCAATGCAGCTAAGATTAGAAGGGAAACAGTTAAATAGGGGAAATCTTTGCAGCAAAGTCTTCCAATAAAGGCTCATCTCCAAGCTAATTAAGGAACTGATTCAAATTTATAAAAAAGGACAGTCATTCACCAATTGGTAAATGGTCAGATGACAATTTTTTTTTGGTGAGGCAGTTTTGGTTAAGTGACTTGCCCAGGGTCACATAGCTAGTAAGTGTCAAGTGTCTGAGGCAAGCTTTGAACTCAGTTTCTCTGCTCTACCCACTGTACCACCTAGCTGCCCCAGACATTTTCAAAGGAAGAAATCCAAGCTATATATAACCACAAGAAAAAAATGCTCCAAATCACTAATAATTAAAGAAGCACAAATTAAAACAATTTTGAAATTCTATCTTATACCCATCCAATCTGAAAAGTTGATATAAAAGAAAACAAATCTTGCAGGGGATTATAGAAAGAACAGGTACATTGATGAACTGTTGGTAAAGCTATGAGTTGGTACAGCCATTCTGGAAAGCAATTCAGAACCATGCTTTAAATGTAACTAAATCATGCATACCCTTTGAATCAATGATACCGCTACTGGGCCTGGACCCCAAAGAAATCAGACAAAGTGAAAAAGGTACTATGTGCACAAACTATTTATAGTAGCTCTTTTTGTGCTAGTGAAAAACTGGGAAATGAAGGGGTATTCATCATTTGGGAAATGGCCAAACAAATTATGGCACGTGAATGCAATAGAATGTAAATGTGCTACAAAAAATATGATGGAGACAGTTTTATAAAAACCTGAGACTCGTATGACTGACAGAGAGTGAACAGAAGTAGGAGAATCATTTGTACTATGATAACATTGCGAAAGCAAACCATTTTGAAAGTCTTTAAAACTTTTATTAACTCAATGATCAACCATGATTCTAGAGGAGCAATGATTCAGAATGCCACCCATCTCCTAATTGGGTGTTGATGAACTAAATATGCAGAACAAGATATATATTTTGAGACGTGGCCAATGTGGGAGTTCATTTTGATCAACTTTGCTACAACTTTGCTATTTGTTACCAGGATTTTCTTTTTCCTTTTTTTTTCCAGTGAGTAGAAGAATTGGGAGGGAGGGGGAAAATGTCTGATAACTAGAAAAATACAATTTAGTTTTTAAAAAATACAGGTTGGCCAACATGGGGAATCATTAGTGCTAAGTAGCCAGAACTGAGACCCCAGGGATCTTTAGACCTGGCATATATGCAGCACTTCTTAAAATGTGGGTCTTGATCCCACGTGGAGACAAGAAAAAGTTGGCAACAGTAAAAGGTTTCTGAATGTGCAATGACCAAAAATTAATTCAAAATCAAAGGTGTAATCAGTCCTAGGTGTTTCTGACAGTGCTTGCCCGTGATGCATGGCCCAACTTCACTGCAACTAAATACTTTGTACTGCACACACCATCAGACTATACAACGCCAGCAACTTCCGAAGAGAGATCCTGAGGGGGAAAAGTGTAAGAAACCCTGCATGAGGCACTGCAGTGGTCACATTTCTGCAGTGCATTGGAGTTTAAAAAACCCTTTTCTTCCAAAACCTCTGTGGTGCAGGTAGAACAAGTATTATCATCTACATTTCACAGATGAGAAAACTGAGGTTCAGGGAGCAATACTGAGTTGCTCAGGGTCACATAGGGGGCAGGTGTCAAAGCTATGATTGGAAATCGCATCTCTCCAGACTTTCATCCTATGTTTCCCTCATTATGCCACACTATCTCTAGCACAATGATGTCTCATTCAAAGGTCCAGAGGGTACATAGTGGGCCTGGTGTGGTATGGTGGAAAATCTTTAGGCTAAGAGCCAGGAGGCTCACAGTCGTATTCCATTACATTCATCTACCACAATGTGGTTAGCCACTCCCCACCCAGTGGACATCTTTCTTTCTGGTTCTTTGCAATCACAAAAAGTACCCCTACAAATATTCTGTTGTCTACGTTCTTCATTGACATCCTATTTATGTCAACAGAAATCAAGGATGTTGCTGGCACGTTGAGGGAGCTCTTGTGATACACGGGTGAGAGGACGCAGACAGGAGTGGTATGGGATGGACAAGAGGAGCTTTGGCGCAGGTCCTGGGTCTGCCCTTCATCCACTGTGAGGTTGAAGCAAAGGCCCTTCTCTCCGTTAAACCTGAACCTCACTCCCTGAATGATCCTGATATAATACCTGAAGGTTTACAAAGCATTTTCCTTATATTCTTGCATGTGTTTGCACTGTGGGCTAGGTACTACAGCTATTTTTGTCCCCACCTTATGGATGAAGAAACTAAGGCTGAGAGCCTAAGTTTCTCGCCCATGGTAGCACAGCTACTAAGTGTCAAAAGAAGAAGACTAACTCAGTTCTTGGCTGACCCAATGCTTTTTCCACTATACCAGAGGTGAGGAACCTGCACTACAACATACTGGATGGTTTCAAAGGTTTCTACCAACTCTAACAACCTAACATTCCATGTAAAATTAGTCATTTTAGGCAATTGGAAGAGAAGAAAATATTTAAGTGTTTGAGGACATCTACGATCTTGGTGGTATGGATATTCCTTCTGATGATGCAGATCTCAATGGTTTGTCCATTCTATGTAACGCTTATCTGTGTCCTCCCAGAAGTGCATCATAGGAGCTCCCCCCCAACATGCTAGTGACCTCCTTTATTTCTCTTGACATCAATAGAATGTCAGTGAAGAAGAAAGTCCCCATAGAGAACAAAATATTTGTAGGGGCACTTTTTGTGATAGCAAAGAACTGAAAGTGAAGGAGATGCCCATCGTGTAAGGAATGGCTAACCACATTGTGATGTATAAATTTAATGGAATATGACTGTGCTATAAGAAATGATGAATATGATGAATACAGAGAAGCTTAGAAAGAACTAACTATATGAACTGATGCAGAGTGAAATAAGTAGAACCAAGAAAACAGTATACACAATGACTGAAACAATGCATATGGAAAGAATAAGTTCAATCAAAAATGCCAAAAGTGAATGAATGCCACAAGATTATATAGAACAAGCATGGTTCAAAAGAAGAGAGAAGAAGATACTCCCACCCTACCCCTTTGCAGAGGTCAGTGAGTATTGTGCTTTTCACAAGTTTTTAAGATGTTTTTGATGTTATCAGTTACACTGAGTTTTTTCTTTTCTTTATTTTGTCTTTAAAAAGTATTATATGGGATGTTCTCTGGGAGATGAAGAGATACTACAGGAAAATATGGTGATCAATCAATTAATCAATCAATTAAAAACTTACTTTAAAAAAAGAGGATGCCAATGAATCATATGCAGCCACATAGTCAATTCATCTTTTGCTCAACCATACATTTCTTTGGTGACACCCTCTATATCATTTCCTCTCTGCAGTTCCTTGTCTATGATGTGTCTCAGTGTCCTCATGTCTACCATCACCTTTCTTTTGCCCATTGGGTGAGCCTTGTTGAATACAGAGTTCCATGTCCCTTGGCCATACATCAAAACCAGAAGAATGTTGTTATTCAAAGATGGGTCTTAGTTTCAGGAAGAAGCTTGGGTTCATTAAAAACAAAAACCAATGAACAAGTAAAGCAAAACAAAAACACTTGAGATTTCCCCAAAGCCATCCAATATTCATTGTTTTTCTCATTCTGTTCAATCCTTTGCCTAACTCACTTTTCCTTTGCCATATATATCCAAAATGTCTATGCTGATGTATAAGAGCTATAGATTGTCTATTCAACTGCATCTCATAGTTTCCATAATAGGCTTTCTTCATCCTCTTTGTTTTTCCCCTATTGCTAGTTAGGCCAAACTTTATCGAGTGATCATGTACCTCATCTAGAAGGTTCTGCCACGCCACAGGGCTTGATGCAATCAGCATAATATTATTTGTAAACAAGAGCACCTGGAGCATGTCTTTGCCTATAGGCTATCCATCTTTGCCTTGGATTCTGTTGTTACATCTCCTCCATGTTGTCACATACATCTCTGGTGAGCCATTCATCTCCCTACGCTATGCCTTGATTAATCATAAAGATAAGATTGTTGAACGAGGTTATCTCTGTTGTTCTATCTTTCAAAGAGTCTCTATAATTGTGATTATGCATGAGAGACCTCTCATTGTTATAACCCCTGTCCCAAAGTCCCTTGGTGTGGGATTCTCTCCAGATTGGTGGGGATAAAGACCTTACCCTATATGAGGGGTAGGCAGAGTTGATGAGAAGAGAGTTTCAGTTCTCCCTTCTGGGAATCTCTCTTTCAGGACTCTTCAAACAGGATCTTCTTCAGGAGATCCTGGCTTCTGGCTATAAGAGAAAAGATGAAAGAGGCCAACTCCACTTCAGTCTGTTGAAGGAACAAATTCTGGGAAGACATGAGTGGAGCTGGTGGTGCCCATCATGTCTCCACTCCCAGCTTGCTACTCCAGAGACTTCCAGGAGTTTCCCCTTGGATGAAATCCAGGATATACTCTTGGTTGAGCTGAATTATCTTGCTCTCAGTGAGAGAACACCTTCATTCTGTATTATCTGATATATATTCTCCTCTGATTTCTCTTTTGCTACAATTTGGATAAATGGACTTCTTTGCTATTTGCTATGTGTGTTCATTGTGGAGCTGGTATTTGGTGGGAATGGAGTTAAGCTTTGGATATAGAGCTTGGGATCCTCCTTCCCCCCCTCAAATGCTGAAGTGATCAAAAGTTAGTGTAAACACAGTCAAATGCCCTAGACAAATAATATTTAGGGGAGGACACACATATATTTTTATTCTAGTACCCCCTCTTTCCAGGGAAAGTAGAGTGGTAATCTCAACCTCCTGCTTCCCATTCCTAGCAGGAATGAAAGTCTCCTTCGAAGAGGACCAGGGAGAGAAGGGACTAGAAATGTCTATTCTGCCTTCCTTCCTAATACATGTGGGTCCTCCTCCTATCACTATAGTGGAATAAAGCCTTTATAAGGTTAAAAGTAAGAAAATGAACCCAAAGAAGGATGGAAAGGAAAATGCGATATGAAACAGATGAGTTACCCAGAACTAGAATGAATAGGTTGTGATTTGTTTCATTAGAAGGAATACCTATGCCACTAAGATCACAATTCCATTTCCTTTGGATAAAATGATAGACCATTAGAGCTGATAGGACCCTTAGAAACCACCTAGTCTGGTACAGTCGGGGAAGCATTGGTCTTGAAGTCAGCCAAGACCTGCCTATGTTACCATGGGCCATGAGTTTGGAATGGAAAGAAAATCATAAGTTCTATGGATTTAGAGATGGTGGGGATCTGGGAGATCATTTGGTCCAACCTCCTCATTTTCCAGATGAGGAAACTGAGGCCCAAAGAGTCTGTGACTCATCCAGGCTCACCAAGCAGTAAGACTTTGTCCAGTTAGCCCCAGGTAATGCCTGGAATGGAGTACCTCCTCATTTCATTCTCTTAGAACCCCTAACTCCCTGTAAAGTTCAGCTCAAGCTTCTTCTTTAAGAGACCTTACTTTCCAGATCTCCCAAGATGTTAGCACTCCATTATAACTTTGTTTTTATTTTCTATGTATCTTGAGCACATCTATTTGTGCATGTGTCACTTCCCTTTCCCCACCTCCACTCCCCCTCCCCTATCCCTATAGAAAGAAATTCTTGAGGACAGAAGTTGTTTCTCTTTTGGTTTTGTATCCCCAATACCTACTACAGTGGGTGACTCAAAGCAGAAATTCAGGGTCATAAATGCAGTCAGTCAAGAAGCATTTTATTAGTGATTATTATGTGCCAAGTTGCTAGAAGACCATCTAGTCCTACCCTCTCAATTTACAAATGAGGGAAGTGAGTCTTAGAGAAGTTAAATGACTTGCCCAGGGTCACACAGTAGCTGGTCAGGATCTGAGATGGGATTTGAACCTGGGTCTTCATGACTCCAAGTCCAGAACTTAATAAATGCTTGTTATTGACTGATTAATTAATTGAAGTATGATGCCGATACACAGTTGATAAGAATCATAGGATAAATCAATCAATCAAGTTTTTTTATTAAGCACCTGTTCTATACTAGACTTGGAGAATGAAGAAGGAGGAGGAGGAGGAGAAGGAGAAAGAGAAGAAGAAGAAGAAGAAGAAGAAGAAGAATCTCTTGACTTTGCGGAGATTACAATCTTGGTTGGGGGGCATGAGGGATGGGGAAGGGATGTGGAAAGACAATAGACTGGATTATAGATTTGGAGGAAGAAAAGAACATACAGGCCATCTACTCCAACCCTCTCATTTTACAGATGAGTTAACTGAGATTGGGAGAAATCATTGAAGAGCTGGTTTCCAGACAGCATCTTCTCATCCCAGTGTGCCTGGAGCCCAATCTTTGTTACCCCCACCCCTACCCCTTTCCAACTGAAGCCATGTGAGCAGCAAAGATATTGGTCCCACTGCCCTCTATGGAAAATCCTTTTCATGGAGTTTGGAAACTTCAGGCTGCTTCCTCCTTGTTGGGCTCCAGTGAATACAGGATACTAAAGAAATCATTAACCTCCCAGGGGATTGCTGGGAGCTGTGACCTTTTCAGATCTCATCAGGAGAGGGAGGTGGAGCCCCGCCCTGCAGAGAACTAGGTGGGGAGAGGCTGCTGCTGGAACAGGTGTTCCCTGGATTCTCCTTGTTCATCTTCTGAGCAGGTACGTGCCTCTCAGGTCCTGTCTCTGCTCCCACCCCGTGTTATTTATCCCCCCTTCGTCCTTCAGCCTGTTCTTTTAAAATAAGTTGGGGGGGGGGGAGGAGAGAGACACTCTTATGCAAAGAAACTTCAGTTTATTAAAATGCGAAATTCACATCTGAAATTTCAATAGCGCATTAAGTCTGCAGAATCAAGTTGCTGTGGCAACCTTCACTCCCGCTCCTCACTCAGGGTGACAAAGGGGCCTTTTGTTACGTGGAGAGCGCAGGGCTGGGCACTGGGACATCCTATTCAGCCAATCCACACAAAGGAAACACACTTCCCCCTTGGCAGGCTGGGCCGGGAGCAGGCTATATGATTGCCTGTGCCTTTAATAATGCTTCCCCACTAATGCTGGGAAAATGAGCTGCCTATTGTTAGCTGCTTTGAACTGAAGTTTCTTCTCTGCACTTAGTGGGAGGACAGAGCCCTTGATCATGGTGCATTTGCTCTTGTAATGGAAAACTGCTATTGTGATGTGGACATTTGGGGAGGGCCGAGTTAAGCAATCTTAATTGAATCTCCTAAACTTTATTAACATTTCAAGTTTAACCATGGAAGGAGCAGACTTGCCCTTGCAATTTGAACCAGTGCACATCATTTTTGCAGTAGGTTAGCCTTGCCCCTTCCAAATAGAACATGGGTGTCTTGGAAGGGACTGGCACTAGAAGGCACAATGGAGAATCATGAGATTTAGGGTTGGAAGGCACCCTGAGAGTAATAAAGTCCTCCACCACCTCAAATTACAGATGAGGAACCTGAGGGGGTATGACTTGTCCAAGGTCCTACATGGGGAGTAGGTAGCAGAGCTAGAAATTGAACCCAGGTTCTCAGACTCCAAAACCTGCATACTTTCTATTGTACCCTATGGACATTTGGAGTACCTACATAAAATCCTAGGACTTAGAGACAGGAGGAATCTTAAAGACAATCTAATTTCAATTCCTCATTTTAAAGGTGGAAAAACTGAGGCCCAGAAAGGGAACATTTAGAGTTGAGAGTATAGGTACAGTATGGAAAGAAGGCTAGATTTGGGATCAGAAGACCCAGGCTGACCTGGGACCAAGTCACTTGGCTTCTCCCATCCCCCTTTCCTTACCTGTAAAATCAGAGGATTCAACTAGACAGTATCTAACATCTCTTCCAGCTCTAAATCTATGAATCGGAAATCCAAATCTGACTTCCAGCTCTGCCACTTACTATCTGTTTGATTTACCCTTCTCTGGGCCCCCATTTCCTCATCTATAAAATGAAGGAGTTGGCCTAGATCAGTGGTGTCAAGCTCAAACAGAAATGGGGGTCACTAGATTGTACATGAGGACCCCTGTCGGCTGCATCCTGATTTAGAAACACACATATTTTTATTAATGTGTCAACACATTAAATAAGATAGGAACCACACTATAATCTGAGGCCTAAGACGGTTTGACATCTCTGGCTTAGAAGGCCTCTAAGTTCCCTTCCTGCTCCATGTTGGTGTTGTTCATTGTTTTGGTCGTGTCTTACTCTGTGACCCCATTTGAGATTTTCTTGGTAAAGATGCTAGAGTGGTTTGCCATTTCCAGCTCATTTGACAGATGAGGAAACTGAGGCAAACAGGGTTAAGTGACTTGTCCAGGGTCACACAGCTAGTATATGTCTGAGGCTGCATTTGAACTCAAGTATTCCTGACTCCAGGCCCAGTGCTCTAGCCACTGTGTCATCCAGCCACTATATATCTAGTCCTATGATCCTAATCAACTTACCCAGAGTCACAGGATTTAAACCAAGTAGCCAGGATTTGAATCTACTTACCCAAAGTCACAGGATTTGAATCTAGGCCTTCTGACTACAAAGGATGCTAAGTCCAGCCCTCTTTTCCACTGTCTTACAGCTGTCCCTTGAAGGGGTCCCCTTGGAGGACAGGTGGCTGATTCTACTCCACATCCAAAAGTAAAGTATAAAAAGTTGTCTTATCCAAAGAGCAGCTGTATTTGGGCAGCAGGTCAAACTCCACCTTTGGACCCACCCAAACTGACTGAGCTGGCCTTGCTGAGCCAACAGGACTTTATGGCTAACAGCAATATTTTTTTTTTCCTAAGCAAACCCACCAGGAAAAAGTATGCATGGGAAAGTTTATACGAACAGATGCCTAATAAAGAGAGCACAATTAAAACAAAATGCAGTGACTACGGAGATGTAAATTATCACAGCACTAGCAGTCAGCAGTGTGGTATGGTGGATAGCGTGCTGGAATTCAGCAAGACTTAGTTTGAATCCACCTCAGACACTTAATAGCTGTGTGACCCTGGGCAAGTGACTTAACCCCTCTGAGTCTCAGTTTCCTCCGCTGTAAAAATTAAAGGGTTAGGCTGGATAGTCCTTCAAGTTCTTTGCAATTCTAAATCTATTTCTTATGATTCAACGATTGAATTCAATTTAAAAGACATTGTGATTTAGACCACCTTCTTCTCTCTCGAAAGGTCAGGGACTGTATTACAGAGTTACTTATGATATCAGATGTGATTGGGGGCATACCTGGTTTTGCTCGTTTCTCTTTGGGGGAGTAGGATATTGGAAAAATCTGTGGTACAAAAAAAACCCCAAAAGCATTAATAAAATCTTTTTTAACAGAAAGCATTCATTTATAAGATAGTGACTTTTTTAAAGTCCCAGCTAAAAATCCCATCTTTTACAGGAAGCTTTTCCCAACCCCTCTTAATTTTCTTGTGCTTTCCCTCTGTTAATTATTTCCTATTTCTCCCATATATAGCTTGCTTTGTATATATTTGTTTGCATGTTGTCTTTCCCATTAAATTGTAAGCTTCCTGAGGACAGGGACTGTCTTTTGCCTCTTTTCTTATCCCCTGTATTTAATACAGCACCTGTCACGGAGTAAGTGGTTAATAGATGTTTATTAACTGATCAATACCCTTATTAGTTTCCATTCATTCATTCTAGAGCATTTCTTTAGTGTTTCCTAAGCTCAAAGTCCTTATGTGAGGTGATTGGGATACTGAGGATTCTAAGAAACAATCTGAGCCCTTAGGGATCCCGCTGTCTACTAGAGACATACCACAGGAATGTAAATAACAGCAACAAAGGGCAGAGAATGGAGGTATGATACAAACGATAGGACCTAAGTGCTGTGGGAGGCTTCCCTGAAGGAAGGATCCTTATGCACCCAGACACTAATCCTTCCCTACTCTATCGTGAAAGATGGATGGATCCTGGAGGGGGAACACTTGAAGTAGTGACAACAGGTGCTGGTTTTAGAAGTTAAATTATTAACTAATAGAAGCAACATGAAATAGTGGATAAAGTGATGATGGGCTTGGACACAAGAAGACCTGGGTTCAAATTCTCCCTTTGTGAGACCCTGGACAAATTCCTTAACCTCTATGTGACTCACTCTCTGTGACTTCCAAGTCTAAATCTATGATTCTGTGATCGACTAAGTGGAAATCTGAACCCTTTGAGCAAGACTCCCATCCTGCCCAGGGTCACAGACTCTTTTGAGGAGTCATGCCTAATTATATATTTTATCAAATTTATATTTGTATGTATGTAATTATATATTTGATAGATATCAAATTTATAAAATTACAAATTTCTCATAAAAATAACAATGAACACACAAAATAAGAAATAAAATCTCATAGAAATCCTTAGCATTAAAAAAAATAGAACAAAACAAATTAATAAGTAAACAATATATTTGCTCTGTGACTCCTAAGGTTTTCTGAAGTTCTGCTACCTCTGACTCTGGTATCTGTGTGTGTGTGCGTA
This sequence comes from Pseudochirops cupreus, assembly GCA_028627135.1. Taxonomy (NCBI): domain Eukaryota; kingdom Metazoa; phylum Chordata; class Mammalia; order Diprotodontia; family Pseudocheiridae; genus Pseudochirops; species Pseudochirops cupreus. Next base: position 280,560,643 of record CM053581.1, read on the forward strand.
TATAATAGATATCTATACTGATTATACCTGTGATTTCAGCTTTTGATGAGGAGCTCTCTCTACTCATGCTTATAAAGAAAGGTTTATAATTAACAGAGTAGTCTGTGGACACTGAGAAATTATTTCACTTGCCACAGGTTACATAGCTAGGAGTGTGGGAGGCACCATTTGAATCCAGGTCTCCCTGACTCCAATGCCAACTCTCTATCAGCTATGTTACCCATCCCCACAGGTGCATGTGTGTGTGACATATATGTCTGTGAAATATATATGTATGTGTATATATATATATATTATACATGCATATTACACACATAAGAAAGGCAGTATATCATGCCCATGGACACATACACATATATACCCACATGCACACACACAAATGTACATATATGTATATATTTTCTGGCTTCTCTTATTTCTTGTGTTTCAATATTTTTGTCATGTGTATCATTGTCTCACTGCCATGATATGCCACTGGATAGAAAGCCTTACAACTAAAAAGATCTGGGATTCAAGTCTTGACTCTGATTTATACTGTCTGTGTGACCTTAAGCCAGGTTTAACTTCTTAGGACTTAGGACAACTCTCTATGACTCTATGCTGGAGAAGGGGCTTCCTCCCGGGAAGCTTCCAAGAGAGATGAAATGGCACATTCATTCCTTAACCTATCCCCTATTAATAGACCATAACTTTTTCAGCCATTCCCAATTGTTAGAACATATATATTATTTCTCCTTTTCTTCTATTATATAGAGCTGCTATGAATATTTTTGCAAAGGATGACTATTTCAAATGGACAAGCAGACTATATGGTGCTACACCATAGAATGGGAAGAGTGGCAGGGGGATTTGGTAGGAGCATTCCCAAGTTGAACTTAGAGAGGGTTGGGAATGCGGCCTAAGGAATTTTTTCGGCTGCACTATGAAAACTAGCACATTGAGTGAATGAATGAAAAAGTGTTTAAATGCTAGGTAATTGCTAAGGATACTACTACAAAAAGTGAGACAATCCCTGACTTCAGGGAGCTTACGGTCTAACAGGAAGATTTCCTTTTTGTTTTTTTAGAAGCCACCATACACAAATTTTTTTTTCATTGATTTGTTTATTTGTGGTTTACAAGATTCAGTTCCACAATCCCTTGAGTTTCAAATTTTTTCCCCTCTCTCTCCCTCCCCCCCATGGCAGCACGCAAAGGAAGATTTTCTATATAAAGAGGAGTGGGCAGCCAGAAAGAAGTAGTTTTGTTACAGAGAGTCAACAGAAATTTTTAATGAAATAATCACCAGTCATTTACCTCTAGTTTGTCCTTTCTAGAAGGAATGGCAGTGTTGATTTGATCTCTATTTCCAGGGCAAGAGGCAGAAATGGAGAGGGTGAATGGCAAGAAGTTCAGGATGGGTGACTGTGAAACATGGTCTGGTCAGGGGCTGGCTAGATATACTGGACTGGACTGGATTATATTGTTAACCTCTTTCAAGCTTCCATTGAGGGAAATGAGGAAGATGAAGAAACACAGGAAACCAGCTATTGAATTAGAGCATTCTAGGGAAAGGGAAAGGAACAAATATGTGTGTGTGTGTGTGTGTGTGTGTGTGTGTGTGTGTGTGTGTGTGTGTGTGTGTGTATAGAGAGAGAGAGAGAAAGAGAGAGAGAGAGAGAGAGAGAGCAACTAAGAAAGGAAGCAGTCAGGTCTCTTCTAGTGTGAAAAATTGGAAATAAGCATGAGAATGGAGGAACAGAACTGGTAGATCAGAAACCTCCCCACCCCCAACATCACATCAAGTTTAGCCAGGAACCATAAGGTTGCTGAGTGGACAAGGGGGTGACTCTCAGATTTCAGGGAAGCCAGAGACAAGTGCAGGATATAAGCTCCCAGATCCCAAGGCTGGTGGGTTAGCATCAGCTGAATATTAACCCCTGGATTGTCTCTGGAGGTAGAATTATAGAAATTTCTCTTTTTTTTTTAACCTTAAAAATTGTTTTTATTTGTTTCAAACTTCCATACAAAAGGGAAAATAAAAAGAACATTTCCATGTACAGAGCACAACATAACAAAATGATTCAACATAAAACCATGAATTTTCATTTCATATTGTTTAATTTTTTTAAAACTATGTAATAAATACCACACATCATTTTCAAAGCTACCCTGCTTTTCTGTGCTTCCTTCTAGGTTTTCTTTTGTTCTCTGTTGTGCACTTTTAATTTAATTTAATTTAATTTTTCTCCCTCCCTCCACATTCCACCCTAGAGAAGGCCACCAGTAAACTCTAATACAGTGGTTCTCAACCTTCTTAATGCCGAGACCCTTTAATACTCATATGTGTGCATATCTGCATGTGGGCAGACCCATCTGGAGACGGATAGAAGAGTGGTGTATCGGCTCCTAAGACCATTGGAAATATGTGTTTTCCGACGGTCTTAGGTGACCCCTGTGAAAGAGTCATTTGACCCCCAAAGGGGTCGTGACCCACAGGTTGAGAACCACCGCTCTAATATGTGCATATTCATAAAACCATACTATACATACTTCTATTTATCAGTTCTTTCTCTGGATGTGAATAGCATTTTCCTTCGTCTTTGTAGCTTATATGAGTATTTATAATATTCAAAATGACTTAGTCATTCAAAGTTGTTCTTAGAAGAATATTGCTGTTACTGTGCACAATGTTCTCTTGATTCTGCTCCTTTCATTCTTCATTATTTCATGCAAGTCTTTCCATGTTTTTCTAAAATCGACCAGCTCATCATTTCTTATACTGCAGTAGTATTCTATCAAGATCATATACCACAACTTGTTTAGCCATTCCACGATTGATGAGCATCCCCACAATTTCCAGTTCTTTGCTACCACAAAGAGAGCTGCTATAAATATTTTAGAACATATGAATTCTTTTCCTTTTTCCCTAATCAACTTGGAAAACAGACCTAATAGTGGTATTTCTAGGTCAAAGGGTAGACAGAGTTTTATAACTCTTTGGTTATAATTGCAAATTTGCTCTCCAAAACAGTTGGATCAGTTCACAATTCCATGAACAGTGAGCTGGTGTTCCAGTTTTTCCACATTCCTTTCAGCATTTGTTGCTTTCCCCTTCTATAATTTTAGCTTTATTTGATAGGTATAGGTAAGATGACATCTCAAAGTTGTTTCAATTTGCATTTCTCTAATCAGTAGTGATTTGAAGCATTTTTTCTGAAGACTATATATAGTTTTGATTTCATCAAAAAACTGCCTGTTCCTATCCTTTCACCATTTATCAATTGGGGTGTGACTTGTATTGTTATAATTCTGACAAAGTTCATTATGTATTTGAGATATGAGACCTGTATCTGAGAAACTGCCTAGAAAAATTTTCTCCCAATTTTCTGTTTTCCTTCTAATCTTGGTTGCATTGGTTTTATTTATACAAAACCTTCTCAATTTAATGTAATCCAAATTATCCATTTTATGCTTTACAATGCTCTCCATCTCTTGTTTATTCATAAATTGTTCTCCTATCCCTAAGTCTGACAGGTAATATGTTCCATGTTCTTCTAATTTTCTTATGATATCTCCCTTTACATCTAGGTCATGTATCAATTTTGACCATATCTTAGTAAATGGTGTAAGATATTGGTCTACACCCAATTTCTGCCAGACTGCTTTCCAACTTTCCCAAAAATTTTTTACCAAATAATGACTTATCCCCAAAGTTCAAACCTTTACATATGTCAAACAAAAGGTTACTATACTACAGGAATTTCCATAAGGACCAATCTGATTTGATCTTTAAAGAAGGCTAAAGTTCTTGACCTGAGGAGTGGCACAGGGCCTGGCACTGCCCCCTCCCTCCTTGGACAATTTTAAAAAAGGGCAAGGGAGTTCATCTTGGTGGATTACTGCTGACTATGAGAAGGGGGTGTGGAGAGGTAGGAAGGCAGGTCCTTCCCCTAGGAGATCAGAGGGTTTGCTGCCAGGAAGATATGGACATTGAAAGGAAGAAGGGGCTCTATGCAAGCCTGCCAAGATTGGCAAGCATATGGTACAGGTAGGAGAAGCACCATGAGCTTGGGGAGAGGTCTTGACTGGGAGTCAAGACCCCAACATCTACTAACTGTGTGAGCATCAGGGTCACCTTCCCCCTCCCTGAGCCTTAGTTTCCCCACTTTGTAAAATGTGAGCAGTACTTTACTCCACAGGGCCGTTCTAAGGAGAGTTCTTTGCAAACTATAAAGTGTTATTAAAAAGCGAGCTGTCATTATCTTTATTTCCTTAATGGCCAATACACCAAGATGCTACACATCACAGGATTACAGCTGGCAGTGACCTCAGAAGCCATCCAGTACAACTCTCTTCATTTTACAGATGGGGAAACTGAGACCTAGAGAGGTCAGGTGACTTGCCTATGGTCACACAGATAGTAGGGGGCAGAACTGGGATTCAAACTTAGGTCCATGACTCCAAGGTTACCTTTCTTTCTACTGCACCACAACATTAGCATGAGCACCAATACCCTTGGTGTTTGCATGGCCGCTTAGCAATAAATTGACATTTATATAATTCATTTACTAAATGCTTTCCATTATCTTATCTGAGCCTTGGGAAATTCACCAAAAATGGTTTCCATGGCAATTATTGTCCCCATTTTACAGGTAAAGAAACTGAGGCTTAAGAAGATAAGTGTCTTGCCCATGGTAGGATTTAAACCTCAATTTTCCTGTTGCTGAATCCTGCACATGTCACTGCACCAAAGTTGTCTCTCTGCCCAGTACTCCCAACCCCTGGTATAATGTCCTGTTCTCTGGGTATCCCTGAGGGACCCTGAAATGCTTTATCTACCTGGGTCCTTATTAACTTCTCTGTCACCTCCTGGTAGCCAGGTAGCAACAGCAGGGATCTATCTCTATTTGCCTCTCACACTTGTCAACAGCACAGGTTCCAATTCTTGTGTAGTGAGTGACGTAATGTGTTGACAAATTCCTTTTTTTCCTGTCAAGAATTTAATGGGACTCTAAGGCGAAGTGACAGGTGGTTAAATAGCAGCATTTATAAGCATGTCAAAAAGATTTTCCTTTTTTTCCCCTCCTTTTTGCACCAAAACCTCCAGACCAATAAGAAAGCAGCTCCTATCTGCGGCACAGAGACAGAGGCAAATCTGCTTTGGATGAAGGCCCCAGACATATGAGAGATCAGTGCCCTCTCTGGCTCCTCCTGCCTTTGGACTCTCGAGCTTCCCATATTTGGAGGGGGAGCCTTGAACATAGGCTGCCTGTTTCATGTTTCAGGCAAATCCAGCTGTGGCTCAATCTCTGGGACAGACTCTGCATTTTAGAGTTACAACAGGTCATGATTTCATTCATTTGTTGGGCATTTTGGTAAATGCTGACAATGGTAACCTTGGGGAAACTTTCTCTTAGCATCCAGAAAGGAGACAGGATCAGAAGGGCTGGGGGCACAGGGCACAATGGCCTCGATGCTACTCCTAGGCAAACCTGCCAAGACCACATTTGTTGTAAGACATGTGGAAGCTTAGAGCAGGAAAATGTATGTTAGGGATAGAAAATAGTCCACATCATCCATGGGAGACAATCTCATAAAGTAGAAAGTGTGCTGGATGTGAAGTCCCACACCGTGGGTTTGAAGCCCAGCTCTATCTCTCACTAGCTTTGTGACCTTGGAATGAAGGAGGAAGGAAGGAAGGAGGGAAAGAAGGAAGGAAGGAAGGAGGGAAGGAAGGAAGGAAGGAAGGAAGGAAGGAAGGAAGGAAGGAAGGAAGGAAGGAAACAAGCATTTATTAAGCAAGCATCTACTATGTACTGGGCACAGTGCTGTCACTTTCATCTCAGTTTTCCCATCTATGAAAGGAAGAGGCGGGGCGGCTAGGTGGCTCAGTGAATAGAGCACTCACACTGGAGTCAGGAGGACCTGAGTTCAAATTCAGCCTCAGACGTTTAACACATACTAGCTGTATGACCTTGGGCAAGTCACTTAACCCCAACTGCCCTGCCTTCCTCCCTCCAAAAAAGAACCAAATAAATAAAAGGATGGGGTTGGACTTTATGACCTCTAAGGTCCTTTCAGGCTCTATAATCTATGTTCCTCCACCCTGTGATCCTGGGCAGCAGAGGGGGTATTGGAGTAAACTGAGCTGAGCTGAACCCAGGAGACACAGGAAAGTAGGCTCCTTCCCAGGGCACAGAAATTGCTACAAAGGCTTATATTGCACCTTTTCCATTTCCCAGGGTTACTATGAAATCACACTTCTGTATAAGTACTTCCATATAAGTTGCTCATTTCCCATGCCTCAGACATACTTCCTGTCTTCCAAGAATCCTTTCTTTTAAGGCTGTCTCCTCTGTGAAGCCTTTTCTGAGTAGCTACCCCCACCCCTAGTTGTTACTGGTTTCTTCCTCCTCAAATATCTTCAATTATTTGTGTACAAATTACAGCCATGCAGTTGAATATAAGCTCCTCTAGGACAGGAACTGACTGGTTTTTGGTTTTCTATCCCCAGCACTTTGCACGGTGCCTTATACACAGAAAGCACCTAATAAATGCTTGGATGGATTGATAGAACAAATCGATGAGATGCCTGTCTACCCCAAAAAAGTGGTCTGTAAATGTGGGATTTTGTGATTTACATTTTTTAGGACTAATATCTTTCCCAAAGTGGAATATTTCATTAACTGATCTTTTAAGTTATTTAATTTACACTTAAGTTTTATCGATGCCCTTTGTCTTTTACAAAACAGTTATTTCTCACTACAGCCCCTACCCTCCCACCCAGCTTATAACAAAGAAAACCATCTGTATAAAAACAAAATACAACCACCATTTTTGCCCTCACTTCTTCAAACAAGGGCAGAAAGTGTATGCTCTCTTTCCAGGGTCAAGGTAGGACCTTTCAATCAAGAAACCTTTAACTTCCTTTTAGCGTTCTTTCTGTTTACATTGTTATAATCTTTGTGAGCATTGTTTTCCTGGTTCTTCTTTGTTACTTCATACGTCTTCCATGTTTCTCTGAATTCTTCATGTTCATAATTTTTTACAGGAAAATACTATATTGCATCATATACCACAATTTGTCTGGCCATTTCCCCAATGGGTACTTGCTTTGTTTCTGATTCTTTGCCTACACACGCAAAAAAGTGCTCTTATGAGTATCTTGGTGTATGACCTCCTTGGGGCATACATATATAGCCAACTAACAATGGGATCTCTAGGTCAAAGATTAAAAATCTTTGTTCCTGTTCAAGAGAGCAGCCTCTGTGGGTTCCTCCTCTCAAAAAAAAAAAAAGAATTGCTGTGAGAACCTCCTTCAGGTTTTGGTTTGGTTTGGTTTTTTTGGGGGGGAGGGAGGGGGTTGCAGGAAGAAGAAACCAAACCTATGGTTTCACTAGTAGAGTAGCTATGGGAAACTTCCTCCGTCAATACAGATGGGCATCTGCTCTCCAGCTCATGGTCCTAGGGAGTCCTTTAGAGTGCTGAGACTGTAAGTGACTGGCCCAGGACCACAAGATATGAAAGTCAAGACTGGAACTCAGGTCTCCCAGCTCTCTAGCTTATTCTGACTTTTCAATGTGACTAATTGTAATTTTGTTTTCTAGATTCATTCAACCAGCCTTAAAGGGGAGGGGAGTAGGGGTAATATTCAATATGTGCTCTGCTTAGTTGGCACCTTCTCATTCCCCATCTTCAAATCAGATCAATAAATATTTTTGAAGTGTCTCTATGGATCATTATCATTGAGAACCACAAGCATTCGGGGTTTGGCATGAGGACTAACTCCTGTCTGTGTGTTCCTGGTTGAATAGAGGCCCTGGAAGAGGGGAGACCCCTGAGAGAATGGAGAGACTGGGAAAGTGATGATGCCTCTGGTGGGATAGGGAGAAGTGCAGAGGCCCTTGGGAGCACAAAGCCTGGGGGAGTGGTGATGCCTGGGGTGAGGTTGGGGACCTCAGTGGAGGATGTAAAGGCCTCTGGGATGATAGAGAGTCTGGGGAAGTGGCGATGATTGAGGGAAGGGAGCTGGAGTAGAGACCTCTTGGCTATCACAAACTCCGGGGAATATAGTGATGCTTAGAGTTTCTGTGATTATTTGGGAAACAGAAAGGAGCTTGTAGATAAGTTCTGGCTCCAGATAAACAGTTAAGATGTGGTCTAGCAGTGAACCTTGGGGGATTTCTGCCCTCAAGCAGCTCTCTGTCAGAGGGAGATGGGGTGTCCATAGAACCAGATATAGAACCATCCAGAAAGGACGCCACCATTTGGTTTTCATGCAGGAAAACCCAGATGCAGCTATACCTTATTCTGACCTGTAAACACCATTCACTATTTCTTCATGGGGATGTGAGAATCCCTATAAGCAGCTAAGGAAGCTATGTTGCGTTCCTAGACTCAGCACAAGGGAAGAATGGACAGTTCCATTATTCTCTGCCCTGGCCAGAAACCTTCGGCAGCCCAGAGGGGATATATATGAACACTGGGACATTCTGTTGATCCTCCAAACCACTCCACGTAGGCATTTGCCTCTTCTAATGGGGAAAAATTAACCTCTGCTCTGATCAAAAATTTAAAGCTGGCAGGCACCTTAAAATTCATCTAGGCAGCTGGGTGATGCAGTATATTAGAGTGCCAGGCCTGGAGTCTGCAAGACTCATCTTCCTAAGTTCCTGGCCTCAGACATTTTCTAGCTGTGTGACCTTGGGCAAGTCACTTCACCCTGTTTGCCTCAGTTTCCTCATCTGTAAAATGAGCTGGAGAAGGAAATGACAAACCACATTTTTTTTGCCAAGAAAACCCCAAATGGGGTCACAAAGAGTCAGACATGACTGAAACAACCCAACAAAAACTTCTTCATGTTACGAAAGAGGAAACCGAGATCAGAAAAGTGAAGTGACTTTGCCCAAGATCACTCAGGTAGAGAGGGAGAGATTAGGATGTACACCCAGGTCCCTCTGACTCTAAATCTAATGTTCACTGTTTAAGACCAGGGATTCCCCTGACTTTTAACAACAGAGAGAACATGTCATAAAGTTAGAACCAAAGAACTACATAAACTCAAAGCTGGGAAGGACCCTAGAGGTTATTGAACCCCACTCTCTCATTTTACAGATGAGGCGGCTATGGCCAGGAGAAAAGTGCTTGGTCCGAGGTCAGACTGTTGTCCATCATTACATGCCTTTTATATTCACGTATTCTCTTTATTGGCTAATCAAGAGCCTAGGAAGCAACAATAGACCAAGTTAGAGACTGAAAACCCCACCAGAGAACCATGTAATTGAGAAGTCCCGGAAACTGGAGATGAGATGCAAGAGGATCAAGAATCTTGATATTTGCATATGCAATTTGGAGATCCCCAGAATGTCCAATTCAAATGCAAAACTCACATCTCATGAATAAATCATGAGCAGTGACTTGTTCCTTCTCCCAGACCCACCCCAATTAGAGTTTCTCCCCCTCCTTGAGTAAGCACCAGTCTGTCAAGCTCATAATTTGCATCAGGCCGAGGCAGGTAAAGGTGAGTTCTTCCAGAGTTTAACACAGCAGCTCTCTCAGCTGCACTAGTTATGACATCACAGCTGGAAACAGAGAGTCGAATTTACAGCTCAGAACTGGTGGCACTACATCTGAACTCTCCCAAATGGAAATGAAATGGCAGCAGCCTTTCTCTGCCTGTTAGGAGCTGGCTCTCAGGGCAATGAGACTTAATCCACCCCCACAGTGTGTGCCACTCTGGGCAGGACTTTTGGCTTCCACAGGGTTTGTATACACTGCTGATGCCAGAGGCTGCTGCTGGTGGTGCTATGGGAGAAATATCTCCTCTCTGAGTGCATGTGGTAGATAATTGCTACCAAAATGTATATTTACCACAATGCAGAAATCATAGAAGGAAAAATCTAGGTTTTATTATTTGTTCAAGCATAGGTTCAGGCCTTAGAGAAAAGCTAAAGCCCAGTAGGATCCTCCCAAGTCCTCTTATAGGCAAAATTACATCAGAGTGACAGAGAAATCATTCCTTTGCGTACTGCAGTCTTGTACATTCATCTTAGGCCTTAACAGTTCAAGAGAACATAAATTCATAATCCCATACTTCGGTCAATATTATAAAAGTTGAACAAACTTAGTTAAACTGAGGCACAATCTCATATATCTCCTAAGGAAACAAATCTCAGTAAACCAACTCTATAGGTAAACTAAGTCAGGTTACAGAGTAAACTGCATTTAGAGGGTTCACAAAAAAGTTGATTGAGGAGGATTTCCAGGTCTCCAAGGAGTTGGGGACGTTAAGATCTTCCCTAACTTCTTATCTAAGGAATGTTTCAAGCTCAAGGTAAATTTTCACATCCAATGGGGCAGGTTTTGGTCAATTCAACAGCCTGTCAACAAGGAGAAATTACTCTGATCATTCCTTAACATTGTTGTACCACTGATATTTGATTAATGAGTAAAAAATCAGAAATTCCTGTTACATCGGCTATTTTGACTCACTTTCTACACTGGGGCCTCTGAGGCCTGAGGTCCCCACCAGAAGTGCCCAATAGAAGACCCTACTAGGACATAGGTAGAGTTAGAAGATAATGAGACAAGTATAGGGCAGTTACTATATCCTCAGCACTGAGAAACCCAAGCAAAAAATAAAATTTTTTAAGAACCCCATGTTCCTTATCCTTGAGGAATTAACAATCCATCTCCTCTCTTTCCCTCCAACCTTTCTCTAATTTTTAATTTAGATTTCATTTATTTTTAATTAACAAAAATCTATTTTCTTTTCCCCCTTTATCTCTCCCTTGGAAAAAATGGGGGAAAATAAGTCCTTGTAACACATAGGCATAGTCAAGTAAAGCAAATTCCTGCATTGGCCATGACCAAAAACATGTGTCTCATTCTACACCTTGAGTCCAGAAGATGGGGAGCAGAGAATCGTGACTGGTCATTGCATTGATCAGAATGTTAAGTCTTTCAAAGTTGTTTGTCTTCACACTGATGTTGTTATACTACAGGTTGTTCTATAGCTGGTTCTACTCTTTTCTTCCCTTCCTTTTTTCCTTTCTTCCTTCCTCAGTTTCTTTCCTCACTCCTTCTTTCTTTCCTTCCTTCCTTCTTCCCTCTATTCCTTCCTTATTTCCTCACTCCATTCTTTCCTTCCTTAATTCAATAAATATTCATCAAATATTTTACAGAAGAGGAAACTGAGGCAAGAGGAGTTAAATGATTTGCCCAAGGTCACAGAGATAGTAGAAGGCACAGCCTTTACAGGCACAGCTAGAATTTGAACCTGGGTTGTCTGAGTAACTAAACATTTATCTAGCACCTACTACATACAAAGCATTGGTTGGGGAGATGAAATTTGAACATAGTAAACAATTTTTTTTTTTAAAGCAAGACATGATAGAATCACTTGAGAGATTATGGTATGCTCACCAAGCAGTTTCAAGTAGATAGCAAGAGGGAATGAAAAATGCATTGGATTTGGAATCAGAGTACCTGAGTTCAAATCCAGACTCTGCCAACTTCTTGCCTGCGTAACTGGGCAAGTAACTTTACCTCTCTAGTTAAGTTTCCTCCCAGTTTATTCATTGGTTAAATGGAAGGGTTGGAATAAATAGAACAAAATAGTCAGCTTCCCCACCCTCTTCGGCTGTGAGAACACAGGATTACTTAGGACTAGAAGGGACCTTAGATCCATCTAGTCCCACCCTTTCATGTTAATACCCACAGCTGGTGACTAGCACCCTGGTCCAAATCCAAGTCCCCTTTGGGGTCCAGTCTTATCACTACCAGCTAGATCAGGACTGACCTGAAGTATGGCTGAGTTAAAGCCCAGACTGACCTCTCTCACTTCTCTCAGGACATCTCTCCTAAACAGAAAACTAATGATCCCAGCCTCCCACTTTGATTCCCAGAATTTATGGGTTGAAGCCATAGCATAGAATGTACATTAAAGCAATGGTGTCAAATTCAAACAGAAATGGGAGCCACTAAATGATAAAGAAGATTCTTTGTGGCTGCATATTGACTTAGAAAACCACATATTAACATCATCTATGTTTTACTGTATTTTTATTTTGTTAAATACTACCCAATTAAATTTTAAGCTGATTCCTTCCACTGGGGAACGCTGCCCACTGCAAGCCTGGAAGCATATTTGGCACCTCTGCTTGAAGGAGTTCTGAAGCCAGGAGACCTAGGTTTGAGCTCACCCTCTACCAGTGACTGTCTGTGGCCTTGGAGTACTCTCTTTATCTTGGTCTCTGCAAAATAGATCCCCTACAGACCTCAGCTGGCTTTTGGGAGGATCCAGTGTAATGGGAATGAAATACCTGTGTTAGCTATAAAGGCCAAAGAGATGAGAGGGATTTAAGTGTATGTGGATGTGTGTGGATGTGTTTGTGTGTGTGTGTGTGTGTGTGTGTGTCTGCATGTGCACACCTGTACATGCTCAAGTAGATCCAAGAGTGATTTCAGGGGCCCTCTGACTTCCCCTCCCCCCACCCCAAATCACTTAACTTGTTTGTAATGAACTGGGAGCCCACCGTTAAAATGCAAGAGAACTATCATTGGAGCCATCTGTCGGGTGATTACATATTGACTGACTGCCCACCAAAAACAAGGTATTGTGAGACCGGGAAAATTTGATCTGTAGAGCAAGTAATGTCTTCTCTCCACTATTACTACTACTACGACTACTGAACCCAGATGGCTCTGGAGGAGAAAGAGAGGCTGGTGACTTTGCACAGCTCTCCTCACTTAAATCCAATTCTCTTTCCAGTCATGGCATCACCTTCCTAACATCACCGTCATCTTTGAGAACAGAGGACAAAACCAACAGCAACAACGACTTTATTGCACTAGTATTAGTACTATTACTATTACTACTATTGACAGTGATAATAACTGATATTTAAACAGACAAAGCACTTTACAGACGTTGTCTTACTTACTCCTCAAACTACCCAGTGAGGTAGGTACTACTCACATTATTACTCCCATTTCAAATATGAGGAAACAAATCAAACTAAGAAAGATTAAGTTATTTATTCATAATCATATAACTAGCAAGTATCTGAGGAAGAATTAAACAACACTAACTCTTCATGGAATCCTAAAGATTCCTTTAGGATAGGGTCGGTTTCATTTTTGACTTTGTATTCACCTAGGTGGCGCAGTGGATATAGCACTGGGCCTGGAGTCAAGAAGATTCATCTTCTGAGTTCAAATCCAGCCTCAGACACTTACTAGCTGTGTGACCCTGGGCAAGTCACTTCACCCTGTTTGCCTCAGTTTTCTCATCTGTAAAATGAGCTAGAGAAGAAAATGGCAAACCACTCCAGTATCTTTGCCAAGAAATACAGATGGGGTCACAAAGAGTGAGACACAACTGGACAACATAACAATGTTCCCAGCACTTAATAAAATACACAGGGTAGCCCCAAAATTATAGTGCAATTTTAAATGATCAAACCTTATTATTAATCTCATTGGGTAAATGGCAGGGTTGGAATAGATAGGCTGGAATAGTCACTCCCACCTATCACAACTCAGATTTTGGGAACACCCTGCATTTTTGTAGTACGATCAGATATTGTGCTGGTCTGGAACCACTAAGAACTGGGTTCAGATCTTGCCTCTGACACATACTAGCTGTGTCACCATGGGCAATTCACTTAATTCTCTCTGAGCCTCAGTGGCTTTCTTTATGAAATATGGACAATACCTACCTCACAGGTCTACAGTGAAGATCAAATTGAAAATCTCTGCAAACTGTGAAGTGCTATGTAAATGTCACCTATCATTAGTAATGATATGTATGGGAGGGGGATTGGCCAACGGGTGCCCAGTCTTCAGGACCTGTGTAGGGGAACCTCTACCCTTGGGTCTATCTCCAACCCAAGCAGATTTAGTGAGACTGCTTCCGGAAGCGTGTGATGAGGGGTAACAGAGCGTCCCTGTGCCTAGGCTGGAGCATGCGCTGGTGTTCTGACACAGCTTTCTGTCCCGTTACTGTGTGGAGAAGTCTTTGAATTGGCTGTCGAGGTTAGGAAACAGCATGAGTACAAAAGGCTCCAACAGAAGAACTCAATCCCTCTCTTTCTTCCTTTGTGGTGAGCAAGAGAGACGCTTCTGTAAGCCTCCAAGGGGGAAAAGACGGAGCCTCGGTGCTCTACTCTCCCCCACCCCACCCCAAACCCACATGTGGCCTTGGACACATGACACTCATGGTGCTCTCTTTCCACTCTCTTGTATTTATTCTTTCCTGCTTTTAAGTGAATGAGTGTTAAAAGGGAAATCGACCGGGCTGTAACCCTGTGTTCTTGGATAGATCAAAAGTGCCATTAGAGGGCCAGAGGCTGAGCCACCCTAGGGAACAACTTGCTTGACCCAGCTCAGCAGTGGATCAACCCAGCAGCTGAGATTTCATGTTCTGCCTGCAAGCAAGGAAGTGCCTGTCTGTCAGCTATGGCATACCCAGAAGGGAACTCGGAGGTGGGAGGAATGTTTATATTGGCCCACTTTAAGCTTAAGCTCTTTCAAGGCGGTTGAATAAGCCTCCTGCTTGAGAGGGGAGGAGGATATGTTTGTATTACCTCTTTTGCTGGATCTTGTCAGTAAGTTAATTTATAAAAGTTAATTGATATTAAGGGTAGCTGGGTGGTACAGTAGATAGAACCACTATGCCTAGAGTCAGGAAGACTTGAGTTCTTGGGCTTAGATACTTGCTAGCTGTGTGACTCTGGGCAAGTCACTTAACCCTCTTTGCCTTAGTTTCCTCATTTATAAAATGAGCTGGAGAAAGAAATGGCAAACCACTCCAGTATATTTGTCACAAAAAAAAAATTCAAAATGAGTTGCTAAAAGTCAGATATGACTGAACAATGACAAACAACAATTGCTATTAATTGGTTATCAATGATATTGAAGAGATATTTAGGTGTTAAATGATATTAGGGTACCAATCACTGGTAATGATATTAAGGGGAATATGCTAGAGGAGGACCTGAACCAATAGCAATAGAAGACCCCCAACATCCCTCAGAGGTATCCCTAGAACCATGACAGGAAGATGTAGCCGTGAGGACCCAATCTGCTATTGAGGGGGAGGGGCAGGGTTGGGAGAATAAATGCAGAGTCTTGCTACTAATGTGATAACAGTTATTAATATGATTATTAGAATTAATCTAACACACACCCTCCTCAAATTCAAGGATTTCCTTCTCGCCTCTGCAAGCACTGTTTACTAGAGAGCACTAGATCAGCCTTGAGGGACCTCGCTTCTGGTATCTCTGCCGCTGGCGCCCAGGTGAAGCACGAGGGCAAGTGCTTTCTCCTCTTTGAAGCAGGCGGACTCTGATTTCTAAGGACCCTTCCAGTGTTACCATCCTCATCTGCAAGTAGCTAGGAATAGTGGACAGGGTGAACTTGGAGTGGGGACGGACTAGGGCTCAGATCTTGGTTCTGATAAGTGCTAACTATATAATAAGCCCAGGCAATTCACTAAACCTCACTTCCGCTCTGTTTACTCACGTTTAAATTAAGGGATTGAACTAGATGGCTTCTGAGTACTCTCCCAATTCCAAATATCTCGTCCTATTATTAGTCAGTCTATAAACATTTATTAAGCACCTACTGCATGCCAGGCACTGTACTAAGCACTAAGGATACAAAAAGAGCCAAAAGATAATCCCTATCCTCAAGGAGTTGACAGTCTAATGGGGGAGCCAAGAAGCAAACACGCACCCAAATAAACACACGCGGGAATCACGGGAAATCATTAAAAGACGAGAAGCCCTAGAATCGAAAGGCGCTATTGACGCCACCACTATTATTCACATTTGTCTGGGGCTTTCAGGCTGACAACTCATTTTCTTCACAACAGCTCTGAGACATGGGAAGCGCAAATGTTTTCTCTCATTTTACACTGATTTCGGGTCTGGGAAATCGGAAGCAGCACAGTCCCAGAAGCTCTATGTAGAAGAGGGGAGACCGTGAGTTCTCTTAGTGATAGAAACCAGCTAATCTTATTTTGGGGATGACTTTGCGGCCATAAGATCTTTCTATGGGATGTCAAGGGGAGCTGGACACAAGTGAACTGACATCATTCCACTTCCCATTCAGGAGTACTGGCCTGTTGCAAAAATAATAGGAACCTCAGAGATGATCTATGCCAGTGGTTCTCAATCTTTCTAACGCCAGACCCTTTAATCCTCATATGTGGGTGTATCTGGGCATTATCTGTGCATATCTGCATGTGGGTGGACCACCTGGAGATGATAGAGAAGCATTGTGTCAGTTCCTAAGGCCATTAGAAATACATGTTTTCCGATGGTTTTAGGTGATCTCTGTGAAAGGGTCGTTCGACCCCTAAAGGGGTCACGACCCACAGGTTGAGAACCACTGATCTATGCTAATCCCTGCCTAAAGCACAAATTCCTTCTAGAACCTTCCTGAAAAGTGTCTATCCCAGTGGTTCTCAACCTTGCTAATGCCGTGACCCTTTAGTACAGTTCCTCATGTTGTGGTGACTCCCAACCATAAAATTATTTTTGTTGCTACTTCATAATTGTAATTTTGCTGCTGTTATGAATCTATCTGATATGCAGGATGTATTTTCATTGTTACAAATTGAACATAACCCACAGGTTGAGAACCACTAGTCTATCCAAACTCTGATAGAATTTTTTCAGTGAAAAGGAACCCATTAGCTACCAAGTCAATCCCTGCCACTTTGGGACAGACCTAATTATCAGCAAATATCTTTTCATATAGAACTGAAAGTCTGCTTCTTGGTCCACAACTCCTAGTTTTGCTCTTTAGGCTAAGTAGAATCAATTTCACCCTTCTCCTGCTGGTGCCAACTACGCCTCCCAAGTGGCAAAGTTCCAGACCCTAGGTCATACTTATTAGTAACAATTCACTCCATCCAGTCAGCCCCGGTTCACCTGATCTTGCTTCACCAACATCTTCCTGCCATGCTTCTGGGTATCCCTTTGTCACCCCCATTCATACACCTCTTGCTTTAGGAACATTGATCAGATCATCACTTACATGGTGTTTGCTCTATGGTTCAATTCACAATCTCTGGGATTTCTTCCCTGGCCACCATTCCCCTATATGTTGTCTTTCACTATTAGAATCTAAGCTCCTTGAGGACAGGAACTCTTTTGTATTTGTATCCCTAGTACAAAGATGTATCAGCTCAAAACTCATTTTTAATTCTTTCATCCTTGGTATATAGTAACACATTTAAAAAAAAAATTCATTCTACATTCTCTCCTAAGTCTTTTTTCCAGGCTAAACATCCCCAGTTCCTTTAGCTAATGGTATATCTTTTAGTTCCCTCATCATCCTGGTTGGCCTCCTCTAAATATGCTTATCAACATCTTACTTAAAATGTGAACACCAGAATAGGACACAGCATTCCAGTTATTGTCTGACTAGAGTATGACTTTCCTCATTCTGAACTATATACTCCTATTCATGCAATCTAAGGTCACATTTTTTTTTCACTGAAATCCTCTTCTGAGCCTTTATCATTATGTGGAGGGGACTCTACATTCTCGAAAGCTCTGATGGCAGAAGACAAATGCTGGGATATCTTGTCAATCTATAAACGCTTCAGAGATTGCCCTAACAAAAAGACTGTGTATATCACCCAGAGGAAGATTTGGCGAATTTATATGTAAAGTCATATAGGTCTTTACCCATGGAAAGAGCACCCATGCTGATGGAATCATAGATTTTTGGAAGGATTAAAGAAGTATCCTTATTGTTATTTTTTATACCATTATTTTATCAACTCTATAATTTCACTGATGTAGGCACTCCCTTCTGAAATGTAGATCACATCCCATTCATTATCTTGTGTGATCCTTGACTATATCATTGAGGAAAACCAGCCTCCATGCAAAGTGCTGGAGGTGTTCTTATTCTCTGGACAATTGATGCCAGTGGTTGCCAATACAACCTGTGAACTGTCCATCCATCATCCCTCTCTCTTGCTATGTGACTGATCCATCTTTTTTCTGGGTTATACATTTCTTGATGAAGTCCTTATATTGACTCTTCAATTCAGTTTCTTGTTTATAGTGTGTTACTGGCTGTTTATGACTAATGTGGATTTCTCCATTGCCCTTTGGGTGACAGTCAACCATCCCTGCTTTCTAACTGTACTTTTATCCATTTTACATCTTTCTATTTTATCCACAAGGATATCATCGATTAGTCAATTAATCAGTAACATTTATCAAGAGCCTACTATGTGCCAGACACTCATAAGAGATTTTATATAATGACTTGCAAAGATTCATGTATATCATGTTTACAATACTTTTTGATCTACTAGCCTAGGAACTATGTCACAAAAGGAATCAAGGTCAGTCTGCCGTGGCTTGTTCTTAATGAAGCCATGCTGGCTTATAGTGATTGGTGTTTCTCTTTTTAAGTGTTCAGAAACCACCCCTTTGAATAATCAATAGATCCTAGAAGTTAGCCAGAAATCTATATCAACCTAAACTATGTAGACTAGTGAGTGAGTCTACAGTCCGAATTACCTAACATGTAAGCTCCTTAACATCAGGAACTATGTAATTTTTGCCATTATCTCCCCAGTGCCTAACATAGTACCTTTCATATGATAGGATCTTAATAAATAGTTGTTGAATCTATTTCTCCACCACCACCTTTTTTGGGAATAGGGTCAGTGTTTCTGGTTCTTTGATCAGTTGAAGAACTGTATCATTAATTTCTCCCTTCTCTTCCTATTCTATATAACTTAATTCCATCCCACCCAAAAACCCTAGGGCAGAAACAATTTTGTCTCCTGTTCAGGAAGAAGTGAAGAGAGAGAAGCAAGGAATACTAGTCCATCTTTAGAGCAAGAGACAGCATGGAAAGACTGCTGGGTTTGGAGTCAGAGGACCAGGTTCCAATCTTTACTGCTAATTATTTCCCATGTGACTCTGAGCAAGTCCCTTAACTTCTGAGGGCTCAGTTTTCCTCCTCTGTAAAATGATGGAGTTGGTTAGGCTAGATGATCTGGGAGGCTCCTTCCAGTTCTAAATCTGCAGTGCTCCAGTGGCTGGACAGCTGACCAAGTGGCATCACTAATCGTATCAAACCAGGAGCCCTTCTCTGATCTGGAGCTGCCCATAGAGTTTCTCAAATCCATAAAGCTTTCAGCAGCAGTCTTCATCTGTGTCCTCCTAATAGAGGGTTAATTTCCTTGTGTATGCAAAATGCCCTCATGAGAATGGAATGTGTAGTGTTGGTAAGTGGTTGCGACCAGAATCCTTTGAGGGGGTACTGACTACTGAATGTTAACGATCAGTATTATTAAAGAACAATTGATGGCCTGTAACTAAACAACAGAAACTAATTACTGGAAAACTTTTATTGTCCTTTAATTACTGGGCCTCTTTGTCAATTAGCAAAAGAGAAAGGGACTCTCTTTTATAGCAACCATAAATTTTCCTGAACTGCTCTGATCAGCAGCTGAAAGAGTCCCAGCTATTTAATGTAGAATATTAAAGCACGATGTTAAATGCCTACTAAATTAGGGTGATTTAGCAAAGCGGCGTTGGAGGAACTTGCTCCCATTTTGCTCCTGTTAGAGCTCTGGCTTTGAGTGAATTTTCTAAGTTTTTTCTCCCACCCTGGAGAAGGTGAGATTGAGAATTGGAGGAGACTTTCTGGGATCATTTAGTTCAACTTCCCTTTTCAAAGGGGAAGAAAATGAGACCCAGAAGAGTTAAATGATTTGTCCAAAGTCACATAGGTAAATAAAAGGTGGGAATTTGAATCCAGGTCTTTCTGAACCCCAAATCTATGCTCTTTAACCATTTTCAGATTGTCGGCATGAACTCCAATTAAGGATTTGTTTTTCAGTAAAGCTATGTAAGTAGGGGAACAGAAGAAGGGAAGGGGGCGCAGTTCAGGCATGGGGAGGCCAGCCTTTGCAAAAGTCCCAGGATAGAAGGTAGAAGGGCAGCTAGGGGGTATGGTGGATAGAGAACTGCACCTGGAGTCAGGGTGTCCTGAGTTCAAATCCGACCACAGAGACTTACTAGCTGTGTGACCTTGGGCAAGTCACTTAAACCTGTTTGCCTCAGTTTCCTCATCAGTAAAATAAGCTGGGGAAGGATATGGTAAACCACTCCAATATCTTTGCCAAGAAAACCCCAAATAGGGCAACAACTAAACAACAAAAGGAGACAGAAAGTCCTATTTTTACTTTTTTTTTTTTTTGCTTTTGCTTTTTGGAGGGGGGAAGGTAGGGCAATTGGGGTTAAGTGACTTGTCCAAGGTCACATAGCTAGCAAGTGTTACACGTCTGAGGCTGGATTTGAACTCAGGTCCTCCTGACTCCAGGGCTGGTGCTCTATTCACTGCGCCACCTAGCCACCCCAAAAGTTCTGTTTTTAAGTGATTAAACTGCAGGACTAAAAAAAACAAAAACCAAAAAACCAAAACAACAACAGATCAGTCTAGACATCGCATGCTATAATGTGCAAGAATCAAGGTTTCAGGGCCTAGAGCTCGTTTGTATAAAGGCAAATTTTGCTGCCGTGGGTCACAGCAGTATTTGCAACGGCTGGCGAGGGTTGTAAACCAAGAAGAGTTCGTTTGCCTCATCCTTTTCTGGGAAATAGAGGACAGCTTCATACGGACCTCAACTAGAGTAGGGGATAGTGGATAAAGTACTGGAATTTGAGCCAAGAAGGCCAGAGCTGGAATCCTGTCTCAGACACTTGACTTACTAGCTGTGTGACCCTGGGCAAGTCACTTAACCACTCCTAGACACACTGTTCTCATCTATAAAATGGGAAGAATAATAGCACCTATCTCACCAGATTATTGTAAGGATCTAATAAAATGATGGATAGATAGACAGATGATAGCTGGATAGAAAGATAGATAAAGGGATGGATGGATGGATGAATAGAGTTTTGCAAATCTTGAAATGCTACATAAATGTTAACTTTTATTATTATTGCTACGTTTAGTTCAGGAAACATTTTAGCGAGCTTGCAATAATGCATCCTTTCCTCAGCTGTCAAAGTGATTTTCCTAAGATGTTTATCTGACATATTCCATGGTTGTTCAATAAAGTCCAGAATCTCCTTATTCCCTCTGGGATCTGATATAAAATCTTTTTCTTGGCATTTAAAGACCTTCTCACCTGGCTCCATCCTGCCTCTCCGGTCTTTTCCACTGACCTACTTGCCATTCCTCTCACAGGATTTTCCATTTCCTTTTGTTGTTTAGTTGTTTTTCAATCATGTCTGACTCTTCGTGACCTCATTTGGGGTTTTCTTGGCAGAAACACTGGAGTGGTTTGATATTTCCTTCTCCAGCTCATTTTATAGATGAGGAAACTGAGGCAAACAGGGTGAAGTGACTTGCCTGGGCTCATAGCTGGTAAGTGTCTGAAGCTGGATTTGAACTCACAAAGAGGAGTCTTCTTGACTCAATGGCCTGAACTCTATCACACATACATAAACATCTGCTTTGGCTGGGCAGACAGAGTTTAAGTGACTTGCCTGGGGTCACTCAGCTAGTGTCTGTGATTACATTTGAACTCAGATTTTCCTGACTCCAGGCCCAGGGATCTATCCACTGTTCCACTTAGCCGCCCTTCTATCCACTATCTCGGTGTTTTTGCAAAGGCTGGCCCCCATACCTAGACTGCCCTCCCTCTGTCCCTTCATCTGTCCCCCTACTTACATAGCTTTCTTCAAGATTCAGCTCAAATCAACCGCTTTGTACAGGACACCTTTCCCAGCCCCTTCCTCTAAGATTACCTTATATTTGCACTGTACATATCTTGTATGTTTTATGGTTCCAGAGGAGAAAGTGAGGCTGATGACATTGCACAGCCCTCACTCACTCCAATCAGTCAAGTGCAAGTCATGTCATCATTTCCCTGAAGTCATGGTCCTCTTAGAAAATGAAGGACAAACACAACCTGTGAGTAACTGGAGCTGCCTGAATGGGGACCCAGCCAGTTGATTAATTCAACTCTTTTTCTCCCTCCTCCTCTCCTTCTTCCTTTCCCTCTCCCTCTCCTCTCCAAAGGGAGGCAAATTTTGATGGCCAGAAACTGCCCACTTAACTTGGGGTTTAGTGGCTAGATTCCTTCCTTTCTTCCTGTCTTTCTCTCTTCCTTCTTTCCTTCCTTCCTCTCTCTCTCTCTCTCTCTCTCTCTCTCTCTCTCTCTCTCTCTCTCTCTGTCTGTCTGTCTCTCTCTCTCACTCTCTTCCCAAAGACCAAACCTTAAACCCATCTCACTCTGGAGCTTAGAGATTGGACCACACCACTTAATGGCTATAGTTTCCGCCCTCCTCAGAATCAACATCAATAGTAACTGTTTCTTATACAAAATGATGCTAAGTGAGAAGAGCAGAACCATTGTACACAATGACAGACACAATGTATATGTGACGACCAACCTTGATAAACTGGACTCTTCTCAGCAACGCACAGCTAAAAGACAACTCTACAAGCCTCAGGATGGAAGGAGATGTCTACATTCAGAGAAAGATCTAGAAAGACCAGAGTTTAAATGGAGACTGAAGCAATCTACATACTCTCATTCTTTTCCATGTTTGGTTTTCTTTCTTCTTTCCCATTGTTCACTCCATTGGTTACAAACCTTCTATACAACCAAACTAATGTCCAATGTGAAAGTATTTGCAGATCCTATACTTCATTGCACGCTGCCATGGGGAGGGGTGGGGAGGGAGGGGAGAAAATTTGAAACTCAAGGGATTGTGGAACTGAATCTTGTAAACTAAAAGTAAATAAACAAATCAATTTTTAAAAATAGTAACTATTTCTCTTTCAACCACCAACCCTGAGGGTCTCCCCCTCCCAGTTTAATTTTTTTTTTAATTAAAGGTAGAATTCCTTGACTCACTTCTTTTTTGCTTTTTGGAGGGGCAGTTGGGGTTAAGTGATTTGCCCAAGGTCACACAGCTAGTTTTGTCTTAAGTGTTTGAAGTTGGATTTGAATTCAGGTCCTCCTGACTCCAGGGCCGGTGCTTGATTCACTGCGCCACCTAGCAGCACCCCATTTACTCACTTCTTAAAGAGACCTATTCACTGAATGGGTGTTACCTCATTCAAAGTGAGAAACAAAAAAGACCTTAGCCTAAAAGGAGCAGGGTCTTCCATTGCATCCTGTGCCATCTCCAGTTGCCCTGATCTATATCTGGCCACTGGACCCAGATGGTTCTGGAGGAGAAAGTGAGGCTGGTGATGTTGTACAGCCCTCCCTCCCTCCAATCAAAGTCAGTTGCAAGTCATGTCATCATCTCCCTGATGCCACGATCGTCTTCCCAGAAGGAAGGACAAGGACAACAATCTTGCATGCTCATAGTTGTTAGGGTGCCATCTCCCCCAGTGGACTATGAGCTCCTTGAGAGCAGGGACCATGCTTTTGTCTTTTTCCAGCACGTAGCAAGGTGCCTAGTACATAGTAAACACTTAATAACACTTGTTGACTGTTTTTTAAAATTGTTTTATTTTATTTTCAGAGATATGCCTTCTCCCTCTCCTTCCCATCAAGAAAAAAAGAAACGAAATCTTTGTTACACAACATTGGCTGTGTCCAAAAAAATGTCTCCATCTGTATTGGCTGCTCATGACCTCTGCATCAGGAAGTGAGCAGCATGTTTCACCATTCAGCTGATGGATGGTTGACCCTGAGATGCTGAAGAGCAACAAGATGATCAGGAATGGAAGGAAAGTAGAAACCAAGACATATGAGGGAACTGGGAATGGTTGATCCAGAGAAAGGGACGGTGAGGTATTAGGATGGAGAGAAGATTGGGGGTTAGATGGTAAATATTTAATAACCAGTTCTCACATATACATGCACACACATACATACACAACATGTTTTTAAATTTAATCTGCCTTATTAACATTTTGTCAACATTTTCTTAAGTCTAGAAATTTGAAAAAAGAAACAATAAGCCAATCTCCGATTTGTAGCATTTACCACAGGCTCTTGAACCAGTAGAAGCTAGTTCCAGTACACCCCTGGGACAAGGAAGGGACATCAAAGCATTGTGTTCAAGAATCAGAAAGGTTAGAAGAAAATGGATTAGAAAGATTGTGCTTGGTCTCAGGGGAACTAATATGGAAAGGCTAAAGTTTGACAGATTTTAACTCCACATTGAATAAAAATTTCCTAACAATTGTTGCTCATCCTTCATCTGTAAGAGGACCAATGATATCACAGGGTGATGCCTTGACTCATGAGTGAATTGGATTTAAGTCAGACAGAGTCGCACAAATTCGTCAGCTTCACTCTCTCTTCCAGTGTCATACAAGCCCAGTGACTTGACAAAAGTCAGGACAACTGGCGATGGCCCTGGATACATGAGATGACTTTGGCATCTCTGATGTCTGCACAAGTTCTAAGTGCTCTGCAGTGCCTGGTTCAGTCAACTTCATGGTCATTGGAACAAATTGTTCCTGTCCACCCATTCTGCCAGGGGAAGCCTTCACATGCTTGGAGTAGACACCCTCCTAACTCACCAAAGAGTTTGAGACCCCTCAGTTACCCTTGACCTGATTTAGCCTGTCTGCCAAGACAGTTTTACCAAGGTGTGGCTATTGTACATGCTACGGCTTCTTGGAACCACAGGTGAGAGTTGGGTGACAGGTGGGCACCAAAGGTAGATGAGCAGCCCTGAAAAGGGCTTGGCAAGCCCTCACACCAGAGGTTCTAGTCCTCCCTGAACACCCCAAACACTCCTCCTGACAGTAACAGTGGTCCAGAAGTGGAACAGGCCATCTTGGTAGGTAGTGAGCTCCCCATTATTCAAGATCTTCATGAAGGGGCTGGATGACCCTTTTGAGGCCCTTTGAGGCCTTTCAACTCTAAGTACGTAGACCTAGAAGGACTTTGGAGTTTATCTAGTCCAGATTCCTCATTTTATGGATGAGGTCTGGGAAAATGAAATGGTTTGTCCAATGTTAGACTAGTAACAAGGAGCGGAAGCAGGCTCCTCTCTTGGGCCCTTTCACTCCAAATCCAATATTTTTTCCATCACCCCACACTGCTCTGTTTGACTTCTATTTCCCTTCCATCCTTTCTGCCACAGTCAGCAGAACCCAAGGAGCTCAGCCCCTGTAGCTATCTGTTTCAAAAAATGTGCTACATCTCCTAATATGACAGTAAATTACGATAGCTTCTTAACTGGTCTTTCCAGTAGTCCTTTCCCTGCCAATTCATCACATGCTGCCAAAGGAACAGTTCTGAATAAATCAGGCCTTTGCTCAAAAATCTTCAATGGCTCCCTAGTGCCCTCAAGAAAAAGTTCAAACTCCTTAGCCTGGCAATCAAAGCTCTCCATTATCCATCCCCAAACTATCTTTCTCATTTCTGCCACGGTGTTCCCACTCACCTACTCTATTGTTAAGCCTGAGAATCCTGGGAGGGAAACAGACAGCTGTGCAGGGAAGACACTGCTTTGGAGTAACTATCTGTAATTGTTAATTATCCTCCCAGGTTATAAAAGAGCTTTAAGATGTTCTCTCTGTGCTGGTGATTGTTGTTGGCTTAACAGTTCACTGTTTGGCCCCGGGGTATGTTTGTGACAGAGCCGGAATAGTTATTGAGTGAGCCAAACAGAATGGGGTACTGGAGAGATTGGAATATGTCAGATTGAGTGCTGAAATGTGCCGTGTAAATATGTGACTGGCACCGTGGGCACCTCTTCCCATAAGCCAACAGACCCAGAGTCCAGAGAGAACCATAATTAGTGGCAATTGTGAAGTGTTTGTGAAGGTAAATGGCCCCCACCCACTGGCCAAACTGTGCTACTGCCTGCCCCCAGACTCATACAGTGCTGCCTCGTTTCTGTGTCTTCTTATCATTCTTCTCTATTCTATTCTCTCTCTTACAATCCTACTGTGCTCTCAAGGCCCAGCTCAAATGCCACAACCTTCATGAAGCCTTCCCTGATCTTGCCAGAGAAAAGGGTTCTCTTTGTCCACTGAACTCTGAGAGACCATATTCTTATATTGTGCTAACTTTATTTTATCATTTGGACTATAATGAGAAAGGCTGGGCCATCTCCAGTCATCCTGATCCACATCCAGCTGCTGGACCCAGATGGCTCTGGAGGAGAAAGTGAGGCTGGTGACTTTGCACAGCCCTCCCTCCCTCCAATCAAAGTCAACTGCAAGTCATGGCATCATCTCCCTGAAGTCATAGTCCTCTCTGAGAACAAAGTAGAAACCACAAACCACACAATAGTGGGAAAGTGCTGTCTCTGGAAAGGCAGGATGGCCCAATGGAAAGAGGCCTGGATTTGGTGACCTGGCTTTGGGCAAGTGATGTGATGTAATCTCTCTTGGCCTCATTTCCCTCTTATGTGAAATGAAGGTTTTACTAGATGGTGTCTGTCTGATAGGTAACTGTCAACTCATTTCTATGATCCTGAGATCACTTGACTTGGGTTAAAATCCCAGCTTTTCTTTTGGGTAGTTCCATGGTATAATGGTTACTACTTTGGACTTGGAATCCCACAGTCGGAGTTCAAACGTCATCAAGACCTTTGGGAATACAGCTCAGGACAGTGGAATTAACCCTCTCTTAGAGTCAGGACTTGAGTTAAAAGTGTATCTCTGCCACTTATTACAGTTGTGACCTTAGACAAATTACTTAACATCTTGGACCTCCATCTCTCCATCTATAAGATGCATGTTGGACGAAGGCTCCTTCCGTCTCCAAAGCTGTGGCGCCCTATACCTGCCTTAATCCTACCTTCACTCCCCCCAGTAGATTCAAAGCTCCATAGAGCAGGAACTGGACCTCATTCCTCTTTGGATTCCTGGCCCTACAAGTAGTTCTTCAGTCAATGTCTACTGGCCAGTCAGTCACTAAACATCATTAAGAATCTACTACATCAGAAGCACTGCGCTAAGTGCTCAGAGCACAAAGAGAGGTAAAAGACAGTCCTTGCCCCTAAAGAGCTTACAATCTAATGAGGAAAAACAGCCGACAAAAAGAAATTGTAAAGACCTGGGGCACTGGAGTAGCCAGATGGGAAATAAGGAGCAAGAGGCTCACTGGTCCCAGGCCCCCTCCCAGGCCCCTAATGGCAGGACGGGGGCTGTGCAGCCATTGCAACAGTAGGTAATTTATTTAAAGGGCCAGATGGAGGGACTGGGGAATCCCCAAGTATTTGACCGTTCAGTCAACAGCTATCAGTTGGACTGCTACAGAGTCTAATCCCTGGATTTAAAAACCATGGGTACGGAAGTGGAGAGAGGCTGACAGCTTAGCCTGACTGGCTGGACTTCTATTGTCTGGAGAATGTTGTTTTTCATTCTGCTCTGTTAGTGGGGTGGCTTAGTGATTAAATGTCAGGAATGGGCATAAATCAGAGGCAGCTAGGTGATGCAGTGGTTGGCCCTGGAGTCAGAAGGACCTGAGTGCAAATTCAGCTTCAGACTCTCACTAGCAGCATAACCCCGGGCAAGCCACTTCACCTCTGACTGTTTTGATTTCCTCAATTGTAAAATGGCGACAATAATAGCACCTACTTCCCAGGGCAGTTGTGAGGGTAAGATGAGATCATATTTGTAATTGAATTTATATGTATAACAAGCATCTCATTTCTTGTCTACTCAACAGGTGGAGGAGGAAAAGAACTTGGATCTGAAAAGAAAAAGAAAAGGAAGAAGCCATACTATTTGTAAAAGGCTCTCAGCACAGTGCCTGACACAGAGTAGGTACATGCTTATTCCCTTGCCTTCGTCTTCCCTGCCCACAGTGCCATAAGTGTTGGCCTCATGTTCACTTTTGGCATTACAGACCACCCAAGGAATTCAAAGATGGGAAGTGGATGTGGCTGGGGAACATAGCAAGCAGAGGCAGGGCTCAGGAAGCAATGAGGTTCAGGCCAGGAAAATAGCCTAGATTAGAATCAGCTGTGCAGGCAGGCCCATAGAGTCTAAGAGTCATCATAGCACTGTCGAGAGAGATCCAGCCAAGGAGTCAGGAAGACTTGAAGTCCTCCTACCTTTGACACTTACTGGTTGTGTGACCCTGGGCAAGTCACTTAAAACTTCTATCCTTCCCTCCCCCATGCAACTCCCTCTGAATACAAGTTGCAGAGAAGGGTCTGATCTACTTTGGTTGGGGAAGTTTCCTCACCAGAAGTTCTTTATACCAATAAAATCATAGTTCCACTTCCCTATCTTTCTGGGAAAAAAAAATGACAGTCATGAAGAATCTTGAGTGTAAAACCAAGGTATGCAGCATAACTACAGAGGTTAGGCCTTTTCAGCTCGGACTTGACTCTACCTAACTGCCTGATTTTTAATTTTGGGACTCCTCACCACAACCTAATAAGGTAGGGAAAAGTGATATTATTTCTGTTGGAATACTGAGGTTTTAAAAGGAAAGTGACGAGGCAGCTAAGTGGTGCAATGAATAGAGCACCAGCTTGGCAGTCAGGAGGACCTGGGTCCAAATCTGACTTCAGACACTTAACACTTACTAGCCCTGTGACCTTGGGCAAGTCACTTAACCCCAATTCTCCTGCCTTGCCCCCTGGAAAAAAACAAAAACAAAAAAGATAAAGTCTACACATGCCAAGAGCTGGGGACAGTTCAACAAACTAGCAAAGATAACAAACGATGGGAATTATCAGTGCTGGAAGGGCTGTAGAAAAAAATGGGCACACTGATGCATTGTTGGTAGAGCTGTGAAGAGGTTTGACCATTGTGGAAAGCAATTTGGAATTATGTGAAGAGGGGCTAAAATGGCTTTTTTGACTCAGAGCTTCCACTCAGAGCATATTCTCCAAGGAGTCAATGACAAAAATAAAGGCCTCACATAACAACAAAATATTTATAGCAGCATTTTTTGTTTTAGAAAAAAACAGGGGTAGAAGCAGGAGAAATCTATGAGCTCCCCCCATAACCACCTCAAATACCTATAAAATATGACTCTAAACAAATTTTAGAGCTCCAGAACCCACAAAATGACAGAGAAACAAAGCTCCCACTGAAGGCAGCCTGGCAGGCAGACAGGAAGGGTTCATCACAGCACACTGGGAGCCAAGCCCAGCCCAGCATAAAACCACAGCTTTAGCCCCAGGGTGGTGAGGACAAGCCATGGCTGGAGCATCCAGGAGAGCAGATCACCAGCAGATGTGGCAGTTTCCAGAATTATCAACCCATAAGAGCCAAGGACAAAGTGAAAAGTCAGTGGATCTCAGCTAAATTTGGGGGAAAGGAGTGGGTCTGGCCATCTGTCCCCAGGGCAAAAAGCAATGGAAGCAGCAGCCCTGCAGCCACCTCCATGTGGCTGCTTCAGAGCTCCTGGCCTACAAATTGCAGGGGGGCCAAGTGACCATTCAGAGTCTAAGTGCTCTTGTTTTAACCTGCCTGGATCAGGATCATGGTCTTGGGTGATGGTCTTGAGGTACGTGACCAGTGAGCCAAAGCTGATGGGGGCTGCAGAGACAGCAGCCTCCTAATAGCTCCCGCAGCTGTGAAAACCCCAACGATTTGAGACAAAACTCTCCCCTCTGAAAGCAGAGTTATACTGAGCCCAAAAGTCAAGTAATTGACTGGCAACATGAACAGGCAAAGGAAGCAAAGCAAGAACAGCCGTCCAACTTTAGATTCCTTTTTTGGGGACAAAAAGGATCAAAGCATGGAACAGGAGAAAGACAACACAGTCAGAACTCCCGCACCAAAAGCTTCCAAGAAAAATGTAAAATGATTACAGACCATAGAGGAGCTTAAGAAGGATTTTGAAATAAGAGAAGTGGGGGGAAAAATTGGGAAGAGAAATGAGAATGATGCAAGAAAATCATGAAAAAAGAGTTAACAACCTGACTGAAGAAAATAACAACTTAAAAAATGGATTAACTCAAATGGCAAAAGAGGCCCAAAAAGCCAATGAGGAGAAGAATGCCTTAAAAAGCCCAGTTTGCCAGATGGAAAAAGAATCTCAAAAGCTCACTGAAGAGAATCATTCCTTCAGAATTAGATTGGAGCAAATGGAAGCTAATGACTTTATGAGAAATCAAGATACTATTAAACAGATCCAA
>CM053581.1:280591206-280601907 GCA_028627135.1 Pseudochirops cupreus
GGCAAAATAGAAATGGAAAGAATTCACAGATCACTTCTTGAAAAAGATCCCAAAAAGAAAACTTCTAGGAATGTTATAGCCAGTTTCCAGAGTTCCCAGATCAAGGAGAAAATATTACAGGCTGCCAAGAAGAAACACTTTGAATACTGTGGAAACACAATCAGGATAACACAGGATCTAGCAGCTTCTACATTAAGAGATCAAAGAGCCTGGAATATGATATTCCGGAGATCAAGGGAGCTGGGATTAAAACAAAGAATCACCTACCCAGCAAAATTGAGTATAATGTTCCAGGGGAAAATATGGTCATTCAATGAGGTGGAAGACTTTCATGCATTCTTGAGGAAAAAACCAGAGCTGAATAGAAAATTTGACATTCAAATACAAGAAGCATGAGAAGGTAAACAGGGAAAAGAAATCATAAGGAACTTATCAAAGTTGAACTATTTACATGCCAACATGGAAAAAAGATAATTGTAGCTTATGAAACTTTTCTCAATCTGAGCATAGGTGAAGGGAATATAATTGAATATATATACATACATATATATATATATATATATGTATGTATATATATGTATACATACACATATGTCTATACAGGAAGGTATATATGTGTATGAATACATATGTGAGTGTGTGTATATATGTGTACATAGACAGAGGGCACAGGATCAATTGAATAGGAAGGGATGATATTTTAAA
This sequence comes from Pseudochirops cupreus, assembly GCA_028627135.1. Lineage (NCBI taxonomy): Eukaryota > Metazoa > Chordata > Mammalia > Diprotodontia > Pseudocheiridae > Pseudochirops > Pseudochirops cupreus. The sequence continues at coordinate 280,591,912 of CM053581.1, forward strand.
AGGTGAAATTGAGAGGTGGAAAAGGAATAGAATGAGAGGAGGCAGGGAGAGACAGACTAGGGCTCATCATCTCTTATAGAAGAGGCAAGAGATAACTGTTACAATGGAGGGAAAGAACAGGAAGGCAAAAGGGAATGGGTCAACCTTACTCTCATTGAATTTGGCTTAGGGAAGGAATGTCATACACTCTAAAGTAGGTATTGGGTATTGGGGGAAGGGGATGAGAGGGGGAATAATGGAGAGGAGGGCAGGCTGGGGAAGAAGGTTGTTAGAAGCACACACTTCTATAAAGGGACAGAACAAGTGGGGAGAGAGATAGGAAGGAGGGAAATATAGTCAGTCTTTCACAATTTGTCCATTGTGGAGATGTTCTGCATAACTACACATGTATAGCCTGTATTAAATTGCTTATCGTTCCAGTGGGGGTGAGTGACAAGGGAGGAAAGGAAAGAATCTAGAATTTAAAATTCTAAAATCAAATGTTAAAAAAATGTATGTGTATATATAATAATTATTATTATTATTTACATGCAACTGGAAAATACAATATACAGTCACTGGGGTAGGGAGATCCATCTTGCCCTACTGGAAGGTCAGAGGGGTGATGGAGGAGGATATAGGAGAGAACAGATTGGGGGAGGGTGTATACAGTGGGATCACTGTTTTGGGGTGGTGGGTAGGGGGAAGATGGGGAGAAAATTTGTAACTCAACATCTCATGGAAATGAATGATGTAAACCAAAAATAAATAAAAGTTAATTTTAAAAAGATGAAAAAAAAGAAAAAGAAAAAAATAGGAACATAGTGGATGCCCATTAGTTTATGAAAGGCTAAACAAACTGTGATATATGAATGTAATAGAATATTACTCTGCTAAAAGAAACAATGAACATAATAAATACAGAGAAGCATACGAAGATTTAAATGAACTGCAAAGTGAAGAAGCAAGAAAACACTATGAACAATAACTACGATGACATAAATGGAAAGATCAATTATTACAAAACAAGTAAAACTAAATACTGCAAGACAACAATAACCGATTCATCTCTAAAAGATGTAGGGAACTGAGTAAAGTTTATAAGAATATGAGGCATTCCCCAATTGATAAATGGTCAAAGAATATGAATAGATAGTTTTAATAGGGAGAAATCAGAACAATTAATATATATTGTTTGCTATAAGAAAAAGTTATAAGAAAAAACTTTCTGAATCATTAATAATTAGAGAAACACAAGTTTAAAACAGCTCTGAGGTCATCTCAAATTCATCAGATTGGGAAAGATGACACAAAATGGGAAATGACAAGTGCTGAGTGAGATATGGGAAAATAGGCAAAGTAATGTACTGTTGATGGAGCTGTGAACTAATCCAACCATTCTGGAAAGCAATTTGGAACTATGTCCAAAAAGCTATTAAACTGTGTCTACCCTTTGATCCAACAATATCTCCACCAGATCTATACCTCAAAAAGATCAAAGAAAGAGATAAAGGATTCACATGAACAAGAAGAAACATAAGAACACAGAGAAGCTCTTTTTGTGGTGGCTAAGAATTGTAAACTGATGAAATGTTCACCAATTGGGGAATGACTAAATAATTTATGTTATATGAATGTGATAGAATACAAATGTTGTATAAAAAATAATGAAGGGAATGGTTTCAGAAAAACCTAAGAAGACTTATATGAGCTGATGCAAAGCCAAGTGAACAGAACCAATCTACATAGTAACAGTAATTTAGCAAGATAATCAAGTTTGAAAGCCTTGGTAATTCTGATCAACACAATGACCCACCACAGTTCCAAAGGACACTTGATAAAATATCCTGTTCATCTCCGTATAGAAAACTGATGGACACAGTGTAGACTGAAGAATATTTTTTTCTTTTTTTTTATTTTTGGAGGGGGGCACTAGGGAGAGGGGACATGGCTAATGTGAATTTGTTTTGCATGACTATATCTATCTATCTATCTATCTATATAGATAGATAGATATATTTGTAATAAGTTTTATTTTTCTTGCCTTCTTGATAGGTAGGGGAGTAGAGAGAGGGAAGGAGAGAATTTGGGCCAGAAAAAAATCTAAGTCTTTGTGCTTTAAAAAAAAATTAAAGATTATAATGACCAAATTTGTCCCCAAAGAAGAGCTGTGAGAAGAGAGTCAATAAGTATTTACTAAGTACCTACTATGTACTATGTACTATGGGAATATAAAGAGAGGGGGGAAATGCTAAAATAAATAAGTAGAGAAAAGAATAAATAAATAATATATAAAAGAAAACAACAACAAACTAAACCAAACCAAAAAAAAAATCAATCCCTGCTCTCAAAGACCTCGCAGTCTATTGGGGGAGACAAAGTGCAAACAACTGTGTGCGAGCGTAAATGTCGGTGGGAATGCACTAAGACTAAGGGGGGAGAGGCTTCACCTGAGGCTCAAAGGAAGCCTGGAAAGCTAGGGTGCAAGGATGAGAAGCAGGCACTACAGGAATAAGGGCTCTCTTCCTGATTCTTTGTAGAGGAGAACCACTGACGTGGAACAATACATAGAACGTCACTCTTCTTTTATGTGCCAATGAACTTTGCGGAACTTTTCTTTCTCTTCTTATGCTCCTTGTTATAAGGGAAGGCTCTCTGGAAAGGGCTAGAAGGAAGGGTATGGTGGGGAAAGTAGGCCATATAAAACAATAGCTATCAGTACAATTTTTTTTCCTAAAAAGAGTTGGGAAAGTCATTTAGATAGTTCAATTCCAACAAAATTTTGCATGAAATATGCAGGTAATTCAGATATATTGTCACAGCCAAATGTATTCTTTGGAGAAAAAAACCTCCAAGGTATTTTACAGTGGGGCAGCAGAGACAATCAGTTCTTGAAAGTAGCATTTCAGTGGCATTCGTTCCCCTTGTTCCAAACATCTCCCCTTGTAGCCCGTCCCTAGCTTATGACCTAGTGACTTCCTCAGCTGTCTTTTCGTGGTAAGGAAGTCATTTTCCCCACCTTATCACCTTTATTTTCCTTGCGCTTGGAAGATCAAAGATCTCATCACCTAAGACACTTCAGAGATCACCTAGTCCCACCCCCTTCATTTCAAAGGTGAGGAAACTGAGGCCCAGAGAAGTTAATCAGTTTGCCCAAAGGTTTGGGTGTATGTGAGAGCCAGTCAGATGGCTATGGAGAGATGATTGTTAAAATTTCAGAGGGAGCATTTATACTTTGGAAATTGAAAACTGCTACAAGCCAAGGCTTGATTTATCGGTTTATTGATTGTCTAGACCAGCGGTTCTCAACCTGTGGGTCACGACTCCTTTGGGATTGAAAGACCCTTTCACAGGGGTCACAGGGGTAGCCTAAGACCATCAGAAAACACATATTTCTGATGGTCTTAGGAACCTCCTCTATCGTCTCCAGGCAGGTCCGCCCACATGCAGACACGCCCACATACAAGTATTAAAGGGTCACAGAATTAGGAAGGTTGAGAACCATTGGTCTAGATTTAAGAAAGATGAGAAAATGTAAATAATGCACATTAAACCTTAAAATGTGTCATGCACACATTTTTTTCCTAGAGCACAAGTTGTTAAACATTGAACAGCATATCCTTGCTGTAGAGAGTTGAGTAGCAAAACTAAAATTTGAACCCCACTTCCCCAACTTCACATATAAATTTCTCTCTTGAACCATGATGCCTCCCCTAAATAGAGCTTCAGTTCCATTCAGTGAAGTTCTACTCAGACTCTCTAAGTTCTACTCAGACTCTCTAAGACTCTCTATTCAGACTCACTAATCATGCCTGGGCCAATCTACCCTCACGGAGATTACAACTAGCTGGGAAGACACACAACAAGCTGACCAAGACAGCCTCACTTGCAGGGGGTGTGCTGGTAAATGTTTAACAACTGACTCTCAAAAAAAAGTATACTCCATACTCTTTTAAACTTAATCTGCGTTATTAAAATTTTCTCCATCATTTTCTTAATTCTAGACAATTGATAGAACAATAAATCAAGCCTGATTTATATTGTTTGCAGATTTCCAAAGTTATAAATGCTCACACTGAAAATTTAACAATCAGGTCTCATGAACAGAATCAAGCTGGCTAGAATCTGTTGAATCATATGCAATGCTCATGAGAGCCAACCGCTGTTAAGAAAGTCTCAGTGTGCCACTTCTCAAACAGTGACTCAAACAAGCCTCTGGCCACTGCTCACTGCGGGCTGCTTCCTGCAGGGATCTGAGACCTGTCTTGGCTTATCGCCACTACCCTAAAAGATAAACATAATCCCTTTGGGACAGTAAATCGAGTGCCAGGCCTAGAATCAGGAAGATTTGAGCTCAAATCCAGCTTCAGACACTTACTGACTGTGTCACCTTGGGTAAGTCACTTAACATCTGCCTGCCCTCAGTTTTCTCAGCTATAAAATAGAGATAATAATAGCAACTGCCTCCTAGGATTGTCGTGAGGTTCAAATAAGATAATATTCATAAAACATTTAATTTAATGCCTAGCATTTCATGGATGCTTAATAAATGCTTAACTCCTTCCTTCCTTTCTTTGTTCCTGAAAGTCCTGCTCCTTCCTCTCCAAGAGGAACAGGATAAAGCCACTAGGTTCTAGATTCAATCCGTAGATAATCTAGGAAGATATAGAAACATACTCATTAGGATAAGCAGTAATGAGATTCTAACAGTTGAACTAGATGATCTCAGAAGTCTCCATCTCTCTAAAATTCTGTGAATCTACAGAATGTAATGAAAGGTTAGTATCCTTCTACCTCCCTTCCCATCCCCCATACCCTCACCCCTATGCAGTAAGAGTCATGGTATTTGATGGCTGGGGTTGCTGATTCCCCAATTAGGCCAAGCCATTAGTAGGTACACCTGGTTGCTCTGGACCTGTCCTCTAGAGGTTTATGAGCCTAGATCTTGGTATTTTTGGCCTCTGGACTCCCTACCCCTCTACTTAGTATTTCTGGGGATCACTGTTTGGCTAGAGAGCAGGAGAGCCCAGGGTCATGGCTGAAACATGGCTGCCCCTGCCACACTGTGCTGAGAACACCCTCCTTCTCCCACCTCTGGTTTTCTCTGTCTAATTTTAGTACTTATTCATGGAATGACTTGGCATAGACTGTGTGCAGTAAAGTTCGTCATGTTCCTCGGCTGCTCAATGTTCTCTCCATTTAATTTTTCTGAAGCACAAACAAATCAGAAGTGAAGTCTGGCCTGAAATTGCTATTTAGACTTATGTGACATTTTTAGGCATGCAAGAAAAAGCAGAGGCTATTGTGTTCAGTGCATCAAGCAGGATAATCTCAGTGCCCAGATTCCCAAATGACATATGCACTTTGCAGAGAAACAGAATTACTTGGATGGAAAAATACAGAGATCATCTACAGTATCTAAAGGTCTAACTCCCTGCCTGATGCTGGAGCAGGAACCAGACCAAGCCCCAACCAAGTGGTTGCTGCTTTAGGGAATTGAGATTCCCATAAGAGTCATGGGAAAGGCCACCCTGCTAGGTCACATAACTCATTTCATTTCAAGGCCTGAGAGGGGGAGGAATAATAATAAATAATAATAATAAATTCAGCTTACATTCCTATAGTACTAGGATGTTTATAAAAGCACTTTATGTAACCTGAAGCCTACCACTCCAAGTTTGAATTCATATGGAGTAGGTTCAATACTTAGGAAGTGACTCCTTCTAAAAATCTAACTCTGGTTAATAGTTTCTCCACTCAGAGTTTCCTCTGAGAAATTTCAGAAAGATAAGGCTCAAAAATAGTTCATGCCTAGACCTTTGCAGATGTGATTAAAGAGGTTTCCTGCTCTTGTCCAGGCAAGTCAAGGTGAGGATGCCCATTAGCTATAGAATAGCACTTATTTTTGCCACATCCTGGTTACTGGTCACTCTTGTATGTAAAATAATTATAAGAGAATTAGATTAGGTACTTTTACAGCTATGGCTAGGAGGATAGTTCTTAAGCAAATAGAGGTAGAGGTAAATATAAAAGACAAAATCTATAATTTTGAATATAGGAAATTTAAAAGCTTTTGCATAAACAAAATCAATGCAACTAAGATAAGAAAGCCATCTCATGAAGAAAAACCAGTTTGAATCAAATATGTTATTCAAGCAATATTAGGACTAAATAGAATTATATGAGACCAAAACCATTCTCCAATGGAGAGTATGCTCAATGGACATTGCTCAAAAAATATTAACAGCTTTTAAAAGGATGGCAAACTATTAATAAGATTGCTCTAAGTCACAAATAATAAAGATAAATCCAGACTGATATAACCATGAGGTTTCACTTCACACATAGCAATCTGGCAAAGAAACAATGTTGGGATGACTGTGGGAAGACAGGCACATAATACACTGTAGGTGGAGCTGTGAATTGTGGTAACTGTTCCAGGAACAATTTGGAATTATGCAAAGAGAATGACTAAAATGTCTGTTCCTTTTGACTCAGAGATATGAATGAATTAATGAATGAATGAATGAAAAAAAGAAATTTATTAAGCACTTACTCTGTACTAGGCATGGTGCTGAGCAACAGTGATAGAAATACTATCACTGTCAAATGAGAGCTCCTACTCTTAAGGAGTTTACATTCCAATGGGGGAGAACAACACATACAAGGGAGATGAAAGTGGGGGAGGGGGACTCACATGAAGTCTGGTAATATCCAGGGAGTGACATGTAAGCCTGAAAAATAAAGCAAAAGTTCATTTGTCAGAGCTCAGGGTCCCAGAGGTAGACTCTAGTTGGTTCCAGTGGAAGGTTTGAGGAAGGTAGCAGGGATAGTAGTGAGGTCTGGGAAATAGACTAGGAAAAACGTGGTGGATATATATCCCAGGGAGCACAAAGGCAAAAAGAAAGGGCTCATATATGCCAAAATATTTGTAGGAGTACATTTTATAGCATCAAAGAAATGGAAGCAAAATAAACCCATTGAGGAATAGATGAACAAATTATGGTATGTTAGTAAAATGGAATATTACTATGTAGCAAGAATGAGGTATGTGGAAGTTTCAGAGAAACACAGGAAGATTTCTATGAACTGAAGCATGGAAAAGTAAGCAGGACCAGGAAATGACTAGGACAATTTAAATGAAAACAAAAATAAGAACATTGTGGAGTTATAATAACTTAGCCCAGGAGAAAGGTTGAAAAAATGAATTTCTCTCCATTGATTGCAGAGGTTGGGAGTGGGGAGAGTAGAGAAGGCTGGAGAGACTATGTGTGTGGAATATTGCACATACCGTCAAATGTGAGAAACATGTTAGCTGGTTTACTAAATTGCTTTTTTTTTTCTCTTTAAATTTGTTGTTACAAGGGAGGGCTCTGGGTAGAGGTTGGAGAGGGGAGGATATTCAGAAGTGAGTGTAACACAAAAACAAAAAGCATCAAGGAAAATGTAAAAAAATTTTAAAAAAAGATCTGAGGATTTTTAGTAGATTGTAAACCCATTATTAGTCAACAACATGATAAAATAGCCACAGAATCTACTGTGTTATTATATTAACTGAAGTCTAGTCAGTCAGTCAAATAAATATTTATGAAGCACCATAAGTACTGGTGATACAAGTTGGAAAAAGAAAGGCAATTTCTGCTGTCAAAGAGCCTACAATGTAATGGGGAAAGATGACATATAAAAAGATATTGAAAGATGAGTCAAGAGGGAAGATGGAAACATGATGGATAAATCCAAAGGACTGTAGCCTGTCAGGCAATGAAGGTCTATTGCAGAAGGAGGAAAATAATGGTTAGTCTTACTGTACCCTGATCAGAAAATAGTTATTTGGCACATTGTGTCCAGTTTGTGGCACCAGTTTTTAGGAAAGAAATTGACAAACTAGAGCATGTCTAGAGAAGGTAGACTAAGATGGTGAATGATGTGAAAACCAAGTCATAGGAATATCAGTTGAAGGAACTGGGAATGGTTAGTCTGGAGAAACTGTTCAATCACTTCAGGGATGTCTGATTCTTCGTGACTCCATTTGGGGTTTTCCTGGCAAAGATAACAAAACTGTTTGCAATTTCATTCTCTAGATCATTTTTAAAATGAGGAACTGAGGCAGAGTTAAGTGACTTGTCCAGGGTCACACAGCTAATAAATGTCTGAGGCCAGATTTGAACTCAGAAAGATGAGTCTTCCTGACTGTCAGCTGCCAGCACTCTGAGGACTACGGTGCCACTTACTATCCCATCTGCAGAAAAATAGATTTTAAATTATTTGAAGGGCTTTTGTTTAGAAGAGAGATTGGTCTTGTTTTGCCGAAAGAGCAAAACTATGAGTGTAACTTTTAAGGAGGCAGACTTCAATTTTTTTTAAATTAAATTTTATGTTTATTTTTAGTTTACAGCATTCATTTTCACAAGATTTTGAGTGACAAATTTTCTCCCCATCTTTTCCCTACCCACTACCCCAAAACAGAAATCCCACTGTATACCCCCTACCCCAATCTGCTCTCTCCTATATCCTCCGCCATGCCCCCTCCGACTTTCTGGTAGGGCAAGATGGATGTCCATATCCCAGTGCCTGTATATCTTATTTCCCAGTTGCATGTAAATAATAATAATAATAATAATAATAATAGTGATAATGATAATTTTTTTAACATTTGATTTAAAAATTTTAAATTCCAGATTCTTTCCCTTCCTCCCTCGTCACCCACCTTCACTGCAAAGATAAGAAATTCAATATAGGTTGTACATGTGTAGTTACTCAAAACATTTCCATAATGGATATATTGTGAAAGACTGACTATATTTCCCTCCATCCTATCCCACTCCCCACTTGTTCTATTCTCTACTTTAACCCTGACCCTTTTCAAAAGTATGTGCTTCTAACTACCCTCCCCCTAAACCTGCCCTCCCCTCCATCATCCTCCCTCTCATCCCCTTCCCCCTTTCTCTCCTGTAGGGAAAGATACCCAATTTAGGGTGTATGTCATTCCCTCCCTAAGCCAAAGTCAATGAGAGTAAGGTTGACCCATTCCCTTTTGCCTACCTGTTCTTCCCCTCCATTGTAACAGTTATGCTTTGCCTCTTCTACATGAGACAATTTACCCCATTCTGTCTCTCCCCATCTCCTCTCATTATATTCCTCTCTCACCTCTCAATCTCATCTTTTAAATATCATCCCTTCCTATTTAATTGATCCTGTGCCCTCTGTCTATGTATACCTGTACACATATATACACATACTCACATATGTATTCATATACACACATACCCTCCTATATAGACATATATATATATGTATATATGTATGTATACATACATATACTTATATATTCCCTTCAACTATCCTCATACTGAGAAAAGTCTTATGAGTTACAATTATTATTTTTCCATGTAGGAATGTCAATAGTTCAACTTTGATAAGTTCCTTATGATTTCTTTTCCCTGTTTACCTTCTATGCTTCTTGTATTTGAATGTCAAATTTTCTATTCAGCTCTGGTTTTTTCCTCAAGAATGCTTGGAAGTCCTCTATTTCATTGAATGACCTATTTCCCCCGGAAACATTATACTCAATTTTTCTGGGTAAGTGATTCTTGGTTTTAATCCTAGCACCTTTGACCTCTGGAATATCATATTCCAGGCCCTTGGATCCCTTAATGTAGAAGCTGCTAGGTCTTGTGTTATCTCAATTGTGTTTCACAATATTCAAATTGTTTCTTCTTGGCTGCTTGCAATATTTTCTCCTTGATCTGGGAACTCTGGAATCTGGCTATAATATTCCTAGGAGTTTTCTTTTGGGGATCTTTTTCAAGAAGTGATCTGTGAATTCTTTCCATTTCTATTTTTGCCCTCTCGTTCTAAAATATCGAGGCAATTTTCCTTGAGAATTTCCTGAAGGATGATTTCTAGGTTCTTTTTTTGATCATGGCTTTCAGGTAGTCCAATAATTTTCAAGTTATTGCTCTTGGATCTATTTTCCAGGTCAGTGGTTTTTCCAATGAGATATTTCACATTGCCTTC
>CM053581.1:280602007-280628888 GCA_028627135.1 Pseudochirops cupreus
CATAAAGTCATTAGCTTCCATTTGCTCCAATCTAATTTTGAAGGAATGATTCTCTTCAGCGAGTTTTTGAGATTCTTTTTCCATCTGGCAAACTGGGCTTTTTAAGACATTCTTCTCCTCGTTGGCTTTTTGGGCCTCTTTTGCCATTTGAGTTAGTCTATTTTTAAGGTGTTATTTTCTTCAGTCAGGCTGTTGGCTCTCTTTTCATGATTTTCTTGCATCATTCTCATTTCTCTTCCCAATTTTTCCTCTACTTCTCTTACTTGATTTTCAAAATCCTTCTTGAGCTCCTCTGCGGCCTGTAACTAGTTCATATTTTTCTTGGAAGCTTTTGGTGCAAGAGTTCTGACTGTGTTGTCTTCCTCCTGTTCCATGCTTTAATCTTTTTTGTCCCCAAAAAAGGAATCTAAAGTTGGATCACTGTGCTTGCTTTGCTTCCTTTGCTTGTTCATGTTGCCACTCAATTACTTGACTTTTGAGCTCTTTTCCACAGTATCACTCTGCTTCCAGAGGGGAGAGCTTTGTCCCAAATCACTGGGGTTTTCACAGCTGCTGGAGCTATTAGGAGGGCACCATCTCTACAGCCCCACACACTCTGGCTCACTGGTCACACACCTCAGGACCACCACCCAAGACCGAGATCCAGATTCGGGCAGATTAAAGCAAGAGCAATTACCCTCTGAATGTTCACTTGGCCCCTCTATGATCTGCAGGCCAAGGGCTCTAAAGCATCCACATGAAGGCAGCTGCAGGGCCACCCTGCCTCCACAGCTTCTTGGTCTGGGGGCAGAGGCCAGACTGTGCCTCTATTCCCCCCAGTACCAACAGAGTTCCATTGACCTTTTACTTTGTCTTTGGCATTTATGGGTTGATATTTCTGGAAACTACCACAGCTGTTGGTGATCTACTCTCCCGAAGTTCCCTCCAGCCGCTGCTGGTCAGGGCTACCCTGGGGCTAAAACTGTGGGCTCATTTGGGGCTAGGCTCGGCTCCCAGCTTGGTGCAATGGACCCTTCCTGTCTGCCTGCTGGGCAGCTTCAGTGGGAGATTTGTTTCTCTCTGTCACTTTGTGGGTTCTGTAGCTCTAAAATTTGTTTAGAGTCCTATTTTATAGGTATTTGAAGTGGTTATAGGGGGAGCTCATCGAGTTTTCCTGTTTCTATGCTGCCATCTTGGCTCTGCCCCCCAGACTTCAATTTTAAGTCATTAAGTTTTAAATCATTGAAGCTTAAAACTACACTAAGACCTTGGGGACACACTGTATGGAGTAGTCTAAGAATGAGAAGGACTGCTGAAGTAGTGAGTTCTCTGTCAGTGAGTCAGTAGTAACCTGTTGATATGTCACAATTAAATTCAATTAAACAAATATTTATTTTTTTCTATTTTATTTTATTTTCAGTTCCAATTCTCTTCCTCCCTCCAACCCTTTTCTCACTTATTGAGAAGGCAAGAAATATAATGCCCTTCATGCCTATGAACACATGCAAAACACTTTTTCACATTAGCCATGTTCCAGAAAGAAAAAAAAATGCTTCAATCTGTGTTCTCAGTCCATTAATTCTCTATCTAGCAGTATATTGAAATTTTTTTTATCTTGAGTCCTTTGGAATTATAGTAGATCATTGTATGGATCAGAGTTGTTGAACCTTTTATGCAATCCATTATTTCTACAATACTGCTGTTATTGTGTAAATTGTTCTTTTGTTTCCGCTTATTACACTTTGAATCAGTTCATATAAGTCTTCCCAGGTTTTTGTGAAAATTTTTTTTTCATTTTCTTTTTATCGTTTCTTATAGCACAATAGTATTCCATCACAATCATAACCCACAATTTGTTCAATTTTTCCCCAATTGATGGGCATCGCCTCAGCTTCTAAGTCATCCAACAAATCTTTATTAAGTAGCTACTCTATTGTTAGTAATGGATGAGGGGCTTGCCCACAAACTACAGTTATCTAAATTTAGACAGACTCAGTCCCTATCTTCTTGGAGCTTATAGTCAAGTAAGAGGATATGATACATAGAAAAATAATATTTGTAGAAAATAACACTTGATAAATACATTAGAGAAGTAAAAAATAAACAGTATATTACATGCTATCCAAATGTAGAAAAGTCATTATTAAGGGGACGCTCTTTGGAGGAAATGGGATTTTAAGTAGGTTCAAAGGAAAGGGAGAAAATTCAACAATTGGGAGGAAAATGGAGAACATTCTAGGCCCTAGGGTATGATTGCTTCTTCCTTATTTTGAGCTGATGCTTGTCTCCCTCCAGCATCCACTCCACACTCTTGGTTTTTCCTCTGGTGCCAAATATAACAAGTCTAATCCTTCTTTTTCATGATAGTTCTTCAGATCTTTGAAGGCAGCTCTGATGATCCCCACCCCCACACACTCCCATTTTTATATTAGTTCTGGCTCCCACCTCTCTGGGAAAGCTGTTGTTTTGTTGATGGGTCATTTCAGTAGCATCTGACTCATTATGATCCCATTTGGGGTTTTCTTGGCAGAGAAAGAAGAATGGTTTGCCATTTCCTTCTCCAGCTCATTTTACAGATGAGGAAGCTGAGGCAACTAGGGTTAAGTGACTTGCCCAGGGTCACACAGCTAGTAGGTGTCTGAGGACAGATTTGAACTCAGGAAGATGAGTCTTCCTGACTCCAGACTCAGTGCTCTATTTACTGCTAAGTGAACACCCTGGAAATCAAATACAACAAATCAGCACTTGATTTATTGTTTTGTTGATGGCCTAGGGTCTAGACTTAAGAAAGTGATGAAGGAAATGCTAATGATGCATTTTAAATGCAAAAAATGTGTACTGCACACTCTTTTTTTTTCCTCAGAGAAGCTGCTGTCAAATATTTCCTAACATATACACACACACACACACACACACACACACATATATCTGTCCCCCTTTAGTCCTCTCTTCTCTGGTCTCCCAGGCCACAGCTTCTCTTTCTGCTCTGCTCCAATGTACCTCTTGGGGCTGCAGAATGCTCAACTCCTTCTGCTTGGCCTGAGCAAACAAGAGTTTCCCTGATGGGTTAGGTCCTTTTGACCCAACTGAACATTTTCACTATTGGCATGACAGTAATTGAATTAAATTCAATTCTACAAGCATTTATTAGGTGCCTACTATGTACAGGGTGGTATGTTAGGTACTAGATCCAAGAATAAAAGGTTTTGGCCCAGAAACATCCTCTCAATTTGCCAAAGCATGTAGTAGAATTTGCTGAACAAGGTTTATATTTTGTCACAGATGAGAGGGCTTTGGCCTTTCTTATTATGGTCCAAATGAATGCATTGTTGAATTGGTTTCCCTGGCAAAAGTAAACACAGATTCAGCCACATTAGCCATCAGGAACCATTGGTAGAGTTTACAGATGTGTGCAATTTTCTTATCAAATCATGATCTTGTGAACTAGACCAAAACCCAGCCACCTGCCTCCCTGTGAGGGCCATGTAAGGCCCTGGAAAGAGGGCCTCATTCATTTGCCTCCTAACAGGCAGCACACTATTGCCTGAGACAGGGAGAAAACAAACACTTGGCCCCAAATCTTGGCCTTCTTTGTTTTTATATGGGAGGTGGTGCAGTATGATGAAAAAGAGACTAGATTTGGGGTCAGAGGACCAGGATTCAAATCTCCACTTGGTCACTCTGTGATCCTGGACAAGTCACTTAACATTTTGGAGCCTTAGTTTCCTCATCTGTAAAATGAGGGGATTGGACTAGATACAGAGGTGGGGAACCTGTAGCCTCGAAGCTATGGGTTCCCCCCTCCTCTAAGGTCCCTTCCAACTCTCCATCTATGCTTCTAAATGATCAGTGCCTATTTTTCCACTTGAAAGTGAGAGAAGGGAAAACTACATTGACACATAATTCCATGAAAAACACTCATTTACTTTTAAACACTAGGTTTTTCTGTGTGTTCTCTGTGACTCACCATAATTACTACCAGGTCCCTCCCCCAAAGAGATCAAGTAAAAGGACACACATATACAAAAAATATTTATAGCAGCTCTTTCTGTGGTGGCAAAGAATTGGAAATTGAGGAGATGACCATCAGGGAATGGCTGAACAAGTAGTAGTACATGGTTGTGATGAAATACTATTGTGCTATAAGAAGTGATAAAAGGGATGGTTTAGAAAAACTTGGGAAGATTTATATAAACTGATGCAAAGTGAAGTGAGCAGAACCAGGAGGACACTGTACATAGTAAGAACAATATTGTAAAGATAATTAACTATGTTAGATTTTTTTTTTATCAATTCAATGATCTACCACAATTCCAAAGGACTCAAGATGAAAAAATTGCTATCTACCTCCAGATAGAGAATTGATGGACTCAGAGTACAGATTGAAGCATATTTTTTTCTCTCTTTTTCTCATTTTTATTTTTTTTCAGAACATGGCTAATATGAAAATATGGTTTCACATAACTTCATATGGATGATGGGTATTGTATTTCTTGCTTTCTCAATGGATGGGGGGAAGGGATAAAGGAGAAGATAGCATTTGGAATTGAAAATAAAGTAAAATTGAATTAAACACTGGTATATTGTTGTTGTTTTAATACTGGTCAATAATCAGAGAAAAATACCTTGGAAGGTTGTTCCCATTAAGCTCTGTTAAATAAGCCTTCAGGCTTGTCTGACAAGAAATACTTCCTCACTGTCTAATTTTCCTTGATGCACACACTCTTATAGAGGCTACCTTTTTAGTCCCCCAGTAGCTCAACCCCAGCTCAACACACACACATAGGCATGCATACTGTGCTCCCTTATTCTAATAGGAGGCAATTTAGTATAGTATAAAAATACAAGACTGGTCTTGTACCAAGTCCAAGCCTGAGTTCCTGCTCTATTACTAATACTCCCTGTTTCTGAGGTGTAGTCTTCTCATCTATAAAACAGAGATGGCAACACTTACCTTTGTAAGGGTGTTTGACGTCATCAGCCACTGGGGGTGCACCATGACAGCCTGGGGATGGGGCAGAGGCCCACGCATGTCTCAATGAAGAAGGCATGATCACGCGAGATGTCTCCTTATCTTCAGGGCTGTATGTGAGTGGCTTACCGGGCAATGACGGCACTCTGAGGCGGGAATCAAAAGCTAGGGTATAAAAAGGGGAACCGCATGCATGTAGCTCTCTCTGTTCCTGTATACGCTGCAATAAATATCTTTACCGTTTGCCCGAGTCCTGGGTGCTCTGTGGGGAGTAGTTCTTCAAGCTAGTCTTGAAGCCAGTGACCACCGAAGCCTGAGAGGAGGAGAGCAGCTGGAAGAGGTAAGCAATAGAATAGGGTCCCCAGAGTCCAAGTTGGGGGGCACTCTACAACCTTACTAACCTCATGTAGTCATTACTTTGTAAACTGGAACCCAGATTATCCCAACCCAGGAGAAGGGTATCACATCTGGAATTGGTCCCAGTGAAGAGTTACCTTCCCCAATGGGCAAACACTGAGTCACAGACATCCCATCTATTACCTTCTCCCACTTAAATGAATAAGAACCAGGAAAGAGAAAGACATGGGGGAATGTCCATCCTGGATGAAGCCCAGTATCAGTTTGAACTAGATACAAATTAGAAATCTGAAAAGGAATGATCTTTCCCAGTGGAAGTCCCTCTGCCAGATCTTGACTTTCTGGAAAATGAAACCAGTTTTTCTGTATCATGATTAGGTTGAAACAATGTTTTAATGAAATTATTTGTTGCTTTTACTGGATTTAGTCAGTCTTGTTGGCATGCATAGTACACCTATACTGAGAAGCCAGAATTTCCAATATTTCACGTGTGTACATATACCACACACATATGGAAGCATACATATACCTCATAATCAATCAACAAGTATTTCTTAAACAAATAATGTATTCCAGATACCGTGCATGTACATATGCTATAGACTAAACTATATAATAGAAAGAACAATGAAAAAAAGAGGCAGAAAACCTGGATCCTAGTTCAAGTTCAGGCACTAACTTTAGGCAAGTCACAACTCCTCTCAGGCACTAACTTTAGGCAAGTCACAACTCCTCTCTGGGCCTCAGTTTCCCCATTTGTAAAATTAAGGAGCTGTAGTAGATGGCCCCCAATTTCCCCTCCAGTTCTGATAACTAGTCTATGAACCTCTATACACAACACATACACACACACACACACACACAATGCATGCAACTCATATTACTCTACCTCTTGAGTGTAGTAATTCTCCAAATGACATCACTAAATGACAAATATTCTTTTCCACTAATGTACACTAACCTAGTCAATCGATTAATAACCATCAACTCTGTCCACTGTTGGCAGCCATAGAAACATTCTGCCTTCTACTTCTTTCCCATTACCCTAGCACTCTAAGGAAGTGTATTTTTAATGGCTTACAAACTCATAACAAGATGCATTCGGTTGAGATATGGGTAGAGGAGCCAGTGAAAATGCATTTCAAACGAATGGATGGAGAGATCAGAACAGTACTCTGTAGTATCTGGGATGCTCTGCCCAGGCTGATGCAATCTGATTTCATAGTTCAAAATGCTTGAGTAATTGAGGAAAATACTTTCTTCTCAATGAAACACCCTAAGCTGACAGATCAAATTCATGCCCTAAATCATTGAATTTTATCAATAGACACAAATAACAGGAAAGAGTTGGGGAAATGTTCAATTAGAGTCCAAAGTGTATACAGGATTTTGAGAAGAAGGTGCTATGTTAGTGAAGATGAAGACTTCTTTTAGTGCATTGGTTCCAGAAATTTTTCCTTGGCTTATTCGAAATATCTCTTCTCAATATTAAGATAGAGGCCCTGACCTCCCAACCTTTATTACTACCAGTTTTCTTCTTTTCTTAGTGAGGCATTGGGCTGACAGGATAAATCACAACCTCTCAAGGTTCAAGGCAACTCTCTAAGATTATTAGTTGCTAGAAAGATGCCAACCTGCACTTTTAGAAGAAGTTTTTTCATATGTGAGTTCCCTATGCCAATGAAATCAGATATCTAATCCTCACATCTATCTGTCTTTCTTTCCTTGTTATTGGGTGCATTTCTGGTGAAGTCTGGGAAGCAATGGAGGTGGAAAGGAGGAAGACAGAAGAGCTTGGATGCAATGAGAGGCACAGATAGGTGGTGGCAAAGAAAGCCATAAAAGAAATATCAAGAAATAAATAGTGTGGACCCCACAAAAATTCAATGAATAAATGAATGAAAAGCATGTAGTAAGTGCTACATGCCAAGTACTATGATAAGTGTTGGGATACAAAGAAAAAAGGGACCAGCATCCCTGCCCTTGAGAAACTTAAATATGATTGTGATGGAATACTATTGTGCTGTAAGAATTGATGAGCAGGATACTCTCAGAAAAAAAAAATTGAAAAAACTTACATGAACTGATGCAAAGTGAAGTGAGCAGAACTAGAACATTGAACACAGTAACAGCAACATTGTGTGATGACCAACTATGAATGACTTAGTTGTTCTCTGCAATACAATGATCCAAGATAATGCCAAAGGATTTATGATGAAAAAATGCTATAGCCCTCCAGAGAAAGAACTGATGAAGTCTGAATGCATACTGAAGGGTACTTTTTTATACTTTATTTTTCTTAAGGTTTTTGTCTGTACTTTTTTTCACAATATGACTAATATGAAAATGTATTTTGCATGACTGCACAAGTATAAGCTATATCAAATTGCTTGCCTTCTCAGTGCGGGGGGGAAGGGAATGAGAGAATTCAGAATTCAAAAAAATTTTAATGAACGTTAAAAATTGTTTTTACACATAATTGGTAAAAATAAAATATAAAGAAATTTACAATTGAAGGAGACACCACAGACACACACATGAGCATACATACACCTCACAATCAATCAACAAGCATTTCCTAAACAAATACTATGGACTAACTATGTGCCATGCACACACATATACTATAGACCAAACTGATTGTGAGGCATTCTTGTATGTGTGTGTATGAGATATATGTACATGTGTGTGAAATATTAGAATTTCTAGCTTCTCAGCATAGGTGTATTATGTATCTTTGGTCAAACCACCAAGGATATCTTATGGATCAAGGGAGGTAATGGTACTAAGGTTTGGAAAGTTACAGAGATGGTGAGTGGAACCACAAGTGAATAGAGTGACACATATACTTTCCAATAGCAATGATAATATTAATTTATTGTTAATCTAGAAGTGGAAAGTAGTGAAGAATGAAGGGTTGGGGTACCCAAGAAGATGGCTGGAGCTGACCTTAACATCATAGGTCACATGGGGGACTCACTAATAAGATCAGTGGGGGACCAAGAACAAGAGTTCCAGAGCTAAAAGAGTCCCTAGTGCAGACCCAAGCATGATGAAGGGGCTTCTGGGAACGTGCCTTGGAAGATGGTGAGCCCACCTTCTTGGGTAGGTTCACGCTGAATGAAATCACTCAATCAGTCGGTAACACTTATCAAATCCCCACTGAACACTTTAGGACTCCAGACACTCAGTACTGAGGAAAAAGTGGCAAGAAAGGAGCAAGTAGTCATTCAGCCAAGGGAGAAAAAAAGTATGTATTGAGGGGGAGGGGGTGAACATGTGTTTCTCCCCCTAGAACCAAAGTGCACATGCCTCCAAGCCAGTCCCCAGCTTCTAATACTAGTATACCTACTAAAGGAAAATAGCCTTTTATCATTCCTTTCCTGCAGAATCATCAATTACAAAGAACAAAAGAAGAGGAGGCAGTTGAGATCACTCAGCTGTTGTCATTTCATGTCCCCATTTGCCTGTCCCCTTTCCTGTGTGTCAGTATGCTCTCCTGATTTGCTGACCATAGGGTAGAGAGGATTGAGACAAAGGTGACCATAAGAGTTTCCTCATATTCCTCCTCCCTCCAGTTACTTTCTCATTCATATTTCACTCATTCAACAAGCATTTAATTAGTTACTTCTGCGCACCAGTTACTATGATAGATACAAAGACAAAAATGAAAATAGACCCACCCCTCAAGGAGTTTGCAGTCTAATGGAGGAAACAACATGAACATAGATAAACGCATTTCAAAATGTTTTCGGTCTATGCCTAGAATTGTATTGGTATAGGGAACTCTTAGTAAGAAAACTCTTTGCCAATGCAAATCTGCAATTATTTGATGAAACACTGAGAAGTGCAGTAACATGGCTCAGTTAAGCCAGTATGTTTCAAAAGTAATGCTTGAACCCTAGTCTTCCTGACTCTGAAGCTGGCTCTATATATACTATGCCACCATCCATCAATATGCTCATAAGAGAATGACGCTTAGAAACTCACTTATGTGGGATATAGGTCTGCTCCAGGTTCTAAGAGAAGAGGTTGAGAATTCTGAGGAAACAGTTACATTTTTTTAATGTGACAAGTTGTCCAATATTGGAGAGAAGGAGTAATATAGTATGCTTCAGTGTTCTGAAAATGAAGAATTGAAGAATTTTTAAAAATTAATAAACAGAGAACTCTGGACCCCAGAACTCTTCTATGATTTTGGGATAAGATGTGGCTTACCTGATCATAGAAAGAAGATAAGAATTTGATTACTAACCTTAATTTAAGGTGGGTCATTCACAGAGAGTAACTCAGTCTGAAACCCAGAAAGATAAAGAAGGTGTGAAAGGACAGACAGAATGGTACTAAAAAGAATCTCTCTCTCTCTCTCTCTCTCTCTCTCTCTCTCTCTCTCTCTCTCTCTTTCTGTCTCCCTCTGTCTTTCTGTCTCTCTCTCTCTTCCTCTCCCTCTCTTTTTCTCCCTCTCTCTCTCTCCCTCCCTCCCTCTATCTCTCTCCCTCGCTCTCTCTGTCTCTCTCTCTCTCTCTGTCTCTCTCTCTCTCTCTCTCTCTCTCTCTCTCTTCCTCTCTGTCTCTCTGTCTCTCTCTCTCCCCCTCCTTCCCTCCCTCCCTCCCCCCACAATTTGTTGTTTTTGAGATAAGTAAATTTGACTGAGAACATGTCCAGTAAATCATTGGTCAGAGTGGATCAACTCAGCTTAGCAGTAGAAGCTTCTATTTAACACAGAATCTACATTCATCAAGGAAATTTTATGGACAATTAATGAGACATAAAGAGGAAAAAAACATGGTTCCAGAACTATGAGTTATCCTGAGCACATGAGTTTTTCTCACTGATGTACTTCCCTCTAAGCATGTGCCCACTCTCCCCACAATACTAAAATCATTGGTGGGTAATTATGACCCAAGTTTATATGTGGATTGTAATATATTTTTATTATTCCTTGTTTTATTTTATTGTATTGGCACTATCATTGTTTCTTTTGCTTTACTGTTAAATAAACGGTTATATTTAAATCTAAATGTGTCATTGTAAATGGTTAATTTTGTGTAAATAGAAGCATATGGGTGGAGGCTTTAGAGCTAAAGTGTGGAGTTCGGAAAGTCTATTTTCCCTACAGCACCTCCAGGCTTTGAGTGAATTTTAATATGTCCATGTGATGGCCCTTTAGGAACCTAGGTCTGCCATTGTGAAGCAGGTTGGAGTAAGTGAGCCAGTCCAGAGAATGAGGGTGTCCACCTGTCCTGTATGAGAGGTGTGAAAGACTGCATAATTGGTAGAGATATGCTATACACACATTACACTGTAGAGATTTGTTCAGTATCCTTTGTGTTGGAAAAGATCTACTGCAGAAATTATCCATCTAAGATTTATTGGATATCCTAGCAGGGGTAGAGAACCTGCAGCCTCAAGGCCACATGTGGCCCTCTAGGTCCTCAAATGTTGCCCTTTGACTGAATCCAAACTTAATAGAACAACTCTAAGTATGGCCTTGAGATCACATGTGCTGCATTCTTGCTAGGCCTACTGTCATTGGAACTAGGATAGGGAATGGATCTATGATTTCACTGATACAGGGAACTCCTAAATGAGGAAACTCCATTTTCCAATGCAGGTTTATACCTTCTGTACTACTTATAGTGTTAGAGAGTTGCCTAGAACATTGAGAGGTTAAATGACTTGCTCATGATCATAGAACCAGTATGAGTCAAAGGCAAGACTTGAACCCAGATTTTCTTGGCTCAGAAACTAGGCATCTATCCATTTTGACATGGCTGCTTATATTTGTACTTATACACAGCATGTATACAAAACACATCAAGAGCAAATACAAAGACAGGGGGTATGTCAGCAATTGGAGGAGAGAAAAGAATACGAGGGGAGGGGGGGGAGGGAGTGAGGGTGGGGAATATAGTTATCTTCAAGTGTATAAGGGATTGTCACATGGAAAGGAGAATCAGATTTATTCTGTTTGCCCCCAGAGAGCAGAACCAAAATTAATGGATAGAAAGTACAGAGAGATACATTTAGGTATGATGTCAAGAAAAACTTTCTGATTAATAGAGCCATCCAAAATAGAACAGGCTACCTTGACAGGCAATGAGTTCCCCATCATTGGAGGTTTTCAAGCAAGAACTGAATGTTCACTTGTTAGGTGTACTGAAATGAGAATTCTTTGGGAGGTATTGGTTGGAATATACCGTCACTGAGTTCCTTTCTCAATCCTCAGGTATTGACATTCTGTGATAGAAACATAAATTTAAAAAAGTCAAACAAGGCAATGTGTAATTGAGTGGCAAGCTATGTAATTCACTTATGTGACATAAAAGTTCAGATGACATGATCAGTGATGACTGGGATAGTCAAGAAAAGATTCCATGAAGAAGGACTTGGGACTCGAACTTAGTCTTGTGACTTAGGACTCCAAAAGGAAATAGAACTTCCAGTAGAGAACTATTAGTGAAAAAGTAGTCAGCACCATGACTAGGGATAGCGACTCACAGTACCAAAGGTGGCAAAGATAGCAGAGTGGGCCATTTTGGTTGCCTCTTTTCTCATGGCTTGCTGGAGTGGGGTTACCTAAGCTATTTAAGGAGGTAGTGGGGCTGTTACCTGATTTCACTAAAGTCAGTCAACTTTTGTGCTTTTAAAAGTGGATTGGATTGTTCACGGAGTGAGATTAAGCTCTCCCTCCTCCCCACCCTCACATCAACTAAGAGCCTCCAGATCTCAGGAAGGGTGTAGTGTCATTGCCCTTGTTCTTTGAGGAGACATTTAGCTCATAGGGGTATGTCTTTTCTGGTCCTTGACCAACAGAGAAACAGAGCAGAAGACAGGTTATGTTTATATGTTCCCCTGAGGAAAAAAGCCCTGTGGCAAACTTGGTAGCATCTCCTTCACACTCTGTTCCAACTGAACTAACCTACTCACTTTTCCTCCAGACATTAACGTTTCATTGCAGGTCTCTGTGCCTTAGCAGAACCTATCACCCCTGTTTGGAATGTATTCCCTTCCTCCCTAGAACTCTTTGAATCATTAGCTTCAAAGTACAATTCAAACACCATGCTCCTCCTAGTTCTTAGAGCAGAATTAATTTTGAGGATAACTAGGCAGAGCAGTGGATAGAGCACAAAACTTGGAATCAATAAGACTTGAGTTAGAATCCTGCCTCGAACATTTTCTAGTTGTGTGATCCTAGGCAAATCACTTGACCTCTTTGTCTTAGTTTCATTATCTGTAAAATGGGGATAACAAATGCACCTGGTACCTCACAGGATTGTTTTGAGAATCAGATGAGTTAACATATAGATACTTACTATTATTAGTAGTGGTACTCCCAATTCAATTTACCTCAAATTTACTTGTCTGTGTACCCATTCTACCCTCTTGAGTACCCATTATACTTCTTGAGGGTGAAGTCTGTTTTGTTTTAGCTATGTCAAATGAGGACCAAGCACAGTGCCTAGCACATAGTAGGGGCTTTTCTGGCAGTGGCTAAGGTTGTGACCAAAAATCCAATCAGACACAGTCCCAGCTACATTTCTGTTATAATGCTTGTTCACAGACAACATATCTCTGCAACCTCATTATATCTCATTTTCTACAATTTGCTCTTATTGGCTCTCTGCCCTTCATATAGAACATTCCATTCTACCTCTACCCACAATCCCAAACCTTCCTAGCCCTTCCCTGTGCCTGAATGAGGTCCCTCACCTCTGACTCACAGAATGCTTTTCTTCTGTCAAACATCAACTCAAATATCACCTACATAAAGCCTTTCCAGTTTTCCTCAACTGCTAGTACCCTCTCTTGTAATTATTTGAATTTATTCTCTTTATATTTATTCTGTTCATACTTATCTGTATACTTATCTTTCCCATTAAAACAAACTCCTTAAGGGGCTGTTTGGATTTATATCCCACATCTAGCACAGTGCCTGGCATTTAGTAGGAGCTTAATAAATGCTTGTTGATTGATTAATTGATTGGTGTCTGAGAGAATATGAATGAATGACAAAGAAAAACATGAAGTTGCCATTCTGCTTTGAGTCTTCAGCACCAAAGAGAATGATCCTTAAACTGGGAAGATTAGAAGGAACTCTATAAAACAAAACAGAGATTGAAAAATAGTAACATATTTCAAACTTGCAGTTAGAATGATGAGTTCCATCAATAAATTTGATGAGTTCCATCGATAAATGCTTGCTGATAGATTAGTTAATTGAGTGACATCACAATTTTTTAAAAGACAAAAAAGATGAATTCTGGAAACTGCAAATGGGCAAACTTGAATTTGTACTCATGTAGAGAAGAATGCCATGATCATTAGGAACTAAAATGAATCAAATTAGAATGTATCAAGATAAACTTTTTAAATCTCCTTTGTTGTGGTTTTTTTTTCAGGATTAATTAAGTTGGTAGATCAAAGGAATACTGTGTATCTTAATTTCAGGAAAGCATTTCACAGTACTTCCTGTGATATCCCTGTGATAATAATAGGAAATTAATTCCTAGACAAATGAATCCTTATATACAAAGAATATTGATTATTGGCTCAGGGTCAACTTGGAGAGAGGTCTCTGGTAGAGTGATTTTGAGGCTCTGTTCTTAGCATTGTACTGTTGAATAGTCTTAGATGTAGACACAGAAGAAAATGTTAATTGAGACAAAGATTGAAAGAATAGTATAACAAAACTAGATTCAATACCACAAAAACACAACAGATTTGAATAATGGCCCAAATCCAAGAAGAGAACGTTTAGTAGAGATGCATAAAGTCTTCGGATCAGGACTGAGTAGGAAAGGCGTATCTGTTTTGATCACATTTGGACAACTATAGTACTTGATCAGTCAAATGAGCAGGAAGAATATATTAAGCACTTTCTGTATACTAGGCCCTGAGATCACTGCTGTGAATACAAAGACAAAAATTCCCCTAAGAACCTTATATTCTACTAGATGGAAGCAATATGTACACTATACAAGTAAATTGGAAATATATGCAAAGTAAATGAAAACTAATTTGGGGGGACCAAGGGCAAGGACATATGTAGGAGATAGCACTTGAGTTGGTCTTTGAAGGGAGCTGAGAATTCTGGGAGGAGGAGGTGAGGAGAGGATGGATTCCAAGCAAGAGGGACAGGCTGTGAAAAGGCTTGCAGATGGGAGATAGAATATTGTGTATGAGGAGGAGCAAATATGCCGGATTTACTACTGATCCCAAATTCTCACTGTTGCAAAAGCCCATCTTGTTAATGTCAATATTTTTCTAGGATTTTTTTTTACATTCTTCCTACAAATGAAACCAAAGGACATAAAAATTCTACTCCTGAAGTATTCTGGTACCTCATTGTGGCAAGGAGATAAAAAGGATTAGCTCCTTCCTGAGCATCACTACTGGATCTCTAGTGGTTCTTCAACCTTTCAAGATCTCACAAGGTTCTGTAACAAAGGAAATAAGGAATAAGCAGGAGGTCTTTAATCCCAGAAGCAGGTTTGCCTAAGAGGCCATGTATTTACATATTAGCCCAATGGTGCAGGGAAGTGCACCCTCCCACACACCTACACACTCACACAGGCTCTCAGGAGATCCTCAGAGAATTGTCCTTTCACCTTGTGGATAATAGAAAAATGCATCTCAGTTGGGCTTAGCAGCCAATCAGAAGGCCTTACAGTGAGCAAACAGAAAATAGTTGCAGATACCTGCAGATGCTCTGAATGGAAGGACAGGGCCCTTCATTATCTTTGCTTGGAAACAGGCTTCTCACACATCCATATGAGTTGGCAGCAGGCAGAGCCTACTGGACATGTTTCCAGGACTGGGCCCTCATTGGCCAGCCTCCCAGTATATATATACTTTAAATAATTGGTAATTTCAATACAAAAGTAGACATAGGAGAGGATAGTGGAAACTGTGTTGGAAAATATGGCTTATGAATAATTAATGAAAGAGACCAAAGATTTGTAGACTATACAAAAACTTCATGCCTAAATATCACTAATATTTTCTTTAAGAGTCTGGAAGGTGCTACATAACAAATAGGCAGTAACTGGTTAGTGATGTAGGAGTCATTTCCAAATCTGTCAAAAACAATGCAAAATTAGAAGAATAAAAATTTAAAAATATGGTATGTGATGAAAACAACAACAACAAAAAAAACCCTGATCTATCTTCAGACAAATGATTACTAGAAAATGGATAAAGGAACAGATAGCAACAGAGATTATCACTATTTCCTGAAGAAGTTTCATCAATGTTAGTCAACTGCCACAATTGTAAGACCAAAAGAACCTAGAATCTACCTCAGCCAGCAAATGTGTTCTCTTTGGCAAACAGAGTTACAGAAGCCAAGAGCAACACTAGCTCAGAATATAAACTCACGCATGAAGCCTTACAGAGTGGGATGGTGGAAAATCACGAGCAGTATTGCTTCATTAAACAGCAAGAAATAGTTGAGGGAAAAGGAAGTTTATAGAAAGTTTGACAAGAGTCCTGCACCATTCAAAGAGCATTTAAGTAGGAAACTGGAAGGAAGAAAGTGATTATACAAAAAATAGAAAAGATCTGGTAAGATTCCTATAATAAGCTCATTTCTCTATCAAACGACAGTAGAGCCACCACATTTGGACTCTCACATCACAGTCCCCAAAGCATGAGGAAGTAGAAATAGCATTTTAAAAAAAACAAACATGGGGAGAGCAGCTGGGCCCTACTAAATATATACAGATGAGGCCTGTGCTGGCAAGCTCCTATGAAGACAATGAAGGATCAATTTTCAAGATGTCTGAAAGAGGAGAAGATACCAAATGCCGAGGAAGAAAATAATGGATGTTATTACACCAGCATCAAAGAAAGTGATCAAGAAAATATCGGTAACAACTAACCAATATAATAATTATTAAAAAACACAATAAAAACTTAACACTCAGGTGACAGGAAGTTATGGTTTATAATGCCCTTTATGCACATTATCTCATTCAATCCTTACAAAAACCTATGAGTTTAATATTACGGTACCTGTTTTAAAGTTGTGGAAAATGAGATTCAGAACAATTGAGTTGCTTGCCCAGGATCACCCAGTAGAAAGCGTCATAAGCTAGGTTCATACCAGGATCTTCTTGACTCCAGGCACAATTGGAGCCATTTCTCTATATCTACATTCTCATTTCTAACAAATCTCTAGCAGAATAACCTGCACACTTGTCAAACACATCCTTGATAAAGGTATGAGAAGAGAACAGTAAGGTTTTCGAAAACAGTCTACAAACTTGAATAGAAAGGGATTCCTATCTGCTGCATATTGACTTAGAAAATCACATGTTAACAGTTTTTTCTTTTGTTTTTATTTTGTTAAATATTACCCAACTCCATTTTGATGTGGTCAGCCCACTCAGGAATCCAGCATGTCTCTTGGGCTGGGGCAGTGAGTTGGACATTTCTGGTCTGCAACATTCCACACCTTTATTATCTCAAAACTGCCTGACTTTTCAGAGAAGGTGCCTCTTGAGAGATTTGATTTCACATAGACCAAAATGTCTTCTTGAAGTTTCAAGTTGAAGTAACAACATACAAAGATTCTTTAAAAGATGCAGCAACAGTGATAATTTTCTTCTATGATATTCTGATTATTAATATCAAGCAGGCATAAAGCAAAGAAATGTATGTTAATACATTTACCATTGTTATGGAGGCTGACCCAAGCAGAGAACAAATGAAAGGGAGATTCTATATCTGGAGGTAAGGTCTTTAAGGCATTCCTATTTGCAGATAACATTGTGCTGAATTTCATCAAGCCTTGGATTGAGAATGAGATCCAGAATCAGTTTTAAAAGTTTGGCCTAACTATGTATACAGGAAAAACCGAATGGATAAAGAATACCCCCCCCCCACCACAATGGAACATAAGCTCCTTGAGGACAGAAATGTTCATTTTTCCTTTTATATTGTCAGCCCCCAGCACAGCGCCTTGGACATTCGGTGAATGAATGAATTGTCCATATGTGAATAGTTAGAGAGTCCATTGAGTTAGGCCATCAGTACCTATGTCTTGGACAGACACTCCAAACAGAATGACATTAGCCCAGAATTCAATAGGAGGAAGAGAATGAACTGTTTAGCATTTGGGAAGTTGTATGGTCCTTTTAATAACTACACACACCTTCATGAAACAAAGTTCCACCTTTTTAAATGTCAATATTATGCAAATAATGCTCTATGTTTATGACTCACATAGTATCATGATATAGCACCAATACAATATTCACAGTGCCAACGGTCACTATAAATATGCCTACATAGTGCTCAATCACAAAATATAGCAGACTCTCCATATAGAAGATAGAAGCAAAACATTTATCCAGACACCAGAAAAACAAATCCCAACACCAGAAAACTGAATCCATCATAGCAACATAGAAGTCAATGCACCATAATACAGCATAGAGTCACACCACCCTTTAGCCTTCCCACAAACCAACACAAGCCTAGCTGTCACAGGAGGTGGCAAACACCAACATTTACTCACAAGCCTAACTGTCTCCCACTGTCTAGCTGCTCTGACTCCCAGCTTCCTGTGGGCTTTTCTGCACCCTTCAGCAAACTCCTCCCATCACAAGCTCCATGTGATTACATTCAGCATATTAGGGGGCAGGGTATATATTCAAAGCAGGGAAGGTCTTCAAATTCCCTTAGGTTTATTAAGGGGCAGGGAAGATCTTCAAATTACCATTACTGTTACACATGAATTTTCAGGAATCAAAATTACAAATCACCCAAAGGGCAATGGAAATATACATGATGGACATAGGCAGACAAGAATATTGGACCAATGAAGAATTGCACACAAGAAGCAGTGTGAAAGATAAATCATCAAAGAGATGTCCAACAAGAAAAAGGTAGATAAGTAGAGAGGACAATGGGAAAGAGATGGAAAGCCTGTGTGACTCACAAGACATTAAAATGAAAGCCTTTAATGCTTTGGATGGATCCCCTATAGAGGATTTGTGGAAAAATACAGATGAGAAACTTGGTGAGTTGCAATCTGCACCAGCCAGGGAAGTGGTGACATGGATAAAGTCAAAGAAACATCGGATAATTGGAGGCTAAGAATATGATCTTAAACTTAAGGGGCAGCTAGGTGTGCAGTGAATAGAGCACTGGCCCTGTAGTCAGGAAGGACCTGAGTTCAAATTTGACCTCAGACACTTAACACTTACTAGCTATGTGCCCTTGGGCAAGTCACTTAACCCCAATTGCATTGCCTTCCCCCCCCCAAAAAAAAACCTAAGCAGTTCTTTTGCAAAAGTGGAAGATGAAGGAGATAGGGCTTAATAGCAGTTCATGGAGATTTTATAAGATAAGCCACCTGTATGATGTATAGCAGCTAAAAATATTAGACCACATTCAAAGACTTCTCGTGTCCTGAATGAGAGAAGTAATCATGCTCCCATAATCTGCTCTGGACAGATCACCTTAATAATACCACGTCCTGTTCTCAGTGTCAGTGTAAGGAAAACGTCAACAATCTGATTCTCAGAAGAACTTCCTTACAATTACAGCTGTGCACCAATGAATGGAAGGGGCTGGGCTGCATTAGAAGCAGTGACTTCCCCATCTTTGATTAGAAGCTCGATAACTATTTGTTATGGGCATTACAAAGGATAACTACATTTTTAGATGAAAGCTCAACAAAAAACCCTTCCTGGGGTACGTTTAAAGCTCTATTGAGTCTAAAGCAACAGAATAAGTGTTGAAATCCCCATGGTAGAATTTAAAAAGGACTGGTTTGGGAATCAGAGGACATGAGATTGAATCCTCCATCTACCCCCTTACTACCCATATGACCATGGATAAGTTACATAACTTCTCTTGGCCTCAGTTTCATTATCTATAAAATCAGGAGGCTAAGTAAAATGATCTTTCCTGCTTCAAATCTATAACCTCTGAACCTTTCATCCCCTTCAGTCAATGGCGCTAATCACTGTCAGGTAAGAGAACAGAGGTTAGGCTTCCCAAAAAGGGCAGACCTGGGAATACAGAGGAAAGCCCTCTCTCTTCCTCATGCTGTTAACTTGCTTCCAGTGATAACTTCTAAAGTTTCCCCATGATGGCTTTCCTGAACAGGTGATGGTATGTTTTCTTGCTTGAAGCAGAGGACTGAGGTTGCAAAGTGCCAGTTCACAGTATTTGTTTTCCCTTCTTCCCACTGGTGTTCTATCCCCACTGATTGGCATCCAGAGTGGCTAAAAGCCTCTTCCAGATGAAGAGTACCTGTGTTTACTTTTTAAATGTCAATCATCCCCACATTCTCCACAATAGATTAGCAAGTCTCTTGGCTGCATGGCTAGCATGTTCTGAAATAACAATGAGAAGGACAGTTTCAATATTTAACAGCAAAGCTAGCTTCTCAAATTAGAAATGTAAGGGTTCTGTGAGACCCGGCAGGCATATGATGCCATCTAAGAAGGCCTGAGCCACAGAATAAGTTGGCAAGAGGACAAGGGTAGATTTTCTCAGCTTTGAGAAGGAAGAATTTACAGAACTAGGAGAGCTGCTCTTCAGTATCTGGCTGTCATGAGAAAGAAGTAGAATTAGTGCTCTCAGAGGACAGAACTACAATCAATGAGTAGAAATTTCAGCAAAGAAGGTTTCAGTTTAATATAGGGAAAACATCCTAATAATCAGAGAAACTTAGAAGTTTCTGACCAAGGAATGAATTGCCTTATGAGATAGTGAGCTTCCTATGAATGAGCATGTATTAAGCACTTCCTACATGCGAAGATGTCACTGGAAATATTCAACCACAGGCTATGTGACCTCTTTGTAAGGAAATTACAGAAGGCATAATAACAATAATAATAGCTGGCATTTATGTAGCGCTTAAAGTTTGAAAAGTGCTTTACATATATTATCTCATTTGATGCTTACAGCAACCTTGTGAGACAGGTGCTATTATTAACCTCGTCTTGCAGATGGGGAAACTGAGATTTGGAGAAGTTCAATAAATTGTCCTGGATCATCTAGCTACTAAGCGTCTGGGGGCAGGATTCGAACTCAATTGGTTTTGACTCCAAGTCTAGCATTACATCTTCTCCCCTACATTGAGGGGGAGATTAAACTAACTCAAGTGAGCTCTGAGGCAAGGGAGAAAGGACCCATGGTCATTTCCTGCTCCCCTGAAGTTCCTGGTCTTTGGTCTCATACCAAACAGAAAAGAGATGTATTTCTGTGGAGGGAGATGGGAAGGGGCAGTGACTCCTTGTAATCCTTTTGCAGAAACTAAGAAGATGCTTCCTCCTCTCCACTGTCAACGTATGAGACATTTTTTGCCTTCGTCCTTAGATCTACTAACAAGGGTTTCCCATTGACCCTGATGTTCAGTTCTTCTGTTCTGGGTCATCAGGGCCATGACAGACCAAATGCTTTTAACTTGCTTCATCCTAACCTGAGCTCCCAAGAGTGACTGGCAGAATTCCAGTCAGACTTAACAGCTTGGCTTTTCCGCCTAGCTCATTCTGCTCTATGTAATTAGCATGTCTTGTTTTCATCGTTAATGTTTTATTGCTATGCTTTTATGGGTTATGAACTGCTCAGAGAGGATGATATCCATGAATTGTGCTTTGACAAGCAACAACCCTGATGGTAGATGTTAGAGGGGGAAGGAATTTTAGAGGGCCTTTGAGTTAGCACTGGAAGGGACATTTAATCTAAACTGTTAACTTTACAGATTAGGAAAATGAGGCACAAAGAGGTTAAATTTCTTGCCCAGACTCACACAGGTAATAAGTGTCAGAGGCAGGACTTGAATTCAGGCCTTTCCAATTGCATGTCTCTACCACACCACCCTGCCCCTTTCACATCAGCCTTATAGATCTTATAGATCGGTGTCCCATATGGCCCCAGGATACCTTAACATTAGAAAATTTATCATCCCGTGAAATTTCATCAGACATTGTTCTCATCCCTTACTGATACCTTCGGTGTTCTCTGCTATTAGAAGACTAGAGGGAAGAAATAAGAAATTCTCCCAAAGCTTCCATTTAAAGAAGGCCCAGGCTAGCTAGCTCTTCTTTTCCCACCAGCTATACTCCTTTGGACTGGACTCTCTCATGGCCCAGGATACCTCATCATAAGGAAACTCATCACCCTGTGATATTGCATCTGCCTTGGTGCTCACACCTCCTCAGTACCCTCAGCTGGCTTGGACTTAAGGATTGCAGGAAAGAGCAAAGAACTCCTCTCAAAACTTCCATTTAAAGGGGGCTCCTGGCCATCTATCATTTATTCTGTATGAGTTGTATTCCTTTGGCTTGGATTCCATCCCCAGTGTCCTATTTGAGGTGAAATTTCAGAGTTGTTTTAATTTGACTTTTCTTCAGTAATATGGAACAATTTTATATAGTCTATAGTTTGTAATTCTTCTGAAAACCATTTACGTTTTTTGACATTTTGTCTGTTGGAAAATGGGTCTTTGTTGTATATTTGGGTTAATTCCGGATACATCTTGTGTATTAGGTTTCTAATTTTAAGAGTTGTTGCCTCAGTTCTATTTGAAAAAGTTGATTCAAAGACTTTTCACCAGTTGACAGTTTCCCTACTTATCATGGTGGCATATAATTTTGTGTAAAAGTTTTTTTTTTAATTTTATATAATCAAAATTGTCTGTTTTCTCTTTTGTAATAACCTCTATCCCTTATTTGGTTAAGAATTCCTCTCCTAACCATATTTTTTAGAAAGCCTTTCTTCTGTCTTCCTCCCATTTTATAAATTATATGACTTTCTTATATTTAACTGATGTATCCAATTATAATTTATTGGGGGTATTTGGTATAATATGTTGGTCAAAAATTATTTTCTGCCAGACTACAGTTTTCCTAGTAGTTACTGTCAAATAGGAACTCCTTCCCAAAACAGTTTATATTGTTAGATGTATCAAATACTGGGCTAAGTTTAATAGTTTATTATTTTTTTAATCTGTCTTATTCCACTGATCTCCTTTTCCATTTTAAGCAATATCAAATAGTTTGATGAATATTACCTGAGCAATGAATATTTCTCTAATGGTTTCACTATTATTTTATTTCTGTAAAAAAAAGTATTTAATGGTCGTATTTATGTTAGTCTTCAGTGTGTCTTAGTAACCTGACAAACAGATATACTTATTTATATGTGTGCTTGTTCAATTGAAGGAAAGAAGGAAGGAAATAAGCATTTATTAAGAACCTACTATGTGCCAGGAACTATACTAAGTACTTTACAGAGATTATCTCTTTTAATCCCACAAAAACCTTGTGAGGTAATTGATATTTAAGGCTCCCCAACAGAAGTTAGCTGATTTGCCCAGGGTCTCAGAGCTCCTAAGTATAGGAGGCAGGATTTGAACTCAGTTCTTCCTGATTTCAGAACAGTCCCTTTCTGCAAGAAGCTACCATTCTATTGAAGCACATCGTGAGAGCAAGCCACATGCATACAAAGCAAAGACAAACATAATTTTGAGGTGAACAGCACTAGCACCTGGGGAGATCGGAAAATGTCATGTGTAGGAGGTGGTACTGGAGCTGAAGTTGGGAGGAAGCTAGGCATTATAAAAGGAAGAGGAGGAGGTAAGGAGGGAGAGAATCGAAGGGATGGAGGACAGCCTGGGCAAAGACAGAGACAGGGGATGGAATGCCCTGTCCTAGGAACAGCAATTAGGCCAGTTTGGATGAAAATCTCGGTACATTAAAGGAAATAATGTGTAGTAGGTCTAGAAAGGTAGACTGGAGCCAGTCTGTAAAGGATTTTAAATGCCAAAGTGAAACAATCCCTGCCCTCAAGGTGCCTGCATTCTAACAAGGGAGAAAACGGAAATGTCTCAACAACAATATAGGATAAAACAAAGAGACACAAGATGATGGGGGGGGCGGGGTGTGTGTGCAGCACGGCGCTAGCCGCCCGGACAATCAGGAAAGGCTTCATGCACAAGGTTGTGCTTGAACTGAGTCTGAAAAAGGGTAATTCTAAGAGACGGAGGTGAGGAAGGAACACATGCTAAATATGGAGGACAGTCAATGCATGGAGACAAGAAATCAGATGGCCTATTTGAGGAACGGTAGAAAGATGACTGAGCCAGATGACAGAAAAAGGGATAACGTGAAATAAGGCTGGAAAGGTGATCGGGGCCGCATTGTGATCTTGTGAAAGGTGGTGAACAGGGACAAGGGAAGAAGGGGTGGATTGCCAAGTAATAAGGAGGCTCTTTGTTAAGGATGGACCTGTGGCAATGCTATATGCCCTGTCCTAGTTCCAAAACCACAACTCAAAGAGATAAGGACCACCCTGAGCCACCCTGACAGCAGCAGGATCCTCCTCTCTCCACCCACTTGTCCATGGCCTTGCTCTTCTCCACCTCAGCCTAGCATAAAAGGAATGTGCAATTTTTAGGGACTCCATCATGGAGGAAGTTCAAATCCTTAAAAAAATAAATAATATGAATTAGGAGTACCAGAGGAAAAGAACAGCCATAACCCAAGTATGTGAGCTTCATTCAGGTTGACCTAGAGTGTTTCTTTGACCTGAGCTCTCCTAGGAAGAGAGCTCTTAGCTCTGGCTCCTGCTGAGCCCCTTGGCTCTGGTCCCCCATGCTGCTGGTGTGCAGGGCATCTTTATATGTGCTGTTAAATTTGGGCCTAAATAGCAATCATGGATATAGACACAATAGAAGCGGGTTTTAGTTGCTATGGAAACCATAGCTGTGAATTCCCAGCCCCTGGACTGACATTTCAACCCACCACTAAACTGCACATGTTTTCTAAACATTAAATTTTCTCGGTTTCTTTTTTTTGAGGGGGGGGGAGCAATCATGAGAACCTTTTTTCCCTTTGAAACAGCAAAGATAAAGCAATTGAACGTAAGCCAACTTCCCTTAACCCTTTTCTTTTGGAGTTTCCTCCTGAAGAGAAGAAGAATTAGAATCCTCAGCCTGAGTTATAATCACAGAATCCTAGAATATCAGAGCTAGAAAAAAATCTTAGGAATCACCTAGGTCCACCCTCTCTCTTTATACACGAAGAGACGGAGGCCCAGAGAGGAGAAGGGACTTGCCTAAGGGGAGATAGAGTTATTAGCAGAATGAGGCTAGAATCTGGGTCTTGTTGCCCCAAGTTGAATCCGTTCTCCACACTTCTCACAGCCTCTTACAGCTAAATATAAATATATGGTAGATAAATTATAATGATGATGATGGAGAAATAGATGGATGGATAGATTGGTGATAAACAAATAGATAGAGAAATAGATGCATAGATAGGTTAATGACAGAAATAGATGGATAGATTGGTGATAGGTAGATAGGGAAATGGATGGATAGATTAATGTTAGAGAAATAGATGGACAGACAGATTGGTGATAGATAGGGTGAGCACTCATTTATTGAGTGTTTCATATGTGCCAGACACTTTGCTAGAAGTGCTTGGAAAGACTTGGAAAGGGAAGTAATTGACTGAGGACCAATGGGAGCACTGCCCACACCCAGTCCTACCTAGACCTTTCCTAGGGGTATTCTACAGAAATGTGTAAGATAAGGTTCCAGCCCTCCTTGATCTCCCTCCAGCAGTGAGGGTAAGACTCAAGAACTAGTGTTGTAGTGTAAGGCAGAGTGATACTTGTGACATGACTGATACAGAAAATGTGTTAAGGAATTCTGAGGTGGCAGGAAACACTTTGGGACTGGGATCATCAAGGAATAAAAACTTCATGGAGCCAATAGCATTAGAGTTGGGCCAACCTGCCCTTCTGGTTATTCCTCATATACGACTTTCTATCCCCATCTCTGTACATTTTCACAAGTTGTGCCCCATGCCTGGAAGGAATTCCTTTCTTAGTTCTCTACCTCTTAGAATCCCTAATTTCCTGTAAAGCTCAACTCAAATGCTACCTCTGCATGAACCTCCCTTCCCCCACTACCACTGCTTGGATTTATTACATAAATACATTGCTTATATTCTATACACTTATATGTACACATGTTGTCTTCCACCATAGAATGTAAATTCTCTGAAGGCAGGAGCTGTTTCATTTTTGTATCCCCAGCAATTAGCACAGTGGCCCGCACACAGTAGGGGATTAATAAATGCTTGTTGGTTGATTGAAGAATAGGCAGGATAATATAATAGAGTTTGGGTGGAAGGCATTCCAGATGGAGGAAACAGTAAGCAAAGGCATTTGTAAATTCTTTCCCTTCTCTTGGGCTCAGTTTCCTCTGAAAAAGGAGATTGAGGAAGGTGACCTGGAAGGCCCTTTCCCACTCTAACACCCTCTGAATTCTATGGGCGCCATTATGCAGTGTGGTTAATCCATTTGGGGATTATCCAAGTGCTTTGCTTTCTCCTCTTCCTTGTTCCTGCTGATCCTTATTAGTTCCTTCCAGAGAGGGTGGACTGGGAAGGTGTAGGATGTGATTCCTCAATTAACCCTTCATGTTCCTTGGGATTTTTAAACCATGAAGATAATTTGTAGATTTTGTTTACCTTTTCTCTTTATAAAAATTCACCCTTCTATTAAAAAACCAAACAAACATTTTTTAAAACAGCACTGTCAGTTCTCAATAATTCCTCCCTCCAAAAAATAGAATTTGCCCTCATAACAAAGTACAGGTAAGCAAAACACATCAGCACATTGGCCGTGTCTCTTTCTACACAAATAGTCTCCCGCTGCCCTGCCAAAAAGAGGGCTGCCTACTTCTCTATCAATCCCTGAAGAAATGGTCAGTCCCCATCGGTCAGAATTCTTACCTCTTTCAGCTTTGTTCCCTTTTACATTATGATGGTGACTACAAATCAATTGTTGTGCTCTCTGCCCTCAGCATCAGTTCATATGAATCTTTCCATTTCCCGGAATTCTTTAAATTCATTGTTTATTGCAGCACCATAATAAGCCATTACATTCCCATAAAAGCAGCGGGCTACTGCGGAAAGAGTACTGGATTTGGAGTCAGGAGATGTGGGTTCTAATCTTGGCCCTAATATTTGATATTTTTGTGACCTTGACCAAGTCTCTTAACTTCTGTTGGCCTCCTCAGTTCCTCTTCTGCATAGGTAGAATGAGATACCTTCAAGAATACTTTCAGGAAATAAATGTATGATCCCCTATGACCACAATTTGTCCAGACATTTTGCTTTTAACTAGACAAGTTCAATTGGTGGTGTAGCTGCCTATGCAGCTCCGGTGGGTAAGATGTTGGGAGGCTTACAAGACCTCAACTCTATCTTCACAGAAAACCTTATGGTATGATGATAATGGAATATTCAGGGCCACAGAAGCCTGGGCCATATGGAACCCACTTTTAGGGGTCAGCCTGGGTAGGACTGATACACATACATTTCCACTCATGTTAGCTATGCCTTCTCCATCCATGTGTGCACTCATGACTTCTATATCATTGGCAGAATCTTAGCTAAGGGCCCAGTGTTGGGGAGTGATGATAGACACTTAAGTCCTAGAACTCTGAAAACATTTCACTAATGGCTTTCTACTCCAAAGCAGCCCACTTGAACAAGTAAGCTACAATGAATTATATATAACTTATCTATAAAAACA
>CM053581.1:280629388-280696506 GCA_028627135.1 Pseudochirops cupreus
CTCTTCAATCTCTCTTCTTTGTTCTCTTGTATTCCCAAAACTGTATGAAGGCTGGTAAGCCTCACCTTGTGGTCTTTTGGCTTATTGAGGAGCTGAGAGACCCCTTTTTATTGGTAATCACTAGCCTCACCAACAAAATGGGCATGCTCAGAACTATGTGCCTCAGTCTACCTTAATTTCAATCTCAACAGAATAGAAGGAACAGAGAAAGGGGCCCTGGACAGAGGGTTGGAGGACACTCAGTGGTGACAGTGTGCTCTGTGATGCAAGATAACGATAAATGATATGATTAATAAACATTTATAAAGCACTCACTCTGAGCTGGGCACCGGGCTCAGTGCTTTACAAATATTATCTCACTTGATCCTTACAACAGCCCTTTGAGGTAGGTGCTATTATTATACCCATTTTATGGTTGAGGAAACTGAGGTGAATAGAGGCTAAGTGAGTTGTCCAGAGTCACACAGTCAGTAAGTGTCTGAGGTCAGATTTGAACTCAGTTCGATAATAATAATAATGATATAATAACATTTCTACAGTGTTTACTCTGTGCCAGTCATTGTACTAAGTGCTTTACAGTTATTATCTCATTTAATGCTCACAACAACTCTGGGAGGTAGGTGATATTATTAGCCCCATTTCACAGATGAAGAAATTGAGGCAAATGGAAATTAAGTAAGTTGCACAGGGTCACACAGTGTTTGAGGACAGATTTGAACTCAGTTCTATAATAATGATAAATAACATTTATGTACTGCTTATTATGTGCCAGACACTATGCTAAATGCATATTTTGCTATTATATTATGCTATAATACAAATTTTTTTATCTCATTTAATCCTCACTACAACTCTGGGAGGTAGGTATTATTAGCCCCATTTTACAGATGAAGAAACTGAGGCAAACAGGGTCAGTGCCTTACCCGGGGCCACATAGCTAGTAAGGATCCAAGGTCAGATTTGAACTCAGGTCTTCATGACTCCAGGTTCAGTGTTCTATTCATGTGCCGCCTAGCAATCTCCCAGGCACTCATGGCAGTAAGAAGAAGGAAGATGTGTAACGCAGAGAGTCTGGCAGCCAATGCAAGGAGGCAAGAAGTGGGGGTATGAGATGGGTCAGAGCAAAAGTTGAAGTTGGCCCTGAATCTCAGATTCCCTGCCTATCAGAATGAGGATGATGATTTCTCCCAGGTCCTGGTGGGTTAACTATGATGGAGTCACAGAATTTTACATTTAAAAGGGACCTCAGGTGCCATCTCATCCAATCTGTGCCCATAAAAGAATCCCCTGGTAGCAAACCTGACAAGTAGTGACCCAGTCATCTGCTTGAAAGCTTGGAAGGCTTTCCTTGGGAGCAGCTCTACCTGTCAGGAGGTTTCTCTCCACATCTAGTCTAAATGTTTCTCTTTGCAACTTCTACCCATAGCTCTTGGTTTTAACTTCTGGTACTAGACAGAACAAGTCAATTCCTCTTCAACATACTAGCTATTCAAATATTTGAATCAGATGTCATGGTGCTACAACAGCGCTCCTTCTCTTCTCTAGACTTACCATCTCAGGTCCTTCACATTCCACCTGTCTGTGACAGAAACTCAAAGCTCTTTACCCTTCTAGTTGCCCTCCAGGTTATTAAGGACCTCTTCAACTGATTTAAAGGTTAAATTCTGTGCATCTGCATGTAAGCATTTGAAACTATGGATTATATCACTGGCTTCTTTCTGGGATTTTGTCCTGCTGCTACTTCTTCTTTGCTCATAGAACTGCCCTCTAAAGGCATCTAGCCTGGCAGATATACACAAACATTTTTCTCTTTCCCCCATCCTATTTATTTTAAAGCCCCTTTGATTAGATTTACAAGACACAGATCCATTTTTTTTTTACCAGACTTTTAAAGTACACTTCATCCTTGGCCAAGAGTATGTCATTCCCAATATTCTAAGCCATGGTCCAGAAATCCAAATTACAACCTCACATACTATGTATGCTCTTAGTCAGCTAGAACATTACTACTGTTCACTTTTACTATTCCTTCTATAGGCAACCCTTTCACTCACCCCTCCCTCTCTTCTACTCTCTTCCACCCTGAAATAATCCTTCCTTCTCTCCTTCTAAACAATCAGCTTTTTCTAGGCCTCCTCCCATGAGCCAGGCTATGAAGAATGCATTATAAAACTCAAAACCACTACATTTCGTTTCATCCTGGAGCTTGTTCAAATAGTTAAAACAAATATTGGAACAAAAAAATTTTAATGTTAGAAAGTCAAGATTAATGTGCCCCAATAACATTTTTTTCCTAGACTCATTGCCTCTTTATTTATCCTTCAAGATATTTACTTCTAATTTATAGCACAACATGTATTGAAAGGAGACATAAACTGAGCAGGCAAATGCCAATGGAATGAAGAAATGGAAAGTTAATGGTGAAACGAGAGTAGGCTAAATTAATTTACTGATTATATGACCATATCACATCAGGAAGACATGAATTATTTTGTTTACAATCTTCAGGTTGTTGCCTGGCCTGTGACTCTTCACTGTTTTCAATTTGAGAAGCAGTGATTGGAAAGAGAAGGGAAAATAAACCAACGGTTCCCATTCCACTTATAAATTTTAGGTTTATAATCTCATAGTCATCCATGGAAACTGGCCTGTTAGGCAAGTATCACAGCTCCCCAAGCGAAGGGCCATTACTCCTGCCGGATATAACTGCATGCTTAACTTCTTAAGAGATGCCTTTGAATTGTATTCTGTTTCAT
The DNA here is from genome assembly GCA_028627135.1 of Pseudochirops cupreus. Lineage (NCBI taxonomy): Eukaryota > Metazoa > Chordata > Mammalia > Diprotodontia > Pseudocheiridae > Pseudochirops > Pseudochirops cupreus. The sequence continues at coordinate 280,632,145 of CM053581.1, forward strand.
ACACCCATCAGAGTAAGAAAGAGGTGGCTGTAAATTGCAAGTGGGGACAGAAGGACTCCAGATCTATCGGATGCCAGGTTAGGCCCTGTCAATGGCCTTTGATATTTCATGTAAGTGCTAAAAAAAAAAGGTTAATGCTAGGGTATCATTATTGGAAACCAAAGTGAAGTAGCTTACAGAAACTATAATTCTCTGATTCCCAAATATATTGTTATATTTGGTTTTTGTATGTGACCTCTAAAGATTTTGGGAAAGTATGGACAAGAATTACATGGGATGAGGAAGCAGAAGGGGGCATTATTCGATATCTGTGAAGTGTACAGAGGAAATCATGGTCACAATGAAATACCAAAGAATATACAAAATGGGGCCTGCAAATGACCCTACAAAAAGCTACTGTCCTTGTCTCTCCTTGTCCGGAGTTGCTTATGAGGAGAGGTGCTAGCTCTGACCTTTCCCTTCCTGGGGTAATGGAAGGGTGTTCTGGTGAGAAGCAGCTGGGGGAGAAGAGAGTACTGGGCAAAAGGAGGGGAGCAAGCTCCTGGTGAGACCAATAAAACGTCTGGGTGGCGAATGATGAGGCAGTGGCAGAAAGGCCACTTGGTATAGGAGAAATTCTGGAGCAGTGCACAGATAGGGACAATCAAACACCAATCAAACCCTTTTGTCAGAACCAGATTCAAGCGGCTAAATAATTATTGGCCAGGTGTTCTAGAGCAGGGAACTTTGGTTCAGTCTCAGGTGAGATAAAAGGCCTCTGAGACTATTCACTTGGGAGATCCTGGGGAGAAAGTACGACTGTCAAGAAATGAGAATGATTTCTCAGTATGACTAGGAAAACTGGTTTTGAAAACAGTGCTCAAAACGGGAATCCCTAAAGGTTCTTAGAAATGAAGCATTTCTTAGTAAAGTAGCATAATTGCACACATCACTGAGGTCCTGGGTGGGTTGAAGAACTAAAAGAGAAAAGAGATTGAAAATTACCTACAAGCTCAGAGACAGGTCCTTTCTGTTTCCTTTCCTGTGTGTTCTGGTCTAGGCCTGGACTCAGGCCAGTCCCTTGGTAATTGAGGTTTGATATTGGAAAAAAAAATGAGATACTTATAGGCCATTCAACAGTTGACAAAAGGAGATTTACTTAGCCATAGCAGGAGATGGATATTTACCAAATTTAGGAACCGAGAACCCTAAGAGATGATTCAGCTGAGGGAAGCTCCCATAGCAATCCACCATCCAAGCCTCTGAGAGCCTCTCAGCTCGACATGGGTGCTTTATACTCAGGCAATGAGGAAATGACTCTGTGGTCAATGGGCAAACCGATCTTGGTGAATGTCTCAATCTCTTTTAAGGAAAAAACTAGCTTAATCTGCTGAGAAAAGGGTTAGGACTCTGCCCTACCACCCTGGGTAAAAAAAAAAAAAACCGAAAACAACCTGACTGTTTGTAGGGGTTCTGGTGCTAGCATTGGTGGAGCATTGTTAGTCAAATACGAAATTCCATTTTGGAATAGAAGCAGTAAGTCAGAGAAGTGAGAGGTTCTTGAAAGCATCTTGGAGCCTTCCTTTCAGAAGGGAGCCACTGACATAAGGGTTACTTACAAGGCAATGAGACTGGTGCTTTAACACGTCCACACATCAGAACTCATCCTTCCAAATGGGTGCTTTCCTTCAGGGAGTTCCCTTGGGACCCTCTGCATGTGTCCAGTTATGTTGTCATCATTTCTCAGAGCCCTTCTGGAGCCCCACTTCGGGCACTGTTTTCAAAGGTAGGTTTCTTAGCCACACAAAGAAATCAGTCTCATTTCTTGATAGCTACGCCTTCTTCACAGAACCTCAGAGGGGGCTGGAGTCTCAGAGGCCTTCAGTCTCACCTGAAACTGAGCCAAAGTACCTGCTCTAGCACAGCTGCTAAAATGTTGTGACAGCAAGCACCCTAGCATACCCAAGATGGCCTGCTAGCACAGTTCTTTGATCTGCTTTTCTAGGAAAGACTGCTCAAAAAGGAGTTAACAATCCTACTTTTAATTACATTCACCAGTTCAGGGGAAAGGTCAGCACCCTGAACATCAGAGAAAATATAAGCAGAGAAATTAGCATAAAGACCAACAGACAGGACTCTGACTGCCTGAATCAAAGCAATATTACTATATACTTCATATACATCACTAGATTGAGGGAGCACAGGTAACATCTGAGTAGTCGGGAGACTCTTAACAAATGGCTGCTCAACAAGGAAATCAAAAGATCCTTCTCATGAGTAAATCCCCAAAGCAAAATACCAACTCAGAGTATATATACACTTCTCAGAACCCTCGTGACTCGTGCCTAATTGGGTCAGTACCAAAAGGTGTGAAAATCTTCCTACAAGCAAGCCTCCTACAAGCAAGCCTTCTACAACCAAGCCTCCCTTAAGCAAGTCCCTCCCCCAGGGGGCTCTAAGTGATTGAGGATGTAGCACAGCTGAGCACATATGCCTATTAATGGGCAGGAAGATTTTTTATTCCATTAACATTACAGTGGTTATTCATCCTTCTTGACCCAGTATGGTCCCTCCTGGAGTGAGCACTCATTTTAGTCACCAGGTTTCACTCCCATTGACTTCTAGCAATTTCCCCAAATCTTGGAATAAAAATAAACCTCTCATAGACTTTTCTTGCTGGTTAACTGTTCTAACAACAGCAAGTATTCACTGTAATTTTACTTTCAGACTTGCAAGAAAGCTTTTTTTTTTCTCTTCCTGTAATGGTAACAACAATGATCTTTCCTCTATTTTGCTGTATCTTGACAAATCTCTCTGGTAGCTTCGCATCCAGCTCAAAGTCCTTTTTCACAGTCTATCAAGTCTCTCCATCTTCCACCCAGTTGCCAAGGTGAATAGCCTAAAGGAGAGGTCTGACCAATTATCTCTACGACCAAATATAAACTTATTTGGTTGGTATCTAAAATGTTTCACGTCTTGGTCTCTTCCTATCTTTCTATTTCATGTCGTTGTTTGTTGAGTCTTTTTCAGTCATGTTCAACTCTTTGTGATCCCATTTAGGGTTTTCTTGTCAAAGATACTGGAATGGTTTATCATTTCCTTCTCCAGCTCATCTTACAGATGAGGAAACTGAGGCAAACAGGGTTAAGTGACTTGCACGGGGTGACACAGCTAACAAATGTCTGAAAGTCAGATTTAACCTCAGGTCTGGTGCTCTATTCACTTCAGCACCTAACTACCCCACATTACTCACCTCCAGATACTCTATGGTCCAGTCATACTGACCTACTTGCTGTTGCTCAGGCACCATACTCCATGTCCTGCCTCCAAGCTTTTGTACTAAATATCTGCTATGCCTACAATGTTATCCCTCCTCACTTCTGCTTCCTAGATTCCCTGGATTCCTTTAGTCCTGAGCTGGGTTGCCACCTTCTGTAGGATCTTGGTTCCTTCAGCTGCTAGTGCCTTCTCCTCTAAATGGACCTTTCATCTACTCTGCAAAAAGCTTTATCTCTAATTACATGCATGCTGTCTCAGTCATTAGAATGTAAAATCCCTGAGGGAAGGGGCTGCTTTCACTTTTTCTTTCTATCTCCAAAGATTAGTTTAGTTTCTGACACCAGGTAAACCCTTAATGTGTGATTGTTGATTGATGTGGTCTAGTAAAAAGCACTGGTTTGGGAACTTGAATTCAAATCCTACTTGTACGGCTTTGGGCAAGAGGCAACTTCTCTGACTCTTGATTTCCTCATCTTTAAATAAGGGGGTTAGACAAGACAATCTCTGAGGTCCCTTTGTCTTTAGATCTAGGACTCTGCCACCTAGACACCCTCACTGAGACATTCATTGGAGGCTGCTTCTCTAAACTTTCCCCACCCAATGTACCCCTTTCCTTTTTCCTGTTCCTCTCTCTTTTTCCTTCTCCTTTCTCTCCTCTTTCTCTTCTCCAATTTTTGTGTGTGTTTTCACCCTCTCCATCCCCCATCCTTTTCCACTGGATTCTGTGGTTCTACTGTAGAAGTAAAAAATTAATGGCACAATTAGAGACCAAGAGATAGCTTAAGATTCCCTGCCTTGATGTGTAGGGGAAACCCTGTCTGAGACATGAGCCTTGAGAGAGGGGTAAAGTTTGGTGTGAGGGGAGAGAATGAGGATTGGTTGTATGAAAAAGTCAGAGCAGAGCATCATAGACTTGAGGATGAAAGTCTGTTCCAAGTGTTGCTGTTTCATTGTGTGTCATGGGGGTCTTCTCAAAGAACTCAGAGTCAGACCACTTCTAATCCAAGCATAGGCATTTATTGAGGTTTGATGCTCCCCAGAAGTGGGCTAGGTGCCAAGAGGAACCAGCAACTTAGTTAGACAATACAGGCAAATTTATAGTATAATGATGCTGATTACACAACAGAAATTATGAATATTAAAAAGGCAGAAAAGGATTTGTTAAGGGATTAGGTAATAAAGGAGGGGTTTCTTCTATGGTTTGGTGGTCAAACACCCTGGTCATGCTGCCCTCCGATTGGCTAGCTATTGTGGTCCTGTCTAGTCAAGATGGATTGTTAGGTATTGTGGTCCTGTCTTGGGTTAAATGGATGATGTGATTGTGGTTGAGTACAAGAACACACCTGTTCAAATATGTGAATTGGATCCAGGGGCAGTGGCTCACTAGGGGCAGTGGGAATGCTCTTCAGTGTGGCCCATAAGGAAGTTAGAATATCGGGGCTAGGGGCAGCTTTATTAGGATTCTATTACAAGATCATGGAATAGTGTCACAAACAGGCTTATTCAGCAGGGTACCATGATAAAGGAGTATGTGGCCTCCTTTCTGACATTCCCAGGTCTCTCTCACTGGGCATGTTGGTACCTACATCATCCACTGCCCCAGGCCCTTGATTTTCCCCATGTTCCTAGTTCCTCCTTTCCCTTCATTCACTTACATCCTTGGCTTCTCCCTGGACCCTCAGATCCACTCCTGTCCATCCTGAAAAGGCAGCCCTGCTCCCTCCCAAGCTCCTGGCTATGTCTATAGCAACTAGAATTCCAACCTGAGGCAGAGAGTTCATTAATCAGGGCTCTAGCTTGGGTTGAGAGACAGAATAGATCTGCACACAGAATCCTATCCTGCCCCCTGATAAACCCAAAGCTTGGGCTCTCCCCGAGTTCCTACTTAATGAGTCTTAGCTTTGGGCTGCCATTTGTTCTGAGATCTGAGGAATGATTTCCAGTGGTTCCAGTGGCCACTGAGGTCTAAAGAGTTTGAGGATTCCTAGTTTAAAATGTGGCCTTACCTGGAGGCAGGGGGATGGCCGAAGTGATCTCTCAATTGTCTTCTATCCCTAGGTTTCTGTGAAGATACAATAGGATCAAGTCACAATCCCTGCTAAGCCTTTTTCTTATAGTCAGGAAATGAGAAGTGGGTTCATTAGTTGCCAAATGATTGATAAAGAAGTACTTATTGAAAGGTCTAATAGGCATAGCCCAAATCAGCTTGCCATGTAATTAATTAAGAACGGCTTCCACCATGAATACATAATCATTATCTGAGAAGAGGTAACTTGTAAGAAATTTTCAAGCATTTAATTGGCCTTTGAAAGAATAGCCACAGCAAGCTAATTAGGTATCAAATTAGAGAATGTACTAATTGATATTTAATAAGTATGTCAATTGATATCTAGCCAGTCAATATGTTATAGTGACTTTGGAGTATAGCAATTAAGCGCCTAAAAAGCCTACTTAAGTAGATTATAAAATTCAATATTATAAGAATGTAATCTTGTAATTTTTTTTAATGACAAATTGTGACTTTCCCCTATCTATTGTCTCTTTAAACCAATCCCTACTTAGACATTATAAGGACATAATGACACATGCGTTTTTCTCAGGTACAAACTATATACAGGGAGCTCCTTCACAGATGAGCAACCTTATTCTGTTAACTAGCTTGACAGAAATGAATACATTAATTGGACTTTTACAGTCTGCTTGTCACTCTGGGTTCCACTCCTTTAACCCTGATCCTTGAGTTACTCCATCCTTGCTGAGCTACAAATCTAGCTCATGGTTCCAGGTTGAACCTACTCTCTCTAGGGACACCAGAATCATGATTCAGTGAGTGATTCTATTTTCTCCTGGATTTCTCTTTCCCTCTCTGCACCCCTTTTATGGAGATTTAATTCCCCAGGTCCATTTTCTCTTTCTGGACAAAGTCTCCTAAGCAGCTTCTCCTGTTTTTCCTAGCTGACTTGCCACTGATCAATCAATATATTTCTTCCCTGGCTACTCCCTGAAGCTCTGTCACCTGTACCCCTATGCTCCTAGTTCCCCATTTCCCTTTGTTCATTTATATTCTTAGCTTCTCGCTGGCCAAGGGATGGGGAACCTGCAACCTTGAGGCTGCATGTGACCTTCTAGGTCCTCAGGTGCAGCCTTTTGAATGAGTCCAAGTTTTACAGACCAAATCTTATTAAGGGGATTTGTTCTGTGAAGTTTGGATTCAGTTAAAGGGCTGCACTTGAGAACCTAGAGGGCCATATGAGGCCTTAAGACTGCAGGTTTCCCATACCTGCACTAAACCCTCAGATCCACTGATGTCCATCCTGAATGGCAGCCCTGGTCCTTCCCCATCAGCATCCTAACCTCAGGCAGAGAGTCCATGAATCAAGATTCCAGTTTATAAAACTGTGTGGAGGGACAGAATTGCCCTACACTGTAGACTCTTCTCCTTCCTCCTAATAAACCCACAGCTTGGGTTCTCCCCAAACTCCTACTTAATGAGCCTTAGCTTTGGGCTGCCATTTGTTCTGAGATCTGAGGAATGGCCTCCAGTGGTACCAGTGGTCACTGAGATCTAAAGAGTTTGAGGATCCCTAGTTTCCCCTCTGGTCCTCATGCTTTCTAATAACCCCTCTGAAATTATTCTTAATGTTTTATTGATTTTTTAATATTCAATTTTTCAATCACTATCATTTCCGGGTAATGCCCTTTCTCATAAGAACCTTTGCTTGTAAGAAAGTAGAGTTTAGCAAAATAAACCAACATATTGCCTATGTGTGACAACATAGGCCTGATCTCTCATGTCCCGTCTCTGTACCTTTCCACTGTCTGCCACACCTGGAATGCCCTCTCTCCTCACCTCTGCCTTTTAGAATCTCTTGTCTTCTTCAAAACTCTTCTTTTACACAAAGTCTTTCCTGATACCCCCAACCCCCAAATTTTACCGCATCCTTATTTTTTTATACATTTTACATGTATTTATTTCTTCTGTACATGTTGCCTCCCCTGCAGGATGTAAGCTTCTTAAGGACATGTATTATTTCATATTTGTCGGGACATACATCATGTACATGAATATGCACGCACGTACCCCTCACATGCACATTTTCTATCCCTAGCACTTAGCACAGTTGCTTGGCACATAATAGGCATTTAATAAATGCTTTTTGTTGACTATGTTTTTCTCCATTAGAATGTTAGTTTCTTGAAGACAAAGACTATTTTGTTTTACTATTTGTATGACAGGACCCAGCATAATAAGTGGCATATAACAAGTGTTTGATAAATTCCTGTTGATTGATTGATTATGGAAAGTTTCTGGTTACAAAGAGTATGGTATTCATTGTTGTGAGTCCAAGGATCCAAGCTCTCCCTAAGGCTCTCCCTTGGTTTCCATGCCCCTGAACTGTCCAGATTTTCCTCTAGTTTTCTCTGTCACCGGCTCTTCTTTCTCTCCCTGACTCCTTAGTGGAGGCATCTCATCCCTCCTTTGTCAGTGCACTATCCCCCTTAACAATCTCATTATCACAACTTTGTAGCTACTTCCCAAATTTCTGTCTAACCCTATGTTCTCTCCTGAAATTGAGACCCACACTTTTGTCTGCCCTTGGGTTATAGCTACCTGGATGAACTGCTGGCCCCTCAAAGCCTCAAACTGAGCTAATCATCTTTCCCCCAAAACCTTGGCTCTAAGATCACACTCCTCTCTCCCTCATACTCCATATCCAATCAGTGACTCAATTCTAATGATTGTTTCTCTGCTGTAATGCTTGTATCTATATGCTCTTTTTCAGCTCTTGTTATCACAACCTTGTTCAGGTCCTCATCACTTCTCACTTACACTGTAACAACCTCCTGACCAGTTAGTTAGCCTGCCTACGTTCTCTCTAAGTCCAGACTATCCTGTATATGCCTCCAGAGCAATCTTCCTTACATTAATAGCTGACCTTATTACTTCCTTGTTCAAAACTCTTCAGTGGATCCTCATTGCCTGCTTAGTAAAATCTAAGTCCCTTAGCCTAGAATTCAAGGCTCTCTATAATCTGCTACCACCCTGCCTTTCCAGCCTGATCTCTCATTGCTATATCTCAAGTACTCTATAGTTCACTGACACTGGACTATTCGTTGTTCCTGTTACCTGTCCCACATCTGTGCTCATGCTGTTAACCTCCGTTAAAAATGCCCTCCCATGTAATTTTTGCCCAAGAAAAAACTATGAGTAATAGGGATTGTACAGGTCTTGAGTCAATCTAGAGCAAGGGTGGGGAACCCACAGCTTTGTGGCCCTCTAGGTCCTCAAGTGTGGCACTTTGACAGAATTTAAACTTCACAGAACAAATGAGGTTTGAATTTGAAGGGCTGCACTTGAGGACCTAGAGGGCCACATATGGCCTCAAGGCTATGGGTGCCTCACCCCTACTCTACAGGCTGATGGGCGTTGGGGGATAGGGAACTAAAAAGGAAAAAAAAAGGTTCTTGATTCTATGAGTTAAGAGGAAAATTTTTTCTGAGTTCTTTAATCTGCAAATGAAACCTATCCTATGTTTGAAGCCTTATAGGTTTGTACTAAAATCTCCATCCTTCAAAGCCTACTTTGAATGCCATCTTTTCTAAGGAGACTTTTCTGGGTGCTTGTAGTCAGAAATGATCTATCCTTACCTTGACCTTACAAAGAGATTTCTCTTATGCCTCATAGTTATATGTGTATATTGCCTCCCTACTAAACAGCAAAGGGGCAGAAGTTTGCTGCATCATATGGGTCTGGTCACTAAATCAGGAGGAGTTCTGCCCTCTGGGTCCAAACTGAGTAAGTCTAATGTCTCTCCTATTGATAGTCCTGGAAATACTTAAAGACAGCTGTCACGTCTCCCCTGAGGCTTCTCTTCTTCGGGATTCCCAGGTCCTTAAACCAATCCTCCCATACATGGACTCAAGGCCTTTCACCATCTTGGTTGCTCCTATGGCTACTCTATAGCTTACAAATGTCCTTCTTAAACTATGCTGCTCAGAACTGAACATGATGGTCCAGTTGAGGCCTAACAAGGGTACAGTGCAATAGGACACACCATCCTTATTCCTGCAAGCTAAGTCTCTCATAATTGGCTCAAGATGGAATTAGCTTTTTTTTTAGCTGCCATATCACACCACTGACTCATATTGAGCTCCTAATCCCCTAAAAACCACAATCCTTTTTCAGAAAAACTGTTATCTAGCCATGCCTCTACTATCGTGCATGTGTAAAATTGAATTTTTTTACTCACATGTAAGACTTTTCATTTAGCCCTATTGAATTTCATTTAATTAGATCTAGCCCTGTGTTCTAGCCAGTTCAGATCTTTCTACATCCTGACTCTGTCATCTACTGTGTTAGCTATCCCTCCCAACTTTGTTTCATCTATAGATTTCATGAACAAGCCATCTTTGCCTTTATCTAAGTCATTGATAAGAATGCTAACCAGCACAGGTCCAAGCAAAGAACTTAGGTACTCCACTAGAGACCCCTCATGACTACTAACATTGGATCATTAGCAACTCTTCTTTGAGTCTGACCATCCTATCAGTTTTACATCTATCTGATTTTTACCATCTAGTCCACATCAGTCCATCTTCCCCACAGGAAAAGTATGTGACTGTATCAAAAACTGCAAAAATCTAGGCAATCTGTATCTATAAGATTCCCCTCATCTACAAGCTTAAAAATGAAACAAAGTTAGTCTAACATGTCCTGCTCTTGATGAAGCCTCTCTGTAATCACCATCTCCTTTTCTAAATGATCACCAACCACCTTTTGGATTGGTTTACTCCAGAATTTTCCCAGGAAGCAAAATCAAGTTCACAGTCCTATAGTTCACAGACAACACTGTTCTCTTTCCTTTCTGGAAAGTCAGGACATTTGCCCTTCTCCAATCTTGTGCGGCCTCTGCCATTTTCCATGCTCTCTCAAATCTCATTGACTGTGGGTCAGCCATCACATCAACTGGTTCTTTCAGTACCAGAGGATGTAGTTCATCTTGAATTGACTTGAATTCATCAAGGGCAGGTAGATATTCTTTTACTCTTCCCTAACTTATCTCGGGCATCAGCTGCCTCTTAGCTGTTTCTGATATATCATTTCCAGGACAAAGGTCATTCTCTTTGACAGAGAGAGAATACATGAAATAAGACTTGGCCAGTGCTGCCTTCTCTCTGTTGTTAGGTATCATTATCCCATCCACCCCAAACAAAGGTTTTATTCTTTCTCTTATCCTCTTTCTTTCTCCCATTGTAGCTAAAAACAGTCCCTTTTTGTTGGTAGTTTCCTTTACCAACCTTTCCTCATGCTGAACTTTAGTTCTGGGCACTATTTTTATAGGACTGTGCCATGGTCTATTATTCATTTTCTGTTACCTAGTCTTGCTTCAATCCCCTTATATTTTTTAAAACTTCTAAACTGGTTGATGAGCTCTCTGTATAGTCCCATAATTCTCTGCCAACAACTCTCATTTTTCCTTTCCTTTGAAACTGTTCAGATTTTCATCCATAAGTATCTGCCCTCCCTCCTCAGCTGACTTCTCCTGTAGAATTTCAGTCTATGAGATCCTACCTATCTTTATTCAAATCCTTTTAAACATGCCTCCCTGAAATCTAGTGGGCTTGCCAGATGGCGTACAGATCTCCTTCCTTCTCTATCAGACTCTAGACAGGAGTGGTCACTTCCCTCAAAGTTACATCATTCCTTTTCCTTCCCAAACAAAACTTGTCCCTCCAGAGTTACAACATCATTCCTTTTCTTCCCCTAACATAACTGGTTCCTTCCTGTCAGTAAGAATAAGCTTGAGAATGAAATTTCCTCTTGTTGGTTCCACCATCTTTAGAAGGGTGAAATCATCACTGAGATAAGGCAAACTGGTTAGTCAGGAAACAAGCATTTCTTTTGGACCTCTTTTGCCATTTCAATTAGTTTATTTATTAAGGTGTTATTTTCTTCAGTATTTGGGGGGTCTCCTTTAGCAAGCTATTAACTCATTTTTCATGATTTTCTTGCATCATTTTCTTTTCTCTTCCCAATTTTTTCTCTACTTCTCTTACTTGCTTTTCAAAATCATTCTTGAACTCCTCCATGGCCTGTGCCCAATTCATATTTTTCTTGGAGGCTTTTGATGATGCAGGAGTTTTGACTTCATGGTCTTCTGGTTCTATGTTTTGATCTTCTTTGTCACTGAAGAACAATTCTATAGTCTGATTTCTTTCCCTCTGTTTGCTCATTTTGCCAGTCAATTATTTGAGTTTTGAGCTCTTTGCCATGGTAGAATTCTGCTTCCAGAGTGGAGAGTGCTGTGTCCCAGATTTCTGGGGTTTTGTGCAGCTATTATCAGAGCTTCTTCAAAGCACCTGCCTCTGAACTGTGAGGAGGACTGCCTCTCCACTGTCGCCACAAGCTCTGCCACACCAGCGCTCCTCATCCCAGGACCACCACCCTAGACTTCAACCCAGATCCAAGCAGGGCAAAGCAAGAGAATCCCACCTCCGTGCCAACAAAGAGATTCCTGCAATTGCCTCTGGTCGGCCACTTAGTCTCCCTACTATCTGTGGGTCTGGAGCCACAGAAGCACTGCTGCTGCTGCCACCATTACCACTCTTCTCTCACCCAGGTCCAACAGAGTTTCCCCACTGACCTCTTACTTTCTCTTTGGCGTTTATGGGTTGAGAAGTCTGGAATCTGCCACAACTGCCAGTGATTCAATCCCCTGATGTCTGCTCTGGTTAGTCTGTGCCATGGATCTGTGCCAGCAAGGCCCACACATGACTGCATCCTGCTCCAAGCCTGGTGTGATAGACCCTTCCTGTTAGCCTGCCAGGCCATCCTCAGCTGGAGACATATTTCATTCTGTCATTTTGTAGGTTCTGTGGCTCTAAAATTTATTTAGAGTCATTTTTTACAGGTATTGGAGGTAACTGGGGACAAGCTCAAGTAAGTTTCTGGTTTTACTCCGCCCCCAAAACAAGCATTTCTTAAATGTTCACTATGTGCCAAGCACTGTGCTAAGTGCTGGGGATACAAAGAAAGGTAAAAATCAGTGCCTGCCCTCAAAGAGCTCTTATTCTAATGAGGGTGGCAGCCTATAAATAACTTGACACATACAAGACAAATACAAGGAAAATGGAAAGTTTTAGCTGTTCTGCTCATGGGAGGACAGAGGGATAGACAGAGACAGAATGACAGAGACAAAGAGAAACAGAAAGACAGAGACACAGTGAAACAGACACAGAGGCAAGAGATAAAAGACAGAGAAGGAGAGAGCTCCAGAAGATATCCAAGAGAAATGGATCCTGATGCTTTGTGCCATACCCTCACTGGTAGCCCCCTCTTCACTCTGTAATGCACCCAGAGCTGGAAGCCCTAGTCCCCTGGGCCACCACAACCATGGAGGATTCTGGTCCCACCAAACACAATGCAGATTTAGTAGAACTTCTGGAATCTCAGAGTTGAAAGGAACCTCAGAGACCATCTGGTTCATAATTGAACACCTTCAGGGTTCTTCACTAAGCAATACGATGGCCCATTCCCTTATTGGACAGTCTTACTTCAGCTTTTCCATTAAAGTGAAGTAAAATCTGCCTTCCTCTAACTTCCTCTCAGTGCTTCCAGTCCTGCCTTCCGAGAGTATGCAGCCCCTCAGATAGTTGAATATAATGACCATGCCCTCACTAAGTCTCTCTAAGGTAAACAGTTCCAGTCACTCCAACCAATCCTCACGTGGCATGGCTAGGAGTAGTTGCACTGTTAGAGTTTAGATTTAGAGCTCTAAGTGACTTTGGAAACCAATGAGCGCAATCCCCTGATTTTACTGATGAGAAAACTGAGCACAGAGAGTTTAAGTGACTTACTTAAGATCACATAGCTACTAAGTGTCTGAGCCAGGATTTGAACTTAGGTCTTCTGAACTCCAAGTCCAAGATTTTACTTACTGAACTACCTAGCTGCCTGCAAAAATACATTGCATTTCAGGGACTTGCAGGTTCAGTACCTTGCACTGCATCAAGATTGAACTTGAATAGCTGAATTCAGAGTTCAGAATGCTGGCCATCTTGTTCAACCTTCTCTAGAAGTGCTCCTGAGGGTCAGCATCTCTCTTAAAATGTGGTACCCACCAGACACAGTTCTCCCAGTGGTCTCTGAGGACTTTGGTACCTCCATGAGTCTTTTCACCCAATACTATTTAATAAATCATTACTGTTCCAACAAAACCCAAATTAAGTTTTCCTTGCAACTTCACTGAAACCTAAGAAATAAGGAGAAGAATCAAGTTTGCATCCAGTTGCCATAAACCACAATTCACCTTTAGAAATGCTAGGATAAAGGTTGAAGGGAAGAGTGGATGTGAGAAACCAGGATCTTAGAAAGGAAAAAAGGCTTCTGACTCTCTTGCTTAGGGATGAGTTTTGGAAAGGCTGCTGATGCCGACTAATACAGCACTGACCTGAAAGCAAATCTGCACATTCACGCTGGACCGCTTGTTTCCATAGCAATGGTTGTTATTAGTAACAGAAAATGTATTGCTGGGAACAGTGGAAGAAATGGGTTGGCCCCCCTCCTTACAGTTGCGTTTGAGAGCAGCTGGGCACTTTACTGATGAAGACAAAGTGCTCAGCTCTTCACTACACAAATATCATGGGCCCACCTATCCTAATACACACAGAGCACCCCCCATACAGAGGAAGAAAGGGAATGGGCCAGAGTTGAGGCTTCACAAAAAAGGAGCTATCAAGCTGCTGTGTGGCTTTGGGGAAGTCATTTCTGTCCTCTCGTCTTCTCATCTCACATCTTTCCTCTCTTTCATAGTCAAGCCCCTAGAAAAAAAAAGCTGGCTGTCCTCATTGCCTCCTCCTCCCTTCCTCACATTCACTCAACTTCTATATGGCTTCTGACTACGTGATGCCTTCCCTACCACTCAAGTGAGACTTCTCTTTCCCACATTGCCACTAACTTTTAATTGTTAAATTCGGTAACATTTTCTGTGCTCATCCTACTTGACCTCCGTACTTTCTGATACTGTTGACAACACCTCCTTCAGAATTCACACCACTCCTTTTGCCTATTTGCTCTTTCTCCTTGTCTGAGCCCCCCTTCCCAGTCTCCTCTGCTACATTTTTATTCATGAACCAACTGGTAATGATGGGCATCCCCCAAGGGGCTACCTAGGTCCTCTTCCTTCTTTATACTTTTATCTTGGTTATCCATCTTTTCTCTTGGTGATCTAATCAGTTTCCATCAGTTCATGCTCATTTCTATGCATTAAGTTTCCAAATGATGTGTAAATCAATCAATGAACGAGCATTTGTCTATTTATTAAGTAAGCATCAGTTATGTGCCAGCTTTGTGCTAAAATAACATGTACATGTATAAATATGTTCAGAATATACACACATATATGTGCATGTATATTTAATGAATATAAGGTAGTTTGGGGAAGGAAGGGTCTAGAAGCAAGGGTGGGGAACCTGTGATCTTGAGGCCACATGTGACCTTCTAGGTCCTTGGTGTGGCCTTTTCACTGAGTCCAAGTTTTAGAGAACAAATCCTTTTATTGAGGGGATTTGTTCTGTGAAGCTTGGATTCAATCAAAGAGCCACACTTGAGCACCTAGAGGGCCACATATAGCCTCTAGGCCACAGATTCCCCACCCCTGATCTAGAGGCTCAGATAAGGTAGCAGAGATCAAGAAAGGCTTTATGTAGAAGGTGGTGCTCAAGCTTATTCTTGAAGGAAACCAGTGTTTCCAAAATTCCAACTCAGGGGCAGCTAGGTGATGCAGTGAATAGAGCACTGGCCCTGGAGTCAGGAGGACCTGAGTTCAAATCTAGCCTCAGACACTTAACACTTACTAGTTATGTGACCTTGGGCAAGTCACTTGACCCCAATTGCCGTGCCCTCCCCCCTCCAAAAAAATAAAGCAAAAAAACCAAAAAAATTCCAAACTTAGCCTTAATTTCTCTCCTGAGTCAAGTATCACATCACCCACTATCTATTAAGCACCTCTACATGGATGCTCCAAAACAAGGCCCAAACCGAAATCATTGTCTGTCCCCCCCACCACCAGCAAAATCCTCTAAGCTTTCCTTGTTCTGGTGTGGGTACCATTATCCTTCTGGGCACCCGGGTTTACAATCTCAGAGTCATTCTCAGTTTTTCCCTCTACCCTATAAGTTATCAAGTCTTGTCAATTTTACCTCTACAAGTCTCTCAAATCCAGCCTTTTCTCTCTATTCTCGTGATCACTACCCTAGTTCTGGGCTTCATCACCTCCTGCCTACTACAACAGTCTTTTATTGAACTTCATGTTTTCAGTCTCTCTTCTCTCCAAAGCATCTCCACACAGACATCTTCCTAACGTATGGGTCCAATAATTTCACTCCCCTGTTCACAACAATCTTCAGCGGCTCCTTTTTGTTTCTAAGATAAAACATAAACTCATTAGTTTGTCACTTAAACCTATTCATAATTTAACTCCAGCCTACCTTTTCAGATTTATTTCCTATTACTGCCCTTTCTTCAGTTTATGGTCTAGACAGATAGATAGATAGATAGATAGATAGATAGATAGACAGATAGACAGATGGACAGACAGAAAAATGATAGATAGATAGATAGATAGATAGACAGACAGACAGATAGACAGATGGACAGACAGAAAAATGATAGATAGATAGATAGATAGATAGATAGACAGACAGACAGATAGATAGATAGATAGATAGATAGACAGATAGACAGACAGACAGACAGATAGATAGATAGATAGATAGACAGATAGATGATAGATAAATCAATAGATGATAGATAGACAGATGATAGATAGATAGATAGATAGATAGATAGATGATAGATAGATAGATAGACAGATAGATGATAGATGGACAGACAGATGATTGATAGATAGATAATAGATAGACAGATGATAGACAGATAGATGATAGACAGATAAATGATAGATAGATAAATAGATAGACAGATAGACAGATGAGAGATAGATGAGAGAAAAAAGAGAGATGGTTGGGAGAGATAGATGATTGAATGACAGAAAGATGAGAGAGCAATATAGATATTGATAAAGAAATAGCATTTACTAAACACTATATGTCAGCACTGTGCTAGGTACTGAGGACACAAATAGGCACGAGTAAAACAGCCCATACTCTCAAGGATCTTACATTCTAATGGGGGGAAACAACACATAAAAGAGAGCTAAGAAAGGCATGGTGTGAAGATGACCAGCAAAGGGAGTAGAGACTCATTGGGTCAAGATAAAGCAAAAACTCACCTATTTAGAGCAAAGGGACATGGGGGCAGAATATAAGGTTGCGAAGTCAAGGAGAAAAAGGGAGCAACTAAACTCATATTCCATTTCCTACCTCCATGCTTTTGCACACCTTGTTCCCCTCCCGCCATGCCTGGAATGTAATTTCCTGAAATTCTCTCCTCATCATGACTCCTTGGGATCCTTTGCTTTCCTCAAGGTTCCGTTCAGGTGCCTACAGGAAGCCTTCTCTGATTCTTCTAGATGTTTATTTTCTCTCCCTCCTCAAATGATCTTATATTTATTTGTGTGGGTACATATTGTTTTCTCCTAATGGAATATGAACTCCCTGGGGGCAGGGACTGTTTCATTTTTGTCTTCATATCCCTAGAACCCAGCACTTAAATGTTTATTAAACTGAATTTATTAGATGGGGTCTAGATCCCTTCTAGCTACAACATTGTGTTATATAAAATGGATGAGCAGATGGATAAACAGACAGGCTTAAGATCCATAAGATTAATCGCCTCTGAAATGCCCCAGCCAGATGTCCTCAGCCTTCTTTCCTGGTTCAGCCTGACCATGCTGCTTAGAAAAGTTTTGTCTTTTTTGGCCAGATGTAAATGCCACATCTAAAGGGTAAAAGGAGCAGCTAGGTGGAGCAGTGGATAAAGTACTGGCCCTGAAGTCTGGTGGACCCTGGGCAAGTCACTTAACCCTGTTTGTCTCAGTTTCATCTTCCATAAAATGAACTGGAGAAGGAAATGGCACACCAATCTAGTATCTCTACCAAAAAAAAAAAAAACTCCAAATGGGCTCATAACGAGTTGGACATGACTGAAAACAATTGAACACAAAAGGGTAAAGATTTAAGAGATTACAGTAACATTCTTTAAACTTGTTTAGACATTTTCTTTCTTTCCTAGAGAAAGCACCCACGAAATCAACCTCATTCCTGAATTTGATGCCATAGCTTTTATGGTTCAGATCTGAACAATGGAATCATTCCAATTATGGCTATTCATCCATTGATCCAAGAAACTTTGATTATGCATCTCCAACAATGATGATGATAATTATTGATGAAAACTGCCATTTATATGGAACTTCATAATTTATAAAAATTTCTATATGTTATCTCATTTGATGTTTATAACAACCCTGTGCAGTGCGTGGTGTTAACTGAAAGACCATGTTGCATACCATATGAAAGAATGCTCCAAATCACTAACGATAACACAAGTTCACATCAAAATAACCCTGAAGTTTTACCTCACAACCTGCAAATTGGCAAAGATGACTATGATCAGTGTTGGAGGGGTTGTAGGATAATAGACATTGTTGGTAGAGCTGTGAATCAGTACCACCATTTGGGAAAGCAATTTGGAATTATTCAAATAATGTGACTAAAATGTCCCTACCCTTTAAACGAGAGATTCTATTACTGCTCAAAGAGGACACTGATAAGAAGAAAATATCTTTTTTTTTTTTCCTTTTTGAGAGGGGAGGTGAGGCAATCAGGGTTAAGTGACTTGCCCAAGGTCACACAGCTAGTTAAGTATCAAATGTCTGAGGTCAGATTTGAACTCAAATCCTCTTGACACCAGGACCGGTGCTGTATTCATTGCCCCACCTAGCTGGCTCCTCCCCTAAGGAGGAAGAGGAGGAGGAGGAGGAGAATGAAAAGGAGAAGAAGGAGAAGGAGAAGAAGAAGAGGAAGAAGAACAAGAACAAGAAGCCATAAGAAATGATGAATGTGATGAATACAGAAAAGCTTGGAGAGACCTATATGAACTGATGCAGAGTGAAGCGAATAGAACCAATAAAACAATATACATAAAGATTACAACAGTATAAACAGAAAACAATCACAAAAAAGTGAATTTTGTGAAATTATAAAGAACAAGCATGACTCAAAAGAGATATGAAGACACTCCCACTCATCCCTTAGCAGAGGTAGGAGGCCCACAAGTATTGCACATTGCATACATTTTCAGACTTTTACAGTGTAGTAATCAATTGTGCTGATTTTTTTTCCTCTTCCTCTTTTTTTTAATCTTTAAAAATGCTATTTGTTATTTGGAATGACACTCAGAGGGAAAGGTACTGGGGGAGTGTTATGGTGATGTAAAAAATAAAAGATATTTTTAAAACTTGTTTTTTTTAAGTATTTTAAAAAAAGAAACACTGTGGTGTAGTGCATAGAGTATGGACTTGGAGATGGAAAAATCTAAGTTCAAATCCTACCATGGACACCAGTTGTGGACCCTACACAAGACACTTAACCTCTATGGGCCTCAGTTTCCTCATCTGTAAAATGAAGGAGTTGGATTCAAAAGATTTCAAGAGTTCCTTTGAGCCCTAAATCTAAGATCTATGCTCTAAGTTCTAGGGATGCAAAGAAAAATGAGCCGTAGTCACATAGACCCTTAACTAGAGCCCAGGCCTTCTAACTCAGTCAATTTTCTTTCCATTGCTTCTCCTTGCCTCTCTAGTCAACATACATGGTCATTTCTAGCTAAAATTTTATGGTTCCATTTTTCTGTGACTCATCTCAACAAACAAAGCACTGTGTTAGGTAAGAGTGATCCCAAGACAGAACAAAATAATGCCCCAC
Organism: Pseudochirops cupreus; assembly: GCA_028627135.1. NCBI lineage: Eukaryota > Metazoa > Chordata > Mammalia > Diprotodontia > Pseudocheiridae > Pseudochirops > Pseudochirops cupreus. Next base: position 280,651,288 of record CM053581.1, read on the forward strand.
CCTTCTCCCCTTCTCTCTCTCTCACCTACTCAATACTTTTCCCCAGCACAAGGTTCTCTGCATACAAACAATGTTCAACTCACATCATTTTACAAATAAGGAAACTGAGAAACAGAGTGGTGACATGACTTTCTGGTCACTGAAGTAGTAAGTATCAAAATTAGGATTTGAACCCAGGTCCTGACTCCAATTCCAGCAGTCTTTGCACTGTGTTGCAATGCTTCCAGGGATGACTGCCTGAGTTCTGCAAACCTGTGACCCCATTATTCATGTATCACTTCCATCTCTAGCCCAGAACACTGGGTATAGGCATATACCCATAGTCAGTGGTTTTCAACCTTCCTAATGCTGTGACCCTTTAATACAGTTCCTCATGTTGTGGTGACCCCCAACCATAAAATTATTTTTGTTGCTACTTCATAACTGTAATTTTGCTACTGTTACGAATCTATCTGATATGCAGGATGTATTTTCATTGTTACAAACTGAATAGAACCCACAGGTTGAGAACCGCTGCCATAGATTCTCCATTGAGCTAGTACTCCTTCATGCTGACTACTTGGTTTAGTGGCCACAAGAAGAATTACAAGGTAACTACCTAGAGTTTGATTGTTCCCCCCAGTAATAATAATAATAATGGCTAACATTTATATGTTTACTATGTGTCCAACTGGGCAGCGAGGTGGTCCAGTGTAGAGTGTGCCTAGCTTGGAGACAGGAAGACTCATTTCCCTGAGTTCAAATCCAACCTCAGTCACTTACTCACTGTGATCCTGGGCAAGTCACTTAGCCTCAGTTTCCTCATATGTAAAAATGATCTGGAAAAGGAAATGGCAAACCACCCCAGTATCTTTGCTAAGAAAACCCCAAATGGGGTCATAAAGAATTAGATAATTACTGAAAAACAACTAAACAGAAGCACAGCTGCCATGTGCCAGGCACTGTGCTAAACCCTTTACAATTATTACCTCATTTGATCCTCACAACAACCCTAGGAGGTAATGTTATTATTATTCCCATTCTATAGGTGAGGAAAGTGAGCAGGGATTAAGTGATTTGCTCAGCCCCAGGCCCATACCACTAGTAAGTGTCCCAGGCCAGATTTGAACTCTGGTCTTCCCAACTCCAAGTCCCATGCTTTCTCTACTGTACCACCTTGATGCCCAAATCCCTTTATCCCTTCCCTCCTCGGCAAATGGTGCAGGATAGTCCTGTCAGTGACCACTTGCTGTGCTGGGGCTGCTACCCTCATGTGTCATGGGAGAAGTTTCTTCCTCCTTATCTGAAGGTTAAAAACAGAGTAGGTCCCAGGTAAAGTTGGGCCTGTCAGTGTGGCATTCTCCTACTGCACTAATAAAGTGGCCCTCTCTTCCTCTTCCTCTCCCTCTCCCATGGGCAGGTACCCAGAAATAATCCCGAGTGCTTGGGATTCCCCATCCCTCCTCCTCACCCATTTTACTTAACTGCTTGTGCTAAGCTGATAAATGAATTGGAACAGGTATTAATGGCTTCTAATGGCTAAATGTGTTTCCCCTCCCAGAGAACCTTTGAATTTTAACAAGGACCTACCCTGCCGTAAGCCAAAGGAGAAGAAATTGGAAATGTCAAGCCCTACATCAGTCCAGAGGGAGAGGTTTCTGAGCCAAGGCTCCTTTTAATATACCTAAAAATAAGCACCTTATATGTGCACAGTCTTTTACAGGAGAACACTTACAAAACACTTTCGTATCCCATTATCTCATTTGAACTTCTGGCCATATCCCTGTGAAGCAGACAAGGCAGGGATGATGACCCTTTTTAAGAGATAAGGAAACTAAGGCTAAGAGAAAGAGAAGTGACTTGTCCAAAGTCTCCTGGCCAACCTAGGTCTCCTGTCTTCTAGCCTACTGCAACATGCTATCTCCCCATGGTCGCCACCTACTTCAATTCTGGCCACAGTCAAGAAAGACAAGTCTCCTTGCCACAGCCTGAGATCAAGGAGCTATTTCCACAGGGGACAAGGGCCTGTGTGACTATATTTATAGCCTTATAGCCTCGGGTCACACTGTCATGATGGCACATGATTCAATTCAGTTCAATAAACTTCAACAACTCAATTCAGCTCAACTCAATTAGCATTTTTATATAGATAGAAAAATAAATAGGCTGATCGATGGATTGGTAGCTGGATGAATGGATGGATAGAAGGGTGAGTGTATGAATAGATGGATGGATAGATAGATATATCAATGGATGACTGGGTAGGTGCATAGATAGACCAATAGACACAGACAGACACACAGACAGATAGATAGACCAATAGACACAGACAGACAGACAGATAGATAGACCAATAGACACAGACAGACAGATAGATAGATATATAGATAGACAGATAGATAGATAGACGGACAGACAGACAGATAGATAAGCTAGACAGACAGACAGATAGATAGATAGATAGATAGATAGATAGATAGATAGATAGATAGATAGATGAATAGATAGACAAACACAGACATGGACAGAGACAAAGCATTTATTAAGTGCTTATTATATGCCACATGTAAGTGTATATCTATCTATACACACACGTGTATATGTGTATAAACATATGTATAAACATATGAATATATAAAATCTACAAGGCCATGTGTAAGTATATGTCTACATATATGGGCATGTGAACACACAGATATGAATATATAGTATCTACAAGGCCACTTGTAAATACATGTCTACATCCATATATATGTATTTATTAACTTTTTGTTTATGCTATTTTTTTAATATATGCTTGTTGTCTCCTCCATTAAAATGTAAACTCTTTGCAAGCAGGGATTGTTTAGTTCCTTGCACTTGGATCCCCACCACCTGGCACAGTGCCTGGAACAATGTAGGTGTGGAATAAAAATATCTGTTGATTGAGTCTTGGGTAAGAAACAGAGTGGAAGCAAGAGAGGCATGAGGACAAGGCCCAGAAAGCAGAGGGAGAGGCAGGCCAAAGAAGAGGCCAGAAGCCCTGCTTGTAATACGAAATTGCTTTAAATTTGGAGATGAATGTTGTTACTCCTCAAAGGAGGGGAATATCCTGGTCTCCCTGCCCAGAACAGGACTGAGGGGTCAGCTTTAGTCAGGATCTTCATCAGGTAATCATGCACAGGGACAGGCTGCAAGTAAGGTACTTTTTGCTGACTGAAGACTGTAGGGGACAATAAGGGTTCTCTGGCCCTGAAATACTTCTCTCTGCAGGGCACTCCCTGGACAGGCTGGTTCACTTCTCTTGGGATTCTGAAAAGTTTGAATAGAGCATATTAGATCTCAAGTGTTGTGTAGGCAAGGGTGTGCCAGTGAATGTCGAACAACCAGCTCTCTGAAAAACAAACATGGAGCCCCAATATACTTTTAGGTTTAATCTATATTATTAATATTCTCTCTATCATTTCCTTAAGTCTAGACTAGTGGTTCTCAACCTTCCTAATGCCTCGACCCTTTAATAGTGGTATGTGGGCATGTCTGCATGTGGGCGGACTTCTCTGTTCCTAAGACTATCGGAAATATGTGTTTTCCAATGGTCTTAGGTGACCTCTGTGACCCCTGTGAAAGGGTTGTTCAATTCCAAAGGGGTCGCGACCCACAGGTTGAGAACCAGTGATCTAGACCGTCAACAAAACAATAGATCAAGCTGGAATTTGTGGTGTTTGCCTATTTCCAAGGAGTAAATGCTCACACAGACAATTTAACAATCAGCTCTCCTGAGCTTATATGAGCTGGCTTGGGCATACCCCTGGACAGGGGAAGGATCCTTCACCTGGGAGGACAGGAAGTCTGAGATCCAGACCGTGGTCATTCCACTCTGTAATTCTGAGAAAGTCTCCTCCCTTCATGAGATTCTATTTCTTTCTCTGTTAAATGAGGGGTCTAAATCAGTGCATGATGTGGTAGAAAGAGCCCTCCTAGGTGTGCAGTCAGAGAATCTGACCTAGAGACTCAGCCCCACTACTTCCTCCGTGACCTTGAACAATTAATTAACTCTGGGCTCTGGCCCTCCTCCATTAAATAAAAAGAGGATCTCTAAGTCTCCTTCAAGTTATAACGATCCAAACGGGTTAACTAGGGTGACTTTCTGACCCCATAATCTAGTGACCCTGGTTATAGGTTCTGCCCCAGGTTCCCCTCTCTCCATATTGCTGGTGGCACAGTGGAGAGAGCTGGAGTCGGGAAGACTTGAATTCAACTCCAGCCTCAGACACTTACTAGCAGTGTGACCCTGGGCCGGTCATTTAACTTTTGTTTGCCTCAGTTTCCTCAACTGTAAAATGAAGATAATAATAGATTGTTGAGAGGATTAAATGAGATAATAATTGTAAAGAGTTTAAGCTATTTAGACACTTAGTAGATACTATATAAATGCTAATCTCCCTTGCCCTCTGACGATCCCCAAGACTAGATTTCCCCATGAGACCAAAACCAGAAGAATAAAGCTGCCCCCTCAGTCCTGTTTTGGGGGAGACCAGGGTATTCCTCTCCTTTGAGGAGTAGCAACATTCATTTCCAAATTTAAAGGAATATCCTATTTATTCTTTGAGATTCTGTACTTTTCCCTTAATGAATTTTAGTGTGTGAGAAAAAGGTTATTTCGGGAACATCAAATAGTGTGTAAACTGCAAACAAAATGAGGTTAAAGTTCCCTGGAAACTCTAAATTGAAATTAAAAATAACAAAACAAAATAAAACAATTCAGGAACACCACCCTTAGCACCAGCTTGGCAGAAATGCAGACTTGGGCAGTGAAATGGATTTCAGAAGTCGGGTCTGCCCAGCCAAGAGCTTTCCTTATGTCCCCTCCTTGGCAAAAGGAGCCGTCTGACTGCCTAAAAGAAATCAGCCTCTGGAGAGAGAAAGCTGATAACAACGCTACTAGGATTACAATCTTGAAGGAAGTTGAATTTCTTTTTTTTTAAAATGTTGAGGATCTCAGACTGAGGACTGGCAGGGACTTTTGAGATCACTTTAACTAAATGCCATCATTTTACAGAGAAGGCCCAAAGAGATGAAAAGAGGCCCAATGTCACACAATTAATGAAATAGTGAAGTCAGAACTAGAACCCAGGACTCACTACCCTAGTAGGGAATATACTTCCTTGGAGAGTTTCACTTGAAATTTTGATCCCTATATATTGGCAAAGAGGTTCTAGCTATAAGCTGGAGAAATCAAACACCAGAGAGAATTCATTTATGGTTTCCAACAGCAGGATTCTTTGGGGCCTGGCTGGGCAGGGTCTCCCCAGGCTTGTTTCATAGACAGAATGGATAGCTTTGTTAGCTATTTAATAACAGTGGTGATGGATCAAGTTCCTACAAACCCTGTCTTTGCATACTTAACCTACAGGAGATTTGTGTTTTATTATTTTATTTTTTGTTTTAAATAAAATAATTCCTTAGTTAAAACAGTAGTAAGCAGAATACTGTTCCTCTCTCTCCCGACCATTGTTCTCCCTTCTCTCAGTCATTTGAGTAGTGCCTGACTCTCCATGACTCCATTTTGACAAAGATACTGGATTGGTTTGCCATTTCTTTCTCCAGCTCATTTGACAGATGAGGAAACACACACAGGGTTAAGTGACTTGCCCAGGGTCACACAGCTAGGAAGCCTCTGAAGCCATATTTGAACTCAGACCCAGCACTCTATTCGCTGCACCCGTGAGCTGCCCCTTTTTCCTCTGAAGTGCTAAATAAAAAAGAGCAATGCTAGGAAAACTTGCCTTGAAAGCATTTGCATTTCTACTGAGTGGCTGTTTTATCTTCATAAACGCTAAAAGTCTAGAATCACAAGTTTAAAGCTAGAGAGGAACCTAAAAGATCATGTGGTCTAGCCCAATCCCTCAATTTACAGTTGAGGAAACTGAGGCTCAGAGGGATGACGAGACTCGATCATCCAAAGTCACACAATAGGACCAAGTCATGGAGTCCGAATGTGAAGGCGGGTCCTCTTGCTCCAAATCCAATGTTCTGTCCACTCTATCGTTGGGCCTCCCCTTCCTTTGTGGGATTGGGGTGGGGTGGAGGGGGGGAATGAAGACAGACAGACCGACAGAAACACACACAAACTCCTGCCAAGCAGCGGCGAATGACCTAAGAACCCCAATACAGAAGTGTATTATGGGGGTGCAGGAGACGGGAGGGAAAAGGGTGGCGGGAAATTCCCGTCTGCGATGTCTCACCCATGTCCTCGTGCTGCGATTTATAACGGCATTCAGTGCATCTTGTTTCATTAAACACGCCTCCCCCCTCCCCCAATTGAATTACCACGACAATATCTTCCCCTTTGGTGGAGGTCGCAGCGCTGGGTGGGAGGATATAAAATAGATCATTCGATGCCTTTAAGCTTGTCTCTAATGATGAAAAAAAATAATCGGGCATGAAGCGAAGACTTAACAAAACACAAATACGGGAGCCGAATTTTAGAGGCTTGCAGCAAACATAATGTGACAATGCAGTTTCTATCTTTCTCTGCGCTGACAGTTAATTCCAGACCAGGAAGACTGTCAAAAATGTTTAGTTCTGCTCGGCTTGAGTTAATTACAGGCCCTGCGGCGGTCCTCCCTCCTCGGCACTGCTAATGGCGCTGTGCTACAGGTAAAAATCCATTTGCAAGACTGTTTCCCTTGCTACAGATCTAATTTACCGACGATCAAATATTTATGCCATTGCAATTAAAGTGACAACATCCTCCCCTCCCCCTACTCCGAGCCCCTAAACACACCCCTGTCCTTGCTGGTCTATGCAAGCCGAGGCTCTTCGAATAGACATGATCATGCCGTAAACCTTCGGTAAAAAGTTTTGCTAGTGTTTTGTAGACTGGGAAGCTATGAATGGTGCATTAATCTTTCTACCTTTGACGTTCAATTTCTAGAAATACTTAGAAGAAAAAAAACATAAACAAAAAAAGAAATACTTAGAAGGTTTTTGAAGTTCTCCATACGATAAAATTACTCTCCCCTCCCCCCCCCTTTCCCCTTATTTCTTTTGGGTTGCGGGGAAGGGCTCCAGGAACGAATGAAATGCCTGCTTCAGCTCGGGTGGAGCAGTTAAGTATCACAGGAAACTGGAAACCCGGCAGATAAGGATAACAAGCAAAGGGGATGTCTGAATAGGACCCCCCCCCTTCCCCTCTCCCACCCTCAAGTTTCTCTGAACTGGTTGAGCATTATTTCACATTGCACTTTCACGTTCAAGGTATCTCCCTGGAGCCTTTAACTCCTCCGTGAGGAAGGGGCTACAGGTGTTACGGTCTCCACTCTGCAGATAAAGAAACTGAGCCTTGGAGAAGTAGAGGGCACTTCTCATCCACAGCCAGGGAATCATTCTCCAAAGAGAGACTTCAGAGAAAGACCACGTTGTATCACTGAGAGTGAAATTCCTTTGCCTCAGTGTCCTCCTGGGACTGTGCCTAGTCCCCTGGTATCTCTCTCCTCCTTCCCTTTCCTAGAAGTATATGTTCACGTTTCATGGTTGGGTTGGTTTGTTTTGGCTTTTTCTGGACTGGGTATGTGATTTTATCGGTATTGGGAAGTGTCAAAGGGAAAACATCCTCCACCAACGGAAATAAGCACAATTTAGTCGCTTTCTTTAGTCATTTAATTTTTGTTTTTATTCTTAACAAACACCAAACAAAATGGACATTTGCATATAAACAGTAGAACAGGAAAAAGAGGATTGTGAGTGAAACTACAGGTCTCTATTACATAAGGATTGCTTTTCTTTTTTTAAGAACAATTGATTTTCAAAACTATCCTTCAGGTCTGTCCTTCCATCTTACAGTTTGTAGTCTTAAAGAGCCTCCTGAAGCACAGAGAGGTTAAAGGTCTTGCCTAGGGTCACACAGTCAGTGCGTGTCACAGGTGGAACTTGACACACTAGTCAGCTTTCTCTATTATGCCACACTGCTTTGAGGCAGAGGAGGAAGGAAGGGCCAAGTTAGTGCTGGCAAAAGCAGCTAAGTATGATCCTCTCTCCTGAATTTACCACTATAGAATCATAAATTTAGAGCTGGAAGGGACCTTAAAGGTCCTCTAATTCCTCTTCATCATCCCCACCCTCAACCCTTTATGCAAACTAAAGCCCAGAGAAGTCAAGTTCTATAGCTAGTAAGTAGTAAATTCAGAATTTGAACCCAGGTCCTATGACTCAAAAGGCAGTCCTCTCTCAGATGTGTTACTCCACTGATGACTGGAGGGCATCCTGCACCCAAAAGTCAGAGAAGCATCCCCAGGGGAGTAAAAATAGCTTGTCTCCTGAATCTGAGGGATGCACAGACTGCACTGGCCAAACCTCCATACTTAAAGAAACTGCCCATCTCCCACCTCTGAATAGCCAGTCATTTACTGTTTTTCAGAGCACTTTTGTATTCACCATTTCATTAGATCCTCACAACCTATGGAGAAAGACAAGGAAGGATTATTGGCCCCATTTGATTTTTAAAATAAATTCTCTTATTTGTCATGAACTTAGCAAACATCAACAAATATGGAGATTTCCAGATACAAAAAAGAATAGAAAAGAAGATTATGTATGAAATTGTGAACTATTATATGGTTGTTTTGTTTATAAAGGTCTTACTGGAGTATAGCTAGGTGGCGCAATGAATAGAGCACTGGCCCTGGAGTCAGGAGAACCTGAGTTCAAATCCAGCCTCAGACACCCAACACAATTACTAGCAGTGTGACCTTGGGCAAGTCTCTTAACTCCAAATGCCTTGCCTTCCCCCCTCCAAAAAAAATTTTTTTTAAGGTGTTACTATCCTCATTTTACAAATGAAGAAACTGATCCCAATCTTCTCAATCCTCTATTCATTCTCTGATGATTTGTTATTTCCCTTTTGAAATCTTGATAGAATTTTCCCAGTTCATCATCTGCCTGCTTTTAGGATTGCTTATCATCTTGTATTAATGCATACCCTTGACTCTTCTTCAGTCTCTTTCCTTTCTGTAGCATTGCGGTCAAAGAGAAAGAACACCACAATTTTGAAATAGGTATGTTGCATTCTTGCAGACAGAAGTTTATCCCAGCTGATTATTTATGTGTCAAACACTATGCTTGGTTCTGGGGCTACAAGGACAAAATGAGATAGTTCTTGCCCTTGGTGAGCTTATGTTCTCTTATGTAAAACATATATGTATGTAAGTCAATAAATAAATAAATAAATATATATATATATATATATATATATATATTAAGTATAGAGGAGAGGATAGATGTGAGAAATGTTGTGGGAGTAAAACTGGAAAAACTTGACAACTGATTGGTTGGGGGTGGGGGGGAGTGATGAGGAAGAAGTAAGAGATGAGGATGACTACCACTTTGTGAACCTGGGTGACTTGGAAAATGGCAGCACCCTCAACAGAAATTAGGCCATATCTGAGATGCCTGTAGCACATTAGACTCAAAATGTCCAACAGACGGTGATATGGGATTGGAACTCAGGAGACTAAATGGCAAAACCATCTGCATTAAGTGGACCTTTGGACCCATAAGTGCTGATGAGGGCACTGAGAGAGTTATAGAAAGAGAAGAAAAGAAGGCTTGGGACAGTATACGTTCAGACAGTATACCTTGGAGTGAACTCACAGGAAAGAAGTAGCCTTTCTGAAGAAAGCATGAGAGCTAGTTTCCCATCTGATATGTGACTGCGGTTGTTCTCTCTCTCTCTCTCTCTCTCTCTCTCTCTCTCTCTCTCTCTCTCTCTCTTTCTCTTTCTATCTCTCTCCTTCTCTCTCTCTCTTTCTGTCTCTTCTTCTCTCTTTCTCTCTCTCTCTCTTCTCTCTCTATTTCTCTCTCTCTCTCTTTCTCTCTCTCTTTCTGTCTCTTCCCCTCTCTCTCTTTCTCTCTCTCTCTCCTTCTCTCTCTCTCTCACACACACACACACACACATACACAAACACACACCAGGAATGTCAGACTCTATTTTATACAGGAGGTTGACTCAATCCCAACGTCAGAGGACAGATTGTGGGTTTTATTTGTAGTAAGAAAGAATATCATCATCCCATGGGTCTTTTTCTGTAATACAGCTTCTGGGTGATGAGACCTTGGCAATGGCACCAAAGACTGGGAATCATCTGCCAGGTGATTTTTACAGTTTTATTAATAAATAAAATCATATTTTATTTTGCAGTGAGTAGTTTTCTATTAGAGTATCCTAGGTACCACAAGGGACCAGAAAACCCTTCTTTCTGGGCCTTTAGATATGCTCATTGTCAAGATCCTTAGAATTTTTGAGGAACTGAGTTGAAATCCAGCCTCAGACACTTAATACTTAATAGCCATGTGACCCTGGGTAAGTCACTTAACCCCAATTGCCCTCTCCAAAAAGCAAAAAAAAAAAAAAAAAAAAAAGATCCTGAGAATTCTGACAGCCATGGGCTCACAATTGCTGGTGTAGGCCTGCCCTTACTCATCTTCCTAAGTTCAAATCTGGTTTTAGACACTTACTAGCTGTGTGACCCTGGGCAAGTCACTTAACCCTATTTGCCTCAGTTTCCTCATTTGTCAAATGAGTTAGAGAAGGAAATGGCAAACCACTCCAGTAGTTTGGCCAAGAAAACCTCAAATGGGGTCTCAAAGAGTCAGACATGACAGAAAACAACTGAACAACAACAAAGATACCATCCTGGTACAGAGCTGGGAGTGGCACAGACCTCAAGTGCTCCCACGCCCCTGACTCCCAGGGAAATCTTTTCACTGTTGGCCCTCACCGGCATGCAGAAGTCCTGGGCCCCAGAGAGTAGATAACAAAGATATAAAATAACACTCAGTCTACCTCAGGGGCATCTGATTGAATGGGATGGAGCTAATAAGATGGAATTAAATAGAAATAAATGTAAAATCCTACAATTGTATTCAATAGGAGCAGGAAGATGGGGCTAGATAGTAAGTCATGTGAAAGACATCTGAGGGCTTTTAGGTACTTACAAGCTCAACGGGTGTCACTGGTCTGACATATAACCCTATGATTCAATGAATATATCTTATAAATACTTACACATGTATGTTGTTTTCTGCCCTGATAGAACAAAAGCTCTGTAAGAGCAAGGCCTGGTTCCTCCAGTACCTAGTACAGTGTCTGATTCATAATAAATCTTTAATAAATGTTCATTTGAATGGAATGGAAGGAAACAAAAAGCTGGTGGATACAAAAACAAAAATCATTTATTGACTGACTGGCCCTTGAAGATGCAGTCATTTTGGTCTAGTTCCCCTGACCTGATGGTTCAAAGAGAACTATTCCTCGGCAGTGTGGTATCTTTGTTGTTCAGTCATTTTCAGTCGTGTCTGACTCTTTATGATCCCATTTGAGGTTTTCTTGACAAAGATACTGGAGTGGTTTGCCACTTCCTTCTCCAGTTTATTTTATAGATGAGGAAACTGAGGCAAACAGGGTTAAGTGACTTGCCCAGGATTACTCAACTAGTAGGTGTCTGAAGCCAGACTTGAACTCATGAAGCAGAGTTGTCCTGATTCCACACCCAGCGCTCTGTGCACCATGGCGCCACCTAGTGTTCCTATGTGGTATCTACCGAATACAAAATAAGTACAAGGTAGATAATTTGGCGGTAAAAGGGAAGGGGGGAGACACAAGCAACTGGGGAATCAAGTAAAAGGTGGCTCTCCAACTGAGTTTCAAGGGAAACCAAGAATTCTAAGAGATGCAGGCAAGAAAGAAAAGCTTTTCCTGCAAGGGATAGAAGTAAAATTTTTGAGCAACCCAATAAGATCTAGAATTTCCAGAGGGAACCAATAAAGAATTCCTCTGTCTAGAAAGGGTTGGACTCTGAGCTGGGATGGGATTGGAATGAGTGACAGACTAGACAGAAATATCCATTCTGGGAAATGTCCCTTTTGGACTTTAGTTTGTTTAATTGTTTGTTTTTCCAATGGGAGAAGGAGACCTGGGAAGGGGAGGGGAGATAGGGATAAATTAGCAAGACAAGAGGACCATCGAGGCATCTTTATTTGTTAAATGTGCAGAACAGAACAGAAAGAAGCACAGACAAGCAGGACAGCTTTGAAAGCTCCAGATGAAATGTGTTAGATACCTTAAATGTAACCCCAGTCCCGAAGTTAAGTGGTCTAGGACTCTCTTCTTATTGGTGGAGATCAGCAGGATATTGATCTTCACCAATGAGGAAACAGTCCCCAAGCCAGTTTGGAACTAGGGTTACATAAAAGAAAAACAATTTCTCTATATGATAGAGATCTACAGTTCCATGTACAATACTCTTTTCTGTTCTACTTTTGGTATATGTTAAGTCTGGAATAAAAATAAATAAACATTTTAAAAACAAATCTCTTCTTTGTTGGACACCACTGGATTCGTGTCTCTGTTGAGCCCCTAATTGCTGGTTTGGATGGCATCTCTGCTCATGACAAGTCTACGCTCGAAGGGAAAAATCTTTGTTCTCTATCTACTAAACAGTATAAGGAGTTGACTGTAAATGTCTGTCTCTCTAAAGAAGATGGGAGGTAAGTGAGGCCTGTGGTTCCTAGGGGCCTTAAGCAGTAAATCTGTATATTAACAAGCCTTTATTAAATGCCTATGTGCCAGGCATTGTGATCAGCCCTTGTGATACAAGCACAAAGAATGAAGTAATCCTTCTTTCAAGGAGCTTACATTCGAATAGAAAAGATAAACACATTTATAGACATGTAGAGGACATATATAAAGGGAAGAAGCACAAATAAACACAAATTAGTTAAATCAGGGCAGTTTGGGAAGGCGAGCCCTGGAAGCCACAGGGATTAGGAAAGGCTTCATGGAGAAGATAGCACTTGACCTACATCTGAAAGGAAGAGAGGAAAAGCACAGGGCCTGGCCCGTGGTGTCGTGTCAATATCAGCTATCATTATTATTATTATTAAAGAGGAAAGGGAATAAACATTTATTGAGTACCTACCATGGGCCAAGAATCGTGCTAGGCCTTTTACAAACATTGTCACATGTAATTATCACAACTTTGTGAGGTCCCTGCTATTAATTGTCTTTATTTTGTACTTGAGGAGACAGAGGCAGACAGAAATTAACCAGTTTGCCTAACTAAGGTCAAATAACTGGCACATGAGGCCACATTTGAGCTCAAGTCTTCTTGGCTCCAGCACTTTGTGCACTGTGCCACCTGAGGGGGTGGAGAGGGATTGAACTACCAGCATAGGAGATGGCCAGTGCCCTTGGCTCAGGGATAGAAGTCACAAAGGCATGTGTAAAGGAAAGAGATCGTAGCTGGCTCAGGATCGCACAGCTAGTGAGTGTATGAGGCTGGATTTGAGCTCAGGAAGATGGGTCTCCCCATGTGCCTCCTAGATGCCCTCAGCCAAGGGTAACTGGCCCCAAAGGAAGCTGTTTGGATTCCTGAGCCCATGCATTGTGCAAGATGGGGAGATGATGTAAAAGTAGGGATTTCCTTAATCCATCACATGGATTCCATCTGGGAGTCATGCAAAGATATGATAGTTAAACTGATGGGAACTGATGAGGTGAGAGAGACAGACAGAGACAGACAGAGACAGAATGAGAGAGAGACAGAGATGGACAGAGAGAGACACAGAGATAGAGATGGACAGAGAGAGAGAGACAGAGAAAGAGACACAGAAAGAGACAGAGAGAGGTGGGGGGAAGGGAGAGAGGAGAGGAGAGGGGAGGGGAGGAGAGAACAGGAGAAGAGAGGGGAAGGGAAGGGAGGGGAGGGGAGGGGAGAGAGAAGAGACAGACAAACAGAGAGAGAGAGACAGAGAGGATTCATAACAGAGCCTTCCCTAAGGGGAAGGGCACATAGAGGGACAGCAAAGGCAGAAGGAAGCAGGCAGCTAAAACTTGTTTGGCCAAGGATTGCTGTTGTTCAGTTATTTCAGTCGTGTCCAACTCTTGATGACTCCATTTGGGGTTTTCTTGGCAAAGATACTGAAGTGATTTGCCTTTTCCTTCTAAAGTTCATTTTACAGATGAGGAAACTGAGGCAAACTGAGTGAAGTGACTTGCTCAGGCTCATACAGCTAGTAAGTGTCTGAAGCTGGATTTGAACTCAGGAAGATGGGTTTCCCCATGTGCCTCCTAGCTGCCCTCAGCCAAGAGTAACTGCCCCCAAAGGAAGCTGTTTGGATTGCTGAGCCCATCAGTTCCACTGCTCCCCAGTGCTCTGCTTAGGAAGACAGAGATGGGGAGGGAGAGACCCACGAGAAGAAGAGAGGCCTAACCAGGATATGGTCTGCAAACACCTTCTGGCTGGCCACTCTTTTCAATTTCTTTCCTTTGAATTTAAATGCATCCTGTCACAGTGAGTTATGTCATGAGGGGGAGCTGCTGAACTTGGAGACGTTTTTAAAGATTATTTTTTAGATCACCCCATCACTATCCATTTGGAGAACGATTGTTCAATCTGAAAAAATAAATTCAAAACTGTCCTCATCTAAGCAGCCTGGGAAAACAACTTTCCTTTTCCTTTTTCTTTTTCTTAAAAAAAAAAAGTAGACCTTGTTTCTTATTCCTGAAAGGCTGATTTGCACTCTCATAAGCCAGGCATGGCAAGGGTTGTCTCAGCCTGCAGTTGGCACAATAACAATAACTGACATTTATTAAAAATTTCAAGTTTACTGAGAGCTTTGCATGTATTATCTCATTTGAGCCTTGCAACAACCCAGCAAGGAAGGTGATGCAGGTATTACTACTGCTCTTTTGCAGATGAGGAAAAGGAACCTCTGAGAAGTGAAGCAATTTGCTCTGGGTCACACAGTTAATGATTGTCAGAGGTAGGATTCGAAGCCACATCTTCCTGACTCCAAGTCATTCCTTAGCCAGAAGTTTTAAAAACCTTTTTCTTTCCTTTTTTTTTCTTTTTGGAGAGGGGAAGATAGGGCAATTGGGGTTAAGTGACTTGCCCAAGGTCACACGGCTAGTTTTTTGTGTTAAGTGTCTGAGGCTGGATTGGAACTCGGATCCTCCTGACTCCAGAGCTAGTGCTCTATTCACTGCACCACCTAGCTGCCCAGAAAACCTTTTTCTTTTTCCATGTAGAACCACCTCAAGGAGAAAGAAGTTCTCTAAGTTAAGCTTACTCTCTATACATAGTAGTCATTTAATACATATATGTTGGTGATGGCTTTTGTTTTTTTCCTGAAATTGCCTTTTCTTAAGGTGTGTGGAGTGTGGAGAGAAGAAGCAGTCATGTTAGAACTCCAATGTCCGGTGAATGAGTTGGTGTTTACCCTGTTGACTTTTAAGCATTTGATAAACTTGGGTCATACCTTTAGTCTTTTTCTTAATCCTCATCCTTCTTATCCACTCTGCAACCTTGGACATTGTAGATAGCCTTCTCCTCCAGTAGACTCTCCCCTCTCTGAGTTTTCCCAATGCTGCTCTCTTTCTCTTTCTTTCTACCTATCTGGTCCCACCTCCTCAGTCTCCTTTGATGGATCTTCATCCACAGTCTGCCTCCTCACTGTGAGTGTACTCCAGACTTCTGTTATGGGCCTTCTCCTCTCTCTACACTCTCTCACTTGGTGACCAGATCAGCTCTCATTGGTCTAACGATCTCCTCCTTGTACTGACTCCGAGATCTACACATCTAGCCCTGCCTCTAGTCTAGGACTAAATGCTTCATCTAGCCACAGCAGAGGTGCCAAATATGGAATCCAAACCAGATTAAAATGTAATTGAAGAATATTTTACAAAATAAATAAAAATACAAGAGAACGTAGATAATGCTAATAAGTGGTTTTCTAAGTCCATATAAGCCCACAGAGATCTCTATGTATGGTTAGAGATTCAATTTGTATTTAAGTTCGACACCACTAATCTGGAACACTACCAGGTAATTTAACGTCTACAGATGGCAAAAACAAACAAAAACAAAAACCTCATGTTTCTTAGCACCCTCTGACACCATCTTTGTGGAAGGCGAAGTCTCCGTGGTTAAAGACCATTTTATAGTTTTCTTTGTTTCATGGATTGCCAAGGCCAAAGAATTCATTACCAAATGACCAACCTGCTAGCAACGAGCTTCCCACTCTCCATGAAAACAAGATGCCACCTTTCTATGTTTTGTTTATACCTGCAGCTGTAATTATCATAGGTCATCTATGTATGTATCTCATCCTCCTATCAGACCATACCTACACAAAGAAAAGGATCGTGTCTTGTCCAAATTTTGTCTCTCATCCAACAATACTCTGTACATATAATTGGTACTTAATAACGATTGTTGAAAACGGAAGCTTGCCTGTCTGTCTCAGGATACTTACTAGTCTTTGATTGATTGGGATGAGCTTACTCCGTCTCCCTTCCAGGTAAATCTTTGCTCATAAAATGGAAGCGTCAATAATTTACCATAAAAGAGTGACCACCGGGAGACATAAACATTTGGTCACCAGGGCCTTATTTTAGAGTGAGAAGGGTCTAGGTGGACACAATCTAATCTTTGACAAGACAAAGAAACAGAAGTTCAGAAGGCACAAAGGACGTCACACTGATCATTAGTGTTGTTGTTGCTCAGTTATGTCCGACTCTTTGTAATGCCACTTAAGGTTTTCTTGGCAAAGATACTGGACTGGTTTGCCATTCCCTTCTCCAGCTCATTTGACAGATGATGAAACTGAGGCAAACAGGGTGAAGTGACTGACTCAGGATCACACAGCTAGCTAGTTAAGTGTCTGAGGTTGGTTTTGAATTCAGGTCTTCCTGACTCTAGACCCAGCATTCTATCCACTGCATCACCCAGGTACCCTCCATCAGTGGCAGAGAAAAGCCTAAAATCCAGTCCTCCTGTTTCATAGCCCAAGACTCATTTCATTACACTGGGCTGATTCCTGTTATGCCTACTTGTAAGATGACCTTATTTCCTCAGTGAATTTTTTGTTGTTGTTGCTATTGAAAAGAAAGTGAGGCTTCAGGGTGAGTCCTGAAGAGGCTTTTTAATTCTTCCCAGGCATAGATGATCTCTAAGACCCCTTTCAACTCTAAATCTTGTGATCTTATAATTCTGTTGTACTTACACCTTAGGCAGCTGCCAACAGGCCAATGTCAGTGTATGTCTACTCAGGCTAATAGAGGCACATCAGGGTGACTGGTTTCTGGGATGTTTTGCTTTGAGGGCACAGGATATGCCACTTAGTAGATCATAGGATTTTTAATCCCATAGTAAATAGGGTGGTCTTCGTTCTAGCAAAATATGGAAAACAAGGAGTATTTTGCAGTGACCTAGACAGAGTATACTCTGTATTTCTGCCAATACTAAATAACAACTATCATGATCCAGGACAAAATGAAAGGACTGGAGAAAGGTCTCTTTACTTTCCAGGTTGTCAGGGAGGAAAATGTTCTTTGAAGGGAAAACAAAGACAGAAAGAACCTGGAGGTGACAAAGTCCTGTGTCAGGGTGAAGGATTGACAAGAAGGAAAGGAGCTTTTGGAGCTGTATAAAAGGTATGAGGTTCCACTCACAGAAGACAGAGCTGGACTTTTGGAGAAGGAAGCACCATCTTGTGTACCAAGGAAGATACTGAGAATCTAAAGTGACCCACAGGAGAGAGAACAACCAGTATCAAGTACTCATTTAATGGCTCTTTGCTGAGGGATACAGAGGGGGCCATAGGTCTGCCCCGCATTGACGGTAGAAACATACATCATCTTGCTGGGGTCTGTGTCCAGAGCATAACCATAACAGAACTCCCTGGACTTGTCAAACCCAACAACAGCTATATACGTCTCCTGATTTGGTGGGGAATTAATTGTGATGTTCGAAAAATATTGTTTGATTGTGTTATAATGAGAGGACTCCAATATGAAGTCACTCAGGCTAAATGGTCCTAATGCTCATGAAACACACAAACAATGACAGAAAATTTGTACTTTTCTACTGTTCTGACCCATTCTCACCCTGTGTCAAGCAGTTGAAAGATCACAGTTCCTGATTGGATAGGCGCCTGGTCAACTATAGCCACTGAGAGGTACACCTATCCCTGATGTCTCCAATAGCCAAATCAAACCCTCACCCAATTTCTGATCCCTATAAGGAAACTGTCGCCACTGGAGCCTGGTATCAATAAGCGACCTGGGGAATTTGTCCACCACATCTAGGTCTGATTAGGAATGCCCTTTCCCATATCTGGCATTGATTATCTGTTCAAACCAAGCCCATTTTTAAGGTATAACACTTCTGTTGCTCAGACGCCTACTCTTAGCATGTGCTCGAACTAAGATCCTTGCCACTGCTCATGTCTCACTTCCCTCCTTTCCCCCCATCCCCAGCTTTGTATCTGTGAGATTGAATCTCTCTCTGTCTGTATGGCTATATATGTATGTATATATATATATATATATATATATATATATATATATATATATATATATATATATATACATATATGTATATATATGCTTTCCCCCCTGCTTGCTGCACTGCATAATAATAAAGTTCATGTTTACACTAGCTTCCCAAGTACCAATTTCTTGTGAATCCCCAAACCAGAACCTTTGCTCTAAATAACCTTAGCCATGAAGCCAAATACATCAAGGGGACAAAAAATGATGCTAAAGGGATCACAGAAAATATTATGGATGATTAGGAATTATGAAGTACTGACCAAAAAACCTGAAGATCTTACAGGTGAGACCAATAAAAACCCCAAGAGTTTCTGAGTAATTAATAATCAATTTATTAGTTAGGCTAGCTGACAATCAATAAATCAATGGTTTATGGTTTCTCTTGACAACCAAAGATGCTAAGGGAGACCCTGAAATGCTCTAAATCTCTTTTGAAAGGGAACTCCCCTGACAAGTGAAAATCAACCCAGATTGGTGGGCATTTAATGAGGAGGTGGGCTAGAAGTCTTCAGCTCCTCCTGCTGAGAACATGATTTGATCAAGACACTTAGCAGACTTGAGGCATCTGGGCAGGGGAAGTCATCTCCATCTGGTCCTCTCTAGCTAGTTCCTGAGCTTGGTTGCCCTAAGCTCTAATGGAGGGGATCAGGGACAGTGGGTTCCTCCTCCAGGCAGAAGCTCACTCAGACTGAATTCTGTTTATACTCCAAGAAGAAATTAGGTCTCCCAGTTTGGTGGAGTCACCCCGCCCAACCAACAAGCTTGTGCCCTGAGGGCTAAGAGCAAATCTCGTCACTCAGACGTGCCCTTCAGAGGCTAACTGACCTTTTGGGGAGTTGGTTTTAAAAGAAATGAAAGATCACAAATTAATAATTAGTTATTAATATACTAGTATCATATGAATTTCTTGCACAGGAATAGGTGGAGCTCTTAGCTCTGTTGTAATGGAGAGGAAACTTAGTAGCCCTTGATGAATTCAAGTTACCTGGCCCAGAAGAACTACATTTTTAGGTCCGAAAAGAATTGACAGATGTGATTGCTGAGTCATTGTCTATGATATTTGAGAGATCATGGAATATAGAACAGGTATCACAAGTCTGAAAGACAATGTTGAACAAATACCCTAACTTTCAAAAACAGTTTGCAAACTAGTCAGCGTGACTTTGTTGGGAAAATTCTAGGATGGGTCATTAAAGAAATGGTTGGTGAACATGAAGAAAGGTAAGTAGTGATTTCATGGCTTCACCAAAAAAAGATCAAGCCAAATTAAACTTGTTTCTTTTTTTTTTACAGGATTATTAACCTAATAGATGAAGGAAATGCTATGATATGACCATAGTTTACCTGGATTTTAGCAAAGCTTTTGATAAAATTGTTCAGTCATTTTTCAGTCATGTCTGTCTCTTTGTGATCCAATTTGGAGTTTTCTTGGCAAAGATATTGGAGTGGTTTGCCATTTCCTTGTCCAGCCCATTTTACAGATGAGGAAACTGAGGCAAACTGGGTTAAGTGACTTGCCCAGGATCACACAGCTAACAAGTATCTGAGACTGAATTTGAACTCAGGTCTTCTGACTCCAGGCCCAGTACTCTATCCACTCTACCCCCTAGCTGCCTTTGATAAATTACTTCATACTATTTTTGTGAAAAGATGAATATAGATTCAACAATAACACAATCAGATGGCTTCAGAGATGGCTGGAAGGCTGACCTCAAAATGTAATTGTCAATCAATGTCAATATGCCAATTTTTGTCAATGACTTAGATAAAGGCAAAGATAGCTTGTTCAATGAAATCTATAGATGACACAAAGCTGAGGGGGATCACTAACACAGTTGATGACAAAATGATCAGAAGATCTTGATAGGCAATAGCTAGCTTTCTTGCCTGGGCTGGGTCTAATAAGATGAGAATCAATAGCAAAAAATGTAAAATCTTGCACTTGAGTATGCAACGATCAATTTTACAAGTATAAGATGAGGAGGCATAGTTAGAAAGTAGTTGTTTAAGATGTTGGGGGTTTTAGGAGGTTTCAAACTCAGTTTGAGTCAGCCATGTGATTGTAAGACAGGTAAACACACAGGAGGAGTGTTAGCAGGTGTTCTACAGCCTCTCTCTATAGCACATATCCCACCCTCATCGCCAATTGTTTCCTAATCAGTTCTTACAGGGGCCAGTGTGAAGGGGAGACAACCACCCCTATATCTCAATGGGGTCAGTCGAGGCAGGCATAGCTTATATACTCTCCTAAATCTAAATCTCTTCAAGCCTCAATGGGGGCCAGTTGAGGCAAAGAGAGATTCCCCTCAAGTCTTGATGGGGGCCAATCAAGGTATGCACAGCATTCCAGTTTGTGCATTCAAGGATTCCCCACTCACTGACCATGCCCACCTGCTTTATAGGTCAAAAAAGGCATATTGCTAACAAGAACCTCATAATTTTACATTACCTTACCCCTATATCTCACTGTGTAGTCACAGTGGATATTTACAATTTAAGCACAAATGTTTATATTATTTATCATTATATAATGCTGTGTGAGCATTGTGGAATATTTGGAGCCATGATCATAAGAATTCAAATCTAACACCTGGGAACAAGAGATTGTTAGGGCTATGGATCCTGGGAACTAAACTATAAGAAAGAATAACAAAAATCCACCTTACAAACACTAAAATCCACTTTACATACAGTGATACAGCAGCCAAAAAAGCTAATGTGGATTTGAGCTTCGTTAAGAAGAATATTTATTGTAGGAATAAGAAGGTGATAGTTCTATTGTACTCTGCCCTCATCAGACCTCATCTGGAGCATTGGGTTCAGTTGTGGGAATGATTGTTTAAGAAGAACATTGATAAACTGGCAGTCATCCAGAAGAGAACAAGCAGGTATGTGAAGGGCCTTGAGTCAATGCCATATGAAAATGCTTAACCTGAGCAAGGAAGACTGAAGGGGAACATGGTAACTGCCTTCCAGTATTTGAAGGTCTGTCATGTGAAGGAACAGAAGGCAGCTAGGTGGCCCAGTGGATAGAGCACCAGGCTTAGAGTCAGAAAGACCTGAGTTCAAATGTGGCCTCAGACACTTACTAGCTAAGTGACCCTGGGCAAGTCACTTAACCCTGTTTGCCTCAGTTTCCTCATCTGTAAAATGAGTTAGACAAGGAAATGGCAAACCATTGCAGTACCTCTGCCAAAAAAAACCCCAAATGAGGTCGCAAAGAGTACAACTGAAGTGACTGAACAATAACCACATTTGGAGGAAAGGTTTTTCTGCCCCAGAAGGCAGAACTAGGAGCAATGGGTGGTGGCTACAAACAGACAAGGAGGCTAGACGTAGGGGGAAATTTCCTACAACTAGAGCCGTCCAACAATGGAACGGCCTTCTTTGAGAAGGTCATCAAGTAGAAGCCAGATGATCACATTATTGGGCATGTTATAGTGGACTCCTTGGTTAATTAGCTGGACTACATGGCCACTGAGGTGCCTGGCAACATTTAAATTCTATGATTATGTGAGGATAAAAGCCTCACGGGAGAAAAAGGCAGATCTGAGAAGAGAACAGCTAGTTAAGAAAATAACATATGACAATGGGATTTGGGTTTCTGCACCATGAATTAAAATATAAGAATGATGGACTTTTAGCCAGAGATTGAATGCACCTAATGAGGGCCATTAAAAATACATTTACCTGGAGTCTTGAAAATTAGATCAAGTGAACTTTTGACTGAAAATGGAAGGGGAGGAATAAAAGGATCCATCTGTATCTGCCAAGGCAGATTAAACAAATAGCAGTAGGTATAGCATAAGAAGAAGAATATTAATAGAAAGGACCAGTAATTCACAGAACATAATTAAAAAGAAAAGAGCCACCAAGAAAGCTCAAGGCTTTCAATGTCTCTACACCAATAAACAAAATATGTGTGATAAACAGCGTCCACTAGAGAGCCTAACCCAAGGAAATATGTTCAATCTCAATGAGACTCATTACTAGAATATGACTATGGAAGGATATACCACATTCAAAAGGAATCAAAATGCATAAAAGTGACAGCAAAGTAGCATTTTATATTAATAAGATGTGTGTGTGTATGTGTAAGGATATTAGATATTTACCCTACAGATGGGGAGGCATCTTAATTCATGGTTTTCCCATCACTTTTGTTGTTGTTGTTCAGAAGTTTTCAGTCATGTCCAACTTTTCACGACCCTTTTGTGTTTTTCCTGGCAAATTTACTGAAGTGGTTTGCCATTTCCTTCTCTAACTCATTTTACAGATGAGGAAACTGAGGCAAACAGGGTTAAGTGACTTACTCAGGGAACACAACTAGTAAGTGTCTGAGGCCAGATTTTAACTCAGGTCTTCTTGGCTCCATGCCCCACACCCTATCCACTGAGCAACCCAGCTACTCTCCTGTCACTAGAAGTCTTCAAAAGAGGTTTGGGTGTTACTGGAGAATGTTGTAGAGAAGATTGCTGTACAGACATCAGTTGAAATAAATGTCTTCTGAGGTCCTTTCCGACTATGAGATTATGTGATTCTGTGACATTCGGGAACCAGAGGGAACGAATCATGGTGGAAAGCATTTAGGTGAATATCAAAACAGTGTTACTGTACAAGTCCACGATAGATCACCCAATCACAAGGAGTGAATAAATCAAGGATTCAATGAATAGATCATGAACCTGGTAAGGTGGTAAGATATGATGGGAGAATTAAACTACCAAGATGTCCTGAGTTCTTGCTGCCAAAACAGAACCACCTTTATATGCTTTGCTTGCCTTAATGATTATTTCTTTCTCCAAAAAGTAGAGGGAACAATGAGGGAAATTGCTATTCTGCGACTGATTGTGACCAGTATGGAGGAACCACTTACTGAAGTAGAAACAATGGGAAACTTAGGAGAGGTGACTATTTTAGAATTCATGATAGAGATGGGTGGGGGGGGAGAAGCTAGTCATAGTTGGGCACAAACTAGATTTTGGGAGAAGAGATTTCCAATAATTCATTTTCTTAACAAAGGATGGGTAAGATCCCATGGCCTGAACTTCTTGAGAGGAAGTTGGACCCAGAGAAATTCTCAAGAATAAAATACAAATGAGTCTGATAAAGAAGAAAAGGGAGAACTATTTTAAGAAACAGGTGGATTTCTTGTGATTTCACTGACCAACTTATATTTTAAAGAGATGTTTAAGAGAATTCCAATTTCTATCCAAAATGGCATTGGAGAAGGGCTAAAGCAGAATTGGAAAATCACACAGCACATTCAACGACTGCAAACTGCTGCCTACCTCTGTAGAAGGGCCTTTTAACATCAGTATTCTCCTGATCATACTGGGTGGCTGCAAAGCCCAATCTAAGAAGATCTGGTTTGTAAATGACCCAAGGGGGAATGGAAAGACATGTAAGTTGGCTGTATAGCACATTACAATTACTAGTAATGAGTCGTGTTCTTCACCAAGAAGATGTAAGTACTGAAAGGTGGGGGGGGAGCGTCACAGAGTAAGAGCAGGGAATAAAATTCAGAAAGCCCAAGCATTGTCCCGGAGGAGGGCTCTAGTACATTGGATACATCTTCTATGGAGGATTTAGGGAAGGAGATGGACAAGAATCATACAGGATGAAAAGTCATGAATGGGATAAGACTCTGAACCACAAGCAGGAATACCCACACTTATGTGATAAAAAATCCAGCTAATTATAGAAGATTAGGAGATAGAAACCATAAGAAAGAGGGACATGTCATTAATAGAATACTGTCCGGAATACTAAAACTAAGAATGAAATGAAGTTGATAATAAATATTAAGACAACAAAAAGTGTGTGTGTGTGTGTGTGTGTGTGTGTGTGTGTGTGTGTGTGTGTGTGTTTATGTTGGGGGGAGTGGTGGTTCTTATTCCATACTGGAAGAATGAGGAAGAACCATGAAGGGTTAAGATGGCTCCTTAAGGTGGTTGGGACGATAATAAATGGCAAATAAGAATGCAGAATCATTTAACTCTTACTTTGCTTTTGTTTTCTGTGCCCAGGGGAATGATAGAATTGTTCTGTATATTTGTTTTGGTTTTTTTTTTTGGAGGGCAATTGGGGTTAAGTGACCTACCCAAAGTCACACAGCTAGTAAGTGTGTCAGATGTCTGAGGCCGGATTTGAACTCAGGTCCTCCTGACTTCAGGACCAGTGCTCTACTCACTGTGTCACCTAGCTAACCCAATAGAATTGTTCTGTACTCAAAATAATAAGGATTGAATAAAAAAGGTTCACAGAGTGTTAAAAAAAAAAAGGCAAAGGAAGTAAGGAATTGGTAAAAGAGTACTCTGGCACCCCACAGTGAGGCTAGGTCCTGAGGCCTAGATGAGCAGATTCCCAGTGTGATGGGGGCTGGCAGTCATGCACAAGGTGCTCAGCCAATGGAGTCTCCACATGGACTTTGGAGCAAACAGTCACATTCTGAAATTTGTCCTGACCCACTGACTACTTAATAATGAGACTTTTTGACAGGCTACATAGCCAGAGCTGGGGTGTATTCCAAAGGCACTACCCAGCAAAAGCAAATCCTTTGGCTTGTTTTTTTTTTTTCTTTCATGACTGGCTTTTAAAAAGAAGAATGAGCTATTGTAGGCCTCCAAGTGGGGGAGGGACCTCAAGCCCTCTCTCACCTGAGCCTGTCATGAAACCAAGAGCACGCAGCCCTGCTGTTGTTTCTGACTCTGTTATGTTCATTCTTTCCTATTTTTAGGTGAAGGAGTATTAAAGATGGTTCTAACCTTGTGAGCTTCAAAAGATCAGGAGAGTGAGCCACCAGAGGTCTATGTGGGAAACCAAAGGGTGAGGAGCAATTGACCTACTTGATCCAACCCAGAGGTAGCTGAGATGAGGGCTTATACTGCAGCTGTGCAACATTTGAAATTGAACTTAGTCGGACTAAAGCTGTATGGAAACTAGTGTAGATTTGAACCTACTTTCCCCAGGAGCTGAGGTAGTATAGGGAATATTGTGCCCCATGATTGTTTAGAAAGGAAGGAAGCACTTCTATTTCTGTCCTTATAAATATCCCCTTTGACTTAACTGAATTTTGCTCATTGCTACATGATACTGGAGTACTACTCACTGGTGGTTAAAACACACCAGAATGGGGACTGAGCTCATAGCACTAGAACAAATCACTCCCAAACTATCAATGGTATCTCTAGAACTCTAAGGGGATGATATAGCTAGCCTTGCTCTGTAGGACTCCAGAGCTTCACTACACCAGAGAACTGACAAAATTGGCCAATGTGATTGTTGATCTGCTCTCAGTAGTCTTTGCAAATCAATGGGGAATAGAAAAAGTGTTAGGTAGATGTCCTGGTTTTTTAAAAAAAGGAAGAAGATATAATCTTCAAACTACAGAGAGGTGAGTTTAATTTTTTTTTGATTCCTAGAAAAATTCTGAATGTGCTATTAAAGGGATGGCTTGTAACCATTTAGAAAGGGACGTAGTGATCAGTAAGAGTCAGCACGGGTTCATGAAAAAGAAGTCATGCCAACCAAGCTACATCTCCTTTTTTTGACAAAGATCAGGGATAAATTTATCTGGATTTCAGGAAAGTATGTGACAAAGTCTCTGATACTATACTCATCAACAAAATGGAGAAGTATGAGATAGATTAGGAACACTGGGTGAATTTAGAATAGGTTGACAGCAAGGATCCAAAGAATAGTCATAAATAGGTTAATATCAGTCTGGAGGAAGTTATATAGTGGAGTGCCTCAAGAATCTTTGGCCCTTGGCCTTGTTTGCCTTTTTTTAATTACTTGGAAGAAGGCATCATTTGCATGCTTAACAAATTTGAAGTTGACACAAAACTAATAAAGAGTTAACAATTTGGATGGCAGAATCAGAATACAAAAGAACTTTGGCATCCTTGGAAGGAGGATCAAATCTAGTAGTGTATGATACAATAGGGAAAATGTAAAGCATTACAGCTGGAGACACAGACCAACAGCAGGCTGCACTCCCTTGGACTTTTTCATCATATCTCTGCTCCAGGTACCTCGTGTGTCATCTTCCCCTATTCGATTTTAAGCTCCTTGAAGGCAAGGACTATCTTGATTGTATTTGTATCTCCAGTACTTAGCATAGTACCCAAGCACAGTAAGTGCTTAATAAATGAATATTGACTAAATGAACAACAGTTCACCTGAAAAAGATCTGGAAATGTTAACGTGCTTCAAATTCAGTATGAGTCATCAGTGTGACATGGCAGTCAAAAAGAAAAAAACCAACAGTGAACATAATATTAGGCTGTGTCAGGCAAAGTGCCTGGAGTGAAGGAAGTAATTATTCTACATCCTCTCCCCTGATCAGAGAACATCAATAATGTTGTGTTTAGTTCTGGTTGCCTTGTAGAAACAGAAAAAGAACATCGATAAGCTCAAGCACATACAGAGGAGAGTGACCAAATGTGACAATTCAAAAAAAAAAATCTCCTTTCTAGGGACAAGTTGTCTTTGTTCTCTATGTACTCCCTCCTCTAGCTCAATTTCTGGGGACTTTCTTTCCCTTTTGTGGAATCTTTTGTGCCTGGAGTCTTCCATGCCTTCCACTTTGCTGGCCTCCTCTAATTGGTATGTCCTTGACTCTTACCTGAGAGGTGAGAAACCAACCACATATGGATAGGCGAGATCCTTTCTATGAAATCTTTTATCCTCTCCTATTTTGTTCCTTCCCCTTCAGGCTGCCCTAGACTACACTAGGGTGTAAGTTAGTGTGCCTAATAAAGATTTCTTCCTTTCAACCTCTTTAGTTAGTCTCCCTTTTCTATGAAAACTTCCAAAGTCCCCAGAGAGCTGCAATGGAAAGGGACCCTAAAGTTGTAAGGTGATTAAAGAACATATAGCAATGTAATGGAATGTTACTGTGTTGTAAGAAACAACAAATATGATGAATACAGAGAAGCATGGAAAGATCTATATGAACTGATGCAGAGTGAATTAAGCAGAACCAAGAAAACAATATATGCAATGACTATAGCAAAGTAAGCAGAAAGAACAATCATAAATAAAGTCACAATTGAATGCTGCAAAATTATAAGGAATAAGGATGGCTTGAAAGAATAGCTATGAAAAGATAACCCTGCTTCTTTGTAGAGATGAGAGGTCCACAAGAATTGTACTTTGCATCTATTTTCAAACTTTTTTGATGTATTAATCAGTTATACTGATATTCTCATTTTCTTTTGGTGTTTAGAAATACTATTTGGTGTTTAAAAAATACTATTTGTTATATAAAATGACTCTCTGGGAAGGGAAGGGCTACTGGGGGATATTATCCTGATCTTGAAAAAAGCAAAAGACATCAACAAAAACTTATTTTAAAACAAAAGAAAATATAGCAAGAAAATCAATTGAAGTAACTAGGGACATTATAGCCTGAAGAAGATCGAGGGGGCAAAATGAGTGCTACCTTCAAATACTTGAAGGACTGTCATGTGGAAGAGACTTTCAACTTGTTTGATTGTCCCCAGAAAGTAGAACTAGGAGTGCTGAATACAAGTGGCAGAAAATAAGATTTTGGCTCAACATACAAAAAAACCCAACTTTCTTAATAAATAAATAGAGCTCATAAGTCAAACTGGCTGCCGTGGGAGGTCATGGATTTCACATCACTGGAGATCTTCAAGAAGGGGCTGAATAATCACTCAGCTAGAGAGGGTTGGACTAAATCTCCTCAGAGTTCCCTTCCAGCTTTCAGATCCTGTTATTCCTATGAATAGATGTGTACAAAGAGAAACAACATGGCACCAACAAGTGCTCAGAGTGAATCCATCTTCAGGGGAAGAGCCTAACATGTTACTACTCAGTTTCTCCACCAGCACTGTTGACACTGAGAGGAAAGGAATTCCCCAACTCCCTTTCCAAGTAAGTCCCTTTGAGATTCAATTCAACTCCATTTGACTCAATTTAACAAGCATTTATCCATGGATCTGGTGAATAAAATTCTGTCAATGGACTTAATCTTGAAATAAAACACATAAAATGTATTTGATTGCTAGAAAAGTTCAGGATATGCTATTAAAGGGATGGTTTTTGACCATTTAGAAAGGGAAATATTGATCAGTAAGAGCCTGTTTGCTTGTATTTGTGAATCACATAAAAGTAGAATTCACACAGGAATGGAAGACTATTTCTATAAGAATATGTAAATCTCATTTTTTAAATAGCTTCTAAAAATTGAGAACAACATCCTTCAACACTAGGCTTCCAACTATCCTGACATATTCATGTTCATTCAAGGAAGATGGAATGTAGCTGTCTCTTCCTAGCATCCCAGTCCCACACGTTAAGCCTAGAAGTCCTGAGAGGGAGAGATGGAAGAGTCAGGCTCTGGCTTCCCTGTTCAGCAGCAGTGGCAAGACACCTGTGCTGCCCCTTACTGGCCCAGGCCATTCCTGAAGCTTCATACTTGTCTTCTACCATTTTGTGCCCCTGTCCATCACAGGTTGCACCTTGAATGTGAGACATGAGCCCAGGGTCCTACGCTTTTTCTTGTAGTATGTAACCCTTCTACAACTAGCCATTGCCATTCAGCTCCCCTTAAGTGGTATTGGAGGAAAAACTATATCTTGTGCATTACCAGAGACATAACTAAGACTTTTTTTTACTTGAGGGCAAAAACAATCAGGGGAAGTGGCATGGAACTCCAATCTATGGTACATACAGTTGTACCACAAGATGAAGTAGCATGAGCTCCAAACCATCCAGCCACCACCCTAAGGTGTGTAAGGAGGAAAGTCAGGCCCTGGGAAAGGGGGCAACCAGATAGTGGTGACCTTGGGGCAGCTGCAATGGGACAGTTAGGGTTGATGAAAAACCACAAGGTAGGATTCAAGGACTGTCATCACCAAGGGGAGGAAACATGTCTTCCTAGGGAGGAAAAGTATCCCTTGGGTATTGGGTCCCTGGGACCACACCTCATTCAGTCTGTACTAGTTATGACTCTTAAGCGCGCATTGCAAATTCCATATTAGACCTGGTCAAGCCATGAGATTTTTGTGTTACCCTTCTTAACAAAAGCAGAGGGCATTCAGGAATCTCTTGCCCCTTCTCTAACTGGACATCCATCTTCTCAGCCAATTACCCCAGCCAGAAAGTTCTCTCCCTCCTCCAAGGCAGGGTTCCGGCAGATACTGGGCCTGAGCTGATGTCATCCCTCACTCTAAATAGCCAGGAGACAATGTAGCATCAGTCCTTAAGGATAATTTTGCCAGACTGACATGAAATGGGTTTTCTTAATATGGGGAGCATTTGAAAAGCTGGGGAAGGGGTTAAATGGAGAGATCAAATCAGGTGTAAGAGATCCCTGAGTTCCCCCAGAAGGCAGGACTCCGCAGTTGCTTCTCAGCCTAGAAGGCTGACACTGGGGTGAAGCCCATGAGGTTTTTGATGGGATTGAGCCACAAAACCGTAGTCATCGAATTGAAGAATGGAACACAAGTGTATGGAATAATCACAGGTGTGGATGTCGATAGGAATATACATCTTCAAGCTGTCAAAGTGACTCCAAAGAACAGAAAATCTGTATAGTTGAAAACATTTCATATTTGAAGAAAGAACATTCCATTCTTCATTCTATCAGACAGCTGACCTCTGGATACTTTACTTGAGGATGGAGAGCCAAAAGTGAAATCTGAGGAAAGGGAAGCAGAGGATGTGGCAGAAGGAGAAGGGTTCTTAAATGATAACTTCTTCCATGAGCAGGATCAGGGAGGGTCCTGTGATTTCACTGGTCTAGGCAATTCCTGCTCACAATCAGGTCAGCGGTTCCTCTGCTATCTACAATCTTAAAGAATTGTCCAGAGCACTCAAAGGTTAAATGATTTGCATAGGGTCACAAAGCCTTATGTGCCAGTAGTAAAACTTGAATCCAAATCTTTCTCAGCTCCAAGGTCAGATAACTCTATCCACTACACCATCTGCCTCCACAACATACTGCTATAAAATGTCAGGCAATTTGTGATATCATTTGCATAGGTTTTGTTTCCAACTTCAGTTTTTAATAAATCCAAATATGGGGAAAGGTTGTCTATTAAGTGTGTGTGTATACATATATACATACACACACACACACACACACACACACGTGTATATATATATGCAGATGTGTAATCAATTAAGATTTTAGTATTCTCGATGTACTAGTACTAAATGTGAAACAGTTGTGATCGTTGCTTTAAGGCTACTCTCTAAGATATAGTGCATTTATATTCGGATTTAACTGATCATGTTTAATCATGGTTTTTTTTAGTAGAAACATCTGTTTTTGCCATTTTTGTGCATTTCTGTATACAACATTTTAAAAGTAATTCCTTTTTTTAAAGAGTTTTTTAAAAGTGACGCCCTTTCCTTTCTTTTTTTAAAATTGTTTTTACAAAAGTAATACCCTTTCCTTTTGCAGACATTGAACCTCCACTATGCTTTCTTCTTCTTCTTTTTCCTTTGGAACCATCTATGGATGAAATAATAAGGTCTGTTTGCTATTACAGAAGCTAAAACCCCTTAGAATGAGGTCCAAAATGAATTCTCTCTTTTTTAAATTTCACTCTATAGTGAATAATACAGGAGGTTTGAAGCTACTGATATTTTAAGTGAAAGTCATTTTTAGAATCAGAAGCAATTTCCCCTTGTTGTAACAGATGATGTAATTTATTAAACATTTTTGCTCCATTTTTTACCAAAGTTCTCAGCAGAATATATAATTTTATATTTGACCCTTGAATTGAAAATATAAATACATTTCTACATCTCCCTCACCCTCCAAAAAGAAATGGCATAAACAAAGGTGAAGAAGTGGGAAAGTATAATGAATGTACCAATTTGGAGGAGGTAGAAAGAATCCCCAAATATTAATGCTGGAAGGGGATAGACCCACCCTCTTATTTTGCAGACGAGAACATAAAAAAATCTGACAGGGAAATGATTTTGCCCCAGTAAGTTAGCAGTGACAGAATAGAGCCTTCAACTTCAGACTCCAAGAGTAGGGCTCTTTTTTCCTACTTTGTGAGGTCTGTCTTAATAAAATCTTCTCCCCAGGCTTTTCATGACTCAAAAGTGCTGCTCTCAATATAACCAAAAGAAAAAAAGAAAACAACAAATGCTGGTCGGGCTGTGGAAAGTTAGGTATTCTAATACTCTATTCATGGATCTGCAAACTGATTGAACCATTCATTCTGAAAAATATTGGAAAGATATTAGGAAAATCACTTAGCACATACACTTTGGTTTAATGATGCCACTACTGGGCATATGCCCCCAGGAAATTTTCTTTAAACACAGGGAAAAGAATCATATAAACAATAATATTTTTATATAGCACCTTTTTGTGGTAACAAAGAATAAGTGCTCATTGACTGGGAAATGGTTGAACAAATTAAGGTATATGTAGGTGACAGAATGCTATGTATGTAGAATACAGAGCGATTTGGGGAAACTTATATGAATTGATATAGAACAAGGTGAGAAGAAATAGAGAGACAATTTACACCATGGCCACAGTAATATAAAGGAAAATGACATTGGAAGAAATAAGAACTCTGATCAATGCAGCCATCAAATTATGACTTCAAGGGACTGCTGGCGAACTGTACCTCTTCTCTCTCAACAGAGAGGTGGCAGACTACCAGTGTGGAATAAGAAATGCATTACCAGACATGGCTAATGCTTAACCATACATTTCTGTGATGAAGGATGATTCTCTTGAGGGTGAGAGATCATCAAGAAGTGACAATAATATAAAAAAGCATTAGTAAAATATTTAAAGTGCCTCTTTCTCTATTGAGTAAGAAAAGTAGGTAACCTATATGAAGTGTTATAACTGAAGTCCAGTGTTCAATCTCTGACAAAAATTAAAAATATGAATGACCAAATAGACTTCCCATGGAAGTCCTTTCCCCTTTCCCATTTTTTTTTTGTTGCTGATTATTTCAGTCATGTCAGACTCTTCATGACCACATTTGGGATTTTCTTGGCAAAGCTACTGGAGTGGTTTTCCATTTCTTTCTCCAGATCATTTTACAGATGAGGAAATTAAGGCAAAAATGGTTAAGTAACTTGCCCATGGTCACACAGCTGGCAAGTGTCTGAGGCTGGATTTGAACTCAGATCTTCCTGACTCCAGGTCCAGCATTCTATCCACTCTGCCCACCCAGATGCCCACTTTACTGATCAGGAAATCAAGGTCCAGAAAGGTTTTGCTTGCCCCTAGTCACATAGCTAGGGCAGGGATGTAAACACAGGTCCTCTGACTCCAAATACAGCAGTCAGGAGAAGAATAAAAATGTAACCAAGTACTTAGAAGATAAGTGGTCAAAGAACTTGAAAAAGAAGTGCAAACAATTAATGATTACACAAAATATCACTTAAAATCACTAACAATAAGAAAAATGCAAATGAAAATAATTTTGTGGTTTTACCCTATACCCTACAAATTGACAAAGACGAAAAAAGAGTAAAGTAAGGGCTACGGAAAGACAGGCACACTATGAATTCACTCTTGTTGGAGCTGTGGGTTAGTCTAACAGTGGAGAAAACTATTTTGGAAATATGCTCAGAAAAGGACTAACATGTCTGTACCTTCTGACCCAGAAAGCTGCCACTAAGCCTATATCTCAAGGAGTTCATTGGTAAAAAGAATTTTCCAATAAACCAAAATATTTATAGCATCATTTTGTAAATAACTGGAAACAAAGTCAATGCCCATTAATTGGGAATGGCTAAACAAGTTGTGCTACATGAACGGAATGGAATATTACAATGCTGGAAGAAATGATGGGTATGGAGACTACAAAGAAGAAGCAAAGACTTACATGAACAGATGCAAAGTGAAATAAGTAGAACCAGGAACATAATACGCGCAATGACAACAGCAATAAAAATGGACAAGGAACAGCCAAAACCAAAGATTGCCGAAAGAGAACCATTTTATATTTATAACAATCAATTTTTATTCCCAATCAGGAACATGAGGATATGTTTCCCTTCCTTTATTGCAGAGAGGGGGACTATGAATAAGGAACCCTGAATGTACCGTCTGACTTGATTGATAGGTTGATCAGTTTTGCTAAACAGATTTTTTCTCTTTCTTTTTATTTCTTGTTATAAAGAATAGGCGATGGAGGAGGGATATATTGGAAAATGAGGGTGATATAAAAACAAAGGATATAAAGACAAAGAAAAGAGAATAAGAAATGTAATCGAGTCATGAGGAGCTCCCAGAACTACATTCAAGACATTTTAAAATGAAGAATTCTCTTGATAAAAGCATGTCTTAATGAAATACAAGCAATTAAACTAAAAGCCCTATCAAATGCAGGTTGCCACTCAGGGCATTGACACTTAATTGAATTTTTTCCCCCATTCCCTGGTCCCTTTTCCCTGATAAACAAATTCATTCACAACAGATCAGGTTTCACTAACCCAGAAACCAGATGATATAGTCAATCAACTAATTGACACAACAAAAGCTCTTATTAAAAAAAAGTTCCCCTAATTAAAGCTGGGATGAAATTTAATAATGTCATGGTATCTTATATGAATCACTTGACTATTAACCCATTCCTTCCTCCTCAGACATTCAATGGAACATACAAAAGGGTAACATGGTATAGTGGTATAGTGGTATAGTGGTATATATATAACATGGCATAGTGGAAAAAGAACTAGATTTAAAGTCAGAGAACCTGGGTTCAAAAGCTGACTCTGCTACTTAGTGCCTGTATGACCATAGCTAAGTCACTTTGTGCCTCTGACCTTCAGTATACTTACTTCAAAAAATGAGTAGATGACCTCTAAGGCCCCTACCAATTCTAAATCTATGGTCCTGTGACTTAAATTTCCTAGTCCTAATGGTAAATTGCAGAAGCCTTTCCCCATTGGTGTGGATTTCTAAAGCAGATGCCTTCCACACCGGATTCCTGCAGACCACTGTGGAACCCTTCCCCAATCTGGCCCCTACCTATTGGGTTTTCATTTTTGCTTCTATTTTTAGAGACTGGGTCTCCCCATCTCATCAAACCATTCATGGGTCAGTTTGCCTCTCCTTAGGCCTCCTAATGGAATCCCTCTTCTAGGTGCTTTCCACATTGGTGCCAGACTTAATGGGGATACCCAATAATAGGCCTAGACCACTGCAACTCAGAACCGCTAAACTCAAGAAATCCACCAGCCTCAGTGTATCTGCCAGTAGAGACTATAAGCATGTCTCCTCACTCCTGGCTACCTATTGTTTTCTTTTCTGTTTCCCACTATTTCCCAAGAAGGGATACCAAGACATTTCTCCTCCCTGGTCTTTTCATCCTCCTCACATGCCTTGGTACATTCTGGCCTCCATTCCTCAGCTTCTCCCCACTGAGGATAGATGGGAGAGAGACAGAAACAGAGAAAGACATAGACAGAGAGAGATGGAGGAACAGATGGATGATAAAGACAGATTTAGAGTTGGAGACAGGGATGGGGATGGAGACAGAGATGGAGTTAGAAATGGTAACGTTTATTAAGTACTTACCATGCTCCAGGCCTGGTGGTGGGCACCAAACAAACACAAGCAAGAAAGCAAGAGAAACAGCTCCTTCTCACATTCCAGTGGGGGAAGAAAGCCCAGAAGGGGTTGGGGAGCACAGTAAAGACATGGCCAGGAAGTAGCAGGAAGACCTAGGACCAAGTAAGATAAGGTGAAAACTCACCTATTAGAGCTGGGCTTTTCTGAGTCAGAGTCCAAGGTGGTAGTGATCATGGGGGACAAGGATGGAGGCTGGAATACAGACAGCACATGAGGAGATGGCCAGCATGTTCCTCTCAGCCTAGCCAGATCTTGTCCATCATTAAAGGCCTTCCTCTTCCATGAAGCTTTCCACGGTTATTTTACTCCATCTTGATCTTTCCTGACTGCCTGGTTTAAGTTAATATGTTTGCATTTACTTATTGCATTTCAAACTCAATTGAATATTTTCATGTATTGTTCTTTCCTTTTTATTACAAGAGCTGTTTATATGGAAATAGGAGGAGTATTTGGAAGTGACAGCAATGTTTAAAAAAAAAGCATCAGTAGGGGCAGCTAGGTGGCACAATGAATACAGCACAGGTCCTGGAGTTAGGAGGTCCTGAGTTCGAATGTGATCTTAGACATTTACTAGGTGTGTGGGCAAGTCACTTAACCCTGATTGCCTAAAAAAAAAGTATCAGTAAATATTTCCTTGACCTGTCATTCTAATAATCCTATCAAAAAGGGAGATAGGGTTAGTGTGGTATAACTTGTTCTTGATGAGCCCATGCAAGTTCTCAGTGATCTCAGGTAAATGCTCATCAACCATCTACAGGAAAAGTTCTAAACTTTACCCACCTCATCCCCAACATACATACATACATACATATACTTTTCTAAATATTTCATCGTGGTATCTTATTGGTCTAGCACTACAAAATAATCAGATTCCTGAATAGCATGCCCTATCTACAAGTTAGCAGTGTTTTGTTAGAAATAATTATTTCAGACTGGTATATACATAACAGGTCATAAATGGGAGTGGGGGTAAGCCCACAAATCAACTTTCCTACTAATTAGAGAGAATTACCACTCTCTCTAGTATCATAATTACATGAAATATAGAGCACTTTTGATATACAAATGATATATTTTTAAGTGTTACAAAAATTCAGTACTAGCGATGCCATTCGATATGTTTCTTCCCTATTCCAACTGTTAAGAGTTTTGCTACAATTTACTTGTAGGACAAAATGGAAAAAGAAATAAACACCCAAGCTAATATATAAAGGTCAGAAAAACTGCTTCCAGGGAAGTAAGGGAAATGTCACTTACTCCAGCCAGTTTTCTTCAAATTCCAATATTTCAACGAATTGCTGTTCTCCTTGACGGGGAGATTCCTTCCAACGTGTAGCTAGACACCCTGCTGTGCCCTCTAGCCCAGGGCGAATCTTGCCCACAATTTCCAGCAAAATTTTCCTAGGCAGTCCAACCAGGACCTTAGGGTTTCCCTCTATATCTCTGGACTGTGTGTATATGCCAATTATTGGGAGAATGGTGGCTACCCAACAGCTACCCTGACTCCCCTTACTCTTGTACCTCAAGGACAGCCTTGACTTAAATGTTCCTGTGTGGCTTTCAGGTAAATTGTACTTTTTCTACTTATCTCCCCACGTTTCTCTAATTCCCAACCCCTTCCTCCCCAAATCAAAATTCACTCCCTAGGTGCATCCTAATTTTTTTAATAGAAAAAGAAGAAAAGTCAACACAGCGAGAAACCTTGCGTTCAGATGCTTTTTGACAATCCCACGCTCCTCAAATATGCCACAAACGTGTTCCAGTCTCATCCCTGCAAAAGAGTGGGACGGGAAGGTCTGTCGGCATCTCTCCTCTGGGGCCATGCTGGCTCTCTGTAACTTCGCATAACTCTTGCTTGTTTTCTGATAGTTATTCTTTCCATTCATATTGTTGTAATCACTGCTACACATAGATTCTTTTTTTTTTTTTTGCTTTTTGGAAGGGGAAAGCAGGGCAATGGGGGTTAAGTGACTTGCCCAAGGTCACACAGCTAGTAAATGTTAAGAGTCTGAGGCCAGATTTGAACTCAGGTCCTCCTGATTCCAGGGCCAGTGCTCTATTCACTGTGTCATCTAGCCACCCCTCACATAGATTCTTAAACAACTTGAAATCTGAGACTTTCTTCCCCATTTTCCCATTGCTGAGAAACAGAGAAACTCTGGTGATATAAAAAAGGCTATCAATGAAAATTCATTTTTAAAAATCTCTATGTATAAATATCACCAGAGGAAGGTTTCGAACACAAATATCTGGATAATAGCTAACATTTACATGGCACTTCCTATGTACAAGACATTGTGCCAAGCACTTTAAGGTTACTGTCTCATTTGATCCTCACAACAGCCCTTGGAGGTAGGTGCCATTTTTATCTCCATCTTACAGAGGAGGAAACAGAGGCAACCAGAAGGGAGGTGACTTGCGTGGGTCACACAGCCAGTGTAGTCTGAGGTCAGATTTGAGCTCAGGTCTTCTTGATGCTAAGCCCAGCACTCTATCCACTGCACCTCTTAGCTGCCCCATCTGAATGGTCACCTGTAAGAGTTATGAGGCGAGTCTCTCTCCAATGACCCTCCCTTCCCAGTGCACAACTCTTGCTGGCATTGACTCAATGGCCATGACTCCACAACTGGAAGTATCTGTCCATGCTGCCATGGATCCTGGAATTTCAACTGGTGCAATTTGGCATGGGGCCCATTTGAAATGAGATGGAAATTAGTCATTAACCTGGCCCAAAGACATCACATAGACAGTAATGGATAAGGGAGTGTAATGGAAAATGCACCAAGCATGGAATCAAAAGACCTGGGTTCGAGTCTGGCTCTGCTACTGACTAGCTGCATTCAAGCTACTTGACTCCTCTAAGCCTTCATTTCATCATCTGTAAAAAAACAAGGATAACTATATTTACACTGCCTATGAACCCTTTCACTGTTCCCAGTATCATAGATTTAGAGCTGGAAGGACCTTGGATGTCATCTAGTCCAGCCCTCTCATTTGATAGATAACAAAGCCGAGACTAACCAAAGAAGGTAAATGACTTGTCCGAGGTCACATAAATATCAAGGAATAGAGCTGGAAAGTGCTAAATTGCTGTCCATTTGATGAGCTTACAAAGTAGCTGCCTTTTTATGGGGGAGCCTATGAAGGGTGCTTCACCATGGAGAGTATGGATATGCTCATCGGTGCCAAATTGAGATGATACTGAAAATTCCTGCTTAGCTTTCAGGGACTGTGACTGCCACATAGGCTGCCATAGTCTCTCAGAAAGATGGACTCTGGTCAGAGGAGCCACCATTCTATGGCAACCTTTAAACAAGAGAGGCTGATTGCTCTCTGCTCTTTGCCTTTCCTCATCATCTTTTTTCTGGAGTGCGATGGAGAGGGAAGGAGGCTTTCACCCTCTCCCCCACAAGGAGAAGTTGATAGTGGCATATAGCAGAAGCTCATGGCAAGTATAAACACACAGCGTAAAAGGAAAGTTATTTTTTTCAATATTTTTATTTTTCAATATTCACTTTTGTAAGATTTTGAGTTCTAAATTTTCTCCCTTTCCTTCCATTCTCCCTCCCCAAGACAGCATGTACTCTGATATAGGGTATATGATATATGTACAATATATGTACAATACAATATCTGATATATGTATAATCATATTAAACATATTTCCACATTAGTCATGTTGTAAAGAAGAATCAGAACCAAGGGGAAAAACCACAAGCAAGAAAATAAAAGAGAGAGAGAGAAAACAGTATGCTTTGATCTGCATTCAGACTCCAAAGTTCTTTCTCTGGATATGGACAGCATATTCTATCATGAGTCTTTTGCAATTATCTTAGATCACTGCATTGCTGAAAAGAGCTAACTCTTTCAAAGCTGATCATCACACAATATTGCTTTTACTATGAACAACGTTCTCCTGTTCTGCTCATTTCAGTCAGCATCAGTTCATCTAAGTCTTTCCAGGTTTTTCTGAAATCTGCCTACTCATCATTTCTTACAGAATAATAGTATTCCATTATGTAATATTCAAATACCATAGCTTGTTCAATCATACCCCAAGTGATGGTCATCCCCTCAATTTCCAATTCTTGGCCACCACAAAAGAGATGCTATAAATATTTTTGTACATGTGGGTCCTTTCCCCATTTTTATGATCTCTTTGGGATACAGACCTAGAAGTGGTATTGCTGGGTCAAAGGGTATGCACAGTTTTGTGGCCTTTTGACCATAGTTCCAAACTGCTCTCCAGAATGGTCAGTTCACAACTCCACCAACAATGCATTAGTGTTTCAATTTTTCCACATCTTCTCCAGCATTTATCGTTTTCCTGTTTTGTTCATGTTAGCCAATCTGATAGGTATGATGTGGTACTGAGAGTTCTTGAGAGTATACTCTCTCTATATAAAAAACAGCAGCAACCAGGGCAATGAGAGAGTTCCAAAAAAAGCAGAAATGTTTGGCCACGTGGTGAAAAGGGTTGTTTGGGAACAATATTCCTGAACCCTAGACTCCTGTGTAGAATATGGGAGGCCATTTCGATTTCCTTGGTAACAAGGTTCTTAAATCTATCTTTCTAGCCTGAAAAGGAAGATTTCCCAGGCAGCAAAAGCCCTGGGGAGTTTCTTCATGAGTAAACGCAAGTCCAAGGATTCCCAAGTTCGGAGATTTCTGGGATCTATCTTCCTAGAGAGGTTTGGATGGTGGAACAGTGGATAGAGCACTGGCTCTAGAGTCAGGAAGACTTGATGTCAGTTTCAAACTCAGACACTTACTAACTGTGTGATCCTGGGCAAGTCACTTCCCCTCTGCCTGCCTCAGTTTCCTCAATGGGAGATAACACTAACTACCTCCCAGGTTTGTTGTGAGGAACAAACAAGAAAATATTTTTTAAAGTGCCTAGTACAGTGCTTGGTATTGGGGGGGGGGAGGTGCTAGCATTCATGTGGCAAACATAATTAAATGCTTGTTTTCTCCTTAAAGAGAGGATTCCCAGAGCAGTTATTGCCTCATGGAGAAGGAGGGTTACACATGTGGCTCTTAGAGCCGGAGAACAGAAGAGAGCTGGACCATGACACTCTTCACTGTTACAGGGAGCTCTTTGGACAATATGGGGCCTGTGGAAGGTTAGCACTTATTTGGCAGCCCCAAAGTGTGTTTTCCTTCCCGGGGAGAGTCAAAACCACAAGACAGCCCTCCAAATCTAGGAGGAACAGTGGAGAATTCTGTGGGACAGCTACAGATCCAGCAGAATGCAACAAGCTTGCCTCAATGCCAAACTCAAGTTCAATTCCATTTGAGGGGAACTACTATGAGCTTTTTATGTGTTTTCAGTACCTGCTTATGTGTTCCTTTGAGTACATATGGATTTGCTGTATCTCTTTATGGGCTCCTGTGAATTCTTTGCATCTCCTACATTTTCTGTGGGGTGAAATAAAGGCTATGCGACTCAATATGTATTTATTACCTTGAGAGATTTTATGGAAGCTGAAGAGCCTTTTACCCACATTTTGGAAAACTTAGACACAAGCTATAACCTAAGCCATATGTGGAGATTTTCCCATAGTAAACCCCAGGTAGGGTTTTTTCTCAGAGAGAAAATTACTCTTTTGGGTAGCCCCCAGGATTGGACACAGTCTATGATCCTAGCATCTTGCAAGGCTCTGACCCACAACTTATGGCATATGTGTCAGAGCAAAAAAGGAGGTTAGACAATCCATCTCCTTCCGGAAACAGGACAACAGAGGTCCAGAGAGAAGTGACTCGATTAAATTCACCCAGTAGGTGAGTGATAGAGCTCTTTCTACTACATCTGATTGGCCATGCTGGGAGGAAGGGGTGAACTCATAACCAAGTCCAACCATATTCTAATTTCAGGCTGCCCCCAATTGTCCCATGTATCTAGAAACTCATTACTCACATCCCATAGATATAACATCTTCAAAATCCAAATAGCTGCCATTTTTGCAGCACTAATACATTTTATACATATTTTTCACATTATCCTCACAGCAAGCCTGTGAGGTAGATGCTATTGGGTTTTTTTTGGGGGGGTGGGATTGGTTTGGGTTTTTTTGCTTTTTGGAGGGGGGAGGGGTTAAGTGACTTGCCCAAGGTCACATGGCTAGTAAGTATTATGTGTCTGAGACCAGATTTGAACTCAGGTCCTCCTAACTCCAGGGCCAGTGCTCTGTTCACTGGACCACCTAGCCACCTAGCCACCCCAAGGTAGGTACTATTGTTATTGTTATCCCCCTTTTACAGATTAGGAAATTGAGAAATTCCAAGAGTTAAGGTGACTTGCCCAGGGTCACACAGCTAGTATCTGAGATAAGAACTGAACCCAGGTCCTCCTGACTCAAAGTCCAATTCTCCATCCACAAGGGGTAGGGAACCTGTGGCCTCGAGGCCACATGTGGCCCTCTAGGTCCTCAAGTGCAGCCCTTTGACTGAATCCAATTCACTTGAGGACCTAGAGGGCCATATGTGGCCTCAAGGCCACAGGTTGCCCATTCCTGCACTATACCATGCTGCCAGAGTTTTGAGCTCCTTGGCAAATCTGTGAAAGCCTTTGAGAGCACGTTTATTATATGCAGAAGGTATCAGGATGTTGTAGTTAAAACTGACATCTCCAAATACATCAGCAGGTTCAGAAAGCAGAAGAAAATATGCTGCTGTCACTCTGGACTAGAGAGATAAATGTAATCAATCTGTCCAGAGGCAGACACACCTCGACTGGGATGTTCTCTTCCCTTCCCTTAGCCACGGTCCGGCCGGGAATTCACTGACTCCTTTTGGATGCACAGAGGAAGGCCTGGGAGTCAGACTGCTGTACTCTCAGAGCTGTGGGAGATCTTTAGGGGCATCTAGACTAACTTCCCTCCCCAGTCAGTGGACTGGGCTTTGAATTCCAATTCTGTCACTTCCTAACTCCATCAACTTGGCAAATCACTTCATCTCTCTTGGCTTCATTTTCCTGGATGTCGCCAATGTTCCCCTTCTGTCTGAATCTATGATCCTTTCCCAGTCTGATCACCTCTGTACAGGAAGAAGCTCCCAGACTTGCTTCCTCCTTCTCTGGCAGTAAGTAGCCTTTGCCTGGATCAGTCTCAATACACAAGGCTCATTTTGGATGTCGTTGGTCTGCTGATCTGCCCACTAGACAAGAGGACCTTCAGGGGACTGACTAGCCTCTGTTTTGATACATCCAACCATATCAAACGGGACCTCATTCCTTCCCAACACAAGACTTTCACTTTGTATAGCTTTCACAATCATCACAAGTAACACCCAGGGGTCAACTGTGGCCTAAAAGAAGCAACTGGTCTCAACAAGGGGAAGGCCATGACCAGAAAGCACACGACAGCATGTCCCTTTGGTGTATAGTTATAACCCTCCTTCAGCCTCAAAATCTCAGCTCTTGATTCTGCTACTTCCCATTTACCCCACAAACCAAAGGCACAAGCCCAAAATTTCTCCAATGTTTTTGAAATCAGCTGATGCTTTTAGAACTTAGAGCCAAAATCATGTGTATTTGTGGTTACATCCCCATGTGCTATTGTATTAAAACCTTTTGGCCCCTTTCTCAGCTGGTCTAAGGCAGTGGTGTTAAACTCAGACAGAAAAGGGTGGGGCATTAAGTCGTGCATAAAGATCTCTGTGGGCCTCATATAGACTTAGAAAACCACATATTAAGATTATCTGTGTCCCATTGTATTTTTATTTAATTTTGTTAAATATTTCCCAACTGCATTTTAATCTGGTTCAGACCTCACTCTGGAGTGTTGCCAGCTGCATTGGGTTGTGTGTTTGATATGTTTGGTCTAAGGAAAAGCTTTCAGGGATACAGAAACTGCTTTATGGGTGCTCCCTTCTATAGGCTGACAGTTGCAACTCCAGAATTATTGCCTCCTGAAGCTCCTAGAGAAACGCAAGGGGGCTGAATCGGAGCCCAATGTTTACTCCAAGGACTCTGTTTACATAGCCACCAATTCCACTGAGATGGACAGAATGTCTGTATTTGCACATCTGTGGAGCTCACCTGCTAGTGACTTAGTTCGGGGATCAATCAGGCAGCAAGCCCAGAAACCTTAGACAAGGAAGGAGGTAAAAAGAATAGTTAAGATTTGTTCCCTTGTCCTAAAATGGCCAACTGCTCTTTTTATTGGGAAGGAGACAGGGGAAAATGAGTCAGTTGATGCTGTCAAGGCTGTAAGCTGCTATTTATTAGCTGTGACCTTGGATGAGTCTGGACTTCTCTGGGCCTCAGTTTCCTCATCTCTAAAATGAGAGAGTTGGACAAGACCAAGGAAATGACCTCTAGAATTCCTTTATAGCTGTAACTCTATGATCCTCTGATTCTTGAGGGCAGATGCTGTCCGGTATTTGTCTTTACATCTCCAATGCCTGGAATCGTACTTTTACACAGTAGACACTAAGTAATAAGAATAACTAGCATTTATGTGGTGCTTTTGCAAAGAATGATAGAGAGAGACAGAGACAGAAAGAGAGACACAGAGAGACAGATAGATATGAAATCTCATTTAATCCTCACCAAGAACCCCATGAGGCAAAGTGGTGTTGTTATGCATATTTTACAGATGAGAAAACTGAGGTTGAGAGGTTAATGATCACTGAATAGCTAGATATAAATCATAGATTTAGGGCTAGAAGGGGTCTTAGAGACCAACCAGACCAACCCCCTCACTTTACAAGGCCCAGAGAAGTTAAGCAACTCATCCAAGATCATATAGTTCCTAAGAACCAGAGTCTAGATTTGAACCCAGGGACTCTAGCTCCAAATCCAGTGATCTTTCCATTATACCATGATGCCTTTCTAATGAAGAATAAAGTGAAACATTTTAGTTATCTTACCAATCGCCAAATTCACCATATTGTTTCACTTTCAAACCCTTGGCCATCTATAGATACAACAGAAACCTTATTGTGAATAGAAGATCACTAGCCTGAATGTCAAGGGCTCTACATTCTAGTCTGGGTTTGTCCAGAAGATTCACTGTGTGACACTGGACAAGTCTCTTCCCATCCTGGGGACTCAGTTTCCTCCTTTGTCAAATAAAAGAGGTGGAAATGCTGATCTCTAAGGATTGTAACATTCTAAGATTCTATTAAGAGATGACGGCTCATTAACATTTGACTTATGCATCAAAGAAAATGAATGGTAAACC
The DNA here is from genome assembly GCA_028627135.1 of Pseudochirops cupreus. NCBI lineage: Eukaryota > Metazoa > Chordata > Mammalia > Diprotodontia > Pseudocheiridae > Pseudochirops > Pseudochirops cupreus. The sequence continues at coordinate 280,695,422 of CM053581.1, forward strand.
TTTTTTAACAGGGATGCAGCTTCCCTCTGCCGTTTTGTGGTTTTTTTTTTTTTCAAAGGCAGGCCTTCAGGGAGCGCTCCAGTCAGAATCAGAAATGTTTTCTCTGTTTCATATTGCTTCTGTTTAGCTATTCTCTCTGTCTCTGTTTTCATGTTTTCCCCTCTCTATGGCTGTGTGAAACACATTTCTCAGTAAAGTACTTGCTTTTGAGAGTTGTTACCATAACAACCATTTCATTACCCGAAATGCACAGTATCTCAGAAATGCAGAATCTTTCCTTAAAAGAGTACACCACACATCAAAGGGGAATATGAGCTCATTATTTTTACATTATTTTGTGGGCAAATAGATATTTTCCAATATGCACTTTTTTTCTCTTCTAAGTTGATTTTCTTGTTCAGTGGAAATGCATATTTTTTTTAATGTTTTTCTCTCCTGTGGGTTTTTTTGGCCTGAAACCCAAAATACTAGAAGTAAAAATGGGACAGGCATCTTTCTGATTTCCTCCTCTCTCCTCCCACTGCTGCTACAATTTGTAAATGGGAAATCTATTTTAACAGAGAATTCTTTGAATTGTGCCTAGGAAACCAAGAGGCAGCACAGTGCGGTGGAAGGGGGACTAGATGTGGAGGTCAGAGACCTGAGTTTGAATCTTGGCTCTGCCAGTTGTTTTCCACGTGACCCTGGGCATTGATTAAACTTCTCCCAACCCCATATACCTACCTGTCTATAAGATAAGAGGGTGGATTAGATGACCTTCCAGAGGGCTTTCTCGCTCTAAATATACGACCCTAGGAAACTAGGAACCCAGGGTAATCAACATGAAATACAGCACTTAGACTGGCATTCATGAGTAAATAGTTATATTCCATCAGAGAATTGCCTGGATAGTTGAAACCTGATTGCTTCAATACCTAAGCTTTTTCTTAATTTAGCTGTTGAAGGTGAAAATGTTTCTTAACTGGATCATTCATGATCCTGCTTTAAACAAAGAATGCTGAAGCCTTTCTCAGTGACATAAAGTCTCATACAAATATTCACATATATAGATACATATATCTACATATATGTAATAGCATTTATGT
>CM053581.1:280697006-280721289 GCA_028627135.1 Pseudochirops cupreus
AAAAAAATTTAATAAAATAAATTTATTATTAATTTAAAAAAAAAAAGACATCACAAAGCTTTTTCAGGTACCAGTGGCATCATGATGCTGGGCACTTTTTTTCTGATTTCTGCCTTGTCACAAGGCCAGAAGACCAAAGAAAGAAAGAAAATCAGCAGAGACTTCTTAGCTTAGCTGGCAAGGAATGCTGGGAAGGCCAAATAATACTACCCCTCTCATTAGATAACAGGCAGTTAAAAGTCTTTCCTATTGGAAAAAGATCAAAGCTACAATGAAAACCAATTGCAAGACTTTTCCTACAAACCTAGCTCAGTGTTCCATAGTTACAAATAAGCCAAGAAAGTCTCAGGGAGAGTTAGTTCTGCTCGAACATGGAGGAAAATCTGGGTTATACTAAAAAAAAATTATAATAGTTCAAGATAAATGAGAAAAGTACTTCACTGTGCCAAGATTTTTGTATTTCTTTAAAACTTGCTTTAAATTTCTTTACCAACATGTTGCCGATGCTGTAGGAACAGCTGGCACAGGTCTGGCTGAAGAAGGAAAGCCTAAAGGGCCAGGTGGTGCTGTCACAGGTGCAGTAACAGCTGGTCCAGATGTCGGACCTTCCCTGAGCCCACTGAGACCCCTGAGAAACGTGTGGGCCCAAACAGGGTAGTTCCTTGGTTTAGCTGCCCTTGTGCCTGAGGCTAAGGTCTCAAGACTTTTCCTTGGACCAAGCCAATGGGGGAGCTTAACAGCCAGGCTAGCCAGCCAAATCCTCCACACGGCTCTGCTCTTCCTGCTGAAGACAGCCTTCTGATGGTCTTCCTCAAACACCCTAGCACACGGAGGAATACCTACTGCATCAGGAGAGCCACAATCCATGCATCCCTTGGCCTTGGCAAGCACGCTCTGGGCTCTGAGCCAATATCTCACATGGAACAAGGCTGCCCTAATCAACCAGTTCCAAAGAGGACTGGCAGACTTGCTCTAGGATGAGCTTGCCAGGGCAGAAATAGCCATACACAAGAGAGATTTATACAATGGGGTTCAGATCTATTTGCCTAAAGTCAATTTACCTGATGATCATTTCACCTACAACCAATTCTTCTAATGTTAAATTCAGTCTAAGGTTCAGCTTCCCTTTCAGACTGTAAGTTTCACACGCGTCATGTCTAGGCTTTGGCTAAACGTTGCATATTCCCCAGCACCTAGCATGGTGATCTGCACACAGCAGGCACTTAATGAATGTTTGCAATTCACCAGTTATCCTGATATTCATTTTAGTGTCTTAAAATGCATACCTGTCTTCAAGACCTTCAAAAAAAATTTTTTAAAGCAATTCACCTGGGGTGACTAGGTGGTACAGTGAATAGAGCACTGGCACTGCAGTCAGGAGGACCTGAGTTCAAATCCAGCCTCAGAACACTCACCAAAGTTAGAATTTGAATCCAATTCTTCCTGACTCCAAGCCTTTTTGGGGTTGTTCAGCAGTTTTCAGTTATGTCTCCCTGAACCCCATTTGGAATTTTCTTGATAAAGACACTGGAGCAGTTCACCATTTTTCTCCACCTCATTTTACTGATGAGGAAACTGAGGCAAACAGGGTCAAGTTACTTGTCCACAACTAGTCACAAAACTAGTGAATGTCTGAGGCTGGATTTGAACTTATGAATATTTGTCTCCCTGACTTGGCCCTCTCTCCACTGTGCCACCTAGCTATGACTCTAAGTCTAGTATGCTGTTTTAAAACATAACACTTACTAGCCATGTGACCTTGGGCAAGTCACCTAACCCCAATTACCCTTCAAAAAGCAAAAAAAAAAAAAGCAATTCACCCATGAATATATCCATCTAAGCTCCATACTTCTAATGTAAAATATGTATCTGAGTATTTCATATTAGGTTTTAAACATTTTACCTCCTTTTTTTCTAATATCATGAAATCACCAAATTTCATACTTGGAAAGATCTCAGAGACCATCCAGTCCAACCCACAGCTACACAGATATTTAAAATTTCTATAACATAATGATAATAGCTAGTATTTATATCATAAAGTTTACAAAGCACTTCATCTAGGCTATATTATTTGATCCTCACAGCAATTCTGAGAGATAGGTTTTATTACCTCTCCCCATTATACAGAGGAAGAAATGGAGGAATGGACAAGGTAAGCGATTTTCCTAGGTAGGTAACGAGTATGTGTCTGAAGCAATATTCAAATTCAGGTCTGCCCACCTCCTATGCGTGCTAGTGAGTGGTCATCCAGTTTCTGCTTGCAGACCTTCAGGAAAAGGGTGCTTCATGAGAGCAGCCCACCCTCCTTTTGGACACTTGGACATTTAGGATATTTGTCCAAAACTCCTTCTCTGCAACACTCGACCATTGTTTTCGTTAAATTATAGCTTTAGAGAAAAAGACAGAAAGATCTTGTAAGCCAAAGGCTTAATTTTACAGAGGAGGAAACTGAGACCCATAGGGGTTAAGTGACTTTCTTAAGGTCACATAGGCCTTGGGGACCCAACTGAACAGTTTTAATCCCTTCCAATGCAGTATTGCATTGTGGAAATCATGCTGAATTTTCAGTACAAAGACCTATCTTACAATCCTGGCTCTGATGCCTACTACTTATATGACCTTGGGAAAATCGCTTAACCTCTATGGGCCTCAGTTTCCTATCTATAAAAGGGAATTTGATTAGATAGCTTCTAAAGTCCTTTCTAGCTCCATATCTGTGATCCTCTGACCTCCAAGGTCCCTTCAGGCTTTAAATCTATGACTAAAGATATTTGAAGACATGTCTATGTCTGTTCTAAGGCTTCTCTCTTCCAAACCAAATATCCCTATTTCCTTCAACTGGTCTCCATATGACCTGGTTTCCAATCCCCTCAGCGTCCTGGTCAGCCTGCTCTGAAAACCCTCCAGTTTGTTCATGTTTCTTCTAATATGTGACTCTGGCACTGAATACAGTGTTCCAGATGTCATCTGACCAAGGCAGAGCACAATGGGACTAAGGTTTGTTTTGGGGTTTGTATGGTACTGGTTTATTACATCTGTCACTTCCTAACTCTGCAGCCTTAAACAAGTCACTTCATCTCTATTAACCTTAGTTTTTCCATTAGATTCAATTCAAAATTTACTGTGTATCCATTGCATGCATAGTCCTGGCCTGATCACAACCCCACAAGTGGCATGATTCCACCCTTGTTATAACTCTCCTTTTTCTTTTCCTCCTCCATGCCTTAGAGATTACCTAGCTAGACCTTCAACCCTATCATCCCTGATTAGAGGATCACAGGTTACTAGCTCATTTATTCCACCCACATCATTTTACAAGTGAGGAAAGAGAGACTTAGAGAATCTTAGTGACTTGCCCTGGGTTACACAGGTAGTAAGGGGGGTGTTGGGATTTGAGCTTCTGACTCCAAATTCAGTGATCCCACTGCTGCACTATGGCCTAAGCTGGAGTACGGAGTGGGTAGGAATCTGCTGCCTTTGATTTTTAAAAAGAACAGCAGGAAAATGGTTAAATGAAAATCAACCTTCAACATGTCTTCCTCAATTCATCGTAGTCAAGCTCCTGAATCCAGGAAGAAATCAGCAAGAGGAGAGAGATGAAGGCAGACCCAAGGTACTCTGAGAAGATGCAAAACATTTTCTCTTGTCAAAACGGGGCTTGACAGCTGAGATAAATTGAATGTTCTCAAAGGCATTACAATCAGAAATAGCACCAGGGGTTTCATTTACCATAGTTTCAGAATGAATCAGGTTTCCAAACTTTCCTCTGCCTGTCTAATTGCATGTCTGTATATGGTAACCTTTAGAAAATGAGTGTAATAATTAGTCATCTTGGCCTAGTTAACGACAACAGTGTCTTCTCTTGTACTGTATTGCCTTCAGTAAGAGAGTGATGGTGAAAAGAAATCTTCTTCATGGCCCCAAGGGACATTGCAACCCTTCCAGGTGGCAGTGACACTCCTGGTGCCATCGAGCAGCCAGGCAGCAATGCCACAGGCAGGCCAGGCAGTAAGTACGTACCCAGCAGCCTATTGGCCTGGGCTTCAGCTCCACTTTGCTGTGTTCTCCTAAGCAGGGTCCCTTCCTCCTCCTCTTCCTGCCACAGGGGCTAAAAGATGGATAAGAAATGTTCTCTACCCTCAAAGAATGAAAAACTTGAAAAAGGGTGGACATACACATGTACATACATACACACACAAAGAAATACTGTGAGGCCAAATTTTATGTTTAATAAAACATTTAATTGAATCATGGATTGAGAGCTTAATGGAATTTATGAGATTCTCTAGTTAGACCCCTTTGAATTCATGCCCAAATCCTCCAGTCCCAACTCCAACACATTTTCTACCTCACCATGCTGCCTCCATAGCAACCCAGAAAGTTTTATCCTCAGCCTCCACTGAGCCCTAGCCAGTAAGCAACACAGTAGATAGGACTCTAGATTTGGAGTGAGGAAGACTTGGTTTCTGATCCTGCCTCACACTTACCAGCCATGTGAACCTAGACAACTCACTTAATCTTGTTGCTCGCTCTTAATTTCCTCATCTGTTAGATGAGGGGATTGGACTCGATGGCCTCTGAGTTTCCTAGTTCTACAATGCTTGCACCATAGCCTCTGGTTGGCCCCAAAGACACAGTACAGGAGCCTTCTAGCCTCAATAAAGGACATTACCCAGCTTCCACAAAGATCAGTCCAGAACCAGCATGTTGGTGCAGTCAAGGACCTTCTATCCTAGGAGTGGGCCAATTCTGCAATGAATAAAGGGGAAGGAAACTCAGAATCCTGAACTTTCAGAGCAGGAGGCTTTTAGGAAATCAGCTCATCTAACACCCTCATTTGGCAGGTTAGAAAATGGAGACCCAAATATTGGTCCAAGGTCACACAGTCAGTCCTGCTAGGGCCAGGACCAGAATCTCCTTACAAGCAGGCTTTCTTGAGAGCCCAGTATTTACAAATACACTCTTGATGACATGAAAGCTCCACCCACAGTGATGTCTCCTTTCCCTGAAAGACTATCTACCCAAGAAACAGAATTTGCACAGGGGAAGGCAATTGATGAGTCCTCCTCTTCCTTTCTCACCTCTGTCCTAGGGCAAGTAAGGAACAGGTAAGGAAGCTGGACAGAGCAGTCACTAGGGAGCTGGCTGCTGCCCAGCTCACTTAGCTAAGGTCTATACCGACCTCTGGTGGTGATCAGGGGACACCACAGTCACAGTTTCTCCAATGACCTCACTCCAAATACCGTCCTGGGGAAAAGGGCTACGTACTCCACAAAGGAAGGAGTTTTTGACCTTTCAGGAACAGCCAATCCAAGTGCAAGTTGTGAAGAGCATTTCAGAGTTGGACAGGACTTCAGAGGCCACCAAGCCCCATCCATACTTGATCAAGAATGCCTTTGAAGCTCGCTGACACACAGCTGTCCGTTGAAGACCACCAACGGGTAGGACGAAGAAGCAGAAGCAGAGGAGAAGGCACTTCCTTCCCCCGCACCCCTGTGCCAAAAAATTCATACTAAGACATTAGTGACTTCATATGCAGTCTCTCCTAGATATATTAACAATTTAAAAGAGGATCTCAGGGAGAGAGTTCTATGTCCAGCACGAAGGAATGAATCGTGGGAAGGCAGCTTTTAGCCTAACTATAAAAATCAGAGCTGTCTAGCAGAAAGAGCAGTGCATGGTCCTGGAGTCAGGAGACCTGGGTTTGAATCCAGATGTACAATCTTGTGATCTGTGATCCTGGGCAACTTGTCACCTTTCAGAGACTCTGGAGTCTACACTTGTAAAATGGGGGTAATGATCTTTGCACTGCTCCCCTCAAAGTGTTGCAAGAAAAGCACGTAAGGTAAATCTTACAGGGTTACAGAAATTTGAGCTTTATTTATTATCAATACATTAACGATAATGTAACCCATAGCTCAGAACCACATAGGTTTACAAATGCTTGGTTCCATCCGGGAAAACAGAAGGGGAGAGAGAAAAAGAAGGAGGAAGGGAGGGAAGGGCAGAAATCACTCTGTGCTTTGTGCTCTTATCCAAGGTCTCCACTGGGAACGGGAGAATATAGCTCACATTGAGGCCATACAGATGTGGGTAAAAGGGCTCTCAGCTACCATGCTAAGTACTCAGACTAAGAATACAGGTTGTTTACAAGGTAGCTTTTATTTTACCACACAAAAAGAATTTTTTTTTTGCTTTTTTTTTTTGGAGGGGGGAAGGTAGGGCAGTTGGGGTTAAGTGACTTGCCCAAGGTCACATGGCTACTAAATGTTAAGTGTCTGAGGCTGAATTTGAACTCAGATCCTCCTGACTCCAGGGCCGATGCTCTATTCACTGTGCCACCTAGCCACCCCACAAAGAATATTTTTTAAAAAGACTGGGGAATAACTCAGAAAAGCTCATCAAAATCAAGGGGAATTATCCTTCATTTCTCAGGTAAGTCCCATTTTCCTCACACAGGACCTAGATAGAACCCCAGCCTCCAACATCATCCTATGGTCAAGACCCTCAGCAAGTCACTTGACTTTTGTCTGCCTCAATTTCCTCGTCTGTAAAATAGGAATGATAATAATAGCACCTATCTCCCAGGGTTGTTATGAGGATAAAATAAAGTAATATATGTAAAGTGCTTTGCAAACCATAAAGTGCTTTATAAATCCTAATTATTAGAAGAGAAATATGACCAATAGATAGAAGATCTATTGTTCTATGCCAAGCCTCTATCTCCTCTGAGTATTTGTACAGTCCACCAGATGAGTAGTGGTTTTCAGCTCCCCTGAAAGGGAATTTTACCCTTGGCTTTGATAGTATGACAATCTCCTTTCCCAGCACTGTTGGTGGAGATGTGAATTGTTCCAACCATTCTGTAAAACAATTTGAAATTAATCTAAGAAAGTGACTTAAATTTATTTATACTATTCAGTAAAGGAACCGGCCACTAGTCATACCTCCAATGAAATCAAGGATAAGGCGAAAGGTTCCATATGCACCAAAATATTTATAGCAGTGGTTTTTTTTAGTAGCAAAGCCTAAAAAAAACATATTTGCCCATCAATTGGGGAATGACTAAACAAACTGTGGCACATGAACATAATGAAATACTACTGAGTTATGGAAATGATGAAAGTAGAGAATATAAAGAAGCAGGGGAAGATTTATATGAACTGAAACAAAGTGAAGGGAGCAGAACCAGGAAAACAATATCTACCATAACAATAAAAATATAAAGAAACCCACAAAAATCAAAACAGAATTTTATGTAATTACAATGACCAAGATTGGCCCCAAAGAAGAACTATAACAATGCACCTGCTTCCCATCTTTCCAAAGGTGGAGGACTATGGGTGTGGAACACTGCATATATTATTGGATTTGGTTAGGTGACCTTAATGAATCACCATTTTTTCTTCTTTCTGATTTCTTTCTTATAAGGGGTAGTTCTCTAGATGGGATTGGGGAAGAATATACTGAGAAATGAAGATGATATGAAGACAAAAGATATTAATAAGTATTTTTTTCTCAGTGGAAAGGCCCACACCCTGTATCAGAAGATGTCTTTAGGATCCTTATGGTCACACCTCTCTACAACAACAATAATATGATAGAGCTAGTGGGGTCTCCATGCCCATCACTCAAGCAGAAGCTGAATGGCCATTTGTTGGGGATGTTATTATCCAGGAAGGGATTAGACTAGAATCTAGATAATGTCTAAGATCCCTCCCAGTTCTAAATCTACAGTTCTATCATCTGAACATTATAAGCATCAATGATCCCTTTGGTAACAGACTTTCCTGGCACTACTTTGTGGCACAATCAACCCTTCCAGTCACAGCATATAGCCTACTGAGTCCAATCTCTTGTTTGTTTGTTCTAACTAAAACTTAAATACATAATGTGAAAAGAAATATTAAAATATTATTAAATATTATAACTTAAATAGGAAATAAGAAAAGAAAAAAACACATCATATGCACAGCAGAACATAAGAGAGGATTCAAAATATATAGCAATAAATTTCCATTTCAAGAAGGCCTATGTAATAAATACTAAATGTTGTGTTAAGAGCTGTCTATATTTTCTTTGCTTCCTTGTAGGTTTTCTTTTGTTTTTTGCTGTATGCTTTTTACTTTGTTCTTTTTCCCCCTTATTCCCCTCCAGACTACAATTAAATGTGGATATATTTATATATAGATACAGGTATATATATACTCATATACACATACATATATATATATATATATATATATATATATATATATATATATGAACATATACTTTCCCTAACAGATTCTACTCCTAATCTGTTTTTATGTTTGCGCATATCTCTTATTTTCTATCTCTCTGAACTCCTCTACTTTACTTCTCTCCACTACTCTACTCTTCTATTACTTAACCTACCCCCCTTTCCAGCAATCCCTCCCTTATCTAGCTGGGTTCAATCTCAGTGCGTCTACCTCTTGGGCACTGAATCCTCGTGCTGCTCCCAGTCTACCTGGACAGTGGAGAAAAGTCCCTTCTGCCCTTTTGTGCCTGCATCTTCTCTGAGTTCTATTCCTGTCCTTCCCTGGTGAGTCAGAGAAGGGCACCCATTAGCACTGATGAGTGATGTGGCATTAACCCAAGAAGAAAGAGAGATGGTACCAGGGCCCCTGGTGAGGACATTAAGCAAGCCCTACACTAATGATAAAGCAGATAATAATACTACTCGTGTTTCTATAGCATTCTTTCATTTTATTCTGTTACAGTAGAAATCCCACTGGCTTTGAAATCAAAGGATCTGGGTTAAAATCCCACTTCTGATAGTTACTGCCCATGAGACCTTGGACAAGACACTTCCCTGGGTCTCAGTGTCCTCATTAGTAATACAACAGCTCAGCTAGATGACTTCAAAGGTCCTGCTCTAGATTTATGATCCTCATGACAATACTGGGAGGTAGAAAGAGTGCTGGGCCTGGAGTCAAGAAGACCTGAGCTCAAGTACAGCCTCAGATACTTACTAGTTGTGTGACCCTGGGCAAGTCAGTTAACCTCTGCCTCAGTTTCCTCATCTGTAAAATGGGGGAGGGAGTGGGAGAGGAGGCATAATGATACCTCCCAGGGTTGGTGTGTAGATCAAATGAGATAAAAATTATAAAAATCTTAGCACAGTGCCTGACAGCACTAATATAAATGTTAGCTTTTTATTATCATTATTATTAGAAATGGCGCATATTATTAACTCCATTTACCTCCACAGCTGAGGAAAGAAGGCTCAGGAAGGCAACAAGATTTGCCCAGAGACATACAACTAGTAAGGATGAGAATTCCAGGCCAATGAGGTTTTTTTTTCTCTCTCTCTCCTGAATTCCTTCAATATTTGCCGGCCTGGAGGCAAAGAGTTGGACCTCATGAACTACCTTATAAACCAGCAAATCAATCAATAAACATTTGTTATGTGCCTACTGTGTGCTAGACATTACTAAGCTTTGGGAATACAAAACAAAGACAATCCTTGCCCTCAAGGAGTTTACAGTCTGGTGGGGGAAACAGTATGTAAAAAATTAGGTCTAGACAAGGTAGATAGAGAGGAGACAGAAGGAATCTCAGAGAGTAAGTTAGTAGAGGATGGTAGGGCCAGAGAAAAGGTCTCCAGAAGAAGGTGGTATTTGAGCAGTCATGAAGGAATCCAAGGATTTTGAAAAATGGAAGTGAAGAGGCATGGGGGACAGCCAGGGAAAAGAAGATGAGAAATGACGTGTTGTGTACCAGCAATGGCAAACAGACCATTGCAGCTGTGGATAGGCCACCAGACCTACAGTCAGGAAAATCTAAGTTCAAATCTGGCCTCAGACACTTACTAACTGTGTGACCCTGAGCAAGTCACTTAACCCTGTTTGCCTCAGTTTTCTCATCTGTAAAATGAGCTGGAAAAGGAAATGCTAAACCACTCTAGTATCTTTGCCAAGAAAACTCCAAATGGAGTGACAATTGAACAACAGTAGCCAAATAACAGGGTACATGGAGGGGATGGAAGTGTGAGAAGACTAGAAAAGTAGGAAGGGGCCAGGTTACAAAGAACTTCAAATGCTCCAAATGCAAAGGCTCTGTGGCTCCAAGATTCTAACCTGGGGAACTAACCATCATCCCAGAACTTGCCAGAGATTATAGCTCTGTCTTGCAGGAAGGATGGGATCCCTGCTGTGTGGGGTTTTTCCCTATCAAATGAACTTGAATTATTGTTTATCCTTTCTGGGGGTTGTTTATTTGCACTTATGGACGTCTGTTGACTCAGAGTACATCTGGATCATTATGTTCAGCTATGGATGTCGCACTCTAAGTGGAACATGGACAAATTCAAATAACCAGAGGAGGCTGACACTGTCACCACTATTGCGTTTGTCCTAATACTGACTTTCTGTAGGACCTTGGGCTAGTCATTTCACTTACCTGGGGCTCATTTCCCCATGCACAAAATGAGAAGATCGAACTAGATTACCTATAAGGTTTCTCAAAGCTTTAAAATTCCATGTTTCTTAGAATTGTTTTGCCTGGACCCAAAGGACAGAACTAGAAGCAGTGGTTGGAAGTTAAACAAAAGCAAATTGTGGCTCAAATGAGGGAAATGGACAGCCCAAGTATTATACTGATCCCTTCTAAGAATTAAAAGAATGAGAAGAGGCCTCTGGAGTAAATTGGAGTAAATCCTCTTTGGAGGATTTAGTGAAGGACAGGGGAGGAGGCAGTATAGTACATAGGAAAAAATTTGGAAGTAAAATAGAAGGTCCTGGGTTCAAATTCTGGCTCTGTCATTTACTACCTGTGTGATTTTGAGTAAGTCACAATTTTTCTGTGTCTCAGTTTTCTCATGGGTGAAATGAAGGGCTTGAGCTAGGTCACCTGTAAGATCCAACTCTAAATCTATGAGTCAATGTTCTTGTAACCAGCGGAGTAGGCAGCCACATCACAGACCTATCAAAGCGTCGAGGTATAAAGAAAAATTTCCTTCTTGTTTTAGTTTAGCCAAGAATGAAACAGACTGCCTTATGAGGTGGTCAAGTCCAGGCAGCATGCATTGATTAAGCACCAACTGTGTCCCAGGCACTGTGTTAATTGCCAGGAATAAAAAGAAAGGCACAAACAGTCCCTGTCCTCACAGAGCTCACATTCTAATAGGGGAGACAACATGCAAAGAACCCAGTAGATGTAAGCTAGGTAAATTAGAGAAAAAGGAGAGGCCTATGCTGAGGCTAGCCAGATGAATATTTGTCATAGAATATTTACAAAGGATTGTAGGTACTGGGTAGAAGGATGAACTAAGGACTGCCGTCGTCCTTTAAAGCTCTAAGGTTTGATGATTAGACTGGCTACTTTGGTTGCAGCAAATACCTTATTTTTCATTTTCAGAAAACATTTTTCTTAAATCTCCATTATTCTTTTTTGCAGAAGACAAATATGTCAGCATCAGGATGGGTACTGGCATTACCATCAATTCAAGGGCCACTCTCACGATCTATATTAGAATCTGAGGTGAGTGAGATGAAAAGCAGCCGTCATTTGTCGTGTATTATTTCTCTGGCAAAACGCAGCCTGAGTAAAAGCAGCAGGCATGAGGCCAGGTGCATCAAAGATGCTTTCTTCTTTCATGTTGCTATGGTGAGTGACCTCCCTCCTCTTGGAGTTCTGCGCCCATGTGCCCAATAACAGAACAAATGAAACAAGAAGACATTCTCAAATGAACTGCGAACTCGAGAGAAGCTCGAGACATCTAAGGAAAAGTACAAATAAACACAGTCTTAGCTTCATTCCTCATAATGGAGTGAGTTTTCATCTCTGATTCTAATGGATGCTTTGCCTCAGGAGACATGGAACATCTAAAGCCTTATTTTACTTCTTTTGGGGGATTTGAATAATTGATCAGTTGCTTTTGCCATAACATCCACATGTAGAATTACAAACACACACACACACACACACACACACACACACACACACACACACACACACACACACACACATATACCTGAAGCTGTAGATAATCAAGAAAAATGGTAAGAAGTAGAGACCCTGACATACTCAGACCCCAAGACCCCAACCAAAAAAACAACAACCAAACATTGTCCTCATCAGTAAACTCTAACTGGGCAGCCACTGTAAGTAAGTGCCCATGCCTGGCCCCAGGAGAGATACAAGGAGGGATAAGGCATGGTTACTGCCCTAAGATAGCTTAAAATACAAGAAGAAAGCAGAAATTGAACAGAAATTTCACATAAGAAGGGATTCATGAGGTCTATAGTCCAACCTTCCAACCAAAGGATGAGTTCATTCAACAGATCCCCTGATTCTCACCCATCACTGGTCCCAATTCTGCCTTCTAGAACCTTCGAGAACAACTCCTCCACATGAGGACCCTCAGACAACTGAAAACTGCAGCCCAGTCATGTCTTCTTAGTCTTCTACAAGCTCAATGTCCCCAGTTCCTTCAATCAATCCTCAGACCACCTGATTTTCAAGGTGACCTTTTAGTGTAGCCAGCCACACAGGTTTCTTTCTCCATGTTCTTCTTAATTGAAATCATTTGTAATTGTGTCTACAGAATTTTTTTTACTAAAGTTAAAATGTGCTTTAAAAAGATTGCCATCTACAGTGTTTTTTTTAAATTTCAGTACTTAAATGGGTAAATCCTTTACTAACCAGAAAATTAGGGCATTCTCCTTCTCATTTGGAGGAGGGGGGATGTACTTTATATCTTTATTTAGCTCCAATAAAACATGTGGCATGATTCTGTATAATAAGTAAGGAAATAAAACTTCCATGGACTGAAGAAATATTCTATATAACAAACATATATGTCTGTTTTTTCAAATGTATTTAAGTGTTATATGGTTAATAAAATATAAATTAATTTAAAAGATCACTCACAGTCCTGTGGCCACCAAGACAGATGACTAGACATTTTCTCCAATCCTCATGACTTCTCAAAATTCTCCAAAATATGAAGTGTTTGCAAGAAGTAAACTAAGTGCAGCTATCTTTGTAGGCAAAGACACCAAGGACCTTAAAAAGTTAAAAATCTGATGAATTAATAACAGTGAAGTCTAATACTTAACATGCTTACTCAGCACCCCCTTTTATCCTGCCACCCCCTCCCAACTCTTGCAGTACTGCACAACAGGACATATGGGTTTGTGCACTGGTATCCATTCAGCAATATTCTTCCTTTATTCTCTGACAACACCCCAACCCCTTCCTTGACATAATCTGTGGCAACAGGCAAGAGAATTCAACTCTGTCCACGCCAATCTTGTATGGAGAAGGTATGGAGGTACAGGAAAGTGGAAGCTTTGTCTGGTGAGGCAGCACTGTGCAGGAATAGTGCCCAACCAAAGAATGAAAGAACAGAGAGAACTAGAAAAAGGCATGTGTGTGAGGCACCACCAAGGTTGAAGAAAAGGGGACTAGCATTCAGTTGAAGCCAATTTTGTCCCCCAGAAGTCTTTTGGAAAGACACTGAGGTCAGTAAAAATCAGATGCTTTAGTGTGAAAGGAGGCTGAGACAGTTTTGAAGTCCATCTCTCTGGTGATCTGCCATCAAAGGATAGGGGTCAGAAAGTGAACAATAAGAAAATATAAGGGAAAAAAAATACTGAAATGACCACAGGTGCCAAGAGAAATAAAACTCAATTAAAGACCTTAAACACAAGAAGATAAACAGGAGAGATATTAATAACAGAAGGGAAGATGATCTCTAAAATATTTAAACTAATTTAAATATTCATGATATAAATATTTCTGAATAACTATTGCAAAAAAAAAGGAAACTGAATTAATACCTTATGAGGCAGAGGACACTGGATTCCCAAAAAAGCATGGAATAAGAGCAGAATTTTCCTTAAAGAGAGAAATAAGAATCATGAAAGCAAAAATTTTGACCTGCAGAGAAGATATGACTTGTTGTTCAGTTGTTTCAGTCATCTCCAACTCTTTATGACCCCATTTGAGGTTTTCTTGGCAAAGATACTGGCATAGAAACTAGAGTGGTTTGCCATTTTTTCCCCAGATCATTTTATAGAGGAGGAACTGAGGCAAACAGGGTTAAGCGACTTGCTCAGGGTCACATAGCTAGTAAATGCCTGAAGCCAAATTTGAATTCAGGAAGATAAGCATTCCTAACTTCAGGTCTGGCATACTATTCACTGCACCACCTATGTACCCCTAGCTATATAGCAGATACGACTAGCAGATTCTAAGAACTTGAATCTGGTGGTGACAGTCTCATCAAAGAGATAAAAGATAGAATAATTGATTACAACTGCAAATACAGAGAAGTGAAGGGCAACCTGAAAGAGGCAAAAAGCAATACTGTTAAAAGAAAACATGATCTCTATAAAAGGAAAACATATTGCTCTACACAACAGGATGTATAAAAAATTTTAGGATTATTAGTCTCCCAGAAGAACTTGAATAAAAAAAGAAACCTAAATACCATCATGCTAATAATGTGAAATGCCATACTGCAAGAGATAATATGGAAAAATGCTCAGAACTTTGGAACAGAGAAAAAAACATGCCAATTGAAAGTCTACAGATCACCTCCAGAGAAAACCCCTATGCTGCAAAATCAAAGACAAATAATGGTTAAATTTAACAATTCCCATGATAAGCAACAAATTCTCTCAGTGACCAGACAAAAGACTTTTAAATCTAAAGGGAAGAAAATCTGAATGATGCAAGACTAGTCTTTACTATGTAGAAACTACAGAAAAGAATGGAATATATTTTGAAGAGCAAAGGACCCCAATACACAAATCAAAGTGACATATCCTAGTTTAACAATCAAAGAAAAAAAGATATATATTCAGTAAAAGAGTCATTTAAAGCATTTCGAAAGAAAGATGTGAAAGAATTGTTTGCTTTTCAAACACCTCAAACAATAAAAGAAAGGTAAACAAATAATGAAAGCCCAAATAACAAAATAAATTACCACAGGGAAAAAAATAGAGAGAAAGAGAAAGACACCTGTGGAGTTAAACTCAACCAAAAACAAAACAAAATAATAACAGAGGGGCCATTAAGAGATTTCTTTCTAAAAGTACACAGAGAGGAAAGGGTGAAAGTAGAACTTAAATAGAAGTGATAGTGGGGGAACTAACTGGTGGATTGAAACATTGTGGAGTAAACCTCACAATACCTGCCTACAGACAAATCAATGTTTTTTGTGGGACAAAACAACAGAATAGGAAGGTGCATAAAAGGGGGGAAAGGAGGATGAAAATAGAGGGGAACGTGTGATGTAGACAAATGGTGTCAAACTCAAATAGAAATAGTAGCCACTGAACCATCCATAAGGATCACTGCGGGCTGCTTTTTTTTAAGTGCATAAAATGAGCATTTAAAAAAACATAAACACAGAAGGGGAGAGAATTAACAGGGATTTTATTTAACCGAGAGGGGAAAAAAGGGGAAGAATTTGTTAACTAAATAAAAGAGGGGAGAAGAACTAGTAAGTTAGATAAAATTCCAAAACTACAGGAAAAGGTGACAAACAAGAGACAGAGGGAAAGTTGAGGTTGAGGGAAGAAATTCTGTGGAAATAGCATTGCCTTAAAGTAAATTAAGCATAAATACCTGGCAAGACAAAGGAGCGTCTTTATAGAGGAATGGGAAAAAAAATTCAGAAAAAAATAGCATGAGACAAATAGAGACTATAACCTATTTCATTTCTTTAAATGGAAATGGATTTTAAAAACCCAATAAAATGAAAGAAAATAAAAGATTGAACATGAAAATAAAACTCCATGATCTGTTGCTTACAATAAACACAATGCATAGTTGGTGGAACTGTGAACAATACAACCATTTTGGAAGGCAATTTGTAATTGTGAAAATAAAATGGTAAAATACTTTACTTTAAATATTTTGCCATATTCTTTGATTCAGGAGTTCCACTATTAGTCTTATACCCCAAGTTGATCACTAACAAGAAGAAAGTCCCTCTATATGTTAAAATATTTATAGCAGCACTTTTTGTATTAGTAAATAACTGGAAACAAAGTAAATATACATCAATTAAAGAATAGCTAAACATATTGTAGTACATGGATATAACAGAATATTACTGTACTGAAAGAAATTTTAATTTGAAGAACACAGAAAAACATGGTAAGAATTACATAATCTGAATTAAGTAGTAGATACCACAATAACTACAACAATGTAAATGGAAAGAATAACCAAAAAACAATTAAAAGAAAACATTGTAAACATATCCCCCAAGAAGAAAAATGAGAAAACTGCTCTACCCCACTCCTTTAAAGAGGTGGGAAATCCATGGGTATGGTAAATTGCATATATTTTTTAAACTTTTTTATATTTTGATCACTTTTGCTGATTTTTTTCATTTTTCTTTTTAAAAAAAGGTTATTTGTTATATAGAATGGCTCTCTGGGAGAGAAAAGAGAGGGATAGTGGAAGAAATTCTCTTGATATAAAATTTTTTCATTAAAAATTAAAAATATTAATGAATTCCTAGATTTTTTTGGTCAAAATTTACTGTTGTTTGTTTTAATAAAGCCTTTTGCTTTTAGATCACATTCATTTTCTAATATGTTTTCCCCATTCACCATTTCCCAACCTAGTAAGCCTTCCCTTGTAACCAAAAATTCAATATTATCAATAATATATACAAAATTCCACATCCATAACCCTCTACATCTTCAACAAAAGGAAGGAGGTGCATTTTCTTATCTTTTCTTCAGCCCCAAGCTCAGTCATTGGAATTAAAATGTTGTAGCAGCAACCACATTGGCATACCCAGCATGGCTGCTCCCATAGGTTCTTAGATCTGCTTTCAAGGGGTCAACAATCTTTTTTAAATTACATTCATTAGTTCAGGGGAAAAATCATCACCCTAAACTTCAGAGAAAATCCAAACAAAGAAAATAGAAAAAATACAAGCAGAAAAATAAAGACCAACAGACAGGACTTCTAATTGTCTGAGAGATCCAACTGTCTGACCAAGGCAATATATACATAGTTACCAGAGAGAGAAGCAACAACATTTGGGTTTTTCAAAGCTGGAGGGAAGGGGGGGGGTTTGCAGGCACACGTGTTCCTTAACAGCTACCCAGAGTCTCATCTGGTCAAAACACAATAACACTTTTCCAATGACTAAGCCCTAGAACAAAACGCTAACCTCAGAGTATAAATACTCCGTTTAGAGCCAGAGTACATCACAACCCTCAGACTCATGCCTAATTAGAAATTAACAAAAGATGTGAAAGCCTTCCTACAAGCAAGCCTCCCCTATGCAAGCTTCCCTTAACGGGCTCCAAGTGAGGCCTATTAAGGAGCAGGGAAGATCTTATATCCCATTAACGTTACAAATGTTCATTTTCATTTTATTGGGTTTTTTTTCTGTTTATGTTATAATCACTTTGTACATAATCCTCCTAATTTTCTTACTTCATTTTGCATCCATTCATGTATCTTCTCAAGTTTCTCTGAATTCTTCATATTTGTCATCTGTGATGATACAATTTTATTCCATTACATGTATGTACCACAATTTGTTCATCCATTCCACAGTTGATGGACATCTGCTTTTTTCCAGTCCTTTTCAACCACAAAAAGTGCTAGTATGAATATGTTGGCATATAGGGAACTTTTTTTTTCTATCTGTGACCACTTTGTAGGAATATACTTAATAGTTCGATCTCTGGGAAAAAAGGGTATAAACATTTTCATGACTTTTTTTTTAGCATAGTTTCAAATTGTTTTCCAAATGATGAGACCAAGTCATAGCTCCACAAATAATGAATATGTATCCATCTCACTACAGTCTTAAAAACATTGATGATTTCTCTCTTTGCCCATTTTCAGAGTGTGACCTGAAACCTCAGAACTGTTTTAATTTGCATTTCTCTTATTGTTAGTGCTTTGGATGCTTCTTTAAAATGAAAGCTTCTTGATACTTTTCAGAGTTGTTTGTTCATGTTCTTTGACCACTTATGACTTATGACCACAATAGACAGTTTCTCTTATTGTCTTATATACAGATTTTGTGTGAAAGCTTTTCAATTTTTTGTAATTTAAATCATCTATTTTAACTTTCATGATTTCCTCCTTTCTTCATTCAAAATTTCTTCCTAGTTGTGTCCATAGTTTCTTCCATAGTTGTGTCCATTTCCTCCAGTTTTTTAATGATGCTTTTTCTGCATATTTAGGTTCTTCACTCTTCACTCTTCCACTCTTCACTCATGTTAGCAAGTTGGTTCCCCAAAGAGCATAAAGATATTCTCTCCTCTGTATTTTTAGGGTAACACTAAGGTGTTAGAGTAATTATACTACGACTATTGGTCTTAAGTCCTCATCTTGCACTATGACTTGGGGAATGGCACTTGTTTCTATATATTTCTATTCAGCCTCTACATATCCTGGATATGAAACCTTTATCAGAAATAATAAAGCAGAGATATTTTCACAATAGACAGTTTCTCTTATTGTCTTATATACAGATTTTGTGTGAAAGCTTTTCAATTTTTTGTAATTAAAGACTATCTAAACTAACCTCCATTATTTTACAGAGGAAAGAACTAAGGCTCAGTGAGAAGCTAGGACTTGCTCAAGATCACGAAGCTAAGAGGCAACAGAACTTGGACTCCAACTTGGGTCTTCTTACTCTTGCTTCCGTCTTCTGTATATATTTTTTAAAAACTAAGTTAGCCAGTGACTTCCCTGTGCTTTTCATAAGGTGCTACCACCTTATATTCCTCGTCATTCTAATGAAGGTAGTGAGAAGTGACAATTGAATCAGGGTAAGAGACAGAAATAAGAGGAGTCAATATGGTATATAGCCTCAGAGGAAAAAAACTGGGAACACTTGTTGAAAGTTACAAGGAGGCAAATTTAAGCTTGATATAAGGGAAAACTTCCCAACAATTAGAATAGCCCCAACATATAATGGAATGCCTTGGGATATAGTGAGTCCCCCATTCCTAAGTCTTCAAGAAAAGGCTGGATGGCCACATTTCTCATGAATGTTTTGAAGGTAATTAGAATAAATGCTGTTTCACACACACACACACACACACACACACACACACACTAATATGCGTTACAACTTGGTTTTGTGAATCCCTAAATGAAATAAAAGTAAATAAGTCATGACTTTTTTTAAGGTTATGATGTAAGATCACAGATTCAGAGGCAAAAAAGAGCTTAGAAACCATGCAGTTGAAATACATCTCTCCTTAAAAATAAGGAAACTGAGGCCCATTGAAGTTAAGTGACTTGCCCAATGTGGGGGAGGGGAGAGAGGTAGCTGAACCAAGACATATCTAAGTAAAGTCTATGACCTTTAGTTAATGAACTTTGTGGTAAGTTTTGCTTGCCTTTAAAAACCATTTTTGCCCTGTTTCCTTCTCTGGATGTTTGAGGTTACTGTAGATGTGTGAGGTGTCGCTATATTTTGATGGGAAATAGTAACTACTTCAAAAACTCCCTTCTTATCTTCTGGCCCTGGGTAAAAAATATATATATACAGTGTTCAACTTACAAAATTCAGAAACTCATTTAGATGGAGAAATAACTTTTGGGGCTTACAGGGAGTGGCAGTGATATAGAATGTTTTTCAATTTAAGTCTGGAAAATGAACTTTAATAGCTTTACTAAGATAATAGACTGTGGCAATATTTGGTACCCCTCAACTAAGGGCTTTTTATACTCCCAGGAACACAGATACAGCCTAGTAGCCTTGAGCCATGGAATAAGAGATCAGACAGCTGGCTGTATGATAAATGGCCTTGGAAACCTATTTTACAACCACAGCAAATGGACAATGCAGCAAAATTATTTTCTTTACAAGGCTCCCAAGAGATTAACACGCAGGTAACTGCATCTACAAAACAACATCACCACCTAGTGGCCAGACATCTGCCAAAGAAATAGACAGGGAGCTGTCCAGCATTCTCAATAGGGTTGCATTTACATCTTACAAGCTTAGTACTTTAATAAATTCACACTATGATTTCAGGGACTCCAGAAGTCTTTTTTGCCCTTCAAATGTCTCCCCCAGAGGTCTATCAAGATGCCTGAAATTCCACCAATAGTGATATATTCCTTTGGCATACCTCTCTATTAGACTATAAATTCTCCTGGGGCAGGAGCTTGGTCCAATGGAAAGAATGCTGGATTTAGAATCAGAGGAACTGATTTTGCATCCTTGTTCTGTTCCTTATTGTCTATGTGATGGCAAGTGAGTCACTTCACCAATGTGAGTGTGAGTTTCTTCATATGTAAAATGAGGGGACTAGACAAGATGATCCCTAGGGTCCCCTCCAATTCTAAGATCCTATAATTCTATGACTGACAAGTGGTGTATTTTTTCATCACAGTATTGGTGTAGATATGAATTGATTCAACCATCCTGGGAAAATAATTTGGAATTATGCTTAAAAATGTAAATTACTTAGATCCACCAATACTACTATTACCACTAGATACATATCCCAATAAGGTCAAAAATGATGGGAAATGTACCATATATACAAAAATATGCATAGCAGCACTTTTATGATAGCAAAAAACTAGGATAAAAATCGGTGCCCTTCAATTAGGGAATGTCTGAATAAATTGTGCTAAGTGAAATGTGATGGAATAGTATTGAGCTGTAAGAAATGTCAAATATAAAAAATTCAGAGAAACTTTGGAAGACTTATATGAACTGATATAGAGCAGAGTAGGAAAGGGGAAATTTATGCAAGGACTATACTATTATAAAGGAAAACAACAGTGAGACTTCAGAACTCTGATCAATATAGTAACTAACCATTACTCAAGAAGACTAAAGGTGAAAAATGCTTCCTGCACATTAGCAAAATAAGTGACTCACTAAAGGTGCAGAAGGAGGGGCTTTTATCAAACAGGAAGTTACTGGGAAGTGGTAGTAATGGGTTTAAAAAAAATCAATAAAACATTTTTAAAACTAGTGCTTTGTGCCTCTACTACTCCCATATTCTATTCTGTTTCCTGGGGGCATAAGAGTAGGTTCTCAGGATGCAGTATACCATAGTAGAGCCCAGAGATAAGTTAGATTAAAAGCCAACTTTCCAACACTGTCTTTGAAGCTTTATTACTTATATAACAATGGACAAGTCATTTCATGTCCCTGAGCTTGAGTTTCATCATCTGCTAAATGAAGGAGCTAGAGAAGGTGATCTCTGAGGCCTTCTCTAGCTCTAAAGCTATGCTCCTATGAATCATGGTCCCAGGTTATGGACCTGGTTCAACTAACTCCCAAGAAGGATCCATTTACTCCCAATCTCAAACAACTTCCCACAAGGGGACATCACAATTCAGAAGAAATACAGGTGTCCCAAGCCAAGTGCTAGCAACATAGAATTCATAATACTAGGAATAAGAAGCTGAAGCCCTATACTGTAAAGGTGAGCTCTTCTCATACACAAATGTCCTAAAAGTTTGCACTGAAAGCACCTAGAGTTGGTCATTCTGAAGATACTCAGCACTAGACCCTCAAAGGGGGGTTTAGTCTCAGGTTAATCAGAGAGTGTGTAGATCTCCAATTCTGTTTCTTACCACTGGCACAGCACCATAAGAAAATTTGACATAACAAGTAAAGAAGGTGTTCAAACCATAGCTTTACTGGCATAGGTGAGTTAACATTAACTCTGCCTCTGAGTGAACTTCTAGGAAAAGGTGTCTGCATTCTGCCTTCACTTCCTCTCCTCTAACTAATCTAGCTTCTGAATGATTTCTTAAATGCCAAATCCAATGGCCTTTTCTCAGTCCTCATTTTTCTTGACTTCTCTGTAATGTTTAACACTAATGACCACTCCTTCCTATAGTCTCTCTCCTCTCTGTGTTTTCATAACCCTAATCTCTTCTGGTTCTCTTTTATCCACCTGGCTGCTCAGTGTCCTTTATGGAATGCCCCACGCCCAGCCAGAGTGTCCAACCTGTGAACTATTCCCAACTATTTTTTGTGCCATTCTGAGCCTTCTCTCCCTCTCCCCCCCACCACCCCCCTCCCCGTCTTCCTTTTCTTGGTGATATCATCATCTCCTATGAATCCAATTATCTTATATACATATGATTCCTAGCTCCACATATCTAGCCCTAAACACCCTCCTGAGCTCCAGTTTCGCCAACTGAATGCCATATAGATACCTCAAATTGAATGTGTCCAAAACAGTTCTCATTATCTTTACCCAAAAAAAATACCCCTTTCCCTAATTTTCCCTATTTCTGTCAATCAATCAATAATCATTGATTAAGTATCTACTATGTTCCAGGCTAAGTGCTAGGCATGCAAAGACAAAGTGAAATAGTCCCTGCCCTCAATAATCTTTCATCCTTGGAGGGATGAGGAAGGAGGAGAGACAACATACATATACTAGAAATATAAATAAAATAGACACAGGATGATTTGGGGTGAAGAATTAGTAGTTGAGGGGATCAAAAAGGCACCGTGTAAAAGATGGTGTTTCAGATCAGTTTTCAAGGAAAGTAAAGATTCTAAAAGGTAGAGGTGAGGAGGGAGGGCATTCTAAGCATCAGGGACAACCAGTGCAAAAGCCAAGAGGTGAGAGATGGAGTATCATATATGTGAACTATAAGAGGGCCAGTTATTAGCTATGTAAAGAGGAGTGATGTTTAATGAGACTAAAGAGGTAGGTTGGGCCCGGGTTATGAGCAGCTTTAGAAACCAAAAAGAGGAGTTCAGATTTTATACTCAGTATTCTAGGAAGCCATCTAATGTACTGGCTAGGAGAGCAACGTGGTCATCATTAGCTGTCACTTGGACAGTTCCAATATCCTAATTGATCAGCTTACATCACCTCACTTCTGTTTTAATCCACTCTTTACAGAAGCCAAGGTGGTACCTATCAATTATTAGTTGATTAGCTGATTGATTGAAATAAGGAAGTTTGGAAGAGGTGTGGGGTTTTTAAGGGAAAAGAATGAGTTTTGTTTTAGATATGCTGAGTTCACAACCTCAAATGTTATTTGCGATGCTTTATTCACCCTCAACTTCCATATCCAATCACTTGACAAGTCTTGTTGGATCTACCTCCATAAATCTCACACTTGTCCTCTTTCCTTCACTCACACAGCCATCATCCCAGTTCAGACCCCAACCACCTCTTGCCTTACAATAATCTAATTTTTCTCTGCTTATTGGTTCTCTCCTCTCCAATCCCTGCTCCATACAAACTGTCTAATTGATATGCCTAAACCCAGATCTGACCCATCGCTTCTCTGCTCTCTTCAACCAAAACCCCTCTCTCTCCAAAGTAACCAGTGATCTCCATATAGTCAAATCAAATGGCCTTTTCTCAATCCTCATGCTTCTTGGCCTCTTCTGTAGCCTTTGAAACTGTTGATCACACTCTTCATGATACTCTCCACTCTCTGGGTTTTGTTTTGTTTTGTTCTGCTTTTTGGAGAGGGGAGGGCAGGGCAATTGGGGTTAAGTGACTTGCCCAAAGTCACATGGCTAGTAAGTGTTAAGTGTCAGGGCCAGTGCTCTATTCACTGTGCCACCTAGCTACCCTGACTCTCTGGGGTTTTAGCGACACTGCTCTCTCTTGGCTGTTCTACCCTATCTGACTCCTCTTCCTCAGTCTCCTTGACTGGATAGGGAAATAGCAAGCTACTCCAGTATCTTTGCCAAGAAAAACCCCAACTGGGATCATGAAGAGTAAGAATACAAGGAAGAGGGGCGGAGCCAAGATGGCGGTGTAGCAGCAGCAACATATCGCAGCTCTCACATAGCCACCCCAAAATACCCATAAAACAGGACTCTAAACCAATCCTAGAACTCCAAAATGCACACAAAGATACTTCCCACTAAAGTCAGCTCAGCTACGAGGAACCATATCAGCACTGCGAACCAAAACCAGCCTGCCCTGAAGCCTCGGCTGTGCCCTGGGGGCAGCTGGACCAGAGGAGCTGAGGAGCCTCTCAGATGAGCAGATTAGCAGCAGCTGCCAGTGGAAACTGTGAAAGGGGGAGATAAGCAGTCCTGAGAAAGGCCTCCAGAGAGGAAAAGCAAAAAGGCAGAGGTTTTGCACCCGCCTCTGCTTTGTAGCTTCCTGCCTGCGGCCTGCAGACAGCAGGGGGACTTAGCAATTGTTCTCAGGCCAGTGCTCTCGCGTTGAGCGGCCTGGATCCGGATCGCCGTCTTGGGCCTCCATCTTGGAGTCTTTATTATCCAGTCTGCTGGAAGTATTTAGGAAGACTCCCAGCATCTTCCTGAGAGCTACGAAAGCCAGGAGGACCCCAG
>CM053581.1:280721789-280737494 GCA_028627135.1 Pseudochirops cupreus
AGCTATCATTGAAATTAAATGGTGGGAGGCATGTCCAAGGAATATTGCGGGGGTTTGATCCATTTATGAATCTTGTGATTGATGAATGTGTAGAGATGGCACCAGGTGGGCAACAGAACAATATTGGAATGGTGGTAATCAGAGGAAACAGTATCATCATGTTAGAAGCCTTGGAACGAGTATAAGGAATGAAGCACCGCTGATGCCCTGGGTCTCCACTTTACATTCCCAAGAGCCTCTTTTTTTTTCTTTTGATACATAAAATTAGTCATTGTATATTCTTTGTTTAACTTTTTGAAAATAAACTTTTGGTAAGATGTTTAGATGTTTTCTTTCTCTTAGGTACTGCTGAAAGGAAAACCACATAGTAATGATGCCTTTTCTTTAATTCTTCAATTTTGTTTGATGCTACAAGTTAAGCATAGTCAGAGTTCCTTTAAATTTAAAAGTACTGAAACTTTCACTGAAACTAGTACTGAAAAACTGAAACCCAGGAAACTGTTTAGAATATCAATACTATGGCCATTTTGGCTTTTGTATTCTATTTACATTAATACAGGTAAAATAAAGACACTGGACAGAGTGAAAAAAAAAAAAAAGAACTTCAGTCTTGCAGCATTTGTTTTGATAAGTGATTCGAATATATACAACTCTAGTTTTGAAATGGAGATTTGGCCAGTGAAGACACCTGGACAAGAGGGAGGAAAAGTGAAGCAACCTTAACCATAATGGCACGGAGACCAAAAACACTTAGGGCCACACCTAAGCAAGAAAATATCCCACCCACATTAGAAAAGTGAAAGAAGAAAAAAAAAACAGTGTTGACAATCTGGAAATTTTTCATCCTATGACCTAATACTTAAATTATGGATTGACTAAGTGTGATGTGTTCATGTATTTTGAAAATCTCAAAGCATAACGTCAGTTATTACTACTCTTGTTGCTGTTTTGTTATGTTTTTATTGCCCTTGCTTAAAAAACCTCGTTTCTGTGATAGTTACGGTACTTCAGTTAAGCCTGGGGAGCCTTTAGTTAACTGAGTAAACGGAAGAACTAGCCTTAAATCAAGGGATTCCTCTACAAAGGGACATAACTAGAGAAAAAAAATGAAGATCATTGGAGCCGAGATGGAAGAGTAAAGACAGCAACCTGGCTGAGCTCTCCCAATACTCCCTGCCAAACAACTTTAAATAACACAGCACATGGAATTTTGCAGCAGTACAGCCAACAAATGGTTAGGGTGAGACATTTTTCCAGGCCAAGACAACTTAAGAGGTTGGCAGGAGAGATCTGTGACACCAGGGTGGGGGCCAATCTAAAGCTCACACAGCTGCAATACCAGGGGTGGGCCTTGGATGTCGCAACAGCTGCAGGAACTGCCTCAGGAACTCTCAGCCCAGAGCTGGCAAGAGGATGGGACAACTGGTCAGAAAGAGATCACAGGGAATCCTGAGCTGATACTGGGCACAGGTCTGGGTCCCATTTGGCATCTCTTGCCCATACACAATTCTGAGTATCAGTTCCAGGTGAAAAGGAATGATTGTGGCTGGTCGCAAGGAAGCAGGGCTCTTGGTCATAGCTCCAAGGTGGAAAGGAGCACTAGGACTTGCAGCTACAAGGGAGCAGGGACCCTACCTGGGTAAAGACCAGAGTGCAGATCAAGAGAGCAGTGACCACACCTCCCCCCAAAATTTGCAGAGCCCCCAGAACTAGCTCTGAAAAGAGCAGCATGAGATCCTATACCTGATTGCTCGCCACCATGGGGGGGGGGGGGAAGAGAGGAGAGAAAATTTGAAACTCAAAGGATTGTGGAACTGAATCTTGTAAACTAAAAGTAAATAAACAAGTCAATGGAAAAAAAGAAAAGAAAAGAAAACAGTAGCATGAAAAAGCCTGAAGCTTGGGACCCCCAAGTAAGCAAAGTCCAACTTTAACATAAAGTTCAAAGTCAAGAGACAGACTGGAAAATGATCAAACAACAACAGCAACAACAAAAAGAACCTGACCATTAAGAGCTACAATGGTGGCAGGGAAGATCAAGACACGAACTCAGAAGACAACAACATGAAAATATTTACAAGCAAAGCCTCAAAGAAAAATGCAAATTGAACACAGGTCCAACAAGAATTCCTGAAAGAGTTAAAGAATAAGATAAAAGGGGGCGGCCAGGTGGCACAGTGAATAGAGCACTGGCCCTGGAGTCAGGAGGACCTGAGTTCAAATCCAGCCTCAGACACTTGACACACACACACAAAAAAACCTAGCTGTGTGACCTTGGGCAAGTCACTTTATCCCAACTGCACTACCTTCCCCCTCCAAAAAGCAAAAAAAAAAAAAAAGAATGAGATAAAAGTATTAGAGGGAAAATTGGGGAAAGAAATAAGAGTGATACAAGAAATAGAATTAACAGCTTGGTAAAAGAGACTCACAAATTCACTGAAGAAAAAAATTCCTTAAAAAGTATAAAGTTATTTTCCAGTTATGTCCAACTCTTCATGGCCCCAATTGGGGTTTTCTTGGCAAAGACACTGCAGTGCTTTGCCATTTCCTTATCCAGCTCATTTTAAAGATGAGGAAACTGAGGCAAACAGAGTTAAGTGACTTGTCCAGGGTCAAATAGCTACTAAGTATCTGCAGTCACATTTTAACTCAGATCCTTCTAACTCCAGTGCCAGCACTCTATCCAGTGCACCACCTATCTGCCCTTGGGGCAAATAGGAAAAGAAGTATAAAAATTACCTGAAGAAAGGAACTCCTTAAAAAGTAGAATTGACCAAATATAAAAAAGAGTCATAAAAGTTCACTGAAGAAAATAAGTCCTTAAAAAGCAAAATTGGACAAATTGAAATTAAAGCCTCTATTGACATCAAGAAACAATAAAACCAAGTAAAAAGAATGAAAAAATGGAAGAAAATGTGAAGTATTTCATTTGAAAAATGACCTGGAAAAAAGATCAAGGAGAGATAATTTAAGAATTATTGGATGATCTGAAAGCCATGACCAAAAAAAGAATCTAGACTTAGTTCAAGAAATTATAAAATAAAACTGCCCCAATATGGAGGCAGAAGGTAAAACAGAAATTGAAAGAATTCACTGATCATTTCCTGAAAGAGAACCCAAAATGAAAACTCCTGGAAAATTATAGCTAAATTACAAATAGCCAGAAAGAAACCATTCAGATATTATGGAGTCACAGTCTGACTCACACAAGATGTAGTAACTCCCACATTAAAAGAGGGGAGAGCTTAGAATATGATATTCTGGAAGGCAAATGAGCTAGGATTACAACCAAGAATGACCTACCCAGCAAAACTGAGTACAATCCTGTGGTGGGAGGAAGGGGAGGAATGAACTCTTAACTAAATAGAGGACTTCCAAACATTCCCAACGAAAAGACCAGAGCTGAACAGAAAATTTGACATTGAAACACAAGACTCAAGAGAGGCATAAAAAATGAAACACAAAAAAGAAATCACAGGACTCAATAAAGTTAAACTGTTTACATTCCTACACAGGAAGATGGTACCTCTTCCTATAATTCCTAAGAACTTTATCATTATTAGGGCAGTTAGAAAGAGTCTATATATACAGAGGGCACAGATATAAGTTGATTATGTTGGAATGATCTCAAAAAAAATTAAGAGGTGAGAAAGAGGGATAAATTGTGAGAAGGGGGAAGGGAGAACAAGAATGAGGAAAATTATCTTACATAAAAGAGACACGCAAGGAAGAGCTTTTACAGTACAGAAGAAAATGAGGGCATGAGCAATGCTTGAGCCCCACTCTCATCAGGTTTGGTTCAGAGG
Organism: Pseudochirops cupreus; assembly: GCA_028627135.1. Taxonomy (NCBI): domain Eukaryota; kingdom Metazoa; phylum Chordata; class Mammalia; order Diprotodontia; family Pseudocheiridae; genus Pseudochirops; species Pseudochirops cupreus. Next base: position 280,725,596 of record CM053581.1, read on the forward strand.
GAAGAATACACACACACACACACACACACACACACACACACACACACACACACACACACACACACACACACACACACACACACATAGAGTTGGACACAGAGATCTCTTACCTAACAGGGAAATAGAAGAGAAAAGAGATAATTATAGGAAGGGGGTGGATGATAAAAGAGAGGCCAGCTTAAGGGAGACAGTGGTCAGAAATAAAACAACATCTTCTAGGTACAGGGTAAAAGGAGAGGGAGAAGGATAAGCAGAATAAAATAGGATGAAAGGAAATATAGACTTTTTCAATTTATGTAAGTGGACCATTCTACTGACCTCTACAAAAAGCAATTTCTACGTAATGTGAATTTGCCCTTAGAGCAGAAAGGGAGAGAGGCAGGAAGGGAGTCAGGCATCCTTGGAGGGAAGTGGGAAACAGTACATGGTTCAAAGACACAAGGGGGCTGAAGACAGAGAAGCAAGAGCAGTAGGAGGAACACATGAGGACCAGGGACAAACACATGGTACCCAAGTGTAGGACAGACAGAAAAGAGACACAGAGACCACACACTCCAGCAGTAAAGCAGGGCTGAGGGGCAGGACCACAGAGAGAGACTACTGTACCATAAAGGTAACATAGGTGTTTTTTGGGATATGAATTTAAAAAAGCAGTTATGATCTAGCAATTATGATCTCAGACAAAGCAAAGCAAAAATAGACCTAATTAAGAGATAATCAGGACAATGACTTCATTTTTCTAAAAGGTACCCTAGACAAGGCAGCTAGATGGTGTAGTAGATGAGTATTGGGCCTAGAATCAGGAAGACTCCTCTTCCTAAGTTCAAATCTGAGCTCAGATTTAGCATTTACTTGCTATGTGACCCTGGGCAGGTCACTTAACCCTCTTTACCTCAGTTTCCTCATCTGTAAAATGAGCTGGAGAAGGAAATAGCAAACTACTCCAGTATGTTGGCCAAGAAAACTCCAAATAGGGTCACAAAGTGTTAGACACCACTGAAAATGACTGACCAATAACAAAAAACCAAAGTTAATGGAGTAATATCAAAAAAAATTTATAGCAACTTTCTCTGATAAAAGCCTCATTTCTCATATTTCACAGAACTGAGTTAAATTTATATAAATAAGAGTCATTCTCCATTTAATAAATGATCAAAGGATATAAACAGGCAGTTTTTAGAAGAAATAAATGCTACATAAAATCATATGAAAAAATGTTCTAAATCACTATTGATTATAGAAATGCAAATTAAAACAACTCTGAGGTACCACTTCATACCTATCATATTGGCTAACATGACAGGAAAGGAAAATGACAAAAGCTGGAGGAGATATTGAAAAATAGGTCCAATAATGCATTTTTTTTTGGTTTTTTGCTTTTTGGAGGGAGAAAGGCAGGGCAATTGGGGTTGTGACTTGCCCAAGGTCACATGGCTAGTAAATATTAAGTGTCTGAGGCTGGATTTGGACTCAGGTCCTCCCAACTCCAGGGCTGGTGCTCCATTCACTGTGCCCCCTAGCTGCCCCCAATTATGCACTATTGGTAGAGTCACTAAATTGGTCCCACCATTCTGGAGGACATTTTGAAACTATGCCCAAAGGGCTATAAAACTATGCATACCATTTGACCCAGCAATACCACTATTAGTGCCCTGATCCCCAAAGAGATCAAAGGAAAAGGAAAAGGATCCATATGTAGAAAAATATTTGTAGTAGATCTTTTTGTGGTAATAAAGAATTGGAAATTAAGGAGATGCCCATCAAAAGGGGAACAGCTGAACAAGTTGTAGTATATGATTATGATGGAATACTATTGTGTATAAGAATGACAAGGAGAATAGTTTCAGAAAAACCTGGAAAGGCTTATGTAAAGTGATGCAAAATGAAGTGAACAGAACCAGGAGATCATTATACATAGTAATAGCAATATCGTAATGATGATCAACTGTGAAAAATCATCATACATCAAAGCCACTCTGATCAGGCAGCTGATCAGAGGCTGATTTCAGGATCTCTTTGCTGGCACTAAGGCAGGATTCTCTTGCTTTGTACTGCTTGGATCTGGGTTATACTCATGAGTGGTGGCACAGGTACACTGGCATGGCAGACCTTGTAGTGGCTGTGGAGAAAGAGTCCTCCTCACAGTTCCAAGGCATAAAAGAGTGCTTGTAATCACTCACAGAGCAGAGCTCAGGCCAGGAGAGTAGTAAACACCTTAGAAGAACTGAAAATTTACAGATGCCTAGAAGTAGCTCTGACAACAGCGGCATAAAACCCCTGAAAATTGGGACAGAGCACTCACCACTCTGAAAGCAGAGTCCTACCTTGACAAAGAGCTCAAAAGTCAAGTAATTGGCTGGGAATATGAGTAAATACCATATAAAAAGATCAGACAATAAAATCTTACTTTTGGGACAAAGACCAGAAGACAACAAAGTCAAAGCTCCCATGTCCAAAGCCTCCAAGAAAAATTCGAATTGGTCATAGACCATGGAGGAGCTCAAAAATGATGTTGAAAATCAGGTAAGAAAAGTAGAGGAAAAACTGGGAAGAGAAATGAGAGCGATGCAAGAAAATCAAGAAAAACGAGTCAATAGCTGTCTAATGGAGACCAAAAAAAAATACTGAAGAAAATAATATCTTCATAAAAAATAGACTAACCAAAATGGCAAAAGAGGTCCAAAGCCAATGAGGAGAAGAATGCTTTAAAAAGCAGAATTGGCCAAATGAAAAGGAAGTCCAAAAACTCATTGAAGAAAATAATTCCTTCAAAATTAGAATGGAGCAAATGGAAGCTAATAACTTTATGAGAAATCAAGATATTTGGGTTCAAACGAAGGAAAATGGATCCAAAAGAAGGAAAAAATAGAAGACAATGTGAAATATTTCAATGGAAAAACCAATGACCTGGGAAAAAAGATCCAGGAGAGATAATTTAAAAATTATTGGACTACCTGAAAACCATGATCAAAAAAAGAGTCTAGACATTACCTTTCATGAAATTATCAAGGAAAACTGCTCTGATATTCTAGAACCAGAGGGTAAAATAGACATTGAAAGAATCCACCAATAGCCTCTTGAAAAAGATCCCAAAAAGAAAACTCCTAGGAATATTGTAGCCAAATTCCAGAGTTCCCAGGTCAAGGAGGAAATATTGCAAACAGCTAGAAAGAAACAATTCAATTATTTTGGAAACACAATCAGGATAACACAGGATCTAGCACCTTCTACATTAAGGAATCAAAGATCTTGAAATATGATATTCTGGAGGTCAAAGGAACTAGGATTAAAACCAAGAATCACCTACTCAGCAAAACTGAGTATAATGTTTCAGGGGGGCAAATGGACACTCAATGAAACAGAAGACTCAATCATTCTTGATGAAAAGAGCAGAGCTGAACAGAAAAATCTGACTTTCAAATACAAGAATCAAGAAAAGCATGAAAAGGTAAACAGGAAAGAGAAATCATAATGAACTTATTAAAATTGAACTGTTTACATTCCTACATGGAAAAATGATATTTGTAACTCATGAGACTTTTCTCAGTATTTTGGTAGCTGAAGGGAATATATATACATATACATATACATATACATATACATATACATATACATATACACACACACAGAGGGCACAGGGTGAATTGAATATGAAGGGATGATACATAAAAAATAAAATTAAGGGGTGAGAGAGGAATATATTGGGAGAAGGAGAAAGGGAGAGATAGAATAGGGTATATTATCTCACATAAAAGAGGCAAGAAAAAACTGTTATAGTGGAGGGGAAGAGGGGGAAAGTGAAAGGGAATGAGTCAACCTTACTCTCATTGGATTTGACTTTAGGATGGAATAACATACACACTCAGTTGGGTATCTTACCTACAGTAAAGTAGGGGGGAAGGGGACAAGAAGGGAGGGGAATGACAGAAGGGAAGTCAATTTGGGGGAGGGAGTAGTCAGAAGCAGGATCTGTTTTGAAAAAGGACAGAATCAAAGGAGAAAATAGAGTAAGCAGAGGGCAGGATAGGATAGAGGAAAATATAGTTAGTCTTTCACAATATGACTATTACGTAAATGCTTTGCATAACTATACTGTATAACTTACATTGAACTGCTTGTCTTCTCAGTGGTGGAGGGTGGGAAGGGATGAAGGGGGAGAATATGGAACTCAAAGTTTTTAAAAACAAACGTCAAAACAACTGTTTTTACACGCACCTGGGCAGTAAGATATACAGGCAATAAACAGGGTATAGAAATCTGCCTCGCCCTACAAGAAAGCAAAGGGAAAGGGGGTAAGAGGGAGGGGGGCGACAGAAGGGAGGGCAGAGTGGGGGAAGGGGCGATCAAAATGCATGCCATCTTGGGGCAGGGGGTAGGGGAGAGACGAAGAGAAAATTTGGAACTCAAAATCTTGTAGAAATGAACATTGAAAACTAAAAACAAATAAATTCTGGGGAAAAAATCATTGGCATCAACAACAGCTTAAAAATCGATCTGTGGCAGTTGATTACCACTCAAAGTAATTTTACTCGTCAAAGGAACGTGCCTGCATTGTGAACTGAAGTGTGACAAATTTTATAATTTATTTATTGCCTAGAAATCTGAATGCAGATTGGATAATACCTGGATCTTCTTAGAACTTGTATCCCATGAGATCAAGGTTGGGGAAGACACCCCATTGATTAATTAAATACCAGTTTGCCTGGTAAGGCCCTAATGCCTGGAATACATGTATACCAAGACTTAAATAGATGACTGGGAAACAGGACATTACCCCCTCCCTAGCAGCTTCCTTGCCATGGCACAGTTACACTTGTTCCTGGGGCCCTGACCCTCATTCCTTATTAGATGATTCAGAGAATACTCTGATTTTAGTGGTCCAGACTAGCCCATTGCCTTGACTCAGAGGTGACAGGGCAGACATCCACCATTAGTGTCTTGTCAGCTCTTTATCTAAGACTCTATAAATAAAGTACAACCCTTGAGTGGCTCAGTGGGCCTTGGTTTGACGCAAGCTGCCTGTGGAGCTGGTAACCTCTCACCTATGCTGTTTCCAATTGACATTTGTCCTCCTATGACTATCACCCCAGTGTGGGATGGCTGCTCTTTTGCCTTGCAATCATTTGGATTTGTTCACCTCTTCTGACTCAGTATTGATGAGTTCTACAATGTTTTGTTTCACTGTTGCTATTAGGAACTTGTCACTATCATTATAACTGCTGGCGTGAGCACCTTCGACCTGTAAATCCATTAGTAGAACCTTGGGTCCTTTAGGGATCTAACATGAAAGTTTTGGGCTTTAAGACCAGCATTTTGACTTCACACAATGATAATGTATTCATAATATTACAGATTAGTTCACCCAGAAGCACAGGCCAGCACAAACACTTGCCAATCCCCAGTTCCAATGTGCAGGCCAATCCAGCTATGACGGATGGTTACAAATAGTATTGCAGGCTGGTTGAGGTATTTGCAGAGTCCCATCAAATCCAGGAACATTCAGAGGACCAGAGGTGACCAGACAAGGTATTTCTCCTAAAGGCTGGCAGCTGTATGCCCAAAGTCCAATTGCATTTTCAGTTCTGCCCAAGACTCAAAACCGAAACTAAGCTGCTTCAGCTTTTAGGCATATGCAATATCAGGTAGTCTGAACAGATAAACCATGGCCTTGGGTAATACTGCTCCTTTCATCACTAACCACTCAGTGTCACTCCTCCCTTTTAACTGGCAATTATGGACAGTCCTAAGTCAGTTATAATATAACTCTGGTTGCTTCTTGAGGCCAAAGGAGATTTTTACTCATGACTGGTTGTCTCAGAATGTGCCCCTGTTTTGCTCCCATAAAAGTTTAGTTCAGCAGAGTATAATGTCATGAGAGAATGTATGTAAAGTGCATTGAAAACTTTAAAGTGCTATACAAATGCCGGTAACTCTTACTGTATTATGATTATATACTAGATGGCATGTGGACAGGATGTGGGACTAGAAGCTTAGTAAAAGAAGAAAAAATCTAGAAGTTCTGAAGAAAATTTACAATATTTTAGTATAGTAATCTAGTGATTGCTATAATCCTAAATCAATTAGACCACAGATAATATTTCTGTAGAAATTTGATAGTTAAATAACTTCATAATGGACCTAAATAACTTGATATGGTTTGTAATTATTACGAGGGGAATTTACTGTATAAGATGGAACCCACTGGTACTCCTCCCATCTTCCTCTTTGTGTTCCTGTTTTGATATTGTAATAATTACCTGTTAGGTCAGACACCTGGTAAGCAGATCCTCTAATCCAAGGTATTTTAATGTTTTCTTATATCATGGACCCCTCTGGCAATCTGCTGAAGGCAATCCAGTGCTTCCCAGACTCATGTTTTTAAATACAGAAAAGAAAAATCACTAATTGTATTTAAATATAGTTATCAAAATATTTTTTTCCAAAGTTCACAGACCCCAGGTTAAGAATGCCTGCTCTAATCTAAGGCACTGGCATATTGATTAGTTGGCAACTGAAGGAGTTTATGATCAAGTTACTTAAATGACATATGGAGGTTCATAAGTGACATCCTAAAACCCTGATAAGAGTCCCAAGTAGCATATTTATAGAATCTCCCCCAGGTGGATAAATAGGGGAAATGAAGGGGATAGAAGTAGCCTCAAGATGCTGGTGGTTGGGCTTTTCTGAAGATCTCATTATTTTCTGATACTTGAAAAGATCAGACCCCAACCTGGCTGACCACAGGCAGGCCTGGCTATGACACCTTGGGTTAGTATAAAGACAGTTTGCATGAACTAACAATGGAAGGAAGCTGACTTTACTCAGGAGCCAAACAGGATTAGAATAACCAGTGTTGGTTTAGGAGAACAGACACTAAAACCTAATGGGGTGGGGGAAGAGATTTGATTTTCTGGTTCTTACAATCAGGAAACAATCTGCTATAAACAAAAGCACCAATAAAACTTTTAAAAAAACTACAAGATTAAAAGAAATCAGGTTCAGCAAAATTATTTAAAGATCAGTTTGTCCAGATCAAATCTTGGCAGAGCACCATCACTACCAGTGTCCCTCTCTTCCATTTTTACAGTCAGTTCTTCTGCTATAGTCCTTAAGAAAAATTTCCAGCTGCTCCATAATCATCTTTTATGCAGCTATCTGACTTGTGCATAGAGAAAAGAAACAAAAGTTTGCAAGATCGGACTGAAATTGGAAGAGACACGGTAGGACAAAAGAAAACTTCTAAGACACCCCTTTCATGGGAATCCAAGGGAGAAGAAATAAAGGGATGCAGGATAAGGGGTGTGGTAATATTTCTAAAATTCTGACAGTTTTCTCTTTTTTTTTAATCCCCCACTGCTACCCTGTGTCTCTTTTATTTACACAAATTATTTTCAGAGTCCCCTGAGGGGGCAGCCTTTCCTTAGGGGATACCATCCTGATGTTCCTGAATATGAAAATCATCAATGGAGCCTGATTTTTAACACCACTAGGATTGACCATAGTCATAGTGATAAGTCACCTTGCTCCCAGATGAATGGAGTCTTAACTGGAAGAGCCCAGTGAATGCTACGGGCCACAACAGGGATTGTCATTCCAAAGCCCCAACCCTCTCTATTTGTTATTTTTGAGCGGAACTGCCACAGAGCTGTCAACAACAAACTCGAACATACCTAATTATGCCTCTTCTGATAAACTTCTGCATCTCTAGGACCTGATTTTGTACTACAAGGGGTAGAGTATAACGGTCTGTGACTTGTAAATCAGCTTGAAAGGCAAAAATCCTGCACTTGCTCAATTTGCTTTCCACATGATAGAAACATGAATATGTTTTAAGTTTTACTTTTCAACTTAAATTTATTTCCCCAAAATCAGTCTCTCTCAGACCCTGGCTTTCCATCAAGCATTTGCTTTCTCAAAGCAAAGGAAGAAACTGCTTGCCCCAAGATCATACTTCCTGTTTTCTGTCAATGACACATGCAAAATCAATAAGGAAGAATTTCAGCTTAAAACAGTAATAAAATTCAAACCCAAGGTCATAATCTCAACTATATTCCTCTACCCTGTGGGAATGAGCCTCAGTGAATACAGAACATTAGACCACAGTCAAGAAGACTTGAATTCAAACATGCTCATATACTTAATAGCTATATAATCTTGGGTATGTCACTTACTCTCTGCCTCAGTTTCCTTATCTGTAAAATGGGAATAGAATAGCATTTCTTTCCCACAGTAGTTGTGAGAATAAAATGCTAGGTATTACTGTTATTCACTACTTCTCCACCTGGCCCCTGAAAAGTATAAAAATAGGTCCACTTCAGGTTGAGAGGCCTTAAGTCATTAAGCATTTGGGGTAGTGACCTCAACTATTCCTAGCATGTTACTGTTATGTAATCAGGTGTCTGGGGTACAGGATATCCCTTGGCTGTCGAGCCTCTGGTCCAGGACCCGCAATGAACTATGCTCTGCTGATGGGCTTGGTAATTGATGCCTGTCTCTATCTATGCCTCCAATAAGCTTCACTCTACAACAGCAAGTCTCACATGTGGTCCCATCATACACTTCTTGATTTGAACTCAAGCACTAATCAGCTTGGCCTTCAGTCATAATGATAATATTTTTCACACTAATTTATAGGTTTAATGGAATACTAATCAAAATGCCAGCTGATTTACTTTATAAAGCTGTATAAAATAATAATTACATTTATATGGAAAAATTAAAATATGAAACAGCATTTTTAAAAAACTGATGATCGGGGATTTGTTGAAGCTGACTTTCAAATATACTACAAATCAGTTTTTCACCAGAACTATCAGGCAGCTTAAGAAAAAAAAAAAGAATAACAAATTAATGGAATAAAATAGAGAGCCCCAAAACAGAACCAAGTGTATATAAAAGATTCGTGCTTGACTAATTTAAGGATAAAAACAACAAAATGTAGGGGAAAGATGTGATTCAATTAAACAAATATTTATTAAACAATAATGTGCCAAAAACTATGCCAGGTGCTGGGGAGCAAACAAGTCCTTCCCTCAAGGAGTCTCCACTCTAACGGATTCATTGTTCAGTAAATGTTATTGGGAAAACTAAGTAGCAAAATGACCAAAAAAAAAAAAATGAAGTTTAGCTCTTCATAGAATTCAACACATTACATTACAGTTGGATTAATGAATAAAACATCAAAAGAACACTAAACATTTTAAACTGGCATTACATATTTATCTCATTTGTGGAAAAGGGATGTTTATTGAAGGAATCATTATAAATAAGGCGGGTAAATTTAAACTACATAAAAATAAAATATTTCTGTGTAATAAAAAATATATAACCAAGATAAAGAGAAAATAACCAATTAGGGAAAATATTGCTAGTAAATGTAACATTAACAGTTAATACCGAAAAGAAATTAGTACAACTATTGAAACCTAATCCCCAGTAGATAAAATTATCAAAGGATATGAACAGATAATTTACATAAGAATGCAAACTGGGGCAGCTAGGTAGTTCAGTGGATAGAACACTGGCCCTGGAATCGGGATGACCTGAGTTCAAATGCAGACTCAGAAACTAGCTGCATGACCCTGGTCAAGTAACTTAACCAAAATTGCCTTTAAAAAAAAAAAGAAGAAGAAGAAGAATGCAAATTACAAACAATCATTGAAAAAATGTTTATCCTCCCAAATAAGACGATGGTAAATAAGACGATGGTGAGGTAGCTTGGCATAGTAGATAGAATGCCAGCCTCAGAACTGGGAAGACCCAGGTTCAAGTTCAGCCTCTGGCACATAATTGGCCATGGGGGACTGAGCAAGTCACTGAATCTCCCAGGGTTCCAGGCAACTCTATAAGAGTAAATTGCAGAGAAGGTACCTGAGTGGAGGGAGCTTACTTACTAGCAGTTCCTTATATCAGTGAAGTGTCAGGTCTGGTCTCTAGGACTAATAAAATGAAGTTTAATGTTTATACTCCCTAAGAGATGCAAATAGAAACAGCTCCAAGGCACCAACTCCAAAGAACCAAACTGGCACCAATAACAAAACAGTATTGGTGGGGTATGTGAAGAAATAGGTACATTCATGCATTACAATGTATTATCTATGGTTTGGAAATCAGCTGTTGTTGAGTCTTTTCAGATGAGTCTCTTTGTGGTGACCCCACTTGGGGTTTTCTCGGCAAAAATACTGAAGTAGTTTGCCATTTCCTTCTCTAGCTTATGATGAGAAAATTGAGGCAAAGAGGGTTAAGTGACTTGCCAAGGGTCACATAGCTAGAAAGTGTCTAAGATGCCATTTGAACTCAGGAAGATGAGTCTTCCTGACATCCCTCACTCTATCCACCAAGCAACCTAGTGGTTCTTCTACAATTCTTCTATCCCTTAGTAAATGGTTTAATCCTGTGATGCTCTGGATAAAAAACAAATTCTCTGTTGGCCATGCCCCTGGATTGAGCTCCTCTGAATTTAGTTAGGCTGGTCTTTAAATGACAGACATAATTTTTTGCCAAGGCCACATTCCAAGTCTTCCCACCTTCTAGAGATGGCTCAATCTCCTTGGTATAGCCTTCAAGAGCCTGTGGTCACCTCTATGTCATGACAAGGTATCAAAAAAAAACATAAAGAGAAGTTATAATTTTTTTATATTTATAAGGTATTTTCTTATTTCTTTGATCTCTTTGTAATACAAGCTTTGATCCAGCAATGCCTCTATTAGACCTATCCCCCAAAGAAATCAAAGGAGGAAAAGGAATTATGTCTACAAAACAACCCTTTTTGTGATGGCAAAAAACTGGAAACTAAGGGGGTATCCCTTGTCTGGGGAATGGCTGACCAAGAGTAATGGAATACTATTGTGCTGTTAAGAAATAAGACAGTTTCAGAAATACCTGGAAAGACTTGTATGAACAGATGCAGAGTGAAGTGAGAAGAACCAGAAGAACAATATATACTATAACATCAACATTGTAGAAATAAACAATTTGGAAGAACTTAAGATTCTGATCAACCAAGACTCCAGAGCATAAGTGATACAAAATGCTACCCATCTACTGATAGAGAGGCGATGGGCTAAATATGGAAAGTTAGACACACATTTTTGGACTAGGTGAATACGGAAATTGGTTTTTCTTGACTACGATGAAAAGGATCAAGGCATGGAGCAGGAGGAAAATAGTGAAGTCAGAACTCCTGTATCAAAAGCCTCCAAAAAAAAGTATGAGTTGGTTGCAGGCCATGGAAGAGCTCAAGAAGGATTCTGAAAATCAAGTAAGAGAAGGAGAGGAAAAATTGGGAAGAGAAATGAGAACGATGCAAGAAAATCATGAAGAGCAAGTCAACAGCCTGCTAAAGGAGATCCAAAAATACACTGAAGAAAATAACACCTTAAAAAATAGACTAACTCAAATGGCAAAAGAGGCCCAAAAAGCCAATGAGGAGAAGAATGACTTAAAAAACCAAATTTGCCAGATGGAAAAAGAATTTCAAAAACTCACTGAAGAGAATAACTCCTTCAAAATTAGATTGGAACAACTGGAAGCTGATGACTTTATGAGACATCAAGATACTATAAAACAGATCCAAACAATTGAAAAAAATAGAAGGCAATGTGAAATATCTCATTGGAAAAACTACTGACCTTGAAAATAGATCCAGGAGAGATCATTTAAAAATTATTGGACTACCTGAAAGCCATGATCAAAAAAAGAGCCCAGACACCATTTTTCAAGAAATTATCAAGCAAAATTGCCCTGATATTCTAGAACCAGAGGGAAAAATAGAAATTGAAAGAATTCACCAATTGCCTTTTGAAAAAGATCCCAAAAAGAAAACTCCTAGGAATATTATAGCCAAATTCCAGAGTTCCCAGGTCAAGGAGAAAATACTGCAAGCAATCAGGAAGAAACA
>CM053581.1:280737994-280758499 GCA_028627135.1 Pseudochirops cupreus
AACACAATCAGGATAACACAAGACCTAGCAGCTTCTACATTAAGGGATTGAAGGGCTTAGAATATGATATTCCAGAGGTCAAAGGAGTTAGGACTAAAACCAAGAATCACCTACCCAGCAAAACTGAGCATAATGCTACAGGGAAAAATATGATCATTCAATGAAATAGAGGATTTTCAAGCATTCTTGATGAAAAAACCAGAGCTGAACAGAAAATTTGACTTTCAAATACAAGAAGGAAGAGAAGCATGAGAATGTAAACAGGAAAAAGAAATCATAAGGAACTTATTAAAGTTGAACTATTTACATTCCTACATGGAAAAACAATAATTATAACTCATAACACTTTTCTCAGTATGAAAATTAGTTGAAGGGAATATATATGTGTGCGTGTGTATATATATATATATATATATATACATATATATGTATACATACATATATATGTATATATAGGAGGATGTATGTGTATACAAATATATATGTGAGTGTGGGCATACATATGTTCATGTATACATAGACAGAGGGCAAGGATGAGTTAAATATGAAGGGATGATATCTAAAAAATAAAATTAAGCAGTGAGAGAGGAATTTATTGGGAGGAGAAAGGGAGAGATAGATTAGGGTAAATTATCTCATATAAAAGAGGCAAGAGAAAACTGTTACAATGGAGGGGAAGAGCAGGAAGGTGAAAGGGAATGGGACAACCGATTTTCATTGAATTTGGCTTAAGGCAGGAATAACATACACACTCAATTGGGTATCTTACCCTACAGGAAAATAGGGGGGTAGGGGATAAGAGGAGGGAGGATAGAAGGGAGGGCAGATTAGGAGAGAGGGTAGTTAGAAGCAAACATCTTTGAAAAGGGATAGGGTCAAAGGAGAAAATAGAATAAGTGGGGGGCAGGATAGGATGGAGGGAAACATAGTCTTTCACAATATAACTACTATGGAAATGATTTGGGTAACTACACATGTACAACTATACATGTACACGTGTACCCTGCTTCCCCTACCACATAGGTAGGAGAAACCTCCTTTGATTGGCCTCCTAGTAGCTTGTCTTCCCAGTGGGGGTGGGTGAGGAGGGAAGAAAGGAAAATATCTGGAACTCAAAGTTTTAAAAACAAATGTTTAAACATTTGTTTTTTACATGCAACTGGGAAATAAGATATACAGGTACTGGGGTATAGAAACCCATCTTGCCCTACTAGAAAGCTAAGGGGGTAATAGAGGAGGATATAAGAGAGAACAGATTGGGGAAAGGGGAATTCAGTGGGCTTGCTGTTTTAGGATGGGGGTAGGAGAAAGACAGGGAGAAAAAAATTGTAACTCAAAATCTTGTGGAAATGAATGTTGAAAACTCAAAATAAATAAATAAATAAATTTTTTAAAATGCTATACAAAAAAATAATAATTAATGACATTGGCAATTTTTGGACAGGAATGTCTCCATGTGATTTGTGCGATGGTATTTCTTACAATACTTATTCAGCTTATTCTCATGTATATTTATTGTCTCCTCATCTAGACCAATATTCCTGAGAGAGGATTTTTCTTCAGTTTGCTCAGGATCTCCCCAAATCCTTACTACAGTGTTTTGTCCTGGTACAAGAAGTCCTCACTGAATAGCATGCCCTCCCACCCTTCAACATGGATTCCACCAAGGCTCTTCCCCTGAATCCTCTTCTGTCTGTCACTGTCCCCCATGTCATTGTCTTCCATTCCCATGTCTTTACAGAATTATGAAAAGCTGGAAGGTGCCTAGATGACACCTTAAAGGCTGCATCTTAATGGGGGAAGCCCCTTATTTTACAGATGAATCAAGTAAATGATCTGCCAAAGTTACACATGCACTAAGTGATAGTTCAGGATTAGAATTCAGGTTCTGTGCCTCCAAGTTCAGTCTTCTTTCCATTAATCAGGATTAGTATTCAGGTTCTGTGCCTCCAAGTTCAGTCTTCTTTCCATTATACCATGATTCAGTTATCACTTCTATGCAAATGACTTCCAAATCTATATTTCTACCTTTAACTTCTTTCCTGAGTTCCAGCTCTATATTGTCAAATTCCTAACTCAACATATCCCAAACTGAATTCATTATCTTTCCTTTTTTTTTTTGCTTTTTGCAGGGGAGAAGACAAAGCAATTGGGGTTAAGTGCCTTGCCCAAGGTCACACGGTTAGTGTTAAGTGTCTGCGGCTGAATTTGAACTCAGGTCCTTCTGACTCCAAGTCCAGTACTAGCTGCCCCACAACATCTTTCTTTTTAAATGTTCTTTTGCACACCCCTAATTTTTCTGTTGTTGTCACTTCCATCCTCCCAGTTACTAAGGTTTATAACCTTTAAGTCATAGTTGACTCTTCTCTTTCCCTCAGAAAGTCATAGCTCATAGGTATATAGAATTATAGGTATGTAATTAATAATATAAGCTTATAGGTATAGAATTAAATTTGGTGGTAACTAAATGCCGTTAAATCCTAGGCTCTGATTGGTGAACTTTCACTTTATCTTATCTGGTCACAGGGCCTCCAAGGCCACTTCCCAGACATCTCCAATCCATGCCTAGCCTTCCTCACCACCCCTCCTCCCACTTTCCAACTTTGGTTTCATATGTTGTCTTCTCCTTTTAGAATGTAAGGTCAGAGACTGTTTCGCATATGTAAGGGAGAATGTCAAACCTCCATCACCTACCATGAAGGTACCCTGCTTCCCCTACCACATGGGTAGGAGAAGCCTCCTTTGATTGGCCTCCTAGACAGGAGGGTCTACTTCTTTTTTTTTTTTTTTTTGAGGCTACTTCTGTAAAACTGGCCAGAATGGGGCAGCTCTTTTGAACCAGGAAGGTGGATACATTTCCCTTTCCTTTTACCCCATCTCAGAGAAATAGGCTTGAGGGTGTTTATTTCAGTTCTGTTTGCTTTGTCCTCCGTTTTAGATGCGGGCACTAACTGCTCCTGGACCTTGGAATTCAAGTGATAGTAACCTTGAAGCAACGATTCCAGGGTGAGATGTTGGAGACTGACAGGAACCAAAGTACCTGTGATTTGAGCCTCCTTGGGATTTGGGGATTTGGAACTGGGACTGTGCTCTTTCAGAACAGGGCTAAACTGGGAACCTAATCCCACTCTCCTCCCCAGAGATTGAGTTAGTAGTATAAATGGAGAGGAAAGGGAGATTATGCCTTCCATGTGTCATAGGGTAAATTTGTTTATTTGTGGTTACAAAAGTTATACAAGTAAATATTGTTTTGCAAGTCAATATTGAAGTCAATATTTCTTTATAGAAGCTAATCCTACTATTGGTGGTTAAATAGAACTGAGGTACAGACAACACCCCCTACACTTGAGGGAATGCCATCTGAGGGGGCTAGAGCCATCAACAGGGAGCCATGACTTAAGTCCTCTTAAGGGTACTGAGAACCCTAGGGCAGGGTCAAAGGGGAACATACTGGGCCTTCAGGCAGTGAGGGTCAGAGTAGTCAGGGATACTCTTGTTTCTAGCTATATCCCCAGTACTTTGCTCAGTGTCTAGTGCAGAAAAAGTACTTACTAAATGCATTTTATTCATTCTTCAATCCCACCCTCTCTACTCATCTAGACTATTTTAGTTACCTCCTTATTAGTCTCTCTGACTCTGGTCTCTCCTTTCTCCAGGCTACCCTCTACGTCCTTATCCAAGAAATATTTTTTTAAATTTTTAACTTATTTATTTTTAGTTTTCAACATTCATTTCCACAAGATTTTGACTTACAAATGTTCTCCCCATCTCTCCCCTACCCCCCACCCCAAGATAGCAAGCATACTGAATACGCCTTCCCCCAATCTGCCCTCTTATATCTCCCATGCCCCCTTTACTTTCTTGTAGGGTGTCCAAGAAATCTTAACCCAGTCCCACGATAATTTTCATTCACCATAATTTTCATTTATTCCTCACTGCCTACCAATAAAGTTTCCATTTTTGCCCTTCTTATTTAAGGCCCTTCACAATCTAGTTCCAAATTATCAGTCTAACTTCATCTCACACTACTTCCCTTACCATATTCTACTCTGTAGACTAACTGAACTATTTACCTCACCCCATTCTCACCTTGCTCCCTCCTGTCCCATGCCTTGGCTCGTGCCATCCTCCGGTCTTTGTATACCTTGTAACCACCACTATGTACTCTGTAATCCAGGGATACTGGTCTCCTTGATGCTCCTCACACAAAAAACACCATCTCCCAACTCTTCCCATTTTCACTGGCTATTCCCCATCCCAAGAATCTTCTCTTCCCCTTCCCTCCATCCTTCCCTCTCTCCTCCCTCCCTCCCTTCGCTCTTGGCTCCCTAGCTAGGCCCTAGTTAAAATCCTACCTTCTACATGAAGCCTTTCCTGATTATTCTTAATTCTCTTGGGGGGATTTTGGGGGTAAAGAAGGGTTAAGTGACTTGCCCAGCATCACACAGCTAGTAAGTGTCTGAGGTTACATTTGAACTCAGATCCTCCTGACTCCAGAGCCAGTGCTGTATCCATTGTACCACCTAACTGCCCTGATTCCCTTTAATTCTAATACCATCCCTCTGTTGATTAATTCCAATTTATCCTCTAAATACCTTATTTGTATGTAGTTGTTTGCATGTTTTCTCCCTCATTAGACTTAGCAGTGACTGTTTTTTTTTTCTGCCTTTCTTTGTGCTTAGCACAATGCCTGACCCATTGTAGGTGTTTCATAAATGTTTACTGACTGTCTGACTGAATAGACCCTTTCCCCATCTCAGGCTGCTTAAGTTTCTTCCATTATTCAAAACTCAATTATATGGTCCCAATCCATGTCTTAAACCCCATAATGAATGTGATATACCTTGCCTAAAATTTCTTTAGCACTTTGCCTGGATCTCTCTTACCTCACTCCTCCTAGTATCAATCCATTGTGTACTTCAACTAAATTCTACAAACATTTCTCAAGCCACTAATATGTGAAAAGAACTATTTCAGATGCTAGGGATACAAAGGTGAAAAAGATAGAATTCCTGCCTTCAAGGGGCTTACAGTCTCTTGTGATGATATAATACGTAAAAAGATGCTTTTATTGTTCAGTCATGTCCAACCCACTGTGCCACCTAAGTGCCTTCCGCCTCCAAAAAAAAGTAGTAAGTATATATGTATATTTTTACTAGACTTTTGATTTTTTCCTTTCTTTTTTGGGGATGGAGAGGTAGAAGGGTGGACTTTTGTTCATTTAAACTTTTTTTAATTTTTAAATATAAGTATAATACAAAGCAGGGCAACTACACAGTGCAGTGGATGGAGCACTGGACTTGGAATCGGGAAGACTTGTATTCATGAATTCAGATCTGGTCTCAAACACTTGCTAGCTGTGTGACCCTGGGCAAATCACTTCACCCTGTTTATCTCAGTTTCCTCATCTATAAAATGAGCAGAAGAAGGAAATGGCAAACCACCCCAAATAGGGTCACGAAGAGTTAGGATTGAAAAATGACTGAACTAATAATATAAAACCATATATGATGGAGGCAAAGGAAAGATCTGAGGGAATTAGGGAAAGTGACCTGAGTAACACGGAGGAGAGAGACAGAAATTCCTTCCCCATACCAGATGCTCTAAATTCTGAGCATTTTAGGACTCTGTCTCCTTGCACAAAGTAAATATTGTGGAAGAGGTAGACTGTTTGAGGGGAACAACTTTCCCCCAGAAAAAAGCAACCATAGAAATCAAAGAAACTTAACTACCATGTTATATACATGTTGTGTAAAGAGAGACCCTCAAGCTGCCAAGGACAGGACAGGCACCGATTCCTATCTTTCGAGGCCTCTACCATCTTAGAGATTTTCTCCCAGGATATCTGCTAAGATTAACTAGAGAGAAAACATCCCACTGCAACAAATTTGATCTATAGCAACTCTTGAGATCCCAAGGTTAAGTTGCTCTAAACACAAAGTTAACACATTCTCTCCCAAATCACCTGTCATCCTGTTCCTCTTATTTAAAATAAGGGAGAGCAGCCTTATTGGATAGTCTCCTTCTGTCACCTGTAGTTATCACCCCAAGGCTGTGTAAGACCCCTTACATTTGTGCATCTCTCTTGCTCTGTGGAGTTGCTGTCCATATGACATCAGCCCAATCAGATGATACTAATTTTTTTTTCATTTTGTAGCCTTCTTGATTTATTGTTGTCCAGTCCAGCAGACCAAAGTGGGAGGGTCCTCCAGGAGGATCTTAGGACCTCTGGGTTGAGGAATTCCCCAAAAGTACATATTTTGATAAGTTTGTTGAATTTAAATTAATGGACCAATTAACAAAGGAAAGAGAAGGAACAAGGAAGAAATATTTTCCCTGTTCTCTTTTCATGTCCTGGAAATAACACTCTAAAAACCAAGTACTAATGACTATGAAAATGTGTTTCAGACAGAAAATGAACTTTCTAGAGAGATAGCAGCTCAACTTAGAGGGGAAGTGGTTCAAATAAGCTTGAAAAACAAATATTTGTATTGGACAATCTGAGCATTGTAAGGAAGTGGCTTCTCTCTGTAGATTTTGGAAGGTCTCTAAAAAGAAATCCATCACCAATGCATTTAAGAATTGTGCAGAACTACAGTTGAATACTGTAGACTGTGAGTGGCTTGGAAGGCGTAAGCCTACCATCTCTATAGCTGTTTATATCACACTAACTGCCTTTATTTCTTGTTTTGCTTTCCAGCTTAAATTTCTGCTTCTCAGTCTTAGGATTCCTCTGACTTCTGTTTCATTTCTCCTTCCCCCTTCCCTACCCAACAGTTTACTCATAGACAGAGCCAAACATCCAAACATCCAAACATCCTACCTCACCTCTGATAGCTTATACAAACCTAACCAACAGAGGATATTATTTTGAGACAAAGGCAAAACCTCCAATCAAGGTCATGATCCTTGTCTGTCCTTTCCTAGCTACAGGCTAGAAACTTCCCTATCCCATGTCCTCAGTGAAAATGAAAACAAAAACAAAACTGGCTGCATGATGTATTTTGACCAAAGGGATATAAAAAAGCTCCTCTGTGCTCAATGGGGTGGGTACTCAGCTTATAGGTGGTATTTCAATCGCCACCTTTCATTATTGGATAGATGGAGTTAGAACCACCCCAAAAATCAGGAATCTAGGTAACTACAAGGCTGAGAGTCTGTCCCAACCAGGGCTTGCAATGATTATACTCACTAGTAAAGTGGTTGTTGATCTCTTCTTATTTCTACATACCCTTGAAATGCATCTCACCTTATATGTCTCTCCAGGGGTCACTCCTTGCCTCTTGTAAGAGCAACATTTAATACTAATCTGATTGGTATTTACAGCAACAGTAAAACTAGAAAATCCCTGCCCCAGAGGCTATTTTTTGCCCTAAAAGGAAATAATCCTTGAAACCTTATTGGTCCAGGGAACTGTCTCAAACTCTTGACATAGATTCCCAGTCATCGAAGACATAAAACCCAAGACCACCAGTATTCAGCATTCCTCAGGTTTGATTTCTACTGCCATGCTAATCAACACAGACTTCTGATCAGGTGCACTACCATGGCATATATGGATCCAAGAGTGTCTATGCCAAACTGAACCCATGTACCTTCACTGAATATCTTTCCGTTATTATTGTTAAGTAAAATTTATTTTGTTAAATGTTACATGGTCCTCGTGTCTCATTTTGTTCCATCTGAGAATCTGAACTACAGCACAAGACTGAGTCAAACCCCAAACATTTGTCTCCAAGGATCTTGATCTGTCAAGCATTTATTAAGTAAAACCTAGAGTTGAATGTTTCTGGAGCAAGGGAGTGACATGATCAGATCTGTTCTTTAAGGATATCAATTTGGCAGCTGTGTGGAGGATGGATTGGAAAAGGGAGGAATTTGAGGCAGAAAGAGCAATTATGAAGCTATTGCAATAGTCCAAGAGAAAGTTGATGAGGACCTAAAATAAGGTTATAGCTGTGTGAGTGGAAGGAATGAGACAAAAACAAGATATGTTGTGGAATTGGAATTGACAAGATTTGGGAACAGACTGAATGTGGAAAGTGAGGGAGAGGAACAAGATTGTAAACCTGAGTGGCTGGAAGAATGTAGGCACAGAGGAATCTGAGTCACTGAAGTGATTTTCCTATAGCGCAGGATGATCGCTTCAGATATATTTGTTTGCATGTGGTCTCACCACCCCCTTAGATTGTAAATGCTTCTTGAGGGCAGGAAATTTTTTGCACCGTGCCTGCCACTTAGTAGGTGCTTTATTAAATATTGATTGACTGATTAGAAAACTCTGGGGGACTAAAGGAAACAATGAGTTCTATTTTGAATATGTTGTTCTTCAAAAGCCTAAAGGACTTGGAGATACCCTCCAGGCACTTGCTGATACAAGTGCAGCTTAGGAAAGATACTAGGGGTGCATTTATAGATCACATATATAATATTATCTGCATAAAGAGGAGAATTGAACCCATGGTAGATATAGTATGTTTGAGACAGGGGATATGGAGAGAAAAGAAGGCTTTAGGGAACAACCATGATGAAGTGTAGGACACTGAAGCAATCAGAAAAAGAAACAAAAACCCAGGGAGAAGAGAAGTTACAGGAAGAAGTAGTGCTGGACAATCTCAAACAAACACTTTTTAACAATATCAATGCTGCTAAAAAGTTAAAAAGGACTGAGAATAGGAGACTGGATTTAGTAATTAGGAAATCACCGGTAACCTTGAAGAGAGCAGTTTTCAGTAGAGTTGTAAGGCTGAAAACTAAATTGCAAGGGATTGAGAAATGAGTGGGAAGAGAGGAAGTGGAGGAAAACTATGAAAGAGGAGAAGTATTACGAGGGCATAGTGGGACACAGTGAGGAGGGGTTTTTGTTGCTGTTTTGTTGGTTTTTAAAGAAAGGGAAGACCTGGATATGTGTTTGTAGATGGTAGGAAAGGAAGGCAGCTATTAGTTAGGAAATGGAATATTAGAGAAAGTGGAGATGTAGGGTGCAAGGTATTAGAGGATACAGATGGTTCATTAGGGTCAAAGGAACACAGAGGGGAAGGGAATAGAGCAAACGAGAGAATGAAGAATTACACCGAGCGGGGTTGAGGTTTAAAATAGGGGACAAGGAGCTCACAGCAGATGGATCTTATTTGCTCAATAAAACTGAACTGAAAGGTCCTCTGCTAAGAGAAGGAATGGAGTGAAAACATGGACTAGGCACTGCAACAAACGGACAGTGATACGAAAAACGGGCAAGATTAAAAGGATTCAGGCAGCTAGGTGGCACAGCACTGGCCTGGAGTCAGAGAGACCTGAGTCCAAACTTGTCCTCCAGATACTTACTACTGGCTGTGTGACCCTGGGCAAGTCACTTTACCCTATTTGCCTCAATTTCCTCTCTGTAAAATGAGCTGGAAAAGGAAATGGCAAACTGTTCCACTATCTCTGGCAAGAAAACCCCAAAAATGGTGTCACAAAGAATCGCACACGATTGAACAACCACAAAAGGACGGTTGTGCTGCCAGCAGGGTAGAACTGGATTAGAGAACTTAAATTTACAACGAATGCAGTAAAAACAAATCGCGTGCTTTCCTCCAGAGCTCGTCGTTAGCACCCGAAGAGTGGAGGCGGCAGAATAAATCCAGGGGCGACGGCGTGGGCACTGAAAGGGCAAAGGGACCAGGCATGCACGGCTGCGTGGCTTCAACTATAAGAACAGGATTAGGAAGGAAGAAAAGGGAGGCCAGACGACGAGGGTTGGCCTTCCAGGACCGGGAGGGGCGGAGCTGGAGCACTTCCCAATCCTGCCCCTCCCTCAAAGTCCGGGTTTAAACACTGCGCCCAGCTTGCCCCTGACGCTTTACTCAGATCCTCTCAACCACCTGGTAAGTCCTCTTCCCCCTCCCCCCCATCCCCGAAGAGCCTGGTACAAGCCTCTTCTGTGCTCAGCACCTCCAGCAATAGACAGCATTGAGTGGTTTTTAAGCTTTGCAAAATGCTTTCTATACGTTAACTCATTTGACCCTCATAACAACCCTCTGAGGGGGTGCTGTTATCATCCACAGAGAAAACTGGGGAACAGAGAATTTAAGTGACTTGTCCGTGATCCCACAACTAGTACAAGGTAGAATTTGAACTCAGGTCTACCCAGTTCCAAGTCCCGCGCTCTACCTGCCACAATCCAATTCACCAGGAACTCCTCACCCGTAGGGAAGTGGGGTGGGAATGAACCAACGAGGTTCCCAAGGGGCCAATAGGGGCGCACTGCGTGCCTCACTCGGACGCCCCGGACCAATCCAATCGCATCTCGTGCCCAGACCGGATATGGGTGGGGAGAACAAGCTAGGACCCGGCGCCAAGGGACCAATCCCGAGGCACAGAGGCCCACCCTCGCGGCCCGCCAGCCAATAGACAGAGAAGATGTTCCCAGTCTCCCTTTGTCAGGACCAATCCTAAGACAAGGCAGAGTGGGAGGTTACCGCATCCTACAGTCACAACAATTAAAGGGACCCTGGAAGGCGACATCGCGTACAGCGACACATATTGGGGCTGCGGGGAGAATAGGGAAGGAGGGGGTCTGGAAGCTGCTCTCCGCCAGTCGGAGACGTTTGGTGCAGGGAGCGCGACTTTCGCGCATGCGTGCGGCCTTCCGCACCTGCGCAGTGACGTAGAGTAGCGTGCCAGGAAGCCCCACCCCGCTCCGCCCTTATAGCCACGGCCTCAAAGCGCGCGCGCCATTGTGTGGCTGGGATTCGGCCGCCGTTGTTTCTTCGTTCTCTGTTCGTGTTCTCTTGTTTTCCTTTTCTTTCCTTTTCTCCCTTCTCTCTTTCCTTTTCTGTCCCTACCTTCCCACTACCTCACCCCTGAGACCACCTCCTTTTCCTCCCCCACCCCCGCCCACCAGCGGAAATGCCGCGCGTCTACATTGGGCGCCTCAGCTACCATGTCCGCGAGAAAGACATCCAGCGGTTTTTTAGTGGCTACGGACGCCTGCTGGAAGTCGACCTGAAAAACGGGTGAGCGCGCGGCCTGGGTGCCCTGGCTCTCGCGGTGTCTCTTGGGGTGAGGTGGGGCGGGGTGTATATGTGGAGGGGGGGGTGGAAATGAGTGTCTGCGCCGCCGCGTGGCGGAGCTCGCTCCCAAAATGGCGGCGGCCTCCCGACTGACAGGGGGCGGGGGAGGCCGGGGGCGGGGCTACTTGTGCACCCAAGGGGAGGAGACCTGACTACCGCTGGGCGTCCCCGCCCCCTTCCCTCCGGCGCAGGTACGGCTTTGTGGAGTTCGAGGACTCCCGCGACGCCGACGATGCCGTTTACGAGCTGAACGGCAAGGACTTATGCGGGGAGCGAGTGATCGTGGAGCACGCCCGGGGTCCCCGCCGGGACCGTGACGGCTATAGCTACGGCAGCCGCAGTGAGTCCAGTTCCGCGTGTGCCGCGACGCCTCGGGAAAAGAGGGTGGGGGGCGGGCAGGCCGGCAGGCAGGCAGGGTAGTAAGGGCCAGGCAGACCGCGGTGGCTCCCCCTGGCGGGGAGGGGAGGCGGGGCGGGGACTCAGCACAAAGGAGCCAGGCGCTCTTAGTCACCCGGGCCTAGGGCAGGTGTGCTGCGTGCAGGGGCGACGAGGGCAGCGGGGAGAGGGGAGCTCGAGAATGGCCTTGGTGTGCAGGGCTTGGCAGTCCTAGCTCTTGCACCGAGGAAATCTCCATACAGCGGAGCCTCGGGCTGATGGTCACCCAGGGAACGGGAGAGGGGTGGAGGGAAAACCCCGAGAAGATCGAGTGCATAACAAACGTACCTCTGCGTTTTGCCTTTTGGTCATTTGTAAGCTCTTGGAACTGACCCCAGAAAGGCATCACTGGAACCATTCCGCTGATAAGGGTGTTAACACCCGCAGAGGTGCACTTCCTGAATTGTGCACTAGATGCAAATATCTATAGGTGGAGATCCTTCAGAGAAGTAGAATTTGACATTCTAGTTTGGGGGGTGGGGGGAGGTGGTAGTGCCAGGCAGGCATTGAGACTTATACAATTGACAGTCAATAAGTAGTCTCTAGAACGAACTTAATATTGCATTAGTTTATTCAGATCGGGAATTAAAGCTAGTGTCGTGTTGTAACTGAAGTGTGGTTGGGGCATGTTATGGGGGAGGTGGTAGTTACTACTTAATTAAAATGTTAAATGTTGAAATTGTTGCATGTTGAATTCAAACTTTTTAACAAGTCCTTGATGTTTCAATTTGAAAGTGACCAATGGGGCTGAGGCTGTGTCCACTGAGGCTAAGATGACTGCCTTTCCTGATTGGCCTTGGCTTTTCCATACATTGTGTGACCCTTGCCCTATGACCCTTTGGCTGACCTTACCGGAAGCCATGACGACAGCAGCCTTTTGCCATTAGACGCAGGGTGATGGTGAGGATTCCAAGGGTTAGACAAAACTGGTTAATCTGAACTAGGTGACTGTTACCTTGCGTGTTTTGTGGCCAAACCACCACCAAAAACCTCACACTGTGATGTAAGTACTTAGTGTAACTAGTAAACATTTTTGTAAAATGTAGAAATGC
This sequence comes from Pseudochirops cupreus, assembly GCA_028627135.1. NCBI lineage: Eukaryota > Metazoa > Chordata > Mammalia > Diprotodontia > Pseudocheiridae > Pseudochirops > Pseudochirops cupreus. The sequence goes on from CM053581.1 coordinate 280,750,536, forward strand.
ATGTAATCAGTTAAGTTTTATATTTTACAATGTTATGTAAAATAAAACTTAGCGAGGTAAATTGAATAAAGGAGCAGTCACTTTCTAACAGATTGTAGGAGAAATTTAGTAGGATTTTAGTTTATTTGACTTGCCCTTAATATAATGTATGGCAAATCACATATGTGTTGGAGGTTTAGCAAGATAAAAGCAAAGTCCTACTCCAGTAAATAAATTACTTTGTTTGTACTAACTTTCAAAACATTTTGTGCGCTTAGCATTATGAAACACCTAACTATTTATTTATATGATAAAGGTGGTGGAGGAGGAGGATACAGCAGTCGCAGAGCCACTGGCAGAGATAAATATGGACCACCTGTTCGAACAGAGTTCAGACTGATTGTAGAAAATCTTTCTAGTCGTTGCAGTTGGCAGGATTTAAAGGTACATGTAGTTGTTTTAAAGGTACTACTATTAATATATTTTAGAAAGTAGGTATTTTGGTAAAAGTATTTTTGTGTTTTGGAATATTTAAAATTAAACAGTTATGTCTTAGATTTCTGGAACTAACTAGACTGTTCTTGATAATAGGATTTCATGAGACAAGCTGGAGAAGTAACATATGCAGATGCTCACAAAGAACGCACAAATGAAGGTGTAATTGAATTTCGTTCCTACTCTGACATGAAACGTGCTTTAGATAAATTGGATGGCACAGAAATAAATGGCAGAAATATAAGGCTCATTGAAGATAAGCCACGGACAAGCCATAGGAGATCCTATTCTGGAAGTAGATCTAGGTAATTTAAGCCATTGATTACCATTAAGACCAACTTTCAAGCTTGGTCAATTAGGATTTCACATGTTACTGTAGAAGGTGCACTAGTTTTTGGAGTCAGAACTAAGGTTCTTAGTCTACATCCTGAGGTAGAGGCTACCTAAAACTTAAAGTAATTTGCTTTACGTATCATGTAACTTGGTAATTAGTTACTATCCTTAAGTTTTTGCAGCATCAGTTATTGGTGGTAAAGTTATTATTAGATAAGTGTTTCCTTGGGGATAATTCTCAATATAGTTTGAATACTAAACAAAATCCCAGCAGGATTTCATTATATAAATGAATGGAAAAGCATTTATTTGTTCCTTACTATATGCAAATGCATGTGATGGGAGGTGGTAGAACAAAGAGAAAAGCAGTACAGTCCTTGCTTTCTGTTTCTAGGTCCAGGTCTAGGAGAAGGTCTCGTAGTAGGAGTCGAAGAAGCAGCCGAAGTAGATCCCGTAGTGCCTCAAAAAGTCGCTCAAGGTAAGGGGTGTTTTTTGTTGTTTGGTTAGTTGTTTGAAGTCCTGGCCTGTTTAAGGTACAGTCGCACAATGGTGTACATGATAAATTTTTATAACTTATTTCTTTTCAAGATCCAAATCTAGGTCTCGAAGCAAAGATCATTCACGTTCCCGATCTAAAGGCAGAAAGTCTAGATCAAAGAGCAAATCTAAGGCCAAGTCTGATCGAGGCTCTCGATCTCGCAGCAGATCCAAGGCAAAGTCGGAGAAGTCACACAGTAGGTCCAGGTCTCCATCTCCCAAAGAAAATGGAAAAGGAGAAACAAAGTCAAAATCAAGATCAAGAAGCCAGTCTCACTCCAATTCACCACAACCTCCACAACCATCAAAGGCTCGTTCTGAGTCTCCTCCAGTCAAAAGGGCTACGTCAATATCTCACTCTAGATCTCGGTCAAGGTCGAGATCTAGTTCAAGAGATTAAAAGTCCTGAACTCCTTTGCACACTTACAGAACACTTTCTTACTTGCCAGGCAAATTATTCTGTGATGTTAGTACTTCTGATGTTGGCCTCTTCTCAGGAGAAAACCTAAACATAAAGGCATAAAGGTTTGATTTGGAAGCAAAATTAATGGGGAAGAAATGAGGCTCTAGAGAAATGGTGACATAAAGCAAAGACCCCCTTTTGTAGAAATTAAGCTCTTTGATTTTATAGTATTTCAGCAGTAATAACTTTTGTAGAGATTAGGCTTACTTATGATTTTTAGCATTTCAGCAGGATCTGCTGTTGAATGAAGTTTTCTCTTTAAAGTATTAAACTCTCAAAAATGCTTTAAACTTTTAAAGCTTTGGAGAGGACTCAGTTGTTGGTTTTTTTTTTTTAATTATGTTCAAGTTACAAATAATCTTGAGTTGTATTAAAGGTTTGCTACTAAGGGAATGAAAGCCACAGGTCAATATTAAATGGCTTTTGAGCAGTTTTGTCTCATATCTATTTTTTGAAAAAAGATACAAACTGTGTTGTATATGGTTAAGTGTAAAATTAGGCAAACCTCAAATCAGCAATAAATTCAATTTGGTATACCATTGTATTTCCATGTTATTAATTAAAACTTGGTAAAGGAACTCTCCCCCCACCCCTGCTTTTCTTTTTTCCCCGTATTAGAAACAAAAGGTATTTTGTAGGCACTCTTGCATAATGCAGGAAATGCAGTAAAGGTGGAAATGTTATAACTTTGAGGTTTGCTAGTGCCCCAGGTAAATGGCATTCCAGATATTTTTGGATAAATAGTAATTACCACCATTTTTCTGGTAGTAGTCAGTGTCATTAACATAATTAGTTGCAGGATTTACAACTCCAACAGGAGCAGCAGCTATTCCTTAGTCTTCCACTATATTCAGAATGGGATGTGTGAAGATTAGGTTAGCTTTTTGAGGTTAACAATTACTTTTGTAAAACTGGAAGTAGAAAATCCAATTTAAGTTGGAGGATAGGGACTTATACATATTATTTCCCTTAAAATAAGAACTCTTAAGTGAGGAAACTTCATGTACTGATATAGATAGGCAACTTAGTGTTAGGCTATTCCCTTGAACAGTTAAATGACTGTGTCTGGGGTTAAACAGCCACTTCTTTCTGTCTAAAAGTTGGCTGTCTTTGCTTAGCCATGCTGTCTCTAATTTTATTACGTTAAAAGGTAAAATCCCACCCGGCTATCTCCTTTTAGTTAAGAGAATTTAATAATGTACAGTTAGAATTTCCATGTAAATTTTATATAATATAGGGTGTTTTTTTTTTATTGATAATTCCAAACCTCTGCCTTCCTCATAAACTTTTAAATTTCACTCCTAGTAATACAAAACTTGAATTCACGCTCACATGTATGATTAAGATCTTATGTTTATAAATACATTACTTTCTGTGCAAAGACAAGAGATTGGGAGTTAGCCAGATGTCTGTCCACTGAGTGAGGAGGGAGTTAGTAATTTTCAGGATGCATACAATTTAAAGTTTTTATTACTTGACACTTAAAAATAGGCTTTCCCTCAGCTCTATTCACAAGTCAGCAGAATATTGATCTCAGTGGCTTAGAAGGGTGGTTCATAAAACAGGTCCACAGTAAGTGCAATAAATGAAGACAAATGTTGGAACTAAAGTTTTTATTTTAGTTGGTTGTTAAGATGCATGCAAAGTGAGATGGGGATAATCAAATGAGTATACTGGAAAGATCCAGCATTCTAGCTCTGTTGCAAGTTAGACAATTTGGGTAGTTCTTTTACTTCTAGTTTCTTAGATCAGGAGAAAAAAATCAGGTCTTGACCTGATAACTCCTAAAATCCATTTTTTATCATCACATAAGAATAATTTGTGAGGTTGACATTGAAAGATTTGACAAAAAATTGCCTGTAACTTTGAATCTGAAAAATGAGCAGTGGACACACAGGGACTGGTCCAGTTAATTTATCTAAAAGTGCAAACTATCTAGGAGTTGGGCTTTTAAAACCTAACTTTAGCAGTCTAATGCCCTGTAGGAACTTTGCATTCTGAAGTATCTTAGAGATTGGAATAGACGACATTTAGCTTCTTGCCAAGACGCAAGGAGGTGCAAAAATACTGGTGTTTTACCTTAAGATAGCTAGGTTTTCTTTGTAAGTTAAAAAAAAATGAGCTGCTTGTTTGGTTAATTTTTTTAGATGTTTACTACAACAGAGAATGTCCTTTTTCATTTATAGAAGAGCTAACTAGGTACTGTAAGATTAGAGAGTAGTAGCTGTCTACTATTTTTACACATACTAGTGACCAGAAGTAAATGGTTGAGCGTACTATCTTTTGGGCACTAAGCTAAAATAAAAACCATAAAATAGCTCACCTTTGGCCTTCGTAGATTCGTTCTTTGAGGAACTTAGCTCAATTTTTTTTCTCAAGCTAAGAGTAGTTTTGGGGGGATGAAATTGGCTTTTCAAAATTTCCAAGGCAAGGTGGTCCTTCATTTGGGCTTTACTCTTTAAAAGTTACGCTACAGTATATAGCAATATTAGCATGTTTGGACATTGTTGACTACTGCCTTGCCTATATAGATAATTGTTTAGCTGTATTATTAAATAAAATTTTTTTCAGTAACTACAAAGCCTACTGCATTTATTGAATTTATCTAGTCACATTAACATAAACATGTTTAATGATTCTGATTAGGTTAGTTTTTGTTTATAGTATTTGAAATACTTTTTCTCTGTCATAAATATAGTGTGGGTAATAGAAGAATCCTCCAGAAATTGTGATTGTGGCAAACCAGCCTTGTATGTAATTGGCATGCCATCCCATCTGAGAAAAAATTTAGAAGCCTGATAAATCTTGATGTCAACTGAAAAGTGAAGATTTTAGACTAGATAAACTGGTTAAGTCTCCTGAAAAAAAGTGAACATTGATATATTTGCAAAATGCTTACTAGGGATGGAATGAGGAAGCTGAGACAAGTGGGATCCAATTTCCCACTTCCCTCAAGGCATGGGTATGGATTTGTAGTTGGTGAAGAAACTACATTAAACTTCCCACTTTACCAAATAATCTCTCCAACCCTTAGTTTACCTGTAAAATGAGGAAATTGGACTAGTTCAGAGACGTCAAACGGCCCGTTGAAAAGCTCCCAAATGCAACTGGAATTACATAAAAATGTAATGGAGAAATATTTAGCAAAGTAAAATAGAATATAATGTTGATAGTTTTTTAAAATATGTGGCCAGCATACACCCTTATGTACAATTTTGTTGCCTCCATTTCTACTGAACACTGGACTAGTTGATTTTCAATCAGAAGATACCTTAGAACTCTTATGTTCCAATTGCTCGTGGTGTCCTTGTTTTTCTATTGTAAATAAACTGATTTGGAGCTAAATACAAACTAAAAGGTCATAAAACTGCTGTCCTATTATGTTCAGTTGTGTCTGACTTTGTGACCCCATTTGGGATTTTTTTGACAACAGTACTGGAGCAGTTTGCCATTTCCTTCTCCAGCTCATTTTATAGATGAGGAAAACTGAGCCAAACAAGGTTAAGTGACATGCCCAGGGTCACAACTAGTAATTGCCTGAGGCCCAGTTTGCATTCTGGAGGGATGAGTCCTGACTCCTTGTCCAGCACCCCACTGTGACACTTCGCTGCCCTAAATATTTGTCACTTGACAGCAGTAAGGGTGTCTCATTATACACGTTGACCTGCATTATAGAGCTTGGTATGAGTAAGGGGAGAGGAATAAGAATGATTCTATGAGGACGTTGGAGTGAATTATCCTTAAGGCAGAGCAATTCTATTTACTCAATGTTAAAAATCAAAGGAGAAGCCAGGTTTTTGATTTAGAAAAACTAGTAGAAATAGGTTTAAGCTGTAGGGTTTTGGGGTTGGTTGGACATCATAATCTGCTTTTAAATATCTGAGTGGATTGTGGAAAGGTGGTTTATCCATGCCTGCAAATGCTGAAATAGAATTGCCCAGCTGTGTTTTACATGTAGATAGTCCTCTCACTTTAAGTACTTCATGTGAGCCCCCAAAAACCTTGGAGGTATGCAAAAGACATTTTCATTTGATTGAATTTGCCCAACTTTATTAAATTTAATTCCAATAGTCATTCTACTTAATGGGGCTGAAACCTAGCCTTATCCTGCTCCTGTCCTGTTTTCAAGCCATGGGTTTTTAGTGTTAAAGGAGCCAGATTCAAATCCCACAATTTGACCTTGAGTGAGTCATTTTCACCTCTCTGGACCTCAATTTCTCTATCTTTATTATGAGTTGATAGGATATTAGATGGCCTTCCAGCTCCAAATCTGTGATCTTATAATCTCTATATTTACAAAGTTCCTTCTTAGGTCCTTTTGTATCTATCTTATCCTGAGTCCTCCTGTCCTAGACTCACACCTTGGGATGATGGTCTTGGTTGCGTCGTTACTGTGCCCAAAATAGCTGAGATGGACTGTTCTCTGATATTCCTCGGTTATTTGGCATAAGGCCTTTTTTAATTTGTAAGGCTTTATTTTGATAGCAAATAATAGAGGTAATAATGTTTTCCCTTGGGTATGTTTAAGTGACTCTTCCTGTTTATAGACTAAAATAAGACGAAGAGCTCCTTAAACTTGGCTTCCGAGGCCCTCGACAATCTTAACTCCAGCTCTCATTTACCTTTCCTGATTTTTTTCTTTACTTCACATGTGCTAATCTAGGCAAACTGGACTGTTAGCTTCATTGAGCTCTTGCAGTCTTCTGGCATTTTTGAACCTTCTTTACCCCAAAGTTAGAACACTTCAAGGTAGTAGGTGCTAACTCCTCTATGAATCCATATTGATACCTCATACTTCTATTTTGTAAATCATACTTTGGTATACATCTTCAGTTAGCTCTTTGAGGTTTGTCTTGTTTTTATATCTTTATATTCTTAGACCTTGTTTTGCTTTTTGGAGAGGGAAAGGCAATTGCCTTTTTGGCAAAGAGGGAAAGGCAATTGCCAATTGCCCTAATTGGGGTTAAGTGACTTGCCCAAGGTTATGCTTCTAGTAAGTGTTAAGTGTCCGAAGCTGGATTTGAACTCAGTTCTGACTCCAGGGCTGGTACTCTATTCACTGCTCCACCTAGCTGCCCATAAGCAGATATTTAAATATTTGAATTTAATCTGACTTAGAAACTTTTTCAAACCAGGGGCCTGCCAAAAAAAAAAATCCATAGGCTACCGTAATAAAAAACAACCTAAATTGGTTGGGGGAAGAGGAGAGAATATAAACATTTAAATTAACTACTTTAAAATTTATAGGGAGTATAAATACTTCAAATAATTTTTTGAATACCTAAGCTCTATAATATGTTGAGTTTAGAGGACAATGAACAAGATGGCCTGAAACCAGTAAGATAAAATTATTTGTACCTGAGACTAGTAAGAAAAGGTGAAGTGTAGATGAGTGCAAAATTGGACTCAGTAAACTGAGGTAAGTTGATTTTGTGTATGTTAAGGAACTACCTTAGTATTAATTTGGGAAATAAAGGAAGGTTTTTTGTGTGTGTGTGCTCAGAAACACTGCTTTTATTTTCAAATGTCAACATTTATTTTATTTTGCTTTTTGGAGGGCAATTGGGGTTAAGTGACTTCCCTAAAGTCACACACCTAGTAAGTATGTCAGGTGTCTGAGGCTGGATTTGAACTCAGGTCCTCCTGCCTTCAGGGCTGGTGCTCTATTCACTGCACCACCTAGCTGCCCCAACATTTGTTTTTCAGATCAAGTAAGTTGATGTACTTTGTCGTAAAGCAACATATTAATGTGAGTTGAGATGGATGTTTGATGTTTAATAAATGTGTTAAATCTGGGTGTCCTTAGACTTGGAGAACCATTCAGTCTTTAGTGTATCAGCAAATAACCAAAAAGATGTTGAGTAGCTAGCTGGTTTGTTGTGGCAAAAGGAGAGAGGTGAATGCCTTTTGTACCAACTTTGCTCTATGAGATATGGAGACCAGCCTATTCTGAGAACCTATTCAAAGAAAGGGTTGAGACTAAGAGAACATGTGTCCTTCAGGTTGTTCTTCCTTCCATGCTTTTTTTTTTTAATTTTATTATAGTTTGCATCATTCATTTCCACAAGATTTTGAGTTACATATTTTCTCCCCGTCTTTCCCCCGCCCACCACCCCAAAACAGCCATCCCAGTATGTCCCCCCTCCCCCAGTCTATT
>CM053581.1:280758999-280851190 GCA_028627135.1 Pseudochirops cupreus
CTCTGTTTTTACCCTTCCTGGTTTAGTTATTAGTATCACATTTTTTTCATAAAAGGAATTTGGTAGGACCCCTTCTTTGCCTATTATTCCAAATAATTTATTTAATATTGGAATTAGTTGGTTTTAAATGTTTGATAGACACATTTAAGGTTACAAGAGTTATTTTTATATTTTCTTCCATTTACCTCTAATATTTTTTCAAGTTATGATTTCCCCCTCTTTGGTTACAAACACAGCACTGTGTTCCTTCAGTCATTTTTGTTTCATCTTTTTTAAAGTGGTCCTATTCCCACTGACTCTCTTCCTCTCATCCCCTTTTCTTTTTGTTATCTCTTTCCCATTGGGGTTTTCTAATTAGTTCCTTTTTCATTCCTGCTTTTATCTGCTTATTTAATTCTACCCTCTCTTTTTTTTTTCCCTCTCTTCCTCTCCTCCCCTTCAACTTGTCTCATTCATTAGATTTTTTAAAATTAATTTTCGCACCCCTTTCTAGAGAAAGTTCCTCTCATTAACCATGTTCTCTGTCTGCTCTAGACTCTCATTTTCTCATTCATAAACATGACCCTTATAATTATCTTTGTTGCTGTTGTTGTTCAGTCTTTTCAGTTGTGTCTGACTCTTTGTGTGACCCTTTGGGATTTTCTTTTTGTTTTTCTTTTTTTTTTTTTTTGCTTTTTGGAGTGGGGAAGGCAGGGCAATTGGGGTTAAGTGACTTGCCCAAGGTCACACAGCTAGTAAATGTTAAGTGTCTGAAGCAAGATTGGTACTCAGGTCTTTCTGACTCCAGGGCCTGTGCTCTATTCACTTTGCCACCTAGACGCCCCTTGGGATTTTCTTGGCAAAGATACTGGAGTGGTTTGCCATTTTCTTCTCCAGCTCATTTTACAGATGAAGAAACTGAGGCAAACAGGTTAAGTGACTTGCCCTGGTTCACATAGCTAGTGAGTGTCAGAGGCCAAATTTGAACTCAGAAAGATGAGTCTTCCTGGCTCTAGGCCCAGCACAAAACTTCTAAGGTATCCATTTTGGACTTTCCCCTTCAGGCAGTTTCTATAACTACCTCATATAACTTGCCCCATGGATTCCTATTTTCCATTTTGCCTCACACCCAGCACAGTGCCAATTCCTGCAGGGGATTAAAAAAGGATACTGCCCCATGGAAGGACCCCTACATATTCACATACCCAGAACAAGGTCTCCATCCCCCTTCACAGGACATCTTTCTTCACCCATAGAAACATTCATCTGTGGAAACTCCTACTACTACCAACATAAGGCCTTCCTCCCCACTCCTTAGTCTTTCCCCCTTCTTACCCTCTCCTCTGCAAGATCTTTTCTTCCTGGTACCAAAGAGCTCACTTTCCCTTCATAGCTTGTCCTCTATTTCATTGGTGTATGTCACACACTCCCCTTTTCTCTTTAATATACTCTTCCATCTTAAAATAGAGACTCACCAAAAACATCGATTCACTAGAAAGCAGGGTGTTCTGTTCATATCTGTTCATATTGCCATAAACTCACCTCTTCTATGTTACTTCCACCTAACCTCTGCCTTCACTCTTGTCTCTTTGTGTAGATTTAGTAAGTAATCTTTTCCAGATCTCTGCTCTCACTCTCTTATTACTTACTATCCTTGGCTGTTGCATTCATTCATCTTTTCTGCATTTCTGTTGTCTGGGGTGTTCAAGAAGCAAATAATCCCTTCAGGTTCCCCCTCTCCCAACAATGATTCAAATCCTTTTTAAATATTGAACATATATATATACATATATACATATATACATATATTTATTTATTTGTGGTTAAGGTCAGATTTGTGGGGCAGTTCACCCTGGGCAGCATCCTGAGTTTTATTCCTCTTCGGAACACGTTACCCATTCCTTTCTGCATTTTCTGGTGTTTGAAGAATAGTCTTGTGTTATTCGAATTTCCTTTCCTTTGTATTACTTGCAAAACTTTGTTATTTCTGAATTGAATTGTTAAACTTAACCACTGTATGTCTTGGAGTTTGCAGCCCTTGGTTTTTTTCTGAATTCTTTGAATTGGGATTTCATTTTCTGTATTCAGAAATTCTGGACAGTTTTCATGTGCTACTTCTTGCAATTATAACATTCAGGCTTTTTGTCTTCTGTTCGGGGAGACTTGTGATCTTTAAATTATCTCTGCAAACAGTCTTCAAGATCAGTTAGTGGGCATATTTTCTCTTAATGTTTTTTTTTGCTTCTCTTCTTCTACATTGTCCTTCATTTCCTGTGTATTTGTGCAAAAGTTTTTGAATTTCACACAATGAAAAATTATGTATTTTATTTTTTAAAATTGCCTCAATCTCTTAAGTATTTTTTCTAACTTACAGCTTCTAATTTTTAAATGATGTGATTTTTAATGTACAAGTCATACCCATTTGACTTCACTGTGGAATATACCTAATTTCTTCCAGATTGCCTTCTAGTTTTCCCAGTAATTGTTGCCAAATAGGAAGTTCTTTCCTAAGTAATTTGTATTTTCTGGTTTATCAAACTCTGGATTATTGAGTTCCATTATTTTTTATTCTTCTTTGTCTACCTTGTTTTATTCCTCCTCTTTTCTGTTTTATTAAACAATACCAGATGCTTTTAATTGTCATCGCTTTATAATTTATTTTGAAGTCTGTAATTACCACTTATTCTTTATTCCTAGTGTTTCTCATGATTTCCCTTGTTATTCTAAATCTTTGTTCCTTCCTTCTTTTATTATTAATTTATATCTAGCTCAGTAAAGTATCCCTTTAGTAGTCTGATTGGTATAGCATTAAAAATTTAAATTAACTTTGGCAGTATGGTCATTTTTATTATATTGATATGACCCAACTATGGGCACTAAATTTTACTCCATCTACTTAAGTTTTAATTTCCATAACGAGCATTTCATAATTGAACTGATACAAATATTGAATATGCTTTGGTAGAATGACACCCAAACATCCTATGCATTTTGTGGAGTTTTTAAAAAAAATTTTAAATTTAAAATTTTTTTTAAAATGAGATTGAATTATGCTGTCATAAAATAGAAATGTTTTGAATTTTTGTGTGTTCATTTTGTAGCCTGCAACCATGCTAAAGCTGTTGTCTCAGTTTCTTTGCTGATTCACTAGGATTTGCTAAGGAAACCATCATGTCATTGAAAAATAGAGATGGGGTGGCTAGGTAGCTCAGTGAATAGAGCACCAGCCCTGGAGTCAGGAAGACCTGAGTTCAAATCCAGCCTCAGACACTTAACACTTACTAGCTGTGTGACCTTGAACAAGTCACTTAACCCCAATTTCTCTGCCATCCCCCCCTCCAAAAAGAAAAATAGAGATAATTTTATCTCCCCTTTGCCTATTTTTATGCTTTTAATTATTTTCTCTTATCTTATTGCTATTGCTAGCATTTATAGAACTATACTAAATAATAGTGTCTAAATAAAAATACTCATATATTTTTTTGAGAAGGTTTCTAGAGAATTGCTATTGCATTCAATATTTGTTTTTTGTTTTAGTTAGATACTGTTTATTGTACTAAAAAAAAAGACTTCTTTGACTTGTAGGATTTTTAGCATAATTGAGTGTTGTACTTTTTCAAAGGCTTTTTCTATCATCTATTGAGATAACCATGAGGTTTTGCATGTTTTTGTTCTTAATATGATTATGTCAACTTTTTCCAAATGTTGAACTATCCTTGTATCCCTGATATAAATCCAACTTGGTTATAATGACTTTGGGTAATTTTCTTTTGATAGAACTTTTCTTTTTGACACGTTTTATTTAAAACTTTTTAATCTATATTCATTAACACTATCATCTATAGCTCTCTATCTGTGCTTTGTCATTACCTTGTTTAGGTATTAGAAAGGAATTTAGTAGAGTGCTTTCTTTCTGAATTCTTGAGAATAATTTTTGTAGGATTGTTACTAATTGTTCTTTAAAAGTCTGATAGTATTCTGTAAATCCATGAAGACCATGAGTTGTTGTTGTTGTTAATTAATTCCTTTACAACTAGTGCTATTTCTTTTTTTTTTCTTTTTTTGAGTTTAGATTATTTAAGATTTCTAATTGGTGTTCCATTAGTTGGGTAATTTCTGTTTTTTAAGGCAGTACTTTATTTCTTTTTGTGTTCTCAAACTTGTAAGAATACATCTGTGCAAAGTTCTAATAATTATTTTTGTTTTTTCTGGTTTAGTTGCAATTTCACCTTGGTAATGTTTTATTTTGTTTCTTTGATTTACTGTCCTGTTTTCAAAAATCAGATTGACTAAAATTTTATGAATTTTTGTTAGTTTTTTCACAGAGCTATCTTTTGGGTTTATTTATCACTTCTACAGCCTTTTTGGTTTCCAATATATCTATTTCTCCTCTCATTTTCTTTTTTTTTTAACTATTTTAAAAAAATTTATTTATGTTTATTTTTAGTTTACAACATTCATTTCCACAAGGTTTTGAGTTAGAAATTTTCTCCCCATCTTTCCTCTACCTCCCACTCCAAAACAGTGATCCCACTGAATACCCCCTACCCTCTCTGCTCTCTCCTATCTCCTCCCCCATCCCCTCTCTAACTTTCTAGTAGGACAAGATGGATCTCCATACCGCAGTGCCTGTATATCTTATTTCCCAGTTGCATGTAAAAATACTACTACTACTACTACTACTACTACTAATAATAATAATAATAATAATAATAATATTTTTAAAAAACATTTTATTTTAAAACTGAATTCCAGACTCTTTCCCTTCTTCCCTCATCACCACCCTTACTGGGAAGATAAGCAATTCAATATAGGTCATACATGTGTAGCTACGCAAAACGTTTCCGTAGTGGATATATTGTGAGAGACTCACTGTATTTCTCTCCATCCTATCCCACCCCCCACTTGTTCTATTTTCTACTTTGACGCTGTCCCATTTCAAAAGTGTGTGCTTCTAACTACCCTCCCCCCCAATCTACCCTCCCTTCTATCATCCCCCTTCTTATCCTCTTCCCCCCTACTTTCCTATAGGGTAAGATACCCATTTTAGTGTGTATGTTATTCCCTCCTTAAGCCAAATTCAATGAGAGTAAGGTTGACCCATTCCCTTTAGCCTTGAGCATAATTTGCCCTATTCTGTCCCTCCCTATCTCCTCTCATTATATTCCTCTCTCACCTCTTAATTTTTGTTTTAAAATATCATCCCTTCCTATTTAATTGTTTTTGTGCCCTCCGTCTATGTATATCTGTACCCATATATACACACACTCACATATGTATTCATATGCATATATACCTTTCTATATAGACATATATATGTATGCATACATATATATACATTTATATTCCCTTCAATGTCAAATTTTCTATTCAACTCTGGTTTTTTCATCAAGAAAGCTTGAAAGTCCTCTATTTCATTGAATGACCATATTTTCCTCTGAAACATTATACTCAGTTTTGCTGGGTAGGTGATTCTTGGTTTTAGTCCTAGCTCCTTTGACCTCTGGAATATTTATTTTTTAAGGTGCTATTTTCTTCAGTCATGTTGTTGACTCACTTTTCATGATTTTCTTGCATCATTCTCATTTCTCTTCCCAATTTTTCTCCACTTCTCTTACTTGATTTTCCAAGTCCTTTTTGTGTTCCTCCGTGGCCTGGAATCAATTCATATTTTTCTTGGAGGCTTTTGGTGCAGGAGTTCTGACTTCATTGTCTTCCTCCTGTTCCATGCTTTGATCCTTTTTGTCCCCCAAAAAGGAATCTAAGGTTTGATGGCTGTGCTTGCTTTGCTTCCTTTGCTTGCTCATGTTGCCACTCAATTACTTGACTTTTGAGCTCTTTGCCACAGTAGAACTCTACTTCCAGAGAGGAGAGCTTTTTCCCAAATCTCTGGTGTTTTCATAGCTGCCAGACCTGTTAGTTGGGTGTCCTTTCTGCAGCCCCCTACATGCTCTGGCTCACTGGTCACACACCCCAGGACCTCCACCCGAGACAGCAATCCAGATCCAGGCAGGTTAAGACAAGAGCGATTAACCTCTGAATGGTTGTTTGGTCTCCCTACAATCTGCAGGCCAAGAGCTCTAAAGCAGCCACAGGGCTGCAGCTGCATGGCTGCCATACCTCTGCCACTTCTCGTGCCCAGGGCAGGGGCCGAACCTTGCTCTGTCCCCCCCAGTTCCAAACAGTTCTTCACTGACCTTTTACTTTGTCTTTGGCATTTATGGGTTGATAATTCTGGAAAACACCACAGCAGCTGGTGATCCACTCTCCTAAAGTCCGCTCTAGCCACTGCTGGGTGAGGGCTGCCCTGGGGCTAAAACCATGGACTCATGTGGGGTTGGGCTCTGCTCCCAGCACTCTACGTTGGACATTTCCTGTCTGCCTGCCAGGCTGCCTTTCAGCAGGAGATTTGTTTCTCTCTGTCATTTTGTGGGTTCTGTAGCTCTAAAATTTGTTTAGAGTCATATTTTATAGGTTTTTGAGGTGATTATGGGATGAGCTCACAGAGTTTCCCTGCTTCTACTCTCCTCTCATTTTCAAGACTTCCATATTTCATGTTTAATGTAAAAGTATATGTAGAAACTATATCATATTATATGCCTTCTGGGGGGTGGAGGGGAGAGGAGAGTAAGGGGGGAATATTTGGAAATCAAAAACTTGTAGAACTGAATGTTGTAAACTAAAAATAAATAAGTTTAAGGGGAAAAAAGACATATTTCAAGACAAAATATTTTTGTATTTATTTTTGGCTTATTTGTTGTATTTCTAAGTTTTTAAAATACATATTCAATTTGTTAATCCTCTCCTTTTCTATTTTGTAAATGTATCTTTTTAAGGATACATTTTTGTTTTCTTCTGAGAACTGCTTTAACTATATCCCAGAAATTTCAGTACATTGTTTCATCATAATCATTCTCTTTTATGTAATTATTACCTCTTTCTATGATTTGTTCTTTGACCTGCCTGTTATTTTTGGACGTCTTAGGGTCTCCATTTAGGTCTATATCTTTTGATTGTGCTCCCTAAAGTGATTACTATTTTTATTCTGTTATAGTATGGAAAGGCTATCTTTAATATTTATGCCTTTTTACACTTATTTGCAATTTCTCTCTACCCTCATAAATGGTCAATTTTTGTAAAAGTTACATGTAGTGCTGAGAAATATATATATGTGTGTCTATTATATATGGAAATATATGGGTCTATTAAAGAATATGTGCATATACATTCTTTAATAGATCCATTTAGAAGATACCATAGGTCTTTCAGTTTTTATTTCTCCAGCAGTTTGTTCAATTCCGTATTTCTTCTTTTGTTTATCTTTCTGTTAGATCTGTCCATCTCTAAGAGAAGCTAGTCAACAGTTATTTTTTAAGGGCTTACTATGTGCCAGGAATTCTGATAAGTTCTGGGGATCCAAAGGAAGGCAAAAACAGTCCCTGCCTTCAAGGAGCTCACAGTCTAATGTAGGAGACAACATTCAAATAACTTATGTATAAACAAGATATATACAGGATAAATTGGAGATAATCTCAGAGGGAAGACTATGGTGGGCCAAGGCAGGGAATCCTGCCATCCTACAGCAGGGCTGAGAGAATGTGGGGGTGCTGCTATCACCCAGCAGTGTCGAGAGAGTAATCCACCCAGAGGCTATGAGAGGGGGGTGAGTTAAAAGAGAGACGGGGACTCAAAGGATGGTGGAAAATAGAGTCTCCTTTATTGTTCCAAGTGCAGCCCTTTTATAGGACGCTTCCTAATCACTTTCCCCTGTAGACATTGTGCACTACATTGTTCCTAGGCCAGGGGTGAAAAACATCATGCTTATCTCGAGGATCCAATCCTCACACCTGCTGCTAGAACTCTTCCCTAGGGGATGGGGAACCGATCCAAGCCTGGCAGAGAGCCCCTTCACCTGAGAGGGCTTATTCAGCTATCAGGGTCAGAGTCCCACTGGCCGTGGTCCTCAACAGAAGGCACTAACATTAAGGAATGGGAAAGGCTTTTTGTAGAAGGTTGAATTTTAGCTGAGAATTAAAGGAAGTGAAAGAAGCCAGGAAGTAGAGATGAGAAGAGATGAAATTCCAGGCATGAGAGACAACCAGTGAAAATACATAGAAACAATGTATAATGAGGTTGGGGCTGTGGATTCCTTGAGTGAGTGAGCTCTGAGATGCAGTATGGCTAAAGCTGATTGAGTGTCTACACTGAGTCTGGCACCAAAATGGTGAGCCCCCTTGGACTGGAGAGCAACCAGGCTTCCTAAAGAAGGGCAAAGAGCCCAGGGTGGGAAAACAGAGCAGGTCAAAGCTTCCATGACAATCAGAATTGAAATTGGGCCTGTGTGTGGCCCCTCAAGCTTTGGGCTTGGGTGAGATAGGGAGATCTGGTCTCAAAAAAAAAGAAGAGAAGGAAAAAAGAAAAAGAAAAAATTCAGAATCAGTAGAGCCACAGTGTAATTTCCTTATTTATCTCTATGTTGTGAATCTTTGTTTTTGCTTTATCTGAAAACATGAGTACAACTGTGGCTTTGGGGGATTCACCTGATGAATAGTAAATTTTGTTTTAGCTTCTTATATTTATTCTATGTATGTCTTTGGTTTTTTATTTGTGTTTCTTGGAAGCAATGGATTATGGAGTTTTGTTTTCTTATCCAATCTGTTATTAATCTTTTTGGTTTTGCTGAATGGTTTAATCCATTTATATTTAAGTTTAAGAGAGTTTTCCTGATATTCTTCTATTTGTCTCTCTCCTATGTTTTTATTTTCATTCCCTCCCTCTTTTAAGTCAGTACTTTGTCCCCATTATTTTTTTTTTGCTTAATTAAGTTTTGCTTAATAAACTTCAAGGAAATTCTATTTCCACAGGCTCTCTTCCTCTCACCTTCAACACCACTTCCTCCTTGTCAACCCTTTCCTTAGTTTTGATGTTTTACTTAACTTATTTATATCTTTTCCTTTCTTGTTTTTGTTTAGTTATCTAAATCTTTTTTCCCTCCTTTCCCTCTCTCAGTTAAGTGGTTAATTCAAAATTCCTACCCTGCCCCACCTTCCTTCCCTCTTTTTTTATTTATTAAAGTTTTTTCTTCAAAATTTTCTATAAGGATTTCTTTCTGTGAGAAAGATGCTCACTCTAGAAAGAATAATACTCATTGTGAAACCAGAAAGTTCTCATTACATTTATTTTACATTTATTATGAATGAATAAATAGGTAGCTCCCTAAATGGAGTACCCTTGTTCAGACAAATGCAAGCACTATTTCCAGTTCAAATTTCCCTTCTATCTCTCATTGGCTAGGCACTTCAGGGTTCACAGCCTATCTAAAAAACACCTAAATCCCACCCTGTGGGTCTTTATCCTGTCTTACATTTCTCATTTTCTTTATAGAATGACATGTCATAAATTCTTTTGAGGACTTTCCTCAATTGGTAAGAGGCTGAACCCAGGATGTTTAAGTTTCTTTCAACATTAACATAAGAAGAGTCCTAACATTCAAAACAGTGTTGTGGAATGAAATTCTCCTCTGGCCTTTGGAGTTGTGAATTTTATCCAGACATCTTGTCAGTGAAGTGTAAATCAACATTCCCAAGATTTTCTTTCTGATCCATTTGTTTTCCTGCCTTCTCCAGCAAATATAAGACTTCTGGTATATTACACATTTTCTATGGAAACAGAACTTCAGTTCATCTCTTACATTACCTTGTTCTCTTCATTAATTCTCTAGCCTTTATACCTTCCTAAATTTTAATTCTTTAATTCATGGTCTGTATGTATACTTTTTAATTCTTTCTTTAGCTTCATTGTTAATCATAGAATTAAGGCTTCTAAAGTAGCAAGTTTAAATTTCTTTTTCTAATTTCTGTTATTGCTTTTGCAGATCTTTCCTTCTCATTCCTTTTTATATGTGGTACCTAACTCTTAGAAGTATCGTTTAATAAGAAAGATAATAAGGATAGAAGTAGAAATTTCCCTGTGTCCCGAATCATGCTATCCAGTTCTACTTCCAACCTCTTCCCCCATCTGTCCCTTCATAATAATTTTCCATCCTATTTGACAGTCACTCTGGCAATCACTTCCTAATGAATACATCCGTAGTGAATATCTATGCAAAAATTAGGGATATATGCATAAACATATATATATGTGTGTGTGTGTGTGTGTGTATACACATATATATATATAAAATAAACTATCATGATGTGTATGTTCATCAGGGAGTATATGTATATATGTATGCACACACATATGTACAACTTAAGTAAAGACAGTCCTCAGCATATAGAGTGAACTGCCTATAGCAAAGTCATGGTAAAATATGAACCAGTATCACACAGAATGAGTAGTTGTGGATAGGTTACAGTCTCTATTATTGGAGGAAATATCCACATAAATAAACTCAACTCTACTGGAGCTTTGTAGTACTATTCTTAGAGTCCTGTGTATGTTACTAATGGGGGCACAAAAACGGATTAGACAGAGATATTATTCATGTGGATCTTACAATCTAGTATAGGGGATACAACGTGCACCAAAAAAAATGTAATGTCTGGAAGAATGTGAGAAGAACTATAAGTAAGGTAGATTTTAGTGTGTATAAAGTGGATTTTTGTTGTTATTTCTTAGAGTTCAGTTTCCTAATCTCTTGTTCCCAGATATTAGACATAAGTTCTCACTATTATGGTTCAAAACATCTCCACTAAGCTTGTGCAGCATTATATAATGATAAATAATATAAACATTTATGCTTAAAACAGTGCATGGCACATGATATTGTGGTTGTTGTTCAGTCATTTTTCAGTCATCTTACTCTTCATGATTCCATTTAGTATTTTCTTGGCAAAGATACTGAAATGGTTTACCATTTCCTTCTCCAGCTCATTTTACAGATGAGGAAACTGAAGCAAAGGAAGGTTAAGTGACTTGCCCAGGGTCACACAGCTAATAAGTATCTGGGGCTGGATTCAAACTCATGAAGATAAGTCTTCCTGATTCCAGCCCCAGTATTCTATCTACTTCACCACCTAGCTGCCCTGTGTGCCCAGTGCATGGCACATAGTATGTGCTTAATAAATATTTAGTGTGTTGCATTGCATTGTCCAGAATGAAGGAGGTAAATGTTCCATTGTTTTCTTCACTGTTCAGAATACATTTGACATACGTTTGATATAAGTTTTGGGTGGTATATTTTAAGAAAGAGATTGACAAACTAGAAGGAGGCAGCTAAGTGGTGCAGAATTTGCAGACAGATTTCCATTCTATATAGTGTTGCCCAGTCCTCTTAGATTTGCCCTCCATTTTAACTACACCCAAATTCATTGGTTCTTCACTGCTTCAAATCCATAGCTCCAAGCCCCTGACTGATATTCCCTCTATATCAGACCAAACCAGATGATACATGAATTCAAAGCAAATATGCTTAATTAAAACAGAATGTTATTATTGAGGTAATGGCAAACAATTGGATCAAGTATGAAATGCTCTTGGCACTCATTCCCAAATAGCTGCCATCCCCAAATGTCTCCTGAGAGTACTAGTCAACTCCCAGTTAACTTCTCTATCTACACAAAATGGCAGGAAACACAGCAAGGTGCAAGTGACTAGTGTACACAGCAGATTCTCCTTAGTTACCTCTCCTTCCAATTCTCCCCAGCAGCAGTATTGGGAACAGTGATTTCTTGGCATAGCAACTACAGCATTGTTTTTATCAGTACAGCAGCAATCCCAGGAGAACTGTTCATTTCTCTTGGATATTTTTTTGCTGCATCTCTCTGTGTCTCAACCAGCTCCTCTCCCTATGATAATTTGTCTTGCATCCATAGCCTTAGCATGGTCTGGACGTGGCTGCCACTATTTCTCAGACTCTCCATAGTTGAATCCATATCCACCAGCTCTACATTCTTGGTTAATGACAAACCTACCCAATCAGAGTATAAACTGGGTGACGTTGCCATGCTACAGACTGAGCCCACCCACAGGCTTCTGGGAGGTAATTTAGTTCCAGTATAATTTCCTCTAAAGTGGGGGGTTGTCTTGGTCCCAATAGCTGTGTGGAAATGTGTGGTCTCTATACATCTTACATAAGAAAAGACTCCCTTATAATTAAACCTATGCAGAAATGGAATTGGCTGCCCTGAAAAGTGGTGAGCTGTCTTTCACTTGAGGTCTTTGAGTGGTGGCTCAGGGAACACCTGGGGATTTCTTAAAGGAGATTCCTGGTAAGTACAAGCAGAACTAGATGACTAGTAAAGCCCCTTCTAATTGTGAAATGCTATGAAATACTTGAAGTATAATCCTAGATGATCCAACACACCTATTTGAAGACCAAGATTAATTCAATCCAACAAACCTTTAATTAAGCACATGGTATGCAAGGCTCTAAACCACAAAGAAAAAAAAAATTAAACAATCTCTACCTTACTGAGTTTACCTTCTACTGGTGAATACAATAATACTGATCAGGAGACAGAAGGTGATTTGAAGAGGAAGAATATTAAGAGGGAAATCTTCAAAGAATAGGAAGCTCCTTGGGCAAGTCACTTAACCCCCATTGCCCCTCCAAAAAAGAAAGCCAAAAAAAAAAAAAAAAGAATAGGAAGTTCCTGAGCTGAGTCTCGAAGGTAAAGATCCTCCCAGTCCAGGAGGATGGCTTGTGCTTGTGGTTGTGGGAACTGAAATGCCAAATTTGGGGAAGAATTAATAATCATGTTAGACTAAAAGGGAGATTATATGAAGGAGAGTAACATGAAACGAAGATAATGGGATGACTGATTTAGAGTTATCAAGAATCTTAGCAGTCACCTGATCCTATCTCCTCATTATACAGAAAAGGAAAGAGATAATACAACTCAGTCACAGTCGCACAGATAGTAAGTATCAGAACTGGAATATGAACCCAGCTCTTGGGACTCCTGAAGCAGTATTCTCTTCACTACACCTTGCTGCCTCTCACTAGACAGGTAGAAGGAAGGAAACAAGCATGTAGGTGCAGTGGACAGAGTGTGTGAACCCCTCCACCCCACCCGAAAAAAGCCAAAAACCTGAATTGGCCAATCAGGAAAAAGACTTTTTTTTTTTGCCCCTTTCTGTGTCAGGAACTACAAGGCTGGTTGAAGGTGACCAGGAGCATTCTTCAGTTATGACTGATAAGGAAGAGAGACCCCTTGAATGGGACACTATCTTGAATAAATGAACTTTTCTTATCTTGGTATTTTATGGACACTATACTGTTATGACATCCATATTTTATGATACTCTCACATTTATGGATGACAGATATGGAAGCTATAATTTTGACTGACACAGGCATCCTGAGTCAGTGTGGGAAAGGAGGGAGCACCTCCTTACTCTATGAATAAAAGTCTCCTTCAACTGGCCTTTGAGTTCACAATCATTCTGATTCCCATACATGTATATTTTTTCTAGTTTAAGGAGAATAAACAGCACATATACAATCTAATTCTGTTTGGCATCTTTTAGACCAAACCTCTGGAGGTTGACAAGTGCCAGGCCTGGGGTCAGAAAGGTTCATTTTCCTGAGTTTAAATCTAGCCTCAGATACTACTAGCTGTGTAACCTTGGGCAAGTCACTTAACCCTGTTTGCTTTGATTTCCTCATCTGTAAAATGAGATGGAGGAGAAAAGGGCAAACCATTCCAGTCAGTATCTTTGCCAAGAAAATCCCAAACAGAGACACAAAGAGTTAAACGGGACCAAAAAACAACTGAACAAATGTGCCAGGCAACTTACAAACATCCCTTTTGATCCTCACAACAATCCTGGGAAATAAATACTTTTATTATTTCCATTTTATGGTTGAGGAAACTGAGGCAAACAGAGGTTAAGTGACTTGTTCTTGTCTGACTCTTCACAACCCTATGGACCATAGCACACCAGTGCTGTCTATGAGGTTTTCTTGGCAAAGATGCTGGAGTAGTTTGCCATTTCCTTCTCCTGTGGATTGAGGCAAACAGAGGTGAAGTGTCTTGCCCAGGGTCACAGAACTGGTAAGTGTCTAAGGCTGGATTTGAACTCGGATCTTCCTAACTCGAGGTCCAGAGCTCTATTGATGCCTACATTGAAGGGAGGTGGAGCCATAATGGAGATTGCTTAAATGTCAGACTAAGCAGGAGGTGGTATTTTTATCCTTGAGGCAATAGGGAGCCACTGAAGATTTTTTGACCAGAGGAGTGACACAACCAGACCTGTTTTATTCGAATGTTATTTGACAGCTTTGTAAAACATAATTGGAGAAGGGAGAGTCCAGAAGCCAGGAGACTAATTAGCAACAGAGTGAAAGTCAAATACAAATTATTTTTGGGTTATCTTTTATTTGTAGGGTGAATGCCTCGGGCTATCTCTAAGGTAAATTACATCATTTTCCAATGAGTCTGTTTAAAAGGGACAGCTTGAAATAAAAAAGAGGTGCTCAAAGTGCAGGTGAGGGAACTGGGCAGGCATCGAGAGTCCCATGGGACTTGGGTCAACCTGTGAAGCAGTTACAGCCTCCTGCATGTGTAAGAAAGACTGGGATTTTTTTCTTGTGGTGGCAAAAGTCACTAGCTCTTTCCTTCCTCCTACCCTCCCCCCCCCACTACTACTAAGTACCTCACTGAGACTTCCTGAAGCTTCCGGGCAATTTTGTGGTATAAGCTCTAGCTGCCTGAGATATGTTGATGAGGAATGGAAGGATAAATGAAAAGTAATATATGTGTTAATTCCCAGCATCAGCAAGGCTTGGAGAAGGGGAAGGAGAAGCAGCTCAGGTCAGGGAATGACAATTGTAAGGCTGGAGGAGACTAGCAGTTTACCTTCTCAACCAGGAATGACATGAAGAGAATGTTATACTGATCCAGCTGGGAGTAAGGCGACTGGAACATTTCTATGATGGGGAGAGGATGAGAGAGCAAGGTCTCAACAACTGCTTGAGCGGAACCCTTTAGGATCGCCTATAGAGGAGGTGGGAATACATTGATTAGCCTCCAGGCGTGTTGGCCCAGAATGGTCTCACCAGTCATAACGCTCCTCTGAGGAAGAAACAGCCACAGAAAGACATGTGTCGGTAACGACTCTGTGAAAAAACAGTGACTGTTAGCTTTGGTGTGAGACAATTGCAACCGAAAGCAAACTTGAATGAATGATGGCAGCAGAGAGGAACAAGGTACATCACCAAGCGACTTTGGTACTTCACCTTAGATATTTTCTCAAAAAAATTTTTTCCGTCCCACTATGAGAAATTATATCCTTATTATATTATTATATATGGGTGGAGAGGAGGAGCAGACTGAGAATGATTTGCTTTCTTCTTTACTTTTCTATTGACAGCTTGGTAAAACATAATTTGGTTTTTTTTGTACTTTTTATTATACTGCACTTTTCTGTTCTGTCTGAGCCTGGGAATAAATGCATGCACAACTTCTCATTTGCCCTTTCAATGTCCACCATGGTAGCTAGTGCTCAACCATGCAAATTACCTCATTTCAACAAGCCTCAAGGAGATAATTAACACTGGAGTGAAACAGGTGAAGCTGGTGACCTTCACCCCGCCCTGCTGTACGGCACAAAGGCCCCGTAGCCTTTATATATGCACGTAGGTGAACATCTCAGGTTCTTTTTACACTCACACACATACACACAAACACGCACATACATTTATACACACCCACGAATACTTACTGTCTCCCTGAGTCACTGCTGCCCTGTCTCAACAACATTGCAAATCTCACAAGGAGCTGAAGAACTTCCAATGGCACCTGGACCCACACGGGTCACTGGGTGATTTGGGAAAATACATCATTCTGTTCATTCTGATAGGAATCTCTGTTCTCTTTCTGTCTCTACTAATGTGTTCCTGGAGTCTGTGAGGTGGCACAATGGGTAGAGCGCTGGACCCAGAGCCAGGAAGAACTGCCTTCCAAACTGGTCTGAGACATTTACTAGCATGTAACCTTGGGTAAGGCACTTAATGTCTCTATGTCTCAGCTTACTCATCTGTAAAATGGGGGTAATAATAGCACTTACCTCTCAGGGCTATTGTGAAGATAAAATGAAATAATATTTGTGAAGTGCTATGTAAAAGCTAGTATTATCATTATGTCCATGAATTTATCTTGTTGCCACTCATGATATCTCCTAGGTGAGACCACTTGCCTTCTTACATAGTACGTTAGAAGGAACACTGGCTCTATAGTCAAAAGATCTGGGTTCAAATACTACCTTTCTCTCTTTGAGACCTTGGGCAAGTCACCACTTTCTGGGCCTTAGTGTCCTCCTCTGTAAAATGAGAGATTTGGTGTCTGATGTCCTTGGTATCTGTGGCTCCCTTCAAGCTCTAAGCCACCTTTGGATTTTAATAAAGGATTTCTTTTTTGAGGCAGAGTAAACCTCTATATAAAACCACTACAGAGTTATCAATAGAAATGTCTGGAGCTAGTGATAAGCTTTCTAATTTTAGCTAGTTTCACCTGGAAATCAGGCCTGGGCCGCAGGCCTGTGAGATTATAGCAGTGAGTTGCTCACCCAACCATTCTTTCCTTTTAAAAGCTTTGGGCTCCAATTCCACTACACATGTCCCAAGGGTAAAAATGACACCTACTTAGTTTCTATCTACAGCATATAATTCCCTTACTCCAAATACACCAGAAATAAGGCTTCCTTACACCAGCCCAGAGCAAGGACTCCATTTGCCATTGTTCCCTGGGGAGGGATCTATGCACAATATTGCCACTTTCCTTTATCAGAAATAACAAAAATTTGGCAGCACCATATTCTGGATGTGACACTTCATTTAAATATAAAAGCTATTGATGAAGTCAGATTTTAAACCAGCACAAGGTGGCCAGGGTTTTGTCCCAGGCATGCTTTGTTCCTCCCTGGACTAATCTGCCAATCTGGTCTGTTCCCTTTTCCCCCTTTTGAGCTGTCAATCCCCAAAGTCCTGTGGCCATCATGATTCTCTCCTGAACTGCCTTTCCCTTGGGGTAGAATGCTACTTGTCAACCTCTACCAAATGGATCTCCCAAACCAGTACAGCCTCTGTGGGGGATGAGAAGTGAAGGCAAAAAACTTTGGACCTGAGTTCAAATCCCTCCTTTGCCACTTACAATCTGTGTGACTTGAAGTATGTCCTTTAACCTCTGTTTCCTCATCTGTAAAATAAAAGATTGAACTAAATGGCCTCTTAGGTCCTTTCTAGCTCTAAATCAATGATGATGATGATGATGATAATGAAACTGTCTTTCCATCCTTGCTGGTAATACAGTGGTGGCCACTTGTAGGCCCGTTTCCAAAACTGATCCGCAGGGAAGCTTTAATCTACTCCATTTTCCCAACCACTCTCTCCTTAGGAAATCCGGTGGCCCTCTGCTCCTGGAAGCTCATCATACTGATGCCGGACTAGCGCAGACACCCCAACTTTAGCTCTTCTATAGCTCAGAACTCAAGTGATTCATTAGCTTCAGCCTCCCAAAAAGTAGGGACTACAGGAATGGGTTACCATGCCCAGCTATGATCCTGTATTAAATGGATGCTCTCATCCAATTGTCAATCTAGTATAGAGAAAAGAACATTGGATTGGGAATCAGGAGACCTGGGTTCTAGCCCCAGTTCTGCCACCAAAATTCTATGTGACCTTGGGCAAGTGACTTCTCTAGGCATGTTTCTTCCCCAGTCCAACAGTCGGAGCTGGGTTGGACTAAATGTTGTTGAAGGCATTTCACAACACTGTCATCCTATAACAATCGTGATTCATCCACTGGTTAAATATCTCTTGAGAACCTATCTGTAAGTCAGTGTGCTGGGTGCTATAAGACACAAGGCTGAATAATGATGTTTCCTGTAACACTTTACGAACAGAAAATGTTTTTATATATGAACTAATTTGATCCTCACAATTATCTTTTGAGGGCGGCAATGCAAAGATTATTTATTGCCTCACTTTGCACACGAGGAAACTGAGTTTCAGAGTGGTGAATGGACAGCAGGGTAGTATGGTTTTTCAGCAGGGTAGGGTGTAGGGAGGGCTGAAGAGACAGACATTCAGAACAGTGGCCTTAGAGAATCAGAGGGGAAGGCTGAGAGAAGAGATGCTGGCAAGGGTCCGAATTGGTCCGATTCCCTGGGTAAGTAAGAACAGCAGCTGATGGGCCCCTAAGTATTCTGAGATCAGCTAAGGTGAGATGTCAGGCAGGACAAAGTATTTTGAATGGCCTGCGGCAAGGTCTGAAAATTACAAAATTTACCTCTCGGTTAACTCTTTCCCCACAGCCATCCTCTCGAAGAAAAAATCTAGTCCCTCTCACATAAGAACCCTTCTGGTATTTGATCCTGAAGACAATGATCATTTGCCACCCATCCCGCCCCCATCCCAAGCCTTTCCTCTCCAGGATGGACACCCCCAACTCCTTGACGATTCTACAGAGTACAATTTTCAGGACCCTCTCTCTCCAACGGGGCGTGGGGCAACAGGCTGGAGAGCTTACTACTTTGTACCAGGATTTTGAGCTGGGCAGCTGAAAACGATCCCGGGTTTGTGGCCTCAAGCTGAAGGGGCGAGGAAGGGGAGGCCACAGCTATCCTCCCGACTCCCGTGACTCCTTCCTGGGTCGGGGTGATCAGCATACATTGTCTAGATAAACCAAGGTTTGGGCGTCCGAGCTTTTCCACTGTCCCAGTGCGGTGTGATGAAACAGGTATGGAGCAGCCCAAACGCAGCTCCCCACTCTGGGTGCCTGGCCCCTGTGCACGCATCTATACCTCCAGACAGCCGCATCTTGAGCGCCTTAGACCACAGGCTACCCTGGCTAGCAGGCCGTGACGCAGGTTTAGAGGCCCCTTGAACGTACACTCCAGGTGGTCGCTTCCAGCCACCATCCCCACCCCTAATCCGAACTGAAATATACGCTTTGCAATCTCTCCAATTCGTCACCCAGACACCTGAACTGATGCCCATCTTTTCGACTAGCCCCTTCGTTCCAATGGAAGGTTTACATTTTGCAAGCAGCCTTAGCTGGGGGCGGGGGTTCCGCGCTGCGCTTGGCCCCCGCCCCAGCTCAGTGTATATTAAATATGCTTCGCTTGTCAATTTCTCGCCCGTACGTTTCTGCAGAGGAGGCGGGTCCGCCCCCCGTGCGCGCAGGCGCGCGCCCAGCCTGGGAAGCCGCAGGCTCAGCGTTCAGTGACCACAGGCTGGTTTATTGTAGGTAAGGAATCAGATAAGAAAGCAATTTATAAACCTCTTTAAATCATCAAAATGCAGCTCGCGGAGGGGCTTCTCGGGCTCCCGAGCCTCGGCTCCCCTTTTGCGTGCCGGGCTGGGGTTTTTGAGCAGCCCCCGCTCCGGCCTCGGCCAAGTGGACCGCCTTCCGTGGGCACGTCTTTTGCAAGGTGGGGGGGGGGGGGCAGGGGGATGGAGATGTTCGAGAAAATCCCTGTGGAAGTGGGTTTGGCTGCCTCACGGGGCGGAAAGAGGGGGGGGCTGGGCCCGTTTTCCGAGTGTTTTCTGGCTAACCTGGGAGAGTTTGGGTGTGTTGGTTTTTTTTTTTAATGCAACCAATTAAGAGTTTTAATTAATGCAGAGGAGGAGGGGGCCGGAGAGTGCAGATTTTTCCTTTTCTGGAAAATGGGTCATTTCCCAAACTTACTTTTTTTTTCCCTTTCATTAATTTTTTTTTTTCTGGGAAAGGAAAATGGAATCTGTGTCGGGGGGACAGGAATAAAAAGAATTCCGCCATTTTGATGTTTTAAAAAAAGTAAAGTGGTTTCGGGATGACAACGGCTGGGAACCCGAGCTGCAAAGGCGGGGCGGGGGCGGCGGCTCCGGGTGGGCGAGGGCTGGCGAGCCTGGAGCAGAGCCTAGGGCGCCGGCGCTGGCTCGGGAGCTGTCCCCGCAGAGCGCGATGTGCAGAGCGCGGCCGGAGGGTGCACACCGAGGGCCGGGAGCCTGCGGGAGGGGAAGTTTTCAGCGATCTCCTTTTCTCCTGGGGGCTCGGGGGGAGGGAGGGGAGAAGAAGGGGAAGGGTACCTGATGTTTGCTGGGGAGAGAGGGATAGAAATGGGAGGGACGGAGGAAAGGACCAGATGCATGCTGAGCGATAAGAGCAGGGTTGCTGGGCCTGTCCACGGCCAAGTTTGAAGAACCACCTACCCTCACCCCCCCCATCCCCATTAGCAAAAAGCACAGCATCTTCTCCTGAGCTCTGCTGTGTGGCCTTGGCCTTATCAGCAGGTGAAAGAGTCCTGTAGGTAAAGGGACCGTATTTTCCCAACCAAATCCTGACACATGGATATCTCTTCTGTAAGATCAAAGTAACTTTCTTTTCTTCAAATCCAGACTGTCCCAGAAACTTTGGGAACTATGGTCCCCCATCTGTGTTAGGACACGTCACTGCATTATGGGTACTCACAACCTACTGGGGGGAGGCAATTCGATTCATTAAACATTTATTAAACAGGTTCTGGAAGAGCTAAAAAGTTTAAAGAAAACAGGGATACTACTATGCCTCTGGAGCTCATATTTCAATAATAATAATAATAATAATATAATTTATATAGCTCCTCCAGGCATATAAACCTCTTATATAAAACATTTCACAACAATACTGGTTGAGGGGAAATGCTGTTATCCCATTTTTTTAGATGAAGAAACTGAGGCTCCATAAGGTTGTTACTTTGTAAATTTATCATGTGTGATAAATACACAAATATTTCAGGTAGATTGCAGTGGGGGGTAAATATTGAATATGGATTCAAACAACCTGGGTTCACAACCTAGGGTCTGGCCATTTACTCTATGACCTTGATTATGTCACCTAACCTCAAAGCCTTAATTTCTACCAATGTAAAATGAGTAGTTGGACTTGAGGTCCCCTAAGGTCTGTTTCAGCCCTGAATCTATGATTAACTATTAACTAGAATGTAAAATAACAGCAAATAATATATGATAAAGGCATGGGAGTTACAAGCAAAATGTTTTGTGAGGTCCCAGGACAGAGCTGTCAGTATACCAGGGAAGGCTTTCTAGAGTTGAGCTTTTAAAGGAATTTCCAGCATTGGAGTGGTTTAGGAGAAGCCGTTCTAGACTTTGGGAACTGGGAGCAAGGAAATGGGGAAGTAAAAGGGAACCTCAGGTCTGGTGTTTAGAGTCCCTGGAGGGGAGTAATGTAAGAAAAGGATGCCCCTGAATCTCCATTATTTGTAATCTTTGCCTTCCAAGCCTTCCTGATTTCTCGCTCCAAGACTCTGTATCCAGTCTGAGTTAAAGATAAATAAGAACTCATTTTAATGAATATTTATTAAGTTCCTACTCAGTGCATCAAAATCAGACCTCTGGTGCCTGAACTCCTGAATCCTGCATCTGTCAGAGCTCTGACACTTGGTATAAAAGGGTATGTTTATTTTTTTATGCCAGCTGAACGGGGTTAGGGAAAGAGATGGCCAAAGATCAGACTTCCCATTTTAAAAAAAAATCTGTCCTCTGTGAATTTATTTAAAGCTAATTATATCTTACAGCCTATCCCACTTCTTGGGATAACATGTTTCATAAGTTGATTCCCTGCTGTGGATAGTCAGACTTTCTTTGCTTTGTCCTAAATTTACCTCTTTCAAGTTTGTGTTGAGCCCCCTTGAAGAATCTGGGATATGGTGAACACCTCCCTCTTCTTCCCCTACACCCTTTCATGACTCGAGAGCCTTGGATGTCCCTCAAAGGCTGCCCCTCCTCAAATGGAAGGGGGTGGCCTCTTTTCATCTCAGATGAAAAGGCCTTGTCCCTTGGATGATGCTGTTAGATGTTTTCTGAACATCCCCAGCTCCTTTAAGGGACATGGCTCAGTGCTGATGACCTTTGTTCCTTCTCACCGTGTTTTATTAGGTCTCTTTCCCTCAACTTCCCCCTCCCCATTCCTTTGTATGTATGTTGTACTGGTTTATCTGAGTTGGTGTTGGTTCAACCCGTGGAGGGTAAACTCTTTGGAGGCAGGAGTTTTATTTCTATCTTTGTTTCCTAGGAATGTAGCAGAGTGCTTAGCATGTAGTAGGCACTTAATAAATGCTCATGGAGTTACTGCCAGATCATAAGGGCATAGATTTAGAGCTGGAAGGGTTCTCTATTCTAATCTTATCTTTTTATAGTTGAAGAAACTGAGTCTCAGGAAAGGAAAGTGACTTCCTTCATCTTACACTGAGTTGGTAGCATACCTGAGATTTGAACTCAGGTCTTCTCACTCCAAATCTGGCTGTTCTCTCTGCTGTTCCACTCTGCCTCCTAAGAATCTGTTTATAATACACTTATCTAAACTGCTTATTTGGAGAAGCAAATTACTTTTCCAATGTACCGTTTATACTTAAATACCTTTCTAGAATGCTAACTAGTACCTAGCTGCCTTAAAAAAAATCCATTCACTTAAAAAATGAACGGTTTTCTCCCAGAGAGTAATTATTCTCCTGTTTTCTCCTACACAGTGTCCCTGCTGATTTGTACTGCCTGAGTCTGATAAGGCTCTTCCCTAAGGATGCTGCTGCTGCTACTGACACTTCCCTAGAACCCTAGAGATCAGGTTAGAGTTGAATCAGGAACATTCTACAGCCAGACCTAGGCCTTCTTTCCTGCTGGGGCCTTTGTGCCCTAGGCACTGAGCTGGAGCTGCTTAGGAGTCAGACTTAGATATGGCTAACACTTAGAATTTATAAAGTGTGTTACTTGTGTTTTCTTGTTTGGTCCTTGTCTCCACCCTGGAAGTGAAGGTGTTGTTATTATTATACCCATTTTACAGATGAGGAAACTGAGTTTGAGAGAGGTTTAGTGACTTGCCCAGGGATCACACAGAGAGTAAGTGACTGAGGTAGGATTTAAATTCAAGTCTTCCTGTCTCCCACCTCTACTATCTTCTCTCCTGAGAGCACTATCTATTATGCCTTCTACCTGCCTTTCTTTTTTGGGGGAAGAAGCTTCAGGTTTTTTGCATTTCTTTTGGTTTCAGGTTAATGATTTGTGTTTGTTGAGGTTTAGAGGGTTATTTTTTAACCACATGTGGCAAGGGTTGACCTCCTTGGCCTTCTGGTCCTGACACTCTCTGCGTGGGGAACTTAACTTTACCCGGCCCAGGGCGACGTAGAGGCCGCTCCAGTCTGTTGTCATCATTGGAGACTGGTCACTCTTTTCCCAATGCTTGTTGACTTGTAGCCACCAGGGCAGGTATCGGGGAAGGAGAACATGTTGTAAGAAGGTGTCAGAGTCAAAAGGCCTTGACCCAAGGCCTACCTTCACCCTGGAGCCCTGGGCAGATTACTTCATGGAAGTCAAACTTGTGATTTCATTTGTATAAGGAACTCCCAGATGAGGAAATTCCTTCTGCCAAAGCAGGGCAGCGCCTTCTTTGCAGTTTACATAGTCATTAGAACAGTGGTTCTCAACCTTCCTAATGCCACAACCCTTTAATACTTGTATGTGGGTGGACCCACCTAGAGACAGATAGAGGAGTGGTGTCATGGTTCCTAAGACCATCGGAAATATGTGTTTTCCAATGGTCTTAGGCGACCCCTTTGAAAGGGTCTTTGGACCCTCAAAGGGGTCGCAACCCACAGGTTGAGAACCACTGCTTTAGAAATTGCCTGAAGCATTAAGGGGGTAAGTGACTTACTTGTCCAAGGTCACACAACCAGAATGTGTCAGAGGTAAAACTTGATCTATGATCCTCTTGGCTTTGAGGGTCTTCATCCACTCTGCCATGCTGGAATCTTAAACCTGGAGGAAACCTCAAAGGTCATCTGCCAAAGCATGCCTCCCTTCTTATGATCTCTTTGACAGGCAATCACCCAGCCCCTTCTTGAAGATTATCAGTAATGGAGAGCCACAGGCCTGTAGAGTTAGAATTGGAAAGGACCCCCAAGGTCATTTAATGCACCCTCCATGTTTGCCAAGGTCACACAGGCAGTAAGTGACATGAGGCAGCCCAATTCCATTGCCGGACAGCTCTAATGGTTTGTTTTTTTTTTAATGCCCTTATGGACATCCTCTTCCCTGTAATTTTCCTCATTGGTCCTCAGTCTGCCCTTTGGGACCATGCAGAATCCAGTCCCTATTTGTCTTAATAGTCCTTGAGCTATTGAAGACGGTGATCACATCTACCCTCTGTGTCTGGTCCTCTCCCAGCTAAGCATTTCTGATTCCTTCAGCCAGTCCTAAATGTGACCTGCTCTTCTGCCTCCCCTTCCTGACCATTACCCTTTACATTTGCTCTAGCTCTTCAGTGTCCCTCCTAAAACGTAACTTCGGAGCAGCGTGCCATGCTCCTAAGTTCCTGGTATCTAAGTACATCTAGTTCTATCAGAGGTTCTTCCTGTGAGCATCTTTGCTTTATTGGATTGAATATTGAATATTGAAAAGTATTGAATGCTTCTTTCCTAACATGGAAGAAGGAGCATTGACTCTGAAGTCAGTGGAATGGAGTTAAAATCCTACCTTTCTCTTACCTGTGTGACCTAGGGCAAATCAATTGGCCTCTCTGGGTCTCAGTTTCCTCATCTGTAAAGTGAGAGAGTTGGACACAGTGGCCTCCAAGGTCCTTTCCAGCAATACATCTATGATTCTATAAGATGGGGATGAATTCCTACCCTCTCCCTCTTTCCCAAGACCCAGGGTCTTCAAATAGCTTTGAAGGTCCCTATGAACACCTCTGCTTCCTCATCTGACCCTTGAGCTGGATAGGACTGGGAGCTAGAGAATTGACCTTTGTGGATTTTCCCCAGGCAGGCCAGGGGGCCTTCTTGGGGTAGGACACCACCAGACTGAGCCCCAACATGCTGTGATAAATGTACTATGGTAAGAGTCAGCAGGGATGAATCAGGTCCATCTTTGGGGAAACTCATTTCCTGGGGCTGAAAGTTCTTCTAGGGACTACTTTCCATTGAATTAATGGTCCCTTTTCTGTTGGGGGGGCTTGTGTGCAGGTGGCTGGTGGGGCCCTTGGACGGCCCATGGATGGGAGAGTGGAGATGGAGATGTTGAGGACCTTGAAGGGCACTGCTGCTGGGGAGGTCAGCGTCCACCTGGTTGCCAACGACAGCACTGGCCACCTGCCTGCCACCACCTTCATCATCCCAGGTGCCCCTGGGCCCCAAGTCCTCAGGCATCCAGGGGCCCCATCACTGCCCTTCTTCTGTCCTCCAACGACTCATGGCAGGGTGGGAGCTTAGAAAGAACCTCCTGCTGGTCAGCCAAGAAGCCACGCATGCCCATTCCAGCTATGTTATCTTGCATCCCTGAATATACCCTGGGTCCCAATGCTCCTGGAAACCGTCTCTTGCTTCTGAGGTCCCCCATCTCTACCAGAGGGGCCCAGTTGCTGGGAGACCAGCCCTGGGATGATCTAAGCTCTCCCTCTTTGGGCTCCCTGAGTCCCTGGCAGCATCCTGGCTAGAAGTCACCGGGTTGTGTATAGAGAACCCCTTCTTCCCAGCCTTTGTCCAGTGGACAAGAGGTTATTGGGATAAGTAGTATTTCAGCCCTGTGTGATTGCCCCCGCCAGCTCCCAGCATGGAGAATATGGTGGGACTTGGAGAAGTGGGGCTTAGGACAGCAGCTGATGGAATGATGAGGCTCGTTAGGGGCTTGTTCACTCTCTCTCTATGCTCTTCTCTCAGCCAACACCACAACCATCAGCCTCCCTACCAACACCCTAGAGATCCCTCGGTTCCCCAGGGAGTCTACAAGAGCAGGAGGATCAGAGCGGGTCCCAGGGAGTGAGCCTGTCACAGCGACGGTCCTCCCCCAGCTCAGTTCAGGGCAGGCTGGCAACACTGTCCGAGTGCTTGAGTGGAAGGATGGAGCAACCTCCCTACCTGGGAGCAACCTACGGGTCAGTCAGTGTGTGAGGAAAGTATCCTCAGTCACCATGGTGTAAAGGTGGTAGGAAGCCTAGGGGCCTGTCTGAGGGAGGTGGCTAAGCTCACTATGGTGTGATATCAGTGAGATAAAGAATGCTGGGGTTGGAATTAGAGAAACCGAGTTCAAATCTATCTTCCTGATACAACACCTGTGTATAACTGTGGACAGGTCCCTGAGCTCCCTGGTTCTCCATTTCCTCATCTATAAAACGTGGGGGCTGGACAAGATGGCTCCTGACTATGGCTCTCTGACCCTATGATCCCAGCTTGAAAGGGAGAGAGAGTGGGCTCAGCAGAGCAGCTCCCCTTGTCCCCGGAATGGCTCAGAGGAAGGACATGCTCCACGTGCCCCAGCCCCCCCCCCCAAATACTCAGTTTCTGAACTAAGGTTCTTGTTGCTCTTCTTCTGGGAAGCCCCTCCAGGCCTTCTCCCCTTCCCTCAGGACCTTCCATTGCATGAAGGCCTCTGGCAGTGTGAAGGTGGGAGAAGGTCTACCCATGTTAGACCTGGAACAAGAAGGAGGAGGGCCAGTCGGAGCCGGCTTACCCTCCCCTCTCTCTGCCAGCTGCGGATCAGTGACTATGGGACGCTGAAGGTGGTGGGCACGGACAAGATAACCTCCCCAGAGCTGCTCCGGGAAGACTTGGACCCAGACAGAGCCCCTCAGGGCCCAGTGGGTGGTGGTGAGGCTGCCTCCCAGATGCAGGGTAGGGCATTCCCCAGGCTGAGTGCTGGGCCTCAGGACCAGAGAAAGAGGGTAGAGGCTCTGTGTGCTCCTAAGCAGGAGGCTTTTGTGGGGCACCTTCCCAGTTAGGCTTGTGACCTGGCTGCTGAGTCCAGATTCTCTTTTCCTGGGATCCATTGTGCTTGGGATTCCCTTGGGCTTAAATCAGAGTATCAGGGCAGGAATGGGGTATTTGAGGGGCTGGGTAGAAGGGGAGGTTGGGTCATTGAATTCAAGACTCTCCAAGTTTACCTTTTACCCTAGAGGAGGGAGGGTGGCAGAAACACCTGTGGTGATGGATTGAGGGTCTCAGGGACTAGGAATAGAGCAGGGAGTTATGGGGCCCTAACCACCTCACATCTTTTGGTCCTGATGTAGAATGCCCTCAGGGGCGCCAAGATGAGGAGCCTTTGGGCCATTGCCACATGTGTGGGCGTCAGAATGTATCAGGGCAAATCAGGGGTTTCTGCAGTGAGCAATGCCATCGGCAATTCAAAGAACGGTAAGTGGAATGGGGACCTGGGGGCGGGGTAAGGGGCTCACCCATCTCAGGCTAGGGAATATAAGAGATCCTTTGGCCTGTAGCCCCTTTTTGAGTGAGAGGCTTTCTAGGACCACTAGAGAATCTTTCAAACATCTAGGTCATTAGCCAGGAACTGCCCCTAGCTCAGTGGTTAGGAAACTAAGGCCCCTCTCTGGCCTCCACTTCCTTATATGTACATCTTGCCCCCTGGAATGTGAACTTCTCAATGGCAGGGAGAGCCTGCAAAGTATTTGTGTCTCCATACTTAGGACATAGTAAGTTCTTCATAAATGCTTTTCCATTCATTCATTCATTTTGACATTCAGTTCATTGGATCCTGGAGGGAATTGGTTGAGATGGACAGGAAGGCAGCCCCAGGTGTCTGTATTTTGAGGGGATAAGAACTAGGGACCTAGTATGGACCCTATGGAGAGAGAGAGGGAAGACCCTCATTTCCCTCAGGTCTCTCTGTTTCTTCTTTCCTCCTTCAGGTCTGTGATTGTGGAGAACTCAGGGGGTGGCAGCACCAACACATCCGAGCTCCTGAAGCCTGTGAAGAAGAGGAAGAGGAAGGAGTACCAGAGCCCCTCTGAGGAGGAATCTGAGTCTGAACCTCTGGTAGGAAGAAAGGTCTGGGGAGAAGAAAAAGATGACAAGGGTGGTGACCCAGGCAGGGATTAGAGGGCCCACAGTGCCACATGTGCCTTCATTTATTTGTTAAGATGCTTCTTGGAGTCCTTGTTGTGTGTAAGGCCATGGGCTGAGGGGTAGGAGTTGACAATTGGACTAGACCCACCCCTGTTGTCAGGGAGCTGATAGCTTGACTTGGTAAGAAGATGGGGATGCTTTATAGAATGGGCATCCTGAATCCCTGGGCTCACCTAAGTAACAGCAGCAGCAAAGTCTGTTGGAAGAGGACATTAAGGGCCTGGGTAGCCGTGGCTACTGAGTCACACAGCTTCTTCCTAAAGGGGAGGGAGAAGTGTATATGTTGGAGGTCTGAGGGTGCTGAGGGCAGGAGGACAGTGGACAGGCTGGAGGGATATGGGAACAGCCTTGAGGAATTTGGGAGAAATAGAGAAAACGTTGTCCAGTTTGCCCCCATGCTAGCAGCTGGGAGTCTGACCCGAGCCTAGCACACTGGATGTGTTTGAGGCCTAAGTTTCCCCATCTGTGGCTGCCAAAGCTCTTTGGGTGGTACATGTTTGAAAGAACATCTAGGGGGCTATGCCGACAAATTTCACTTGGGACAGAGACTCCATCCTAGAAACTGGGAAGAGGCTTACCTTCCACAGGAGAAACAAGAAGAACGGAAAACCTTGGAGGCTGAGCCCACTGCTGACACCCCCGAAAGTGAGGAATGGAGTAGCCAGCCTGGTATGGTACCTGTGTGTGCAGGAACAGCGAGTTCACATGGGTGGCAGTGTGTCTGTACTGTTAGTCTATAGATAAGAATATTTATCATGAATAGATTTCATGAGTAGATTTATCTGTATGAAACTTATGGAACAATACTGCAGAACCCCAGAGCAGCTACTCTCAGCCAGGTGGCACAGTGGATAGAGCACTGGGCCTGGAGCCAGCAAGACTTGAGTTCAAATCCAGCCCAGCCCCTAACACTTCTTAGCTGTGTGACCTTTGGCAAGTTACTTAACCTCTGCCTGCCTCAGTTTCCTCAAGTAGGGATAATGTATAGGGATAATAGCACCTAGACTTATTGAGGATCAAATGAGATAATATTTGCAGAGTTTTGAGGGCCTGGATAGCAGTGGCTACTGAGATGCACAGTTTCTTCCTGTGTTGGAGGTTTGAGGGTGCTAAGGGCTTGAGGACAGGGGAGGGTGAGCTTGAAGATTTAGGGAAAAATAGAGAAAGTGTACACAGTAGGTGCATAATAAATACTTGTTTCCTTCTACTTCCATTCCCATCTTATTACTTTATGTGT
The DNA here is from genome assembly GCA_028627135.1 of Pseudochirops cupreus. NCBI lineage: Eukaryota > Metazoa > Chordata > Mammalia > Diprotodontia > Pseudocheiridae > Pseudochirops > Pseudochirops cupreus. The sequence goes on from CM053581.1 coordinate 280,788,047, forward strand.
GAGTTAGAGGAGGAGGTGGGATTATTTTTTATAAAACTGGGCCTGGCTCTGAGCCTTCCCCACTTCCCACCCCCACCTTCTGTAAGATGCTTGTTTCTCCAGTCTAGTACTTGTCAATCTAGCCCCAAGAGGCGTGGTTTTAATCAGTCAGTCAACAAGTGTTTTTTATGTGCCAGGCACTATGCTAAATGCTGGGATATAAAGAAAGGCAAAGGGGCTGCTCGGTGGCGCAGTGAATAGAGCACCGGCCTTGGAGTCAGGAGGATCTGAGTTCAAATCCAACCTTAGACACTTAACACTTACTAGCTGTGTGACCTTGGGCAAGTCACTTAACCCCAATTGCCCTGCCTTCTCCCCTCCAAAAAAAAAAAAGACAAAGGCAAAAACAGTCCCTGCCCTCAAGGAGCTCACAGTCTAACGGGGAGACAACCTATAAATAAGGAGGTACATAGGCAATATATACAGATTGAATGAAGGTAACTTGAAAGGGGGTAGAAAGAACACAATTTTTTTAGGAACAAAATTAAACTTCTCACAAGAGAAACTATAGTTTTGTCACAGAAGGTCAAACAGTTGAAGAATATTCCAAACTTCATCTATTTCATGCTATTCTGTTGGCTTACTTCAGGCTAAAACCCTTCCTTCCCCATTGTCCCCATGTGCTGAAAGTATCAAGTGACCCTGTGTAGGTCCTGCCTGTTATTGATTCTTATTGTGACATGGTGGCACATGAGTGTATTGTGAGACTGGACAGGACTGGAGGGGTGTTTATAGCTTAAATGAATGATACATTTGTTCAGTGTTCAGAATTATGAAGTCCTAGGTAAGAAATAGAATGCCTTAGGGTCACTGGTGGTATTTTCGTTCTAGGTGCCAAATTGGTCGCGGGGGCTTTGAGGGAGGATCAGTTTGGACAGTGAAAAAGCTGGTTAAGGAGATAGTATCTGAGGATAGAGTGGAGATTTTGACTGTGGTTTACACCATTAGGAATGATGGGTCCTTGACTGGGGTTGGAGTATTCCTAATGAGACCAATAAAATATGTATTTGCCTGGAATTTGTGAATCTAAGCTTTAAACTGAAAAAAAAAAGGCTTTAATGAGGGCTTTAAACTGAAAAAGGGAAAAAGGAGAGAAAGAATTGCACATATACTATCTATGTTTATATGTAATTTGCCAAGCTGTGTGGGAGCCAGTACAATATTGTGGTAAACAGTATCTGAGAGTGAAGTTAGCGCTAAAACATCTATCTGGTCTGAGCTATCTATGGGAAAACCATAGATGATAAATATGGCGAAATAGAAAAACCCATACAAGAAGGCAAATTCAACCTTCTAGGTATCGTTGAAACTTGGTAGGATGGTTTTCAGAGTCAGTATGGCTCTGTGAGGATACACCTGATTCAAATGAAACAAAGCATAAGAGAGTATTATTATGAGTGTTGGCAGTGCCATAGGAATGAAGAGCCAGCCCCTTCAAGGCCATCGGAGGAGCCATTTGTGTGAAGCCTATCCATATCTACTGGCCTGATTTATAACTATATCTGATTCTTCCCTCTGGGTTCTCTCTCTCCCAGATTCTTTTTTTTTTTTTTTTTTTGCTTTTTGGAGGGCAGTTGGGGTTAAGTGACTTGCCCAATGACGTGACACAGCTAGTTTTTGTGTTAAGTGTGTGAGGCTGGATTTGAACTCAGGTCCTCCTGACTCCAGGGCCGGTGCTCTATTCACTGCTCCACCTAGCCGCCCCATCCCAGATTCTTAACATTGAGGAATGAATCTCTCAGCTCTTGTTCTCATATACTGGTCACTCCCTTTGCCTTCATCCACAAAAGGTCATTAATTTAGTAAGTAGTTTTAATTGAATTTTTAAAAATAGAAATGTTACTCACTTAAAACATAGACAGCATATACATTCCATTTGAGGGGCAGCTAGGTGGCACAGTGGGTAGAGCAGTGGGCTTGGAATCGGGAAGACTCATCTTTCCGAGTTCAAATCTGGCCTCAGACACTTACTAGCTGTGTGACCCTGGGCAAGTCACTTACCCCTGTTGACCTCAGCTTCCTCTTCTGTAAAATGAGCTGGAGAAGGAAGTGGCAAACCAATATCTTTGCCAAGAAAACCCCAAAATGGGGTCATGGAGAGTCAGACACAACTGAAACAACTGAACAACAACAAAAATATTCTTTTCGATCCCACGTCCAGCTTCTGGCAGAAAATTCAGGTTAGTGCCTGTTGCTTCCCCAGCTGAAGTCTTCATTCCCTAAGTGTAGAAACAATGTCTGGCCATAAATGTCCCACCTCCCAGATGCAGCAGAAGGTGTGGAGAGATACCTGAGACTCATTTTGTGAGTCTTAGTTCACATAAGTGCAGAGGCTTGAAATTTCCTTTCTGCTAGAGTTGGTTTGGGCTGTTTGCCTCTGTATTATTCACTCAAGCATATGAAAGGCTCTTTAAGCCCTTTCCCAATGCCAAGGAATGCCTATATTCTGTCTGTCTCAGTCTCCACATGCAGGGCCATTGACCTAGAACTGGAGGGGAAGGGCCTTAGGAGCCACCCAGTCCAACCATCTCATTTGCTAGGTGAGGAACCTGAGGCCCAAGTAACTTGCCCAACCTCACACAGTTAGAAAGTGGCGAAAGTGAGATTCGAACTTGGGTCCTATGACTCCAGGGTTCTTTCCACTTTCATACTTTCTTTCACTTTGAAAGTCTGCTACTTTATCTGTCCTTGAAGCCTGCCTTCATTAGGAAGGTTGATGCTTAAAGGCTTCTACGGTTGCCAGGACCAGTAGAATTTATCTCTTGACTTGGAGCCTGGAGGTGGGAAACCAGTGTAGGGACCCATGTTTCTCTTCTCTCTGCCTTCACAAGTGCATGCATGATTCTGCATCCAGTATCACCACCATCTATCTGCCTTCTTTACAGATAAAAGGCAAATGATGCTATGTCAGGATATCAGTCAATAAGAATTTTTAAAGCACCTACTTTGTGCCAGGCAGTGTGTGCTAAGTACTAGAGATACAAAGAAAGGCAAAAGATGGTCCCTGCCCTCAAGGAGCTTAAAGTCTAATGGACAGTGGTTTGACAAAGGGCTAAACTGCCTTCTGTTACATTCTTTTGCCTACTTCCATTAAAAAAAAAGTTGTTTCTACAAATTCTGTGAAGTACATTTGAGACAGCTGTAAGCATACATTATAAATATCTATCAATTATATATATTATAAACGTCAGTTTGCTATGCCACAGCTACGGGTAATTATCCCAACTACCCTGTATTGTATTTATGCAGGTCCCTCACCTTTAACCTGTTAGAATTGGATACAGCAAGCATGAGTAAATGTTTAAAAAAGAATAACATTTATGATAACTCCACAATCAGTAGACCAAGAACTAAAGTCATGAAATATATAACAGAACATCCTGTCACAGGATTGTGTGCAATTGATACATGTCACAGATATCAGATGCAGAAGCAATATAGGTCCATATAACAATAGCCTGTGAGCAGTAGCGTATCAGCATGTTTATCAACAAAATACAATATAACATTAAAAGCATACTGTATAACAAATACCTTGGTCTTCAAGCAATATGTGCTCTCTAACTACATGGGAAACCACTCCCCTACTATTGCTCTCAAAGTATCATTAATTAGCTTGACCACTAGCCCACTAGTCCTGGCATTTCTACTGTGGCTTTGACTTGTAGGATACAAAGGCTGACCGTCAGCATCCTCAGGCTTGTTGGTCTGCCCTTCCTTTCCTGAGCACATAGATGGCCCAAGATGACTAATTCTGCCTCCAGGTTTCCTGGTAGCCTCCTGATAGAGTTGGGGTAATGGGTAACTTCTTCTTCTGGGCTAGACTTCTTTCCTTCCTCTGGAGAGAGGTCTCCCTAAGTCCAGGATAAACTTAACTAACTTCCAGGCTTCTCTCCCACTCTGAGAGATGGTACAATTGAAGAATGGATTCTTTTCCTCGGAGCTCAATTAGCTGACTCTCCATTGCTCTTGTTCTGCTAACCCAACTTCCCAATAAGGCAATGGTTGGTTGTGATGTATCTCTTCACAGGGTCTCTTTATTAAAAACTGGATTCTTGAGTTCCATTGTTTCTGATTCACCCTGGTCTAGTGTGTTCCATTGAGCTACTTCTCTATTTTTTAACCAATACCAGATAGTTTTGATGAGTGCTGCTTTATAGTCTAGAAATACTATTCCCAGTTTATCTCCACCTCTTTTCCTCATTTCCCTTGATATTCTAGATCTTTTGTTTTTCCAAATGGAATTTTGTTAATAATTTTATCAAATTCTAGAAAATATCCCCTTGGTGATCTGATTGGTACAGTATTAAAAGTGTAAATTAACTTTGGCAGCATTGTCACTTTTATTATATTGGCACAGCCTAGCCATGAACATCGAATATTCCTTCAGCTATTTAAGTTGTTATTTATTTCTTTAAGGAGCGCTTTGTAATTGAATCTATGCAAGTCTTTTGTGTGCTTTGGTAGTTCAAACCCCAGATTTTTTATGCATTTTGTAGTTATTTAGAATGGGATTTCCCTATAGTTATTGCTTCTTGGGATTTTGTAATTATTATGTAGACATGCAGTTGATTTTTGAGGGCTTATTTTGTAGCCTGCAACCTTGCTGAAGTTATATTATCTCTCTTTACTGATTTCTCAAGCATTTTCCAAGTATACCATCATCAATTAGTAATAGTTTTATCTCCTTCTTACCTCTCTTTATGCCTTTAATTTCTTTCTCTTGTCTTATTGTTGTTGCTAGCATTTCTAGAACTATATCAAATAATAGTGTGGAGAACAGGCATTCTTGCTTCATTCCCATATTTATTGGAAAGAGTTGGAGTATCCCTATTGCATAGGGTATTTGCTTTTGGTTTTAGATAGATACTTTTTATAGTATTAAACAAAAGTCTCTCTATGCCTATGCTTTGTGGAGTTTTTAGCATAAATGAGTATTGTACTTTGTCAAAGGCTTTTCCTGTGCCTATGGAGATAATCGTTGTTCTTCACAGTGTCTAACCACTCTTTGGAACTGTTCTGTTGACGGACATGTTATCCAATTTTCCATCTTCTTAGTTTAGTAGCTAATGATAGTAATTGCTGACATTTATGTAACACTTTGAAGTTTGGAAAGCAATTTCCATGTACAATTCTTTTATTGTTTCCTCACAGCAATCCTGGGAGATAGGTGCTACTATCACACCCATTTTACCAATGAGGAAAAGGAGGCTGAGAGGTTACATGACTTCTCTAGGGTCACACAGCTAGCAAGTGTCAAAAGCAGAATTCCAGCTCGGGTCTCCCTGACTCCAAGTCCAGTACTTTATCCAAGTTTCCTTGGTATGGGGAAGCTTTCTGTGGGTCTGATGTCATAAGTGTTCCCTGACACACCAAGATTTCTTAATTCTGTCCCGTTGCTAAAGTCTGTGGAAAGGAACTTTAGTGTCATATCCATCAGAACCTTTCTGAGCTGAGGCCACAGCTAGAGTGGGAGGCTTCCTTCAGCCAGGTTGAGAGTGTGTCTTCTCCATCTTCTGAGATTACAAAGAGCAGATCAATAGGCAACTGTGGCTTACATCTAAATATCAGCAGATGTGGAGTTAAGCCTGTAACATCATTCTTGTAGCCTTGTATGTAGCCTCTAGAAATGCTAGGTGCTGACTCCACTAAGACTTCTGTAAAGACCTCAGTCTCCACCACACATTTCTTTTAGACTTGTACCTATACCTCTATATCTTGTTCACAAAATTTGTGATAGTAGCCAAATCCTAGAGGAGCTCTTAGCCCTTGAAGCTCTTTGGATAGGGCAAGCTAATGAGTGTTTCTATCTAATCTGGGTCAGAATTTACTCCCCATGGAGACACTGTGTTACCCACATATTAAATAGAAGAGCCGCAAAACTGATACATCTTCAGGCCAGCATCTTCCAGCTGGTGTGAACTTTTGTTTCATTTTTTCACATTCTTCCAAAAGTCTTCCCAAAGATGATGACACCCTCTAGGTATACAAATACCTTTAGGGAGGTCATGTTCCCAACTACTTCTCCATAAGCAATTTAAAAGTAGTAGATGACCTAAAGATTCCTGGGGACATACACTCAAATTAGTAGACTGTTGTTAGGCATATGAAGGCTGTCTTCTCTTACCACTGGGATTCTAATAATAGATCCTCTGCACAGGGCTGAAAACCAGTGGTTTACCTGGCAGACAGTCCAAGGCATGTCAAATTTGTAGCATTGCTTTACTGGCTTACTTTTCTTCTCTTATTCTAAAGTGCAGGAGTCTCCACACATCTGGATCTTCCTAGTCTTCTTTCCCACCATTTTGGAAGAGGTATATGAAGTACAGGATGCCCTGATGATGCTATTGACCAGCATGATCAACATGGTCAGATGGTTTTTAAGGTCTTGTATCTCAGAGAGGGCAACCTTTTAAGATGACTCTTGAAAAAGTAAGTTGCGTTGCATGCTCCATGAGCACACACCATATCCTGCTCTTGCAATGAGAGCATCCCATGATGTTCACTCCTTCAATAATCCTTCTGTTCCTCAGGCACTGAAGAGTCACTAAATTCAAATTCCTTTGAATGCACTGTTGCTGAGGTGAAGGAGCCACATGGATTGTGACCTGCATCATTGCCTGCATTATTCTGTTAATATTTTGAATAGGCAGTAATTGTTCTCAATCAATACTGACACTTTGTGAATGTTCACCAGGTCAATTAAGTCATAGAATCATAGATTTAGAGCTATAAGGGACCTCTGAGGTCATTGAGACCATCCCTCTTATTATATAGCTGAGGAAGATGTGTTACCTAGAGGTTAAGTGACTTTGCTCATGGTCATACAGCTAGTAGATGTCTAACAAAAGTTTTGAAGTCCAGCATTCCATCCAAGTGGGATGAACTTAGGGATGGTTGTAGGGGAACCACTTCTTAGGTTCTCTGGGGTCTGGGTAGCACCCTGTCCCCAAACCCATTGCCATTTCATCAGCTTCTGCCAAACCAGGGCTCCATTTGCCTCTCATGTGTATTCAGCATGTCCATGTCCATCTAGAGCAGAGGTGTCAAACTCACAGGCCCACAGGCAGTCCAAAAGACTTGTGCAGAACCAGATTAAAATGTAATTGAAACATGTTTTAACACAATAAATAAAAATACATATCCTAGATGATGCTAGTTGATGGTTTTCTAAGTCAATATGCTGTGGGCAGAGATCCCTTTCTGTTGGAGTTTTGACATCATTGAATAACAACACAGCTCTCCCTGCCTTCAGCTATAACCCACCCTGCTGCTGGTGGTCTAGCTCCATTCAGGCTGCCACGTCCTCTGTTCCCTCCACCCTTTGTCCTTCTGGTACAGGCCATTCAATTCATCATTCAGTGTATCAGCAGACTTTCTCTGTACATCTGCCTTGGGGTCTGGGTGGTAGGGATGATTTCTCACTTGGCCTCCTTAGCCTATACACCACAGTGTTTTGGAGCCAGTTGAAGGCGTTTTTCTTCATTGCAGTCCTCTTTCCCATTCTCTGTCTTTTCTTCAAGTCATTCTGATCTCTGCAGCCACTGGTCATGCACAATCTTCTTTCTTTCCCTTCAGGACAAGCACTGACAGATTCTCACCCAGCAGACCGTGGCTCACTTGGGTCAGAGCCTTCATCTCTTCATCTTCATTGTCCAACTCCCAGCTTCCAAAGAAGCCTGTCTATAAATAGCACAAAATCAGGGAGGGTTTCCCCCCTTTATGGTTTAATGAACTGGACATAGGCTACCTACAGGGTCACTGCTCTACCATATTGCTTCTCTAATCTTTGAAAGCATTCCAGTATTGTGGCCTTTGATTCAGACCGAGTATAAAATCAAATTCTGGACCTCGAAGACTTTTCTAAATTAGTCTTGTCCACATTGGTCCCCCGCAGGTGCTACAGTACTGGCTTATCTTACCTAGGGCTCAGATGATTCCTCATCAGGCAGGCATGGGGTTTTCTCAGAGAAGCTTCTTAGCTTGGGGATAGTGAGTCACCAGCACCAGTAAGAATGTAGTCTAATGTCCATCTCTTGCTGCTGTGAGAAGAGGTGTCAGTCTCTTCCCGCTTCCCCAAAGGCATTACAGCCTATCTATAGATAATCCTTCTCTTCCCACAAGGTTTCAGACATTTAAGCAACTTCTTATCCTCAGTGGAAGGTCTAGTGTCAGTTTCTAGGCATTTCCAACAATTCATCTCTCCTGCGATGAATGCATCACTAATTCCACTGATTTGCAGAACATAGGCAGGGCTTTAATTAGTCCTCCACATCTCCCCAAGCTCTTCACAGCATCATATATGCTGCTTTCAGGGCCTTTGTCCTCAACGTCAGCAGGGCACCCCTAAAATAGAGGCTTCCTGGGAGGCTCCAAGTTCATTGTTTTATGCCAGTGTTTCAAACATGTTGCATCCATTCCGCTGGCCTCTCTGCTTAAATCACACACAGCACTATGATAAATGGGAATCCTTGTCCACACAACTGTCCAGTAGTAACAAGCAATGCAACCCAGCAATGGAATGAAATTAGAAACAAAAGCAATAGAAGTAGAGGTGAATGAAATGTAGCTGTTCTATTGAGGAATGGACTATCTATAGGAACAACAAATTTTTGAACGATCACTGAAGCCTACAAGCAGCAAAAAAGGAAGAACAAAAGAAAAGTTTAAGTTAAACAGGAATGTGGTACAGGAAGGCGTACCAAATAGACTCACAAAAAATTATATTACAAGGTCTAAAGAGGAAAAAAAAAAGAGAAAGCTATAATGGAATCCCTTTTATAAATCACAAGGTGGTGCTGTGTTTTGCTCTTAGTAGGGAGATAGTAAGCACCTGGCACTGTACTGAGATGCACAGAAAGGCAAAAGATGGTCCCTGCCCTCAAGGAGCTCACAGTATGATGAAAGAGACAACGTGCAAACAAGGTCTAGACAGGACTAACTGAAGATAGTCAACAGAAGGAAGGCACTAGAATGAGGGGGAGAGGGAAAGGTTTCCTATAAAAGGCAGGGTTTTATCTGGGGCTTGAAAGCCAGGAGATGTGAGGAGGGAGAGCATTCCAGGGATGGAGGACAGCCAGAGACCCTGGATCGCAGAGTACATGGAGGTAAGTGAGATATGAGAAGCCTGGAAAGGGAGAGAGGGGGCAAGTTAGGAAGGATTTTGAATTCTAACTAAAGAATTATATTTGATCCTGGAGGTCATTAGAGTTTATCAAATGGGGGTGAGGGGATGACACAGTCAGACTTGTTTTTTAGGAAGATCACTTTGGTGGATGAGTGGAGGCTGGAATGGAGTGGGGAGACCAGCAGGCTATTGCAATATCCCAGGTGTGAGATGGGGATCTGCCCACAGGGTGGTGGCAGTGTCAGAAGAGAGTAGGGGACACATACCAGAGATGTTACTAAATTAAAATCCATGGGCCTTGGCAACAGATTAGACTTGGAGGGAATGGAGGAAGATGAAAAAGAAACTGAGCATGGCGTTGAGGTTTTCAGTGTGGGTGACTAGGAGGATGGTGGTAGCCCTGACTACAGAGAAGTCGGGAGGAGAGGACAGTTTGAGGAGAAAGTCCTCTAAGGTTGTTAGAACCTAGGTATATGGTGGCCATTGATGTCTCTCAGCACTCTGCCCTCATATATCTCCTAGGATTTTAATACATCTGTCAAGGAGTCAAATGTATTCAGTCTCTTGGCTTATGCCCTTATACCCATGGGTCACTCTTCTTTCTTCATAGTGTAGTGGTGATAGTCAGCTTTGAAGGGTCATTAACTTAGTAAACCATTTAATTGAATTAGGAAAAAAGAATAACAAAAACAGAAGCATTACTCATATGGAATGTAGTATAAACATTCCATTTGATCACAGGTCCAGCTGTTAACCAGATGGGAAAATCCCCATTCAATTAGGCATGTGTTTTCTTTCTAGTCAAAATCTGGGATCCAGGACTATCAGAATCTACATCTGGCCTAAACATCCCAGGTCCAGGTGAAGCAAAAAGTGTGGAGAGATATAGTCTTAACCCAGTTTAAGTGTGTTGACTTGAAGTTCATGAGACTCCTTTCATTCTTGCTGAGGTTGGTTTGGTTCACTCACCTCCAAACTGTACCAACTCAGGTACAGGAGAAGCTACTTGCATTCTCTCCTTGATTCCAGGAGATAGGTTGTGCCTGTGGGAGCACCTCTTGTGTCCAGATCTTTAAGTTTTCGGTCTCTTTCACCCTGAAAACCATAGGCTCGAACACTTATCTGTCTTGAAGCCCCCCTCCCATTAGGAAAGATAGACGCTTAATGGTTCCTAAGGCCAGTGGAGGCCCAGAAACTGGACATGAGAAACAGCCTGCCTATTGCTCTCTTCAAAATTCTACATGGGGTACAATGCCTACTATCACCATCTCCTCTTGCTCTTCCCTCAAGGAACTAAAATCTCTAGAGACAAATAGGGCAAATTAGGCTACATGAAGAAGGTAATAGACTTTCTAAGACCTAAAATGCCTTCATTTATGTTAAGAAGATAAGCTCTTGTAAGAAAATCTAGAAATTGGAGGGGAAAGAATGCTCAACTGAGATAGAAATAGAAGTGATATTGTTGCTGGTGTAGATTCTAGACCACTTGGACAGAAGGGGAAAGAGTTAAGTACGAAGAATCGATCCTAAACTTGGAATGGAGGCACAATGTAGCAGTGATTATATGAGTGTGTAGATCTAATGTATATATATAAATGTGTATGCATATACATACATGTGTATGTGTAAATGTATATATGGGTTTATAGTATGTACATACATACATACTATACATACACACACAAACTAATGATGAGAACTTTATGTCAACTCTCTGGTCATCTAATGAAACTTCTTCTATGCCAAAAATATGGTATCTGATGAATTCTTGACTTGCCTTAATGAAAACTTAATTCTTCAAATAAAGGTGCCAGTAGATGATAAGAACAACAAAAAGAGCACTTTAAGCTATTGGGGGATAAAGAAGGACTGAGAAGATATGTGATAGTTGCTTAGGATAGGTAGGATCATGATAAAGGACAAGAGGAAGAAGGCAGAACTTGTCAAACCTTATTCTACTTCTGCTTTCCCTGTCAAGGAGAATTATCTTCAGTCTGGGAAAGCTGGAACAAAAATGGTTAAGAAAGAATTGGTTTCAGAGGACAGAACCAGATGCAATGGGTAGAAGTTGAAGAAAGGCAAATTTAAATTTGATAGGATACAAAAATTTCAAAACAGGTAGAGTACATTAGATTGTAAGCTTCTTGAGGGCAGGTACCATCTTTTGTCTTTTTTTGTGTCCCTAGCACCAAGCACAGTGCCTGACACATAATAGGGGCCTGATAAATGTTTATTGATTGATTTCAGTTATCCAGAAGTAGAACAGGCTACACTCAGGGGCTTCAAGCAAAGGTGAGGTGATTACTTGTGGTGGAGATTCTCATTCGGCCATGGTACAGCTACGCGACCTCTGAGGTCTCCAACTCTGAAATTAGGATTGAACTAGGATTCTGATTTTGTGAAGTAAAACCCAAAATAAGTCGTGTGATGAGAAGAGAGTGCTTCCATGCTCTCGAGTACCCTCAGATCACTTGGATTAACCTGTGTTCCAGGATACTGAAAGGACCAATTGCTGAGTTTTCTTTGTCAAATTATGGAAAATAGTAAAGATGGTGCAATAATGAAGAGAGCAGATCTCTAAAGTCTCTAGGTGGAAAGAGAGCTCTGGGCAGGTGGTGCAATGGATGGAGCTCTAGGCCTTGAATCAGGAAGACCTGAGCTCAAATCCAACCTCAGATGATAGTTATTTGACACTCTTCCCTCCCTCACAGGGTTATTGTGAGGATCAAATGAGACACTTTGTAAATCAGAGTGCTTTGTACATAGTAGGCACTTAATCAGTGCTTTTCCCCTTTCTTCCATGCCCTACCCCAGTTCCTCAAGTTAACTTGGATGGAGTCTTCCAAAGATATTCCATTAAGTTTGACTTCAATTTGTGGCAAATTTTGTGATCCTCTAGAAAGGAAGGAATGTTCATTAAGAGCCAGACTGGCTTCGTCATGAACAGCTCGTGCCAAACCAGCTTCAGCAGAATGACATAGACTTTGGATGTATGGATTTCAGCACAGCATTTGATAAACCCTCTTCTGCTATCCTTGTGGAGAAGATGAAGAGATGTAGAATATTGGAATCGTGCTGACTCAATGTCAATATTTGTGGGTGGGAGGGGTCCTCTAGTGAAGTACATCAGGGATCAGTCTTGGTATGGTTACTGTCCCAACCCTTTTATCAGTAATTTGGATGAGAGCATAAATGGCATGCTTTTCAGATAGGCAGATGACACAAGGCTGGGAAGAATAATGTATTGGATGGCAGGTTCAGAAAAAAGTCTTTAGAGGCTAGGAAAGAATGATGGGCCAAACCTGAATTTATCCCTACAAAATTTAATATTATCAAAGGCCCACACTTGAGGTAAAAAAGTCAGTCATACAAGCACAAAGTGAGAGAGCAAATCAGTAGCTTCTCTATAGAAAATCTGGAAGTTTAAGTAGCCTGCAGACTCAGTATGGAGGCCATGGCACAACAAAGCTAATGAATAAAGTCTCCAAGATGAGAAAGAGCTTAGTCCTACTCTTCTCTGCCTGGGTCAGCTACATTAGGAGTATTTTAGGGGGCTAGGTGGCTCAGTGAATAGAGCGCTGGCCCTGGAGTCAGGAGGACCTGAGTTCAAATCCGACCTGAGACATTTAACACAAAAACTAGTCATGTGACCTTGGGCAAGTCACTTAACCCCACTTGCCTTCCAAAAAGCAAAAAAATATATTAAAAAAAAAAGGAGTATTTCATTCATTTCTGGGTGTTGAACATTTAAGAATGAGGAAAAACTGGGCTATTTCTAGACAGGGGTCTATGAACTACGTACAGGTTGGCTACCTATGTATTTTTGTTTTGTTTTGTTTTCCATTTAATTTTTATTTTTCTTCTCAATTAGATGTAAACAAAAAATTTTTAATGTTTGTTTCTTTTTAAAATTTTGAGTTCCATATTCTTTTCCTCCTTCCCATCCTCCCTCCTTGAGAAATCAAGCAATTTGATACAGATTTTGCCTGTATGTCTTTGTATGTCTCTTCAAATTAAGTATGGTTTTTCTATTTTAATTTTTTAAAATTCAATAATTTTTTTAATTTTTAAAATTCGATAAAACTTTATTTTAAAATGTGAAAACAATTCTTAACTTGTGGGCCTCTACTGTGGCTTGTGAGATTTGAACTTTGGCCTATAGTTTACCATCATCTAGTCTAGAGGAAGGTAAGGATGGTGAGGGGCCCAGAGACCATGCCTTAGGAAGGCTACTTGAAAGAACTGGAGATGTTTCCCCTGGAAGAGACTTATAGGGCATATATTGTATGTCTTCAAGTTTGTGAGGGCTATTAATATGGAAGAAAGATCAGAGTTGTTCTGTTTAAGGGAAGAACTAAGATCATTTGGTGGAAGTTTTAGCAAGAGAGAATTTTTAAATGCATACAAGAAAAAGCTTCCTAACCACTAGAACCAGCCAAAGTGGAATGGACAGTGTCAGTGGGTAGTGACTTCGCCATGAAGGAAAGACTTCAATTAGAGGCTAGATGACCAGTTGACAAGGATGTTGTAAAAAGACTTCCCCACCCAGGGCTATGTTGGAGATACCCTTTGGAGATTCATTCTGACTCTGAGACTCTATGAGTCTGTATTCCTCACTTGGTACCTGATTCTTTCTTACATAGAACCAGTACCAGATACTGGGCAGCATGATGGCATAGTGGATAAAGTGCTGGATCTTCGAGTCAGTAAGACCTGAATCCTGCTTCAGACTGTGACTAGCTGTGTGACATGAGGCACACTTCTCTCAGCTCCAAGGTCCTCATCTCTATAAAAAGGGGATAATCATAGTACCTGCCTCACAGGTTTGTTATGAGGGTCATCAGATAGTATGTGTGAAATGCTTTGCAAACTTTCGAGCACTATTTAAATGTTAGCTATTATTATTATTATTATTATCATAGCTTTGGTGGCTTCTCAGTACTGACATGCTCTTTCTGTCCCCTCTGAGCCTAGCTCACTACCTATGTTGTCCCTCTTTTTAGGATAAAGTCATTTTGTCCTTTGGATTCCAGACCTGCTTGCCCTCATTCTCCATTTCACCTTTAGACACCTCTAGACACATCTCCCTTGTAGAATAAAACTACTTCCTGTTGATCCCCAGGCTCACTACTTTGCCTAAATTTAAAACAGCCCTCGCCTTACAGCTGCATCCTTGCTCTGAAATGGATAAAAATTATTCAGCCAGAGTTGTAACAAGAGATTGACTCCATCTATTGAATGGCCAAACCTTCTTTCTACTTAATGAAACCTCAGACTCCTTGGGATTAGGATTGTTATTGAAGAAATAATCCCTTTTTGAATTTATGTGCAGGTAACTACTGCCAAAATCTATCTATCTCAATGCAGAAATTACAGAGGTAAATTACAGAGGTAAAAACCTAATTTTTGTTATGTTTAAGCATAGGTTTAGATCTCAGACCCCCAAAATAAACCAATAAACCTGAACAAAAATTAAGATTCTAACAAGACCTCTTATAGACAAAATTATATCATAACAAGAGAAATAATTATATATATATATATATATATATATATATATATATATATATTGCAATCTTGTACATTTTACTTAGGCTGTTAAAGTTAAAGACTGACTCATAATCCCATGCTTCCTTCAATGTCATAAAAGTTAAACAAATTTAGTTGAGTAGTCGCAATCTCATACACCCCCTAAGGAAACATATCTAATTAAATAGACTGTATAGGTAAACTAAGTCAGGTTACAGATTAAACTCTATTTGCAAAATCCTATACTTAAAAACCTACAAGGCTATATTGTGAAGTACTCATGATGGACTAATTGAGAGAAAGGGATTGCCATGTCACAAAGACTTGACGTCAGGGTAATTCTTCCCCAATAAAATATTTTGGGGAGGTTTTAAAGATGTACTCCCTTTTTTCTCTCATTTGGTTTATCTCAAGAATGTCAAATGTCTTTCCTCAATAATATTATTCCAGAAGTCAGGTTTCGATCAGGTGAGGTTAATATTAACAGAAGACAGGCTTTTTGTTCATCAGAAGTTATAAGAGGAATGGCCTTGAGCGCCGAATAATAAAAATTAATCACAGGAAATAAAAAATTAAAAAATTCCCATTACAGGCTGTTGTCAGCAGCTGTCACATCACTGGACTCTTGGAATTTCCTCAAGCTATAGTTTCATTGTCTTTCCCCTATCCTGCAGATCTAGTCATTAGGGAAAGGCTGAAGACATTGCAAAGACTGTCTGTGACCTTTCCCAGAGTTAATTAACCTTCAGCTATTGAAGTGTTTGGTTTTATTCAAGGATTTTTAACCTTTCTTTCCTTTCTTTACTCCCTTCTCTCCTTCCCCATTATTTGTTGGGCCTTACTTTTTTCTTTCAAAGATGATTAAATCAAAGGATTACTTGGAATTTCCAAACTCACCCATTCTGGTCAGATTTTACAATCCGACAATTTCCTCTGTCTGCTTGTACCAATGCCTACCTTGCTTTATCCCTGAACATCTCCCCTGTATACCATTTCACTGACTGCCTGAGTATTCTGTATGGCTTTTTGCCATCAGCTTCATTTTCAGTCCATATTATTACCATGCTCTAAACCTTTCTTTACTTTAGGCAGTGTGGTGGAAAAAGCTTTGGACCTAGAGACAGGAGAGTTGGGTTTAATTAACCAATCAATCAACAGGCATTTTATCAAGTACTTCTTACATGCCAGGCACTGTGCTCAGTATGGGAGATAGAAGTACAAAGCCAAGTGTGGTGATGCACACTTCTACTTCCCACCATTACAGGGAGGCTGAGGCTGATCCATCTCTTGAGCTCAGGAGTTCTAAACTGCAGGGGGCTCTGCTGAGGGGGTGTCAGAATGGAAGTTCATATAATTAGACCCTAGGAGGGGCAGGCAATTGGGCCAGGTCAGAAATGGAGCAAGTCAAATTCCTGTGTCCATTAATAGTGGGGTCAAGCTCATGAGTCATCCCTGAATTTTCAGCCTGGGTCAGATAGGAAGACAGTCTATAAAAATGAACAAATAAAATTCTAAATTAAAAAAATTTTTAAACAAAGGAATGAAACAATCTCTAGTTACAAGGAGTTTAAATTCTAATGGGAGGTATATATATCACTATTGCGTCCCAGATGTGTAACTGGATAAATCCCTTAGCAATTTGTTTCTTCTTTTGTAAAGGGAATGATAATATTTGCACTCTCTAGCTCCCGAGCTTTAAAATGCCATCTCAATGTGAGCTACTGTTATCATTATCATTATTGTAATTTTAAAGACGGTGCTTATGATTTTACTGGGGTAGGAAACTCCCTCTGTTGAAGCAGATCTGCCCTTGCTTTGTGACTTAGATCCTTAGAGAGCTGTCAGGGTACACTGAGAGGTCAAGTGATTTGTCCAAGGTCACACAACCCCTATGTGTCAGAGACATTTGAACCCCTTACACCATGCTGCTATATTTTGGCTGTCTTCTAAACTGTATTCCTCACATACATGGCTTATGAGAGATGTTGACTTATGAGGGCTCCTACTTTAGTATCGGTGGGATAAAGTCTTTGTTAATGCTGTGCTTTCCTACAAATATCTGGATTAGATTTAGGCAGCTAGGTGGCATGGTGCAGAGCTACCCTGTCCAAGTTCCTTAATCTGTCTTAGCCTATTTTCTCTTCTATCAAACTGGGATGAAAAGAGCACCTACCTCTCAGTGGTTGTGAGGATCAAATGTCATGTGTAAAGCTCTTTGCAAACTTTAAGGCAGTGTATACATGCTAGCCATTATTATGATGAAGAACACACTCTGCTCACTAGAAGCTTACACTCTGAGCTAACAGAACATGACTAAATTCAGGCTTCTCTAATGCACTGGGCTAATGCCACCAAAGGGAGACTGTTTGTTCTTTGGCACAGACCTGTTCACATCCCAGGCAGAACTTCTGTGCTGGGTGTTTTCTTTGAAATCCTATTGCAGGTGTCTTAGGAAGCTTCCCCTCCCTTCCTGAACTACTGGAGGATTTCTTGCTTTTTCCAGCACTTAGCACAGTGCTAAACACATAGTAGCCCCTTAATAAATGTTCATTGATTGATTGAGGGATTGCCTGATCAAGGGGAAGGTCACACTGAAGCTGGTTCTTTTTTTTTTTTTTTGGAGTAGGGAAGGCAGGGCAATTGGGTTAAGTGACTTGCCCAAGGTCACACAGCCAATAGGTGTTAAGTGTCTGAATTCGGATTTGATCTCAGGTCCTCCGGACTCCAGGGCCAGTGCTCTATTCACTGCGCCACCTAGCCGTCCCTTTCTTTTTTCTTTCACTAATTTTTTAAAAATTCGTTTTTTAACTTAAATACAAAAAGGCAAGAGAAATAATTTCCATGTGCACAGCACAACATAAAAAGAGGATTCAATATAAAACCATGAATTTCCATTTCACACTATATACTTTTTTTTTGGAAAATTATATAATAAATATTACACATCATTCTCAAAGCTACCCTGCTTTTCTCTGCTTCCTTCTAAGTTTTCTTTTGTTCTCTGCTGTACACCTTTTTTTCCTCCCTCCCTTCCCACCCTGCCCTGGAGAAGGCTGCCATTAGGCGTGCGTGCGTGCGTGCGTGCGTGCGTGTGTGTGTGTGTGTGTGTGTGTGTGTGTGTTGGGGGAGGAGGAGGGTACTAAATGAATGTATTTAATGGTAACATGTCAACACCTAGCAGGGCAGCTAGGTGGCACCATAGTGCACAGAGCTCCTGGCCTGGAATCAGAAAGACTCGTCTTCATGAGTTCAAATGAAGCCTCAGACACATACCAGCTGTGTGACCCTAACCAAGTCACTTCACTCTGTTTGCCTCAGTTTCCTCATCTGTAAAATGAGCTGGAGAAGGAAATGGCAAACCTCTCCTGTATCTTTGCCAAGAAAACCCCAAATGGGATTTTGAAGATTCAGACACAACTGAAACGAAAGCACCTGAGTATCCTTCCCAATATGTAGGCTCCTAGAAAACTATCTGAGGTTTGAGGTACTTTGTGGGTTAGCATACATTAAATCAATCAATCAGTAAACATTTCTTAAAAGCCTGCTGTGTGCTAGGCACTGTGCTAAGAACTATGAAAACTGTAACTTATGAGTTCCCCTTACAACCAGAGGACACATTAGTTCAAGATAAAAAAAAAATGTAAAAAGCAAAGCAAAATAAATAAGATAAAATCGAATCTCTTCCATTCACATAGGACAGTGGTTCTCAACCTTCCTAATGCAGCGACCCTTTAATACTTGTATGTGGGCGTATCTGCACATGGGCAGACCCACCTGGAGACAGTTAGAGGAGCCGTGTCTTGGTTCCTAAGACCATCAGAAATATGTGTTTTCCTACGGTCTTATGCAACCCCTGAGACCCCTGTGAAAGGGTCGTTCGACCCCCAAAGGGGTTGCAACCCACAGGTTGAGAGCCTCTGACATAGGAGAAGATAGTTCCAAAGGTTTTCAGTTCACTGCTTTGGGAACACAGGTAGGGAATATATGCTACCAAGAACAAGTAGCAAAGGAAAAGGGGGCACATAGTAGCCATCAAAGTGCAGACACATTCACTACCCACAAACCTAGCAAGAGGGGAGACATATGCATATCTGAGGGGGTGGGACCAACTCTGTGTTCTACATTCCTGCCAGCAACAAAATCACTCTTCTGCCTGCGTAATACACTCAGCCTCCACCACCTTCTTTCTAGAGTAGTTCATCATGGCATGGAAGGAACACTTGAAGACCAGGCTGGCTGAGCAGAGGCTCTCATAAATCTTGCCAAATTGACAAGGCTTCAGGTATGGACCTGGTGACAGACAGTGTGTCTGTCATCTGAAAAACAACAAAGCTAAGTTCATAGAGTCTCTAGTAGACTGGCAAAAGTACAGTGAACTTTACAACCACAGTAATTCCTGAATATTATCCACCAGGTCAGGAGGTTCCCAAACTTTTCTAGTCTATGTACCCATTAACTTTCACTAAACATTCCCATACTACCTCCTATTCTATATGAGAAGGAAGAAATACTTGAGTTTATTGAGCATATGCACAGTGGAAATAAAACAGAGATTGAGAATAGAACTGAAAATTCTGATTTACAGAGAGAGGTTGTTACAAATAAAACAAAGGCCTTTTGGAATATTCAACGTGGTAATAGTGATGATATTTACCAAATATTCCCCTTAGTGC
This sequence comes from Pseudochirops cupreus, assembly GCA_028627135.1. Lineage (NCBI taxonomy): Eukaryota > Metazoa > Chordata > Mammalia > Diprotodontia > Pseudocheiridae > Pseudochirops > Pseudochirops cupreus. Next base: position 280,807,415 of record CM053581.1, read on the forward strand.
TATAAACTTTGGTAACCCCTTGTTATGAGAGAAATACTTCCTCTCTGAGTTCATTTGGTAGGTAACTGCTACCAAATAAATTTACTGCAATGCAGAAATTGCGGAGATAAAGACCTAGGTTTTATTATTATGCTCAGCCATAGGTTCAGGCTTCAGACAAAACCCAAACAACCATTAGTATTCTTACAAGCCCTCTTATAGGCAAAATTACATCAGTGACAGAGAAATAATTCCTTTACATATTTCAATCTTGTACATTCCCCTTAGGCCATAAAAGTTAACTGACTTCCTTCAATGGCAAAAAAGCTGAACAAACTTAAACAAACGAAGTCCATAATCTCATACCTCCCCTAAGGAAACAAACTTCATCAAACGCTGTAGGTAAACTAAGTCAAGTTACAGATTAAACTACAGCTAGAGGGTTCACAAATAGTATAATTGAGGAGGAAGATTTACATGTTACCAAGAAATCAGGGACTGTTGAAGTTCTTCCTCTGGCTTCTTATCTAAGGAATGTTTAAGACTTTTAAGTAAATTTTCTCATCCCATTGGATAGGTTTTGGTCAAGTGTGGTTAATATTAATAGAAGAAAGGTTTTCAGTTAAACAAAAGTTGCAGGAGGAATAAAAGGAAATTAAAAACCAGTAATTCCTATTACACCCTCTACTAGATCATAAAGGTTTGGTGATATGTTCAGAGGGAGGGAGTTTCTTAACTTTATAATTTTAGTAAGGTATAGCACAGTGGTTCTCAACCTTCCTAATGCCCGTGACCCTTTAATACTCGTATGTAGGCGTATCTGCATGTGGGCAGACCCACCTGGATAGAAGAGTGGTGTCTGGGTTCCTAAGACCGTTGGAAATATGTGTTTTCCAATGATCTTAGGCAACCCCTGTGACCCCTGTGAAAGGGTCGTTCGACCCCCAAAGGGTCATGACCCACAGGTTGAAAACTGCTGGTATAGCAGGAAAAGTGCTTGCTTAAGAATCATGGATTTGATCAAGGTCACCTAATCAATGGTGTGTAGAAAGACTAGAACTAACTCAATCCCCATTGGGTCCCTTTTCCTCTCTGGACATTAGATTCTTCATTTGTGGTTTTTTCTAAATTATTTTTTTTCAATCAGCAAAAATCCACCTTCTCTCTTTATTCCCCTCCTTTCCCCCAATTGAGAAAGAAAAACAAATCCTTATTACCAACATGTATAGTCAAGCAAAACAAATGTCTACATTGGTCTCATCTAACAAAAACCTGTCTCATTTTATACTCTAAGTCCTTCAATTCTCTATCAGGAGGTGGGCAGTATGTGTCATGATAACAGGCAGCTAGGTGACAAAATAGATAGAGCACTGGACCTGGAGTCAAGAAGAACCGAGTTCAAATCTTGCCTCAGGTCCTTACTAAATGTACGGACTTGGGCAAGTTGCTTAACCTCAGTTTCCTCATCTGTAAAATGGAAATAATAATAACACCTTCCTCCCAGGGTTGTGAGGACAAAATGAGATCATATCTGTAAAGTGCTTTACAAACCTTTAAGCACTCTGTAAATAAATGTTAATCCTCTGGCTCTTCATTTGTAAAATGAAAAGTTTGGAATATTCAGGAATCATTCCAACTCTTGACCCTCTGTGAATTCCTTGGGATTTCTTAAGTAGTTTTCTTACAGTGAATTTTTTTTTAATTTATCTATATCAGTGCCAGTGCAGATTGTAGATACTTCTTATTCTCTTTTTCTATGCTATCTTTATCCATTTCTTCCCAAAAATCACATATGGAAGATCCACCCATACTGAATCCATTCCTCTAATTCCTTTAATATCTTGGAGGTCCTCAGCATACCACTTGGGCCATCTCTCTGATATCCCTGTCTCTCAATGCATGACTGGCCCACCTCCTTTTCCAGTGATACACATCACCTTGACGATGTCTTTTACCTCACTTTCATACAAAATTATTGCTGATTATAAACTGACTTTTTCACCCACCATGTTTGTTTCCATTGCCCTTTGAATGATTTGTCGGTATGATTCTTAGGAGATCATGATGTTTCATGATTTGCATGATCATAGCAGCAGTGAGATAATGCTGATCTTAAATGGATGGGCTTTGGTGACATTGAGCAGTTATCTTTCTTTTTTAATTTTCTTTGCAGGTATGATATTATTGTATTAATGCTGCCTGAAAACAGCACTGGTGTTTTAGACTGCCATGTTAGACTGTTTCACTGATTTAGAATTAGTTTGCAGTCCACTAAAACTCCCAGTTCTTTTTCTCCCCCCTCCAAATCTGCCTGTCTCGCTCCACTCCCTGCCCCTCCATTGAAAAGAATAAGAAAAATCTTTGTAACATATTCCCACATTGGCCATGTCTGAAAGGCATATGCCATTAAATAGTTTTCGATGGAATTTCATTAGATGAATGTTTTATCCATCAGCAGGCACTACAGATAAAACAAGTAACCTCAGCCTTCCAGAATCCAATAAGGGAAGGCATGAATTAGTACTTGGATACACACACACACACACACACACAACACACACACACTCTCTCTCTCTCTCTCTCTCTCTCCCTCCCCCCAACCTTCTTTCTTCCCCTAGCTGGGTGTTTGCTTCTTCTTGGTTTTGATGGGTGAGGTTGGGAGTTCAGAGAGGTTTTGCTTAGGAGTCCAGTATGGTTAGAGGGAATCAAAGAGTGACCTTTACTTGCTGGCAGGACAAAAGAACAGTAAAGAGCTCTCTGTATCTCAGCAGCTGCAAAGAACTAGGGAAGCAGTTCTCAAAGTATGGTCTGCAAACACTGAGGGTGTGGATACCCTTTCAGAGGATCCACAAAGTCAGAACTATTTTTATAATAATACTATAATATTTGCCCATTAACATACTCCTCATGTAAACAAGAAAATAAATAAATTTATTGAGAAAAAAATAAAGGGGCTGAACGATATCAATATTTTCATCTATCAATAAAACATTCATTAAAAAATAAATAAATGAATTGGCCTCCCAGCCAAAAATCTCCAAACTGCAGGCTTGACTATAATACCCTCCCCCCACCAAACTCCAGTGGCTCCCTACTATCCATAGGAACAACAACAACAAAAAAATACTCCTCTCTTTTCCAACTACATAGCTGCATAAGTCTAGATTTTCTTCATTTATGTCAGCCAAAGCAACATGTCACAAGAGATTGATTAAATGCAAAAGCAGATAGGAGAATCCAGCTGTCTTCTCTTAGCCAGATATTAAGGAGATTTACAAAAATGTATGAAACAGTGCCACTCACCTCTCTAAATTCTTTTTATTTGGAAAAAAAGCTATTTCTCATTTTAAAAATATTATGTTCACAGTCAATGGGTTTATTGTTATTTTTAATGATTAATAAATTAATAATGTATCACTTTAAATTTCTAATATGGTAAATATGGATAGATATAAACCACATAAACAAAAGTTCTTTGAGCTCCTCAGTAGTTTTTAGAAGTATGAAAGAGTCCTAAGACCAAAAAGTTTGAGAACCACTGACCTAGAGAAACTCCTTTGCTGGGCTTATTATACAGCAGAGACTTGGGTCTCTGAGCAGACATGTGGGAGCAGTTTTATTAAACAGACGTCTTCTTTGCAGTGGTATTTGTTGTGATGGAATTCTGGAGAATCCCATTTTTTTCATAGGAGACAATTTAGTAAGGAAAATGGGCTGGTGCAGTTTTGAGGCTGTGCCCAGAGAGGATGGTGTGAGAGGGATCTTGGGATTCTGCATTGTCAGCTTCAGACAGTTCCTCATTCAGGGTCTTGACTATGACCTGGGTCTGAGAAGTGAGAGTGACTCAAGCTGTTCATTCAAGACCCATCTTGTCTAAGTTCAATGGGAATGAGATTCAGATTCATTCCTTAAATTGTATGGTGCTAGAGCACTGAAGACAGAGGCTCCATGGAGTCACCCAATGAGGACAAAGCTGCTTGTATTAAAAAGAGGCAGAAGGGTAAAATAAGGGACTAATTCAAGCACAGATTTAGAACTATAGAATATTTGGTATGAAGGGCCTTTGAAACTATCTTGTCCATCATTTTACCGCTAGAGAAACTGACACCCAGAGAGAAAGTCATTTGCCTAGAGTCACACAGTCCAGTGCTTTTCCTTCTGGGGTTGGTGACCTCTCTCCACTGTCCTCTCGTGTTGATTATCTCCAATTTATCCTTTATGTATCTTGTTTGTACTTCATTGTTTGCATGTTGTCTCCTTGTGAACTCTGAGAGGAGGGCCCGTTTTGTTGCCTTTTTCCCCCCCACTCCTAGTATTTAGTACAGAGCCTAGCAAATGGTAGATGCTTAGTATAAATGCTTGTTGACCAACTTTTCTCCCCCTTCCTGTTCTTTCCTGTTTTGTTTTTCTTAACCCTAACTCTAATTCCCTTTCTTCCCTCTTTACCTGTTCTGGGGGTCTGCCAACCACACCCACTGGCACTGTTCAGCCCCTTCAGATTCACAGTGCCTCAGGGTCCTGGATTTGAAAGTCCTGGGAAAGCAGAACATCATAAACAGGAAGCTGGAAGGGAAGTTAGGGAGTCTAGTTTAGTCTGCTTCCTTCATTTTACATATAAGTAAAACTGATCATTTAAGTACCAGTGCCAGGTCCCTTGGACTCCAAATCCAGCACTGATTACATTCTTGTCCTTGCAGACCAGAACCAGGTTGACATACCCTCTCGTTTCCTATTGGCCAAACCTGGGATCTAGCCAGGGCCCCTGCTATAGAATCTAGTAGAGCATTCAGAGGGAATTCTGAGCAGAGCAGGGAGTCAGATGGCAGGCCTCAGTGAGCAAGAATTCTATCCATGTAGGACCTGGTGAGGAAAAGAAGGATGGGTGGTCATGGGCCGTGTACCTGGAGGAGCAGAAGGCCATCGCTGCACCGCTGGATCTCTTCCATGATGTGAGTTCTGGAATTTCCATGTGGGAGCTCCTACCTGACTTCCTACTTCAGAACTCAGGAACCTGGGGAGGCCCACTGAGGCCTAGTCTCTGATATTATTGATGTGCTTGATGGAGGAGACAGAGAAGGTCAGAGCTGGAGAAGAGAGGCTGGAAGGGCAAGGAGCCCCAGGTATTGGCCAGCTCCCTGACCCGCCTGTGGGCTTCCCATCCCTTAATTTCTGTGCTCTCCTACCTTGCTCCCTGGTGTCTATTTCTCAATCCATGAATATATTTGGTGGTGAATAAGGTAGGTAACAGATGTCACCCATGTGCTAGCTCTTCACCCTGCCAAAGTTCAGTGACCTCAGTCTCGTTCCTAAGCAGCCAACGCTCGCTCACACTCTCTCTCTCTCTCTCCCTCCCTCTCCTTCCCACCCCTCTTTCCCTGTCTGTCTCTCTCTGCCTCTCTCTGTCTGTCTCCTGGTTTTTCACAGAAGCATCATTCCCTGTAGGCCTTTTCTCTCCCTCCCCCAACAGTACTTAGCTAGCCCATGGAGTTGGGTCTCCTTGACCCTCCCCTTCTACCTCCCCAAGACCCTTACACTGGATCAGGGCTGTGCCTGCCCCTCCTTTTTATCTTGCAGTGCCAGGCTTTCCCTCAGAACAAGAATGGCTTCAAACTGGGCATGAAGCTGGAAGGAATTGACCCTCAGCACCCATCCATGTATTTCATCCTGACAGTGGTGGAGGTGAGTTGTGTGCAGTGTGCCACTAGTGGGGAGGAAGGCTCAGGAGCAGCCCTTGGATCCTCAGCAGAGCTTGGCACCAAACAGTGAAGCTTTATAGGCCATATTGTCTATATAAGTGCTGCAGGTTTACAAAAAAGAGTGATGTCCTTTGGATCTCCAGCTTGTCTGGGAAGACTTCACTGAGGAATAGGGTTTGGAAAGGTACAAAGATAAAGAGGAAATAATCCTTAGGGGCAAAAGCACTGCAGCTGGAATGCAAAGGGTATGTTTAGAGGATAGTTGCATAAATTTGTTTGTTCAAAGTTCAGGGTTCCTGTAGGACAGCAACAAGTGAGAAGGAAAGGTTGGGGCTGGATCACAGAGGGCTCTGAATGCCATTATCATCACCAGACTGGGCAGGACTTGGACACAAGTCAAGAAGTGAGAGCCAGAAGCAGTGGGGAGTGCCTTACAGAGGGAAGGGGCTTTTCAGCTTGGAAGGATTATCTGAACCCCAAAGGCTACATCTGCCTCCTTCATGGAAGACACAGATAATCTCCGAACTGAAGCCCCAGAAGTCCTAAGTGAAGAGGCCCTTCAGTGTCTGCCTTTTACCTCTCCAGACCCCCAGCCTTTGTTTAGGTCTTACCAGGGTACCCCTTCTTATAAGTGTGCACTCGTCTTGTCTCCTTCCCATAGAATGCCAATCAGCAGGCATTTATTGGAGGGCTCCTGTGCCAAGTACTGTGCTCGGTGCTGGGGATACAAAGGAAAGCAAAAGATTGTCGCTGCCCTCGAGGAACTCACAGTCTAACGGGGAGATAAAATGTAAACCACCACATCCAGGAGATATGCAGTGTAAATGGAGGACAACAGGGAAGGCTCTAGCAATGGAGAATACTGGGAAAGGCTTTTTGTAAAAAGTGGCCTTTGTGCTGAGAATGGGAGCTCTCTGAGGGCAGAGATTGGTTCTCGTTTGTCTTAGTGCCCTCTGTGTCTGGCTCAGAATCTGGTGCGTAGTGGGCACATGTGTTTTGACTGTCAAAAATAAATAAATTAAGTGATGGCCAGTGACAGAGCAAACAAGTAACCAAATGAGGAAGCTGAGGCCTATGGAGTTTTAGTGACTTACCCGAGGTTACAGAGGCTGTAAGTATCTGAGGTGAGATTTAAACCCAGGCTCTGTGACTCCAGCATCAGTGTTCTTTTCAGTATAGTCAGTGATGGGGTGCATGGTTGTTCAGGAGAATAGTGATGTGGGGTAGAGGGAGGAGTCAGGAAAAAGACCAGGTTCTAGCGAGAGATGAATATGCCGCACTCATTTGGGGACATGCTAAACTTGAGGTGCCAAATGAGTGTCCAGGAGAAGGTATCCTTGGCCCATGGGAGCTGCTGGGGCTGACCTGGAACTTAGGGGAGAGTGATCAAGGATGGAGATTTAAAGTTGAAAGTCATCCCTGTAAAGGTAACCCTGGGAGGAGGTGATTCCACCAAGGGAGAGAATTTAGAGTGAGATTGAAAACAGAGGACCAGGGTGAAGTTCCCCAGGTTCCTCTTGTTGCCATTTCCCTACATCCCAGGCACAATCTAAACTCTATGCCTGTGTCTTTGCATCCTCCTGTACCTAGCACAGTGCTTGGAACGTAGTAGGTGCCTAATAAATGCTTATTGAATGAATGAATGAATGAATGAGAGGAAAGGAGAACATGAAGGTGAAAAAGTGTAGGAATTGGGGAGGAGAGGGACAGGAGAGAAGTCAAGGTTAGGCTGTTGGCCTCTGGCTCAGCCCCTGGCCTAATACTAGATTTTCTTTCCTGTGAGCTCTTATGTCTCCCCTCCTGCTAGGTTTGTGGGTACCGGATGCGTCTGCACTTTGATGGCTACTCTGAGTGCCATGACTTCTGGCTCAATGCAGATTCCCCCAACATCCACCCCGCTGGCTGGTTTGAGAAGACTGGACATAGGCTACAGCCCCCCAAAGGTAAGGCTTGGCCGAGGCTGGCCCCAGACCAGGACGGGCTGGTGAATGTGTCTGCCCTATCTCTCCACTCTGTCCTTAGCCCACTACTTCTCTCACCACCCACTCCCTGCATGGCCACTGAGTCCTGGAGGAAGGGGGAGGGCTTGGTGTTCCTTGGCAGGAAAGAGGCTCCTGAATTTCTCCTGGGGCTGGAGGTAGATGCCCTACTTGACTGCCGGGGTCTGTCCCTTTCATGCTCCCCTGTCCCCCAAGGACCAAGCCATGCCCCAGCTTCCATACCCTGCTCTGTTTGTTCCCCCTGAGGGGACTAGGTTACAAGGAGGAGGAGTTCAGTTGGAGCAACTACCTCCGGAGCACCAAGGCCCAGGCTGCCCCCAAGCACCTGTTTTCCAGCCACAGCAATGTAAGTGACTAAGTCCCCATCTCCCACCACCATGCCAGGAGAGGTTCTCCCTCTTCTTTTTCCTTTAGACCAGGGAAACGGCAACTTCATCCCCGAGCTTGAGTAACTTTCAACAGTCATTTACCTTAGCTGAGCTTCCAGTTTCTCATCTATAAAATAGGGATTGGCTCTAGACTCATAAGGCAAGAATCCTGCCCTTCTCTTGGATCAGGGAAGTGAGTGATTTCTTCTCCCTATGTAGGCAAAAAGGATACACCCTTCTCTGGTCCAGAACCAGGGAGGGTGCTATGTTGGTCTCAGGGAAGTGGTAGGAGCCACACAGTTCTATTCTGGGTAGGGAAGATAATTATAAATCCCTAGTTCCATTCCTAGGGCATTCTCCTTGTGCCCTTCCTCAGTTTCCCCTGATGAATGCTATGTACTGGCCTGTCATCCATCTTAATCCCTCAGACCAGCTTCCTCTGAAGGAACTTTGCAAGATTGAAAGTGAGTTGAGAAATCTGGTAGAATATAAGCTCTTTGAGGGTAGGATCTGTTTTTGGTTTTATATTTTCAGTGCCTAGTATAGTGCCAGGCACATAGAAAATACTTTAAAAAAAATTTTTTAATTGAATTAGATTGATGTCTTGGCACCAAACTTACCCCTGTTTCCCCAACCTTCTCCTTCTCCCCAAGGGTGACCTTGAGGCTACTTTTTCACTGGACTCAAGAGTGGGACAGTGGCTTTGGGCAGGGACAGAAGCCTTAGTTTGGTCTGTGACAGAGGGGCTTACATTTCCCTACAGAGCTCAGTGCCCACAGGCTTCCAGGTGGGCATGAAGCTGGAGGCTGTGGACCGCATGAACCCCTCCCTCATCTGTGTGGCCAGTGTCACTGACGTGGTGAACGGGCGCTTCTTGGTGCACTTTGACAATTGGGACGACACTTACGATTACTGGTAATGGGAGCAGTCCTGGCGTGCAGGGGCTGGGGTGGTGATCCTGGGATCAAGAACTGGGGGAATGGAGGGATGGAACAAAAGAAACAGGTGCTGTCTTAGCCTAAGATTTCTGCGCCAACCCTCAATATTCCCCTCCTTTCGTAAAGTGGAGGGAATGCTGACTAACTCTGGAGCCAAAGGGCTTGGATTCAAATCCTGTACATCTCTACCACATGCTTCCTGTGGACCCAAGTCCTTTTTGGGTCTCAGTTTCTTCACCTGTAAAATGAGAGAGTGGGACTAGATGACCTCTAAGGCCTCTTCCAGCTCTAAATTTATGATCAAGGATAGAAAGTCCCTTCCAGCTCTCAATCTACAATCCTTTAACCAGAGTATCAGCACCACCTTTATGACCTCCAGGCCCTGCACTTCTCACCAAGGTCATCAGGACCCTGGGACCATTGTGGGCAAGGAGACCTTCTCAGGACCAAATAGAATTGAATCTTCCTTTTCTACCCCTCATGTCAGGGGCTCCAGGAGGTGACTAGACCCTCTAAGGCCAGGCCACTGTAGGTTCCTTGCCCCTTTCTTTCTACCCCTTCACCCCCACCTCTCCTTCACCCCATTCTTTCTCTGTTCCTCTCTTCTTTTTCTGCAAAGGTGACTGCCACCTCTTTTCTAACAGACCTGGGCACTCGAGAGTGGAGAGTGTCTCAAGGCCTTGGAGGCCTTAGCAGAGCTGGGCTAATGGGAGGGAGAGAGAAAAGATGGAAAGAAGAAAAATGTGGGGGCTGGGAGAGGGGCGTTCTACCTTGTAACCTAGGTTAAGGGGGTACAGGGGTTCACTGATTAAGTTTCAGTGACCAAGCTTCCTCATCCTCCACCAGCTAACATTTTAAATAGAGAGCATCATCCAATTGTTTTTTTAACTTGAGGGAAAAAAAATCAAATGTCACCTTATGTTATTTTAAAATTGAGGGAAAGCTTTCTAATTAATCAGATAATTTAATCTGAAAAGCACTTCGAGGTTAAGACAAATTAATTATTTAAAACATAATTTCCACTGAGACAAGATTATGCTATTCAAATTTTTTCATAACCACCTGCTTTTTAAAAACTCTGTCATTAACATTTTCAGCATTAAAGAGACTTTTAAAAAAATAATAAGCCAGAGCCATTTGATCGTTGAAGCCCTGCCCATCATAAGGAGGCCCAGAGTCTGAGAGCTGCACTCTGAACATTGAGGTCTCCTTGTGTTTCAGGTGTGACCCCAGCAGTCCTTACATCCATCCTGTTGGCTGGTGCCAGAAGCAAGGAAAACCCCTCACCCCTCCACAAGGTGACCTGGCTGATCCCCTTCCCCCATGCTCCATCCTTCCCTTCTGTCCCCCTCCTCCAAGGAGTACATTTCAATTATGGGAGACTCTGGTGGGAGGGATGGTCTTTCTCAGTCTATAGGCACCATGCATCATGTTACCCTGTGTTGGGGGAGAAAAGCTCTTCAGACCTTTCTAAGAGACTGTAGGGAAGGTCCCTAGAATTCCTGTCAAAAGGATATGTGCTCTCTAAAAGTCTTAGGATGGAAGGAGATATCTTCATTCAGAGAAAGATCTAGAAAGAACAGAGTTTAAATGGAGACTGAAGCAATCTATATGCTCTCGTTCTTTTCCATGTTTGGTTTTGTCTCTTCTTTCCCATTGTTCACTCCATTGGTTACAACCCTTCTATACAACCAAACTAATGTCCTGTGTGAAAGTATTTGAAGATCCTATACTTGATTGCATGTTGCCATGGGGCAGGGGGGAGAAGGAGAGGAGAAAATTTGAAACTCAAGGGATTGTGGAACTGAATCTTGTAAACTAAAAGTAAATAAATCAATTTTGAAAATATTTTTTAAAAAAAGGACATATGCCTCACACTAGCAGTGAGCAAAGCAGACTGAGATCAAGTAATTTAGGCTTTCCTAGAAATCATTCCTTTTCAGTATCTCTAGGGAAAAAATCAGGAAAGGGAGACAAGTAGGGTGGTAGAGCCAGAGGAGCAAGTCTTGAAAGGGGAATAGAGAAAGATTCTGAAATGACCCTCTGGGCTCTTTGGGTGGATAAAATAGGTCATTCCCAGTCTCCTCCCACTCAGCACTGCGTGCCTGCCTCACACAGTGAGGCTGGGATTCTGACGGGTCCAAAGGCTTGGAGCCAGGAGATGACAGCTAGGGGCTTGTTTTTCCCTTTGGTTAGGCTAGGGGTTCTTTAGCCCTTTCCCATTTGGGTACCCTAGGAACCAAGGCCCAGGATGTAGTGATGCAGGAGCTACTCAGTATAGCCCCTGATCCATTGACTGATTGCTTGATTCATTCATTCATTCATATCTGAGAACTGGCGACACCCAACCTCCCCAAACCACTGCCCCTCATAGCTTGTTCTCCATCTTCCTCTATAGATTATCCAGATCCTGATAGTTTCTGCTGGGAAAAGTACCTAGAAGAGACTGGAGCCTCTGCTGTCCCTTCCTGGGCCTTTAAAGTGGTAAGTGCTATGGGAGGAGAATTCATGGGAATGAGGCCTGACAAAGGGCTGCTTTCAGTGATCTGAAGGGCCATGGGAAAGGTCCAGAGAGGGAGCTGGACCTCACTGACCTGCACTCTATTTCCATGACACCAATGTGGTGTAAAAGAAAGAGCGCTGCATTTGGAGTTGGAAGACCTGGGTTAAAATCCTGTGTTGCTTTGGACAAGTCAATTAACCTCTCTAGGCCTCTTTCCTCACCTGTAAAATGAGAAGGTTGGACCAGATAGCCTTTAACGACATTTGCAGCTCTCTCCCAGTAGTCCTAGGTGACACTTACCTTTGACCCCAGGGCTTTGACCTTGAACCACTGGATTTCTTTGATATATTTTTTATTTACTTTTCTGAGTATCTGTTGTTTTCCCAATAGTAAGTAAGGTCCTTGAGAGAGGGAAAAATGTCATTTTTGTCTTTGAATACCCAGAATCCAGCAGTCAGTTAACAAGCATTAAGCACCTATTATATGCCTGGCACTAGGGATATACAGAAAGGCAAAAAACAGTCCTTTCCCTCAAGGAACTCCTAGTCTAATGGACCACCACACAATAGGTGCTTAATAAATGTTGGCTAGAATGAATGGATGAGGTAATCAGCCCAACCAAGGTCACCCACGTGGGTCCTTTCTGACCTGGCCCCCTGGAATCAGATCCAATTCAATTCAACAAGAATTTATTAAGTCCTTAATATGTGCAAGGTATTGTTCTGGAGTCTGCAAAGACAGTAACAACCAACAGACCCTGCCCTCAAGGCACTTACATTCTACTGGGAGATGCAACCTATAAAGTGATAAATAAATATAAGATGCTGGATATATTTTGGATATAGAATGGGGGAAGCAGTACTGATCACTAGGAGGCTTTGGAGGGCTTCCTGTAAGAGGTGGCACCTGAGCTAAACCTTGAAGGAAGATCAGATGCATTTGCTCCCCGTGCCTCTTCTGATGTTACTGCTACTGCCTCCATATCTTTATTTTTCGCTCTTTGGTGGGGCAATTGGGGTTAAGTGACTTGCCCAAGGTCACAGGGCTAGTAAATGTTAAGTGTCTGAGCTGGTTTTGAACTCAGGTTCTCCTGACTTCAGGGCCGGTGCTCTATTCACTGTACCACCTAGCTGCTCCAACTTTCTCCATATCTTGTGACCAGGTCCAGCACCTATTTCTTTCCCATCTACCACTCCATTCCCTGACTCCAATTCACTCCAAGCTGCAAGAGTGTATAGTCTCAGGGGTGGGGAACCTGTGGCCTCAAGTCACATGTGGCCCTTTAGGTCCTCAAGTGCAGCCCTTTGAATCCAAACTTCACAGAACAACTCCCATTAATCAGAGGGCCACATCTGACCTCCAGGCCACAGGTGCTCCCCCCCTTCCTGGTTCTAGGTTTTATCTGCAAAGAGAAAATTCAAATTTAGAATTAATATACCAGAGTAATTAATATACCAAATATAACTACCCAATCCCAAACTGGATAGCATTTCACTGCTAAATTCTTGTGTTGAAGAGCAGTTCCCTATGCCTTACTTGGCCCAAACAGTTCCCTCCCGAGTTGGAGTGTCCACATTCTCATTCATTCTAATGAGAAGCAAGGTGGAAAAGTGGGCAACATCCCAGTTTTGGAGTCAGGAAGTCTGAGGATGAATCCTAGCTCAGTGTAATAGAAGGAATGTTGTATTTGCAGTCAGGAGAAACCTGAATTTAAATCTCACTTTTGAGCCTTATTAGTTGAATCATCATGAACTAGCCATTAACCTCTCTGAAGTTTATTCAATTTTATCATATGTTAAATGGAGTGATAATACTTGTGGTCCTCACCTACCGGGGTTATTGTGAGATTCAAATGAGTTAATGTTATTAATTAATTTGCCGTATTCTTCCCCATCCTTAAATTAATTGATAGTTAATGTTATTTTTAAAGCTGATTTATAAATAATATGTTATCATCATGAACATTGCCTTAATTGAGTAAGTGACAACCTCTCTAGGCCATCTATAAAATCTAAGTTTTATGATTAAATGAGAATAGGGTTTCTTATTTCATAATCTTCCCCCCCCTCCCCTTATTGTGGCATGCCCACCTAGATACTCAGGCCCAAGCCCATCAGTCCATTCTATAACCTCAGGCTTATTCTTAGGCAGTCAGGAAACATCCTCATTCCTTAAAGGAAGGTGGTGCTCCACCCATATTCATTTTTAATTGGAGACTACCTAACTATGACCCACCCCCAACCGAGAAGTACAGACTCAAACTAAAATAAATAAAAGTTTAAAAAAAAAAAAGAAATACAGATTCCCCCGTAGAAGAGGGATCATACTTGTTCTGCTTGGCTCTCAGTCATGGAACAAGGATTGATGGGGTGGAAATAGGGGGAGGTAGATGTTGCCTCTTTTAAAGAACTTCCTCATATTTATAATTGTCCCCAAAAAGAATGTGCTGCTCCCTGTCAGGGGAGGTGTTGAGACAGTGGCTGAATGACTGCCTTTATAGAGGAGATAGATCACTGGGTAGGAGGTCAGACCAAATGAGTGACCTTCCAGCTCAGAATCAGTGACCCAGGTGTTGGGTTTACTCCAGAGCCATTCCAGCATTCTCTCTCCTCAGACTACAGGGCATACCATTGTACACATAGCTGCCTGTAGAGACCTAAAGAGAATACCTCTATGAGGTCTGGCCTCTCCTCTGAGGGGCTCAGAGTACTTGTGCTATCAGCTCTTCCTCTGGAGCACCTGCAGGGGTGGGATGGGGTGTGGGGGAACAGCAGAATGGACAAAGCCAGGAGACACCCTGAGGTTTGGTGGCTCCATTAGAGACCTGTACTGGAACTCTGCCTAGTTGGGGTCTCAGCCTGATGGCCTGTCCCCCTGCAGCGACCACCCCATGGCTTCCTCATCAATATGAAACTTGAAGCTGTGGACCGAAGAAGCCCAGCTCTGATTCGAGTGGCCAGCGTGGAGGATGTGGAAGACCACAGAATAAAGGTGGCACCAGGAACTGGGAAAGAAGAGTAGGCTGATTGGGTGGGGGGGGTCTCCATTTTGCTCCCCAGACTCTGTCCTGGCCTGCCCTTCAAGGCAAGTCAAAAATCATTTCCTAAGTGTCTGCCATGTACAAGTCACTGTGCCTGGTGCTAGAAACACAAAGATAGAATACAGAATTTTCAAGGAGTTTATAACCTGATGGGGGAGGTGGTAGTCAAGAAGAGAACATGTATAAAAATAATTGAAACTGGGGAGAGTAAGAGGGGAAAAAAAAAGTTATATGCAAAGTACTGCGGGAAATTTGAAGGGAGATAGAATTTTTACCTGATGGTCAAGGAAGGCTTCATGAAGGAGGTGTCAACGGAGTTGGGTCTTGAGGTAAAGGTGGAAATTCAGTGGCTAGAGCTAGAAATGGGATGGGTAATGTGAGCCTTCATTCCAGGTATATGGGGTATGGTATGAGAAAGCACAAAGATGAGAGAGGGTAGAATGAGAACAGTGAATAGAGGAAAAGAGAGTTTGTATGACGTAATTGGAATAAAGATTACCTGGAAGAAAAGAGAAGGGTCTGGATGGGTGAGTTGGCTCCAGATAAAGGGAAAAAGGGAGCTCAAAATGAATGACCTAATTTTTTTTGGTAAAGTATGATGAGGACCTCAGGTGAGAAGGTAGGGGATGCTGCTGAAAGTTTGAGGATAGATGAGAAGGTTTGGAATAACCCTTGTGGAGAGTGGGATAGAAAATCAATTAGGGGGGAATAAAAGAAGGATTGCCTTGCTGCAGTGAGGGCCCAGTTGAGATGAGATAACATAATTTTGTAGCAGAGCCAGTCCACAGGGTTACAAGACTTGCTCTCACTCTGTCCAGTAGCTAGGTTGGTGCAGTGCATAAAGCAATGGGTCTGGAGTCAGGAAGACCTGAGTTCCAATCCAGCCTCAGGTTTTACTAGCTCTGTGAACCTGGGCTAGTCACTTAACCCTGATTGCCTACAAACAAATGAAAATAAAAGCACCCGCCTCCAGGGGCTGTTGTGAAAATTAAAAAAGATAATATTTTGAAAGTGTTTAGCACAGCATCTGACTGGTAGTAGACTCTTGATGAATGCTTGTCCCCTTCCCTTTCCTTTATAAAAATGAATAAAGTACAGAGATGGTGGGAGAGATCTAGGGTTGATGGTAAGACAAGGGACCAAGGGATTTGAGAGGAGAGGACAGTAGAAAGATGAACTGGTTCATCAGAAGGTCAAAGTTGAGAAGGAAGAAGAGTATAATTAGAGTGGAGGAGACAACCTGACAAAGTGCTGAGGAGAAATGACAGATTATAGGGAAGACAAAGATGGGCTTAGGAAGAGATGGAAGAATAAGATGTTTTGATCAGGTAAAAGGATGCAAAGGTCTTGATCATTGAGTGGAACACTTGGGTGATGACAAGGTCTGTGTGTAGCTAAGGTGGAATGGAAGAGTAGGACTGGGAGTAGGATCGATGGGGAAGTGAGAGGTTAGGATTTGGGGGAGAACTCAACATATAAGTTGGACGTTATTTGGATGGGGATTGGTGTGGAAAGAAAGGCTATGAGCCAGACACTGAACTCACTGACAGAGAAGGGAGCATGTCTTGGGGCAGGGAGAGAAACAACAACCACCAGGGTCTGAGTTGGGGGATAAATTTAAATACAATGAGGAGAGATTGTTGAGGGCTGATGGCATTCAAGGAAGAGTCAGGTAAGGGCAATGGGGAGCCAGGAACATTCCTACCTTATCTTCAGTTCAGTGAGTTGGCAGTGTGAGAGGAGGTCCAGCCAATATTGGAAAGGAAGGTCAGGGATTTTAGAGCTAGAAGATGGACGGAACATGAGAGGAAAAGGTTTCACATGAAGGGGTTGGTTCATTGTAGAGCAGGAATTCCAGAGGGCATCATAGAAAGATTAAGCAGATATGAAGTGTGATTCTAGCAGGGTAGGCTGAAGTAGATGAAGATCAGAGGGCCTGTACTCCCTAGGGAGGATTGTTTTCAAACGCAAGAAACTAGGTTAATAGTGGAGTCAGAGACAGAACTAGGGAAGTCAGAGGGAGAAGGTTTGGAAGGAAAGGTAACACTAGCTTGGGATAGATTGAGTTTTAT
Organism: Pseudochirops cupreus; assembly: GCA_028627135.1. Taxonomy (NCBI): domain Eukaryota; kingdom Metazoa; phylum Chordata; class Mammalia; order Diprotodontia; family Pseudocheiridae; genus Pseudochirops; species Pseudochirops cupreus. The sequence continues at coordinate 280,824,011 of CM053581.1, forward strand.
GTGCAGGTGGGGCATCTAGGTGAGATACCCTTGATGCAGTTGGAGATGTGGGTCTGCGACTCAGAACTGGAGATAAAGTCATCTTCATAAAAGTGATAGTTCAAGGTATGGCAGTGACTGAGTTCAACAAAGGAGTGAATGTAAGGAGAGAAGAGAAGAGAGCCAAGGCTGCTGCCTGGGATCCCTTCACCCTCTGAGCTTGTCAGACACAGTCCTTCTCCCAGGGGTACCCCTTTATTCTAAGACTTTGTGGGGATCTCCCCATTAAATTGGTGGGATTGAGTCAGAGATCAGAAAGGGAATCTGCATCCTCTTCAAGGTAAGTCTCTGTGGGATAATTAGAAAATGCCCCTCTCTCGTCCTGTGGGAGTGGTGGACTTCCTCACTGGATCTCTGGGGCCCTGCTGCAAAGCTCCCTCTAGCTCTGTCTGCCTCTGTTCACCCTACAATTTAGGCAGCTGGGGCGGGGAGGAGTTCCTGGTGGTGGCCTAGGGGAGTTGGAGCCTGGTTGCCTTGCTTCCTCAGATCCACTTTGATGGCTGGAGTCACACCTATGACTTCTGGATTGATTCTGACCATCCTGACATACACCCTGTCGGCTGGTGCTCCAAGACTGGCCATCCTCTACAGCCCCCACTCAGTATGTACCTGTCCTCTCCCCAAGGTCCCCTGGGCACATACCCTTGACTCTGTGCATACTCCTACCCAGCAGAGATCTGGAGACACTCCTTATATCTCTCTCCCTTAGTGCATATTCCTTTCTTCCATTTCATGGAGTCCTGACACTTTCTCCTCTACAGCCTCACTCTCCCTGGGTTTGGGGAACAGGGAGAGGGATGATGAGGATGAATGGGCAGGAGCTTTCAGGAACTAAGTAATTATGTGTCATCCCCAGCCTTAAGCTGGGGGAGGCAGCCCCAGGAACCTGGGCTGACTTGACTCTCTTTTCCTGGTCTCTCTTCTCTAGGACCCAGAGAACCCAGCTCTTCCTCTCCTGGGGGTTGCCCCCCACTCAGCTGTAAGAGCCCACCCCACGTTAAGACCTCCAAGTACAGTTTTCACCACAGGTGAGTGGGTGAGTGAGTGAATGAGTGAGCAAGCAAACCTTTCCCCTTCCTTCTGCCCTGGATGACTATTCTCTGCTGGAGAGATGCCATAGGGCACATTCCCTGAGTTATGGTAGGCACCTATACATATACCCTGAGTAGTCCAAACTTACCCACAAGGTGCTAGGTGGGCCGCTGAGACTGATCTAAGCTGAGGAAGGTGATCCCATCTTCCTTTTCCCCCAACCCTGCTGCTAGCCTCTCCCTGGGGCCTCTATCAGGGAGACAGGGCATCTCCTGGATATTGGGAAGAACTTTTGGACTTCAGAAGACTTGGTTAGCTTCTGAAGAGGATTTGAAACTGAAAGGATGAGGAGAAGGAGAAGATGCTGAAAGAGTGCCATTGAAAATAAACACTAAAGAAAAACGACATAGATCGGGGACTCCTCAAATCAAATCTGCAGTATTGCATTTAGTTCTAGGCACCATGTTTTATGAAGGATATTAACAAACTGAGCTCCCAGGAATGGTGCCCAGGATGGAAAGAGACTGGAAATCACGTCCTGTGGAGATGAATCAAAGGAACCAGGGATGTTTGGCCTGAAGAAGAGAAGACTTAAGGGAAGACATGATGGCATGTTGGCTTCTAATATCTGAAGAACTGTCGTGTGGAAGACAGACTAAGTGAATTCTGTTTTCACCTCAGAATAGAAGTAGGACTAATGGATAGAAACTACCAGGAAGCAGATTTTGATTCCAAATAAAGGCAAACTTGATGACAGTCAGTGCTGGCCAACAGTGGAATGGATGGCCTCATGAGAAGGGGAGCTCCTCATCTCTGGAAGAGTTGAAACAGAGACCAGATGACTTCCTATTAAGTGTATTATAATCGAGATTCTTGTTGGGAGAGGGAGGTTGACCTGGGTACCTTCTAAAGTTCCTTCTGACTAAGAATTTGTAATTATGAACTCTGTAAACAGCCATAACCATGTTTACATGAGGCCTTTTCAACCTACCCTCTTTAACCCATTCCTCCTTCCCATGTTCTCCCCCGCCCCATCTATCCTTGGCTTTGTCCAGATAGTCCCGGCCAATTTGGATTACACAATTGGTGGGAGGTTTGAATCAGGGTCATGGAAGCATGAGGCCTAGTGGGACAGAGCATAGTGATGAGCAGGAATAAATATCTTCCAGAGGACCAGAAGATGCAGCAGATCAGAAGTCAAGAAGTATTTATTAAGTGCTCACTGTGTGCAGACACTGTGCTAAGCACTGGGGATGAAAACAGAAGCAAAAAGAAATCCTGTCCCTGTCCTCAAGGAGCTTACATTCTAATGGGGAAGACAACACATAAAAAGAAGTTGAAAAGGGGCACGGTGGAGAAAGAAGGCTGGAGAGTCAGGCCTGGGGCCTAGAGAGGAAAGAAGGAATGAACGTGGCTGGCCTCCCTAAAATGGAGGTTCTGGGAGGAAAAGACCAGTCAGCAGAAGGTGCCACAGAGACATCCAGGAGTTTTGTCTACACAGAGGACTTGGCCGCAGGGGGGGGTTTTCCCTACTCAGGCCTGAACATCCAGGAAGTAGGATCCGGTCCCAAGACTGCCGGTCACTTTGGTTGTGTCTCCTTTCCCTTCCCAGGAAGTGTCCCACACCTGGCTGTGATGGCTCTGGCCACGTCACTGGGAAGTTCACAGCCCATCATTGCCTCTCAGGCTGCCCACTAGCCGAGAGGAACCAGGGCCGAGTGAAAGCTGAGCTGTCGGACACTGAGGCCTCTGCGCGAAAGAGGAACCTCATTGGATTCGCCCCCAGGAAGAAATCCCGACACCATGGCCGGTAGGAAGAGGCCCCCAGCTCCCAGGGCTGGGGGCTGGGTGAGGGCTGTCTCCTCTGGGGGAGGGCCACAGGTCCTTTGAGAAAAGCCCAGGGGCACAGGGGAATCTAGATCATCACAACAACAACAACAACAAAGCCTGTTGGGCCCATAACTTCCATTGCCTTTCTCTTTAGGATTGGGCGCCCTCCAAAGTACCGGAAAATCCAGCAGGATGATTTCCCGGGTAAGTGCCCAGGAGCTTTCCTGGCATGGAGCCACCATGTTTTCCATCAATTCTAGCAGCTTCTTGGCTTGTCCTTTGTCTTGGTGTCTCCATCCCTGCCTAACCCAGCCTAGGACTCTGCATTCAGTAGGTGCTAAATTAATGTTTGCTGGATGAATGAATGAACCCAAAGAAAATAGGAGGTGCCTGGGGGATTCTCGTCTGGGCAACTTTTAGCCTATCTCTAATCCCTTCCAAATGTTCTCTCCTTTTCCATTCATTTGCTCACTGTATAGAGACTTCTTCCTGAGAGAGGGAGAGATGCTGCCTGATGATACATTTAATAAACTGAAGAGGGCTGTTTAGGACTGTTACCTTGCTGGCTTTTCTGGGATCAGCCTGCTAGGGCAGACATCCATTCTCTGACAATGGTTTTAACCTACTTCATCAGTGTGAGGTGATTGTGAGCAACGCTAAGTAAGAGGCAGAAAGGACTCACTAGGTCCATAACCATTGCATAGTTACAATGGAGCCAGGGGTAGAGAGGGAGATTTAAACATTTTGATCCCAAGAACCTGTGAAAGAAACCATAAACTCAGTAAGAGTTTAGATAAGGAGTAATCACTATGAAGTCATGTATCTGAGGTGACTTCATAGAAGAAATGGGATATAAGCTGGACCTCAGGGGAGGATTTGGAATAAGGAAAAAGAAGGAAAAGGACATGAGGGGTATGTAGGCAAGGCAAAAATTTCATGAACATAACTGAAAACAAGCTTATTGTGTTCATTGGACAATGTGAAGGCTACATCTAAGACTTCTTGATAGAATAAGGAGAAATATATTTGGACAGGTAGAAGGGGGCCCAGCTTGTGAGGTTGGGCTGGAGAGGCAAGATAGGCGTTTTCCCATGAGAGAAGCCAATGCCAATGAAGGTTTCAGTGCGTGGTTCTAGCTCCTTGTTTGTTAAAGTTGGAGGTTCCCAGGGAGTGAAGAAGGAAGGAGACAGACATAGCAGCCCCTCAGGACAAATATAGAGTGGAGAAGCAGAAAGATAGGATGACTCCCCGGGAGATGTCAGCAACTAACATCTGGCTTCATCATTGTACCCAAAACGAATAGTTACTTTGTGGTCCTTCCCTTGCATCCCAGACATGCAGAAAGCAGAGGCTGAGTCCCGGTGAAAGCGAGGGCAGTTTCCACCTCTGCCCTTCCTCTCCCTGTCGGCATGTCTCCAGGGCCTCTCCCAAGCCGACTTTTGCCCCTTCTCCTCTGCCACAGACCATGTGGCTCTGTGATGTGTTGAGGCTAGTCCCTTTATATCCTCGCCTTGTATCCAGCAGTTTTTCTCGATGCCTAGCCTAACTCCCTCATGCTGCATTTTCGGCCCGTCCCTCTCGGTGCGTACCTTTGTCGAGGGTGCAGCCGTTCACGTGGAGTCAGGCTGCTCCAGCCACCAAAGGGAGGAGACAGACCAATGTGAATAATGTATTTTTTTTATAAAACTGCATTTTTAGGAACATCATCTAGTCTAGCCCCTTCATTCAAAGCAGTCTAATTTGGTGTACTATTTTTATTATTTAATTTGGTTTGATTTATTTTATTTTTACGTCATCTACATTTCCAAATATACTCTTCCCCTCCCACCCATACAGTGAGCCATTCCTCCTAATAAAGAATGAAAAAAGACCTGTTCCACAGGACTAGTGCATCGCCTGTGTCTGGTAGTATTGTTGTTGCATTCTTACTTCTGCCATCCTCTCCGAAAAAAGAAGGAGATACGTTTTCTCCTGTCTTCTCCGGGGCCAAGCTTGGCCGTTATAATTATAAAGCATTTGGTTTCATTTTCTTTATCACTGTTGTTTCCATTTACATAGTTGCAGTCTTTGTGTGCAGTGTTTTCTGAGTGCTGCTTACTTCGCTCTGCATCTGTTCATACACATCTCCCCATGCTTCTAAGAATTCTTCATATTCCTTGTTTCTTATAGCACAGTGTATTTCGTGACTTCCACGCACTACAATTTCTATAGCCATTCTCTAGTTAAGCTCCTTATTTTGCAGAGGACAGAGGGGTGAAGTGTCTTGCCCTTCGTATGACTAGTCAAAGGCAGAGCCCAAGGTTCCTGCCTCCCCAGTTGAACACTCTTCTTACCACTCCTTGCTGCCCTTTTTATGAAGTTGATGCTAATGACAGTGGGTTACTTAATGGCGCCCATTAATGATAGCTCCCATTTCTCTAGTACTTTGAAGTTCTTAATTTGTTTTGTAACAATTAAGTGGTACAGAGATTATTCTCCCCATTTTACAGAGGGGGAAACTGAGATTCAGAGAGTTTAAGTGACTTGTTCATGGTCACATAGTAAGTGTGAGTGGGAATTAGAATACAGATCTTCTAACTCCAAGGTCAATGTTTCTCATTTATCCTTCTTTGAGCTTTGTTATAGTGGACTCAGCCCCAGAATTTTTCCTTTGGAAAGTGCCTTGGGAGGAAAGCAGTTGGGTAACCCCTCGTTTTCCATTTCCCTTGAGGTGAGAGCAAGAAGAAGTGGCCTCAAGATGCAGCTAGAGGGATGACAGGTAGACATGAGGAAGAAGCTGGCTACGATGTGTGAAATCCTGGCATGGGTTACTATGAAGCAGAGCTGTAACTAGGGTGGGGCAACTGGGGCTTTGTCCAGGACATCAAAATTTAAAGGGTGCCGACAACACCAGCCCTGGGCATGCTTCTTTCCCCCACCCCCAGTGGCCACATCCCAGGTGAGCTCCCTGTACGCCACTCAGTCCACCTCCTTTATCCAGACTGAAAAATTCCCAGTTACAGATCCACAATGAAGAAGAAAAGTTATAAAATATTTCTCCAGTGTTTTGCAAGAACAGAGTATGCCCTTTCTTCTGACAGTGCTTTAGATGAAGACTTATTGAAGCTGTCAGGACAGATAAGATGACCTGGAGAGCCTTGACAGAGATTTTGTCTGGTAGAAGCCCTTTCAGTTGTGGGGAGTGGACTCTATAGACCTGAGTAAAGGAGCACAATGGGGAAACTTCTGTCAGACTTGACCACAAGGAGATCCTTTGGGACCTTATAGAAGGCAGTGTCTATAGAAAAAGTTGGAACCCTGGTCAGAGGAGAGAGAGATGAATGAGGAGTTGGAAAAATGATCTTAGAGGCAGGAGATGTAGACTGTGCAGTTCAGTAGGGGAAGAGGAGAAAGGAAAGAAGGTTGTGTGATCCAGGGCAAGTCACTTAACCCCAGTTGTCTCCAAAATATAAAAATTTTTTAAAAATCAGCCAAGACTCATACATTTAAAAGCCACTTGATTTTGATTTTTTTTTAAATATGAGGTATTTTAGATATCTACTTTTTAACTTAATACTAAACATAAAACTCAGTTCAGCAAATAAGGCCTATAATAAATAATAAAAAGTATAAATTGTACATAGTAAAAACAGTTCAGTTTTTTAGCTAGTTAAAGGAGAAACAGGAAGTAGAATAAAGGAGAAGAGAATGAGGGGAAAGGTAGATTTCAGATTTAGGGATGAAAAGGAGCTTAACAGCCATCAAGTCCAACACTTATTTTACAGGTGGGAAAACTAAGGCCCAGAGAGTGAACATGACTTGCCGAAGTTGCACAGCTAGTAAATGACAGAGCCAGTATTTGACACTGACTCCAATTCCAACATTCTTTCCACTGTACCACCCCATCTCCCAGAGAGGCTTTGGGAAGGCATTGTTAGTACTGATATGGGTTAGTCATTCTTCACCCCAGCCTTTAACACAGTCCTGAGTAGATGGGACAGGAGTAGATGAAGAATCTGTGATTTTATCAGTTTAAAGAACCCCCATTGTAAGGAATCTTTCACCAACAGCAGGTGACAACTGCCTGTAGCTTAGCAGATAAATCCTAGATAAGTCTATTGAGACACTTAAAAATTACATAACTTGTCCAGGTTCATGTCCAATAAGTAAGTGCCAAAGGAGAATGTGAGCCTTCTTGACGTTAAGGCAGGACTGTCTCTACATTTCTCTTATAAACAGACAATGGGCCCTAAATAAACCTGGAGTCCAGTGCTGGGCACACTGTAGACAGGGAATGCCCAGCACAACACTGAGCATCTGGTAGGTGCTAATTAAATGACTGTTACTGGCTGAGGACATAACAGGGGCTCATGTGTTTATATGAAATGGATCTTAACATGTTTAGCACAGGGCTGGACACACACAACAAGCCCTCATGATGATTGTTCTCTTGGAAGAGGGAGTTTGGGGGATCAGAGAGGGCTGTAACGTTAAGATGTGGAATATAGGCTCCTCTCCATCAACCAACAATGAACAAGTATTTATTAAGTGGCTACTTTTTATTAAGTGCCTCTTACTCATCAGACACTGTGTTAGGTGCTAAGAATATAAATGACGAAGAAAGAAAGCAACCTGCTTCTCCAGGTACTTAGATGCTAACTGGGGAGGCCACAGTACATAGCTAAGTGTATGCAGAATAAATACAGAGAGGACCAAAAGTCATAGTGCAGTTTTAAGCTGTTAAAGCTCTTGATGGCTTCAAGCTATTGGGTATTAAAACTGCGCTAAGATTTTGGGGATGCACAACAGCATAGCTAAGTATGAATGCAAGGTAGTCTGGGAGGGAGAGCATTGGTGGCTAGGGGATTAGGAAAGGCTTTATGTAGAAGGTGGTTCTTAAACCTTTAAGCCATATCTTCTTTTTATTTCAAAAAAGTTATTGGGGCAGCTGGGTGGTGCAGTGGATAGAGCAACCACCCTGGAGTCAGGACCACCTCAGTTCAAATGTGACCTCAGACACTTCACACTTACAAGCTGTGTGACCCGGGGCAAGTCACTTAACCCTCACTTAATAATGCCTCACCAAAAAAAAAAAAAAAACAAAGACACATTATTAACTGAAAGAGAAGAGAGAGCATGAGAAAAGCCTCAAGGATGAGTAATCCACAATTGTTGAGAAGCATTGTGGTGCTTCTGGATCAGAAGCCCAGTGATCTGGGTTCTTCTAAGGCAGCTTGTGGCACAGTGGAGCACCGGTCCTGTTGTCAGGAAGACCTGAGTTCAAATTCAACCTCAGGCACTTCCTAGCTGTGTGACCCTGGACAAGTCATTGAACCTTTGCTTGCCTCAGTTCCTCATTTGTAAAATGAGGAAGATGATAATAGCACCTACTCCCAGGGTTGTTATGAGGATCAATAAAACAAATCATCTCATCGATGAGATAATACTTAGTCCAGAGTAGGTGCTTAATAAATGCTTTTCCTCCATCCCCCTCCCCCATTTCTAGCCTGATCACAACCTGTGTGAACTTGAGTAAGGCCCTCATCTCCATTTTAAGTTGCCATGGCCAAATGCCACTCACCTCATTCGGATAATCAATGTGAAATCCATATGCATCTGTTTGTATCCACATGATGTCAAAAAACTTGGAAGATAACCCCCATGTGTCAAACAGCTCCTCTACCATGGGAACTTTATGAGCAGATATGGGGCATGGCCAAGAATCACATAATATGGGACAGGAAGGCAGGAATGGGCTGCCATTTTCATCATTGGTGGGATCTTCTAAGAGCATAGATTTGGAGCTGGAAGTTACCTTTGAGGTCATTTAATCCAGCGGCCTCATTTACAGAGGAGGAAACAGGCCCAGAAAAATTAAGTGACTTGCAAAGCTCAGAAGTGTCTAAAGTAGGAATCCAACCCAGGTTTTCTTGACTTCAAGTTCAGTGCTTCCCCTTGCCCCATCCACAAGGAGTACATCAAAGTGTAACATAGATGGATAGGTATGATAATTAGTCATCAATAATAAATCAACCATCAGCCTCCCTCCCAGAGCTGCTGAAGATGAAGCTACACAGGATGTCCCAGTGCCTTCACCTGCACACTTTCATTGTTATGGGGATGGGGGCAGGTAGAGATCAAGGATGGACCAATTGAAGGCTGAAGCCATGGATGTCCTATGTCTGGGACAGAGGGGAAGGTCTTAAGCTCTTAGGAATCAGGGACATGTGTTTACTCATCTTGATTGTGGTCCCCAAGAGGTAGAAAGGTTGACCCATGGAGTAGACCAGACATATGCTGCCCCACCCTCCATTCCTTTCCAAGCATGCCCCCTCCCCCAGACTCAACTTCTCTGCTGGCTTTTGATGTCCTTCAGGAGCTTCATGCACTGCCCAGAGGGAGCCAAGCGCCCCTCCCCATTTGTCTGTCAGGCTTTGCATTTGGTTTCCAGCTTTGCCCCCCGACAACATGCACCAATCCTTCTTCATGTCGGCCTTGCCAGCTCATCCGGGTCGTTCTTTGTCCACATGCTGGGAGCAACACTGCAAACTTCTGCCAGGGATAGCAAGTGTCAATGCAGCATCAGTGACCAAATGGACCATCGAAGAGGTATGAGGGCACTACTGGGTCTGGGGAGAGGAAGCCTCCTCCCACCTGCCTCCACACCCCACTAATGAAAGAAGTTGGCAGAGGTGCCTTAATGCCTCCCAATTTTAGGTCATCCTTCCCTGAGCCTGGCACAGCAAAGTTGGTGACCAGTCATAATTGCAGGATCATATAGCCCATATTCTGACTTAATTGTTCAGGCCTGGCCCTCAATTTTCTGTCCTTTGACAAGCCTACTGGGAGTTTTTCAGGGAGGAACAAGAGGGAGGCAGGGAGGAAGCTGCCAGTCCAGCCCAGCAAGGGGTGGGAATTTTCCCATTAGGGGCCCTCAGGTCTAAGGGCCCCACTACTTACCCTGACTTGCTGGAGCAGTCACCAAATACAGCATTCCTACATCCTACCTAGGGTCAGCTTCCTCTGGTAGCTTTGGGCACAGGAAAGCTCTGGCTGCCTCATGGGAAGCCAGGGGGCATTTCTGGCCTGGTTACCTTCTTACTTCCCATCTCTTCCTCTCCTCTCTGCTTCCTTCTCTTCCTTTTTTATCAATATCCCCTTCCCTGGTTTCCAAGGTCTTCAGTTTTGTCCAGATTCTGACGGGTTGTGATGAACAAGCTAAGCTCTTCAGAGATGAGGTAAGGAAGGCCCAGTCAAAGCCATGGGGAGGCTGCTGCTGAAGATAGAGGGCTCAGGGAGGGCAAGTGTACATGCTAGCTGCTGCAGAGAGCAGGCTGGAGAAGCCTCTGGTTTGGAAGCCAGACTTTAGAGAGTTCCCTCCCATCAAGTCCCCATGGCCCTCAGTTCTTACTAATAACCCGTATCCTGGGAAGGAATAAGGCATGAGCTATAACGAGGAATGGTAGAGAGACAACAATAGTCTCTCTGTGCTGGCTAGACAATGATGGACACTCTTGAAGTTAATTCAGTTTATTTATTTTCCTGTTTTCAATCCAGGCCTTTGTTTATTTGAACTAACCAACATTAGTCTGAAGTGCCAATCAGTATAAATGTTTCTAAAATTTCATAGACATAACATTACATAGCATAAAAATTTACCCAAACATGACATTTAAAATCAAGAGGCAGGGCCTTATTTGAGCTAATAAATGGTTGTCATTTAAAATAGAAGTAGAAAGCAATCTCTAATTCATGACTATTAATTCAAACTCTGAGGATTGCAAAGGACCTCAAGGGCCATCTAATCTGACTACTCAAAACAGTGTAGAAGCACTGTTGACTTCTACTTGCATACCTCCAGTCACAGGACTCTCATTACCTCATGAGACAGTCCATTCTGTTCTAGAAGTGTTTTTACTCTTTAGGAAAGTCTTTCTTAGGTTGAGATGAAATCTGCTTCCCTCTGACTTTAGCCCATTGTTCTAAGGTTTGCTTCTGGATGAATACAGAATACACGTTTTATCTTCCACATTGAGAACCCTTCAGATATTTGAAGATAGTTATGCTGTCTCCCCTAAATCTTCTTTTCAGTAGGCTGATGCCATAACCAGTTTTTCAACTGTTCCTACAACAGCATGGTTTCCAGACTTCTCATTAGGCCTCATTCCTGTGGTCACCTCCTAATCTGTCAACGTCCCTCCTAAAGGAGTCCCAGAACTGAACATACTGTATGTTTTAGATGTGGTCTGACCAGTGCAGAACATGGTAGGACTCTTCCTTCTTTTATTCTGGGCAAGAGACTTTTACCCAATGCAGCCTAATTGTGACTTTTTTTTTATCTGCTGCATTAATTACACTGTTGTTTCACATAGGACTTGTGTTATATGTTAAAAACTCCCCTGTCTTTCTCATCTGAGTTGTCATCATCTATCCAGGCCCACCCTCACCCCATTCCTCTACTTAGAGAATTGATTAGTTAGAATTTAGTTAATTTCCCACGATTACTTTGAATCTTGTTTCTATCGTCAATGATTTTAGCTATCTGTCAACAGATTTGATATGAAATCTTCTGTGTCCTTATCCAAGTCATTGGTAAAAATGTTGAATGTGATAAGACCATGGATGGAAGCCCTGCTCTCCCTAGGAGATATTCAGCCATTCACCTACACGCCTTGGGTATAGTTATTCAACCCACCTTACAGTATTGTCATTCATATTCTTATTTCACCATCTCATCCTTGAGGATATCATAGGAGACTTTACGAAATGCTTTACTAATATCAAGACACATGATGCCTACAACATTTCCCTGACCTACTCCCAAAGGACACCTCTCCACCCAAAAAAGGAGAGGAGCTTAGTTGAGCCATGACTTATTTAGAGGGAACTAACATTAGCTCCTAGTGTTCACTGCATTCTTTTAAATATTTACAAGAGGAATGGTAGGTTGATGTTCCATCTGGTTGATGTTCCATTTTTCAGTTTTGTTATTTAATGATATCTGGCTAGCTAGTTGATATGTAGTTTCTAGGATCTATCCTGTTCCCCTGTTGAAAACGGACATTTGCCAATCTCTAGTCTTCTGGGGCTTCTTTTGGTCTCTATAACTTCTCAAAATTGTCAGTAGTTGAGGGATTATATCAGAAAATTCTTTCAAGTAACCTGGGTTGTGATTCATCTGAGCCTGAGACCTAATCTCATGTAAAGGGAGTAGAGACTCTCTTATTATCTGTTCAATTAATAAACATTTATTAAGTTCCTCCTATGTGGCAGGCACTGTGCTAAGCAGCTGGGGACACAAAAAGAGGCAAAAGATAGTCCCTGGCCTCAAGGAGCTTACAACCTAATGCTCAAGATCTTAGGTGTCATGAAATTCCTCCTTGACTTTGTCTTGTCCTGTCCAACGATGGGAGGGCTGCCTAGTTCATTCTTTTCTGTCATGAGTTAAAATTGCTAATATCTCCAAGTGGAAGACTCTTTCCTTTCTGCTTCTTGTCTTAAGCATGGCTTTAAAAGGTCCTTCCCTTATTCTTACTATTTTTTGCAAACTTCAGCCCACCCTAGACTTTGTAATACTATTCTTACCCACACTGTTCTTACTATTCTCACTCTATTGTACAGTACTTACCCTTAGTTATGGGCTGCTTCTTTCATCTTTGGTATACATCCTTTTAATATGAGCCCATCAGAGTTCCTTATGTTGGTTTCTTTAGAGGCTTCCCCTTTGTCTTCCACATTGCAACTATTTGCTACCGTACGATCAAAATTTTCTGTTTTAGAAACTCCCATAAGCTAGATTCCCTTTTAAAGTCTCTGGCCAACTTTGTGGGGGCCGGTCACTGTGTCCCTGTGGCTGAAGGGGTGGGAAAAGAGGAGAAGGGGAGGTGTGACTCTTGCTTTACTTTCATTTTGAAGAATAGGCATGGGCATTCTCACCAGCAGTATACTTCACTGCCGCATGGTTTCAACCTTAGCCCTGGGATCATGTCTCTATTTTTTTCTGAGTGTTTAAAACTCAAATTTCATAAATCTTGGGTACATCTCTGTGCCCCCTGTTCTTTTACCTCCCTAGTACCATGTTAAGATGTGATCATTATTTCCTACTGGGAATATTAGTCTCTTCACCTTTAGGAATGGATTCAGTAACAATTTAGTTGTCATTTGTTTAGTACCTACTAATGTGTGGAACCTGCTCTCTCTAAGCACTTGGAGGAGATGCAGGCTGATACTCAAGACCCCAGTTCTACTCCTGGAGCTTAGTGAAAAAAAGAGACAGGGGAATCATAGTTGAGAAAGTTGAAAGTGCTTGTAACACCTCATGTGAATGAGAGCACTTTGAGTATATAACCCTGTGGAGATATCCCACATCCCTGGCTCAGTGGGAGTCACCACCTGACTGTGGCAGCCTGGCCATAATCTATAAGGAGAAAGGTTTGGGAGGAAAAAAAAAGATTAAAAAAAAATCTCTGTGCTTAAAAAAAGGGAAGAAAAGAAAAACAAATTTTTTTTTTGCTTCTTTTTTGGAGGGGGAAGGTAGGACAGTTGGGGTTAAGTGACTTGCCCAAGGTCACACGACTAGTTTTTTGTGTTAAGTGTCGGAGGCCAGACTTGAACTTAGCTCCTCCTGACTCCAGGGCCTGCGCTCCATTCACTGCGCCACTTAGCACCCCTAGAAAGACAATTTTTAAAAAGAAAGAAAGAAAAGAAATACAATTTTAAAAGAAAAAAAGAAAGATATGAGCAACCCAAACTTCCAAGCAGAGTTTCACCTTCTAAGTAATCTCATTTAATGGATCAGGAATTTCCTTTGATCAGTGCTTTTTGCGTATTATAGGATATCCCAAACCAGTTAGTTCAGATTTTAACTATTAAATAATATTTAATATTCCTATTTAATAATCGATGCTATTAAAATGATTAAATACAATTTAACAAGCTATTAGATACTATTTCATATTCCTATTTAATAACTAATAGTACTTAAGCTATTAGATACTATTTAATATTCCTATTCAAGCCTTTAGGCACTATTTAATTTTCTTGTTTCATAATTAGTACTATTAAATCTCTTGACACTATTTAATATTCCTAATTAATAGCTAACACTATTTAAACTATTAAAGTGTAAAGATATTTCATATATTTCGTATTTGTAAGTAAGGTCATTCTCAGAATTAAGAGGGACAGCAAGAAAAGCAATTAGAGAGAACAGCATGAACAATGAGAAGGCCCAGGCAGCCCCACCCCCCCTTAAAGGGCCCCTTTGTTCTCATGGGACCAGATATAGGAGTAGGGGAGGTTGACCTTCATTTAATTTCCCATTGGTACCCACAAGCTGTATATGCAAAGGGGAATGATCCAGGGAGTTCCCTGATTCATTCATGAGATTACCAGGAGGTGAAGTTATGCTTGGAAGCTTGCATTGTTCATACCTTTCAGCAAGCCCTGATTTTCCACCACACAAACATCTTCCTCATTAGGAAGTTTTTGGTGAGTGTTCCTAAGGGGAAAGAAAATCATAGGCTCATTGTGATTTCTTTTTTTAAACCACAGAATCCAATGTTCCAACCTTAGATATTTTTATGGAATCCAAAGACATTTTGTACCTAAACCATCAGTGCCTGTGCAAATGCCTGTATGTTTATAGAGAGAAGCCACTACATCTTTCTTTCCTTCTCTGTCCCTATCTCTTGGTCCCTCTTCCTTTATTCCTTTCTCCCTCACCCCATCTTCCTCTTTTCTCTCTTCCCTTCTTGTTCTTTTCATCTCTCCTCTTTTCCTCTTCCCCTCCTTGTTCTTCCTTTTCTCTCTTTCCTGATCATCCTTTCCTCTTTTCTCTCTCCCATTCCCACTTGTCTTCCTTTTCTCTCTTTCCTGATTCCCCTTTTCCTTTCTGCCCTTTCCTTTCCTCCTCACCACTTTTTCCTCTCCCCATCCTCCCAACCCCAGAAGATTGATGGCGAGGCCTTCCTTTTGCTGACACAGGCGGACATCGTGAAGATCATGTGTATCAAGCTGGGCCCAGCCCTGAAGATCTATAATGCCATTCTCATGTTCAGAAATGCCGATGATACCTTAAAGTGACTGTTTCCCTGGGTCAGGACTCCCAATCATCCGGGTCCTCCCCTTCCTGCTGACATCTCCTTCTGGCCCCAGCTCCCCAAACCTGCATCCCCATCCTCTCTCTGTCTTGCCTCTCCCTGTTGGGAATCTCATCTATTTCCATCCCAGGTTTGGTCTCCATGTTTCTGGGGTTGGTCCTTAGGGAGGGGGAATGGAGGGACTTTGGAGAAAATGCAGTCCCTAACTCCAGAAGCCAAGTTTTCTCCTGAGGTCCTGGCAAAGGCAGAGCATGGACTGGAGATAGGCCTTCCTTCCAAGCTAGCCCAATATCTTGGGTCCAGCTCTGTGCCCACACATTCTAAAATTGTTGTGGGCATTATTGGGTGCTGGAGGAGGTAGGGACAGGACTTCTGTTCAGGGAATACCTGGAGTGGCTGTAATCACATGGTCCCTCAAATCTCCTCAATAACTCCCCAATGAACTTTCTTTTTTGGCAACTGGACTTTTGCAAAGCAAATTTTCAAAAGCTTTAAAAGCTTGACAGAATGGGAAGCATCCAAGAGGAAGCATCTTCTTCTGACATAATTTTTTCTGAAATCTTCACCGACTTTTTCTCCTTGTCAGATTTCCTATTATGTTCAGTTGACCCACCCATTTACTACAGCTTCCTTCTTCTCTGTCAGCCTTAGCAAAGGCTCCAACTCCTTTTCTGTCATTGGTGACCCTGTCTGACCACAGGCCTGGCTCTCTGGGCAAAGGCCACCTCTGCTGGTAGAGCCCACCCAGGCCTGACCCAACTCCTCTTTTTTCCCTTCTGATATTCTAATCCACAGGGAGACTTGTTTTTAGAGGATCTGTGGCAAATCTCTCATTGCCTTCCTCCCCATTGCTGAGGAGGTCAGAATTTGAGCCAAGATGCCTTCTTTGAACATGCCTTGAGCACCAACCCTGGGCTATATGATGTTCTAAACTCCAGTGCCAAGGTCCCAGCCCCAGGGCTTGGGAGACGGTCTAAGGTCTCTTTCAAGGCAAACAAAGGTTTGGATAATTTTTTTTAGACCATTCCTTTGCTTTTCCAACATGCTCTCTTCTCATTGGCTAAAGTCCCCACCACCCCACCACCCCCAAGCGAAGGAGCTTGGGAGTGACTGCTAGTGAGAGAGAGGTTGGCCTAGCTCTTGCAGGACAATCTCTACTAAATCCCTGAGCAGCTTGTGGGGCCAGGGGAAGGGTCAGGTTCCCATTTCTGCAATCGCTGCTCCTCCCTTCCCCCCAAGGATGGGGATGGGCACTCTCATCATGGAACACCAGCAACCTGTCTTCACTGCTACATGTCTATAATCCACTTTGGTGTGTGGGTCAAACTCATGCTAGGCTTCCCATGGAAATGTCGCATTTTGACTCTTTACTACTGAATATGTGGGGTCACTTCTGACCTGTCATTTACATGTTTGCTGCTTGCTCTTCATGAGAAATTTTTAAAAAGAAGAGATGTTGGGGGCGGGGGGAAGGCTGTGAGTGTGTGTGTATGGGGGCGCATGTAGGCGAACTTTTCTATCTTTTTTAATGAGTTCTCTGGCATCTGTCCCTTTCTCATAATTGTCCTTCCTCTCTGCCACTGCCAAACTGTTTCCTACAAGGGTGGGGACTCCTGGGACCCTAGCCCACCTCTGCTTTGGGGTGAGGGGGTGGGGACAGGAGAGGGACCCCTGACCCTGAGCAGTCACTGCCAAACCTGCCCTTTGACCCAGATGGCACCACCCCTCTTCCTGAGAAGGGGACTGGCCTGGAATGGTGGGATTCCTTTGTTTCCAGCCTTACTGGTGAGGAATTTTGAGAATGTGGGCAAGAAAGACTCTCTTGGGTCCAGATCTTTACCATGGGCCCTCCTTGTGATCCCCATCCTGAATACTTTAGTAACTGGGAGCTCTTTGCCAAGGGAAGCAGACCTCTGACCAGAGGTAGCCCTATCTCTACCTACCTTGTACAGCATGGGGACAGCAGGGAGAGGACACCATTTTTTTCCTGCTTTTGGGGGTCCACAGAGTTAGCCTCCAAGAAGAACAAAGGCAAACCCAAGAACATAAAGTATAAATCTGTCCATAGAGTACCAGCCTTGGCTCTTCTGGGTTGCAGGCTACAGTCTAGAGTCAGTGGCTCAGTGGGAAGGACCCTAGGGCTGGGCTTCAAGTATGTCTACTACCTGCCCCACCCAGTGGCAAGAACCCAAGCTACCCCAGCCCCAGCTTAAGTAGACCAGCTCTGCTCTGGTCCCTGGATCTGCTCAGGCTCTACCCTATAAACATGTTCAATGTGTCATTTTAGAGGACAGTAAAGCCTGGATGAAGTAGACCAGAGGGAGAGTGGATGTGGTTGTCTGTGTGTTGTGAGCATGTTGTGGGGGTAGAGGGGAGAAGGGAATTGTGTGTGTAAGGGAAATATACGAGTGGATGAAATTGTGTATAATGTAAGCATGGGAGAGATGGGGATATGACTTGGGGGTGTGATATCTCTGTGTAGGGGACCCATATATAGTATCTGTGAAGTCATGTCTATCTGCATGGTGTGAACACATTAGCTGAAATGTGACTGGATAGTTGAGTGTTATCTGTGTGTGTGGATATAGATGGAGAGGTATATGAGTGTGCAGAGTATCTGTGAGAGCAGTATCATCTGCATATAGTGTGAGTGTGGCCTTTGTAGGGATGTGTGTGTGATAAGGTTGACGCAGGGTTGTGTGGCTACATGTAATACGAGGAAGTATGCAATGGATGAAAGTATGAAAATGGATGGCATCTGGGGAAGGGGCAAGGAAGGTCATATGGAGGGGTACATGAACCTATGGATATGAATTTTGGCTGTGGGGGTGGAAAGGATGTTGTGTGTGTGGTATGGAAGAAAAGCAAGGTATAAATACAGTGAGAGAGGTATGTAAGTGTGTGGGTGTTATGTGTGATTATCTGGTTATATGGTTAAGTGTGTGACATGGAAAAGACGCTATGAGCACGTGGAGCTGGGGGATGTCTTGGGGTCTAGGGAGCCCTGACCATAGGTGCTGACCTGAAAGGCCATTTGCCCAGGACAAGGTCAGGACTTAGGGAGAAAGTTAAGGGCTATTACAATTTGATTTTTTTTCTTTCAAAACAAAACAAAGACAGACAAACCCAAAGCACTGCCCATTCCCACCCCCTCCCCCCACCAAGGTGGAGCCCTGCTGGGGTTCACCTGAAGCTGGGGAAGGTGAAATGAGAGGCCCTTGGGCCCTCAGTCTGCAAACTTTAGAAAGTCAGGCAGAAGTAGGACATTCTTGTGAAAGCGTAGGGTGGGGGATTGTGAAGGGGATCTCTGGAGTCACAGAGGAGCCTTTCTTGGGGAAGGGAAGAGGGGGTCCCTGTGCAAATGGGGCAGGTCCTAGGGAACTGTGGGAAGGGGTGTCCTGGTGCCACCTGCATCCCTCCCTCAGAAGGATGAGAACTTGCTGTTGTCTTTGTCTATGGTGCTACAGCGACTACTGCTTATCCTGACCAGGGACTCTGAAGCCAAAGGCATTTTGGAATGGGGTGAGGGGGGCTGGAAAACCAGCTGCCACCGCTTGCCCAGAGTGACTTGGGCCTTACAGGACCTGGCAGGAGCCCCCACTTCCGGGGTTTCCTCTTTGGTGGTGAAGCTGCTCCCCTGTTGATGAGGCAGTTTGGTGCCTTGGTGGGGGGAGGGGATCTTGTTTTGTCACTGTCCTGCCTGCTCTCCACCCCACCCCACCCCATCCCCACTTCTCTGAGTTCAGCTGTCTGGGGCTTGTGCCAGCTGAATCACTCATACCCCATTGCCTCCACATTACTACTCCAAAGTGAAGAGAGACCTCAGAGCCCAGCACTGGAAGGCTGGTGACTCAATCCAAAAGGGCATGGCTTGCAAGTCCTTTGGGGTGATAGGGGTTGAGTTTTGTCAAGGCCACACTGGTGCAAAGAGGGCAAGAAGGCTGACTGATCCTCCTCTAATCCTGGTTCTTGGGCCTGGTGTTATTTTTTTCTAGTCATGCCTCTCTGTTAAAGAGAGAGAAATGTTCATTCACCTCCTGCCTTGAGGCAAGATGACTGGTGCTAGGTTAGCTTCTCCAGGAACCCTAGGTGAGGTGCTAAGACAGTATTTGTTTCTGCGGAGGGATGAATCTGCCAGCAAAGACTTGTGTTGTTTGGTTGTGGAGAAAGTAAGAGGAGCTGGGGACTCTTGGAGGAAGAGGCCCCCAACTTTCCAAACCTGGAAGCATCCATACTTTCTCCATCAATGTCAAGCACTTTGGAATGGAAGAAAAATCACAGAAGGGGAGAAAATTCAGCCATTGCCTTCTGTCCCTCCAGGATGAAATCTTTGCACTGGGATGTGGGGGAGGCAATGGAGACCGTTTCTGGCCTAACTTCTTTCACCCCTCTCCTCACATTCCCCCACCCCCATCCTGCCAGTTTCTGAGGGATGGGGAGATGCCTCCCTTTTGCCCCAGCCTAGCCCTGGATTTAAGAGAGAAGAGGCCCTTTTCTGCTTAAGTTTGGCATTTGGGGGTGGGGGAGAATAACTGTGGTGACAACAACAAAGGAAACTTTTGCACTTTTGTTCTTTTGCACATTTTTTGGGCACGTTTTTGATATTGCACCATTTTTTGTGTTTTCATGAGGAAAATACTCTGGTTCAAGTGGATGCAGCTAATCTGGAGCTTTATGTCCCAAGTATACAGAGATTTAAGTCGGGGGAAAGTGACAAGAAAAGTGTGATGTGTTTTGTCAGTGTTTTGAAATTACCAGTAAATAAATGTGAACAGCTGAATCAAACAATGCCTTGATTCTCTCCATATGTTTACTTACACCCCACCTGCTTCCCTGATGTTATGGTCCTCTTTGAGAATGAAGGACAAACAGCACCCTATTTCCCCATGTTTATTCACACTTCACCTGCTTCCCACAAGGATTTGAGGTAGTTTATATAAACCCAGTATAAAACAGAACAAAAATTTTCTCACCAAGGCACCAAGGATAGATGGTTCTGACCATGGAGTACTGAAATTAGCTCTGTGGGAATTTCCTGGAAGTTCAGCCAGAACAGAGAATGCAGTGAAGTCTAAAGTTCTTGGCTAACAAAAGCAGAGGTAGCTGTGATGTAGCATAAAGAATATTGGATGTGGAATAGAGACTGGGATGACCTTGGGCAAGAAACTTCCTCTGAGCCCCAGTTTTCTCTGTAAAATGAGGGAGAGTAGAGTAGATTACCTCTAAGACACCTTTGAATTCTGTGATCCTACAATTTATGATTCCTTCTATTCTAAATGTCTCTTGTCATTTGCTGTTCTACAATACCATTAGTACAAGGACCTACAATTTCATTGGAAGGAAGGAAGGAAACAAGCATTTGTTAAGCATTGACTATTGCCAGACACTGGGCTAAGCACTTTAAAAAATGTCTCATTTGATCCTCATAATAACCTGGGAAGTAGGTGTTGTTATTATTCCCATTTCACAGTTGAGGAAATGGAGGCAAATAGAGGTTAAGTGACTTGCTCACCATCACACAGCCGGATTTGAAGTCAGGCTGCCCTGTGCCCTTCTCCTCTGCATTATCTACTTACTGCCTCTGTAAGTCCAGGGAATGTCTCCAGCGACACATCACTATCTCCCTGTGATTTACAAAATGGTCTTTGTGAGTTACTGTGGCTAAAAAAAAAGTCATCACCTGGCAATATGCTGGGATAGCAGATCAATATACCACTCAGCCCCTACGTGAAGACTTTTCAGCTTGGTAAGACTTTCTATAACTCATGTTCAACTGGGTTAGCCTCGGGGAACCCAGGATCATCTCCGCACCACCATGAGGTATAAGCATAGGACTTTAGTGGAGATGTTTTTAGGAGTAGTAACAAAAAAAAGATAGCTGACCTTATCATTGTACATCAAGATTTACCATGCACTTGACAAGCATTATCCTACTTTGTCCCCAAAACAATCCAGTGAGGTGGGTGGTGCTAGAGGTATATAGCAGCCCAGTTCCCTCCTAACTCCAGAACCCCTTGACAGCTCCAGGTTCAAGGTAAGATACTTGGGATAATCGTAATTATTCAAACACTGCTCAAGCCCCAGGTTATACCCATTAATAGTGGCTGATCCTCAGGACTCTGGCTTGGGCCCTCTTCTCCCTTGGTATCGTTTCACATTATAATTTTATCAGTTATGTATTCCATTATTACCTATATGCTAATGATTTTCAGATCTGCTTACACAGCTCAAACTTCCTACCTAACCTGCCATCTCTAATTGACTTACAGACATCTTGATCAGGATGTCTTATGGACATCTTAAATTCAACATGTCCAAAGTTATATTCACCTTTCTGCCCAAGTGGTTCCCTCTTCCTTACTTCCCCATTACTGCTGAAGGCACCACTAACCTCTCAGTCACCCAAGCAAACAAACCTGTGGATAGAGTGGATAAGGATGTTTTTTAGGATTGAATAGTTTAGTTATTCAGTCATGTCTGTGGGGTTTTCTTGGCAAAGGTACTGGAGTGGTTTGCTATTTCCCTCTGCAGTGGATTAGGGCAGAAGTTAAGTGACTTCCTCAGGGCCATACAGCTAATAAGTATCTGAGGATGGAGTTGAACTCAGGTCTTCCTGACTCTAGGCCTAATGGTTCTATCCACTGAGTCATCTAGCCATCTCTGTTAAGGTATAGGCTGATTTAATCTGTTGGCTCTTAATGAGTTCTGCATAGAATTTCTCTGCCTCCCCGTCCTTTGTAAGTGATATTGGGGAGAAAGGAAGGAAGTAAGCTTTTGTATAGCACCAGGGGTGGGGAACCTCTGAAATCAAGCGCACCCCCTTGACTGAATCCAAACTTCACAGAACCAATCTCCTCAATAAAAGAATTTGTTCTGTGAAGTGTGGATTGAGTCAAAGAACCACACTTGAGGACCTAGAGGGCCACATGTAAATCAAGGCCACAGGTTCCCCAGCCCTGTGCTACACACTCTGCTAAGTACTCTGCCAGTATTATCTCTCTTGACATTAGCATGTCAATAGCATTCCTTTCCATGAGGTCATTTTATTTTAATTCTTTTCATTTATCAAATATTTATGGCACTATGAGATAAATAGCCCGTGAAATCACATTTCCTGTTGCTGTTTGGATGCGCATAATAAAGCCAATTTGATTAATTACCTTACTTGTCTTTTCAAGAAGAATCCACGAGGTGTCCTTCCATTTAGCTGCAATTTTCTTTTGTTTTCTAGTTTTCTTTATAACAAGAATGTCAAAAATAAGAAAATTCAACTTCTCCAATATATCCACTTGTTGGTCATTAGACAGGGTTCTCACATTAGGTGTCAACATCTAAGTTATTATTTATAGATAATCTATTGTGTATAGGCAGTCTAAAAAATCATGTGATTTTTTAAAACCCCCGTCCCCCTTTTCCGTCACTCTGCTAGAGACACTTCAGAAGTGGAAGGGGGGCTACGCAGGATTGAGTCACTTTGTATTTCTTTCATTTCACGAGCTACTGTGACTAGAGAATCTACCACCCAGTGATCAATCTAATGACAATGATGTAATTAATGGAGATTTTTTTAAAAATCCATATCTGGGATTTCATTGATGTAGAAAACTCCAGGTAAGGAAACTCCCTATACAAATTTATATCCTTGGAGAGTTTTCTAGGACTTTGAGAGGTTAATTGCCTTGGCCACAGTCACACAGTTAGTATGGGCACTTGAACTCATGTCTTCCGGACTCTGAGGCCAGCTCTCCATCTGCTACACCACATTGCCTCTCAGGAGGAATATTACTATATTACCAATTAGTCAGTCAGTCAACAAGCATTTTTTAATTAAAATTAATTAAAATAAATTAAAATTAAAACTCATATTAAGGGTTTCCGGCCCCAATCTCTATCTCCAACCTTATTATGCACTACTCCCCCTCTGCCACTCTCTAGTTCAGCCAACACCCCACCTCCCATCTCTGGGCTCTTGTACAGGCTATATTCCATACTTGGTAGACACTCCCTCCTCACCTCTGTGTCTTTGAGTCGCTTGTTTCCTCTAAGATTCAGCTCAAGTACCACATTCTACATGAAGCCTTCCCTGATCCCCCCAGCTTCTAGGGCCCTCACTCCCAAACTGACTTTGAACAGATTTTTGTTTATATTCTGTAAACATTTTTTATTCATATATCATCTCCTTAATAGAATATAAATCTGCTTTTGAACAGGGATTGGTTCATTTATTTTCCTTTCTATCTTTATATCCTAGCACAGTTTCTGGGACTTAGTAGGCACTTAATAAATTCTGTTGGCTGATCATCTATTAAATAGAGCCAAAGACATCCCTGAGGAAAGAAAATTCTATCCATGTTGACATTCAATTAGTCAGTCAAGAAGCATTTATTAAGGACCTACTAAATGCCAGGCATGATGCTTAGTGCCAGGAATAAGGTAAATAGACATAATCTATCAACAATGACTAGTCTTTGGGGGGGCTAGGTGGCGCAGTGAATAGAGCACCAGCCCTGAAGTCAGGAGGACCTGAGTGCAAATTCAGCCTCAGACACTTGACGCTTACTAACTGTGTGACCTTGGGTAAGTCACTGAACCCTAATTGCCCTGCTTTCCCCCTGAAAAAAAAAACAAAAACAAAAAACGACTAGTCTTTGAGTCCAATCATTCAACTGCTAAATTTAATTAGCTCTATTATAATTTTACTCATTCCCCTACCTTCTTAAACCCAGATGCCTTGCCACTAGAGTAAAAAATATGCTTTGAAAGAGTTAGCCCTGGTAGCTCTAGAAACTCCTACCCTGGGGCTCCCAACACCCTGACTGATGAGTGACTCAAAAGTCTACTATTTCAGGCCAGCTAGTCCAGCCATGATTCACTTTATTCCTCTGCCACCTTTTTAACAGCTTTCTGACTTCCACAAGCTTGCCCCTAACTCCCACCTCCCTACCTCCACACTGTCTATTTCTGGGGCCATAATCAGATTAATATTTCCATTGCTCTTGGAAATGACTCAGTGGTTCCACTCACTATTCCTATAACTTTACAAATTAAAATACCCTTCCCTGGCCACTAATTCCCTATATATGTTGTTTTCCTCTTTTAGAATTTAAGCTCCTTGAGGGTAAGCACTGTTCACTTTTGTTTTTGTATTCACAGGGCTTAGCACAGTGCTCACACATAGTAAGGACATAATAAATGCTTTCTCATTCATTCATTCATACATTCATTTATTCAGCCTACATTTCTCTCACACACAAAGATAATGGGAGAAATTTTGTTAAATATGCATTAATTGAACTCAATATTTGACAAAAACTGCTAGGGAAAACTGGAAAATAGTATGGCAGAAACTGGATATAGACCAACATCTCACACCATATACCAAGATAAGTTCATGATTTAGACATAAAGTGTGATACCATAAACAAATTAAGAGAGCAAGGAATAGTTTACCTGTTAGATCTATGGAGAAGGGAAGAATTTATGTCCAAACAAAAGATAGAAAGCATGAAAAGATGTAAAATGGATCATTTTTATTATATTGAATTAAAAAGATTTTGTACAAACAAAACCAATGAAGCCAAGATTTGAAGGAAAGCAGAAAGCTGGTGAGAAAATTTTTTACAGCAAGTATTCCCCATAAAGGCCTCACTTCTCAAATATACAGAGAACTGAGTCAAATTTATAAAAATACAAGTTATCCTCCAATTGATAGATGGCCAAAAGATATGAACAGGCAGTTTTCAGAAGAAGAAATCAAAGTTATCTGTTATATATGAAAAAAATACTCTGAGTCACAATTGATTAGATAAATGCAAATGAAAACAACTCTGAGGTATCACCTCACACCTATCAGATTAGCTAACATGACAAAAAAAAAGAAAATGATAAATGCTGGAGGGGATGTGGGAAAATTAGGATGAGAAAACTTTGCATTGTTGGTGAAGTTGTGAACTGATCCAACGATTATGGGGAACAATTTGCAGCTATGCCTAAAGGGCTTTAAAACTATAAATACCCTTTGACACAGCAATACCAATAGTAGGTCTGTATCCCAAAGAGATTTTTTTTTTAAAGGGAAGATCTGTTATTTGTAGAAAAGTATTTATAACAGCTCTTTTTGTGTTGGCTAGAATTTGGAAATTGAGGGGATATCCATCAACTGGGGAATGGCTGAACAAGTTGTGATTTAAGATTATAATGGAATACTATTGTGCTATAAGAAATGACAAGCAGGATGATTTCAGAAAAACGTGGAAAGACTTACATGAACTGATGCAAAGTGAAGTGAGCATAACCAAAACATTACACAGTCACAGCAATATTGTGTGATGATCAACTGTGAATGACTTAGCTATTCTCAGCAATACAATGATCCAAGAAAATTCCAAAGGACTCACAATGAAAAATGCTATCCACCTCCAGAGAAAGAACTGATGCAGATCAAAGCACACTATTTTTCACTTTATTTTTTTTCATGATTTTTTTTGGAGGGAGGGGGAAGGTCTGTGTCTTCTATTAGAATTCCCACAACATAACTAATATGGAAATATGTTTTGCATGACTGCATATGTGTTACCTATATCAAATTGCTTATTATTTCAAGGAGGGGAGAGGGAAAAAGGGGAAGAATTTGGAACTCAAATTTAAAAAAAAATGAATGTTCAAAATTGTTTTTACATGTAATTAGGATAAATAAAATATTCAAAAAACAAATATGCATAAATTTCATCATGAATTTTAAGTTATAACAGAACAGGTTTTTGGTTGGCATAGCTTTTAGTTTAAATATATTTAAAGTGGATTTGGATTAATTTAGAATGTGGAGGAGAGGGAATTGCTTATTA
The DNA here is from genome assembly GCA_028627135.1 of Pseudochirops cupreus. NCBI lineage: Eukaryota > Metazoa > Chordata > Mammalia > Diprotodontia > Pseudocheiridae > Pseudochirops > Pseudochirops cupreus. The sequence goes on from CM053581.1 coordinate 280,849,836, forward strand.
TGGCACCATCATCTTGTTTCTTCTGTCAAACCACCTGCCTGGAAATGGCTGTTGGAGAATCACAGAGCCCTTGCAGGGTCTGGCTATTCTATAAACTTTTTTTTTTGGAGGGTAATTGGGTTTAAGTGACTTGCCCAAAGTCACATGGTTAGTAAGTGTGTCAAGCGTCTGAGGTCCAATTTGAACTCAGGTCCTCCTGACTCCAGGGCCGGTGCTCCATTCACTGCGCCACCTAGCTGCCCCTGTTCTATAAACTTTTGAGAAGCAAAAGAAACTAAACATCTTGGTTCAATTTTCAAAGAAGGGTTTTGAGGATGGGGCCATTTGATGGATATTCATTCAATATGAGTGTTTAGATTCGCTCTTTTAGAGAATGAGAGGCACTGTTGAGTCCTGAAGAACCTACTGCAAGGAAACAGTGTTCACCAAATTATTTTGGCAGTTTGCTTGTTTGTTTGTTTTAAGATATGCTAGAATAGGTAGAGCCTAGAGTCAGGGGAAAGAATTCTCCTGGAAACTTTTTTTGTCTAAAATCTACCTCTTCCTTCTCTACCCTACGTTTACCCCTCCACTGAAAAAGAAAGAAAAACAAAGACCTTGTAATGAATATGCATAAATATATGTCTATATAAATATATATCTATATCTATATCTATATATATACATATATACAGTATCAACATAAATTCTCTCATTGACTGTGTTCCAGAAGTACGTCTCAAATTGCCTTCTAAGTTCAACATTTTTGTCTTGAATTGGTGGCATTTTCAGCAATAATCCTCTGGAATCATTGTTGGTCATTGTGTTTGTCAGTTACTAATTCTTTTACAGTTGTTCATCTTTAGAATTTGTTACTACTGTAGAAATTGTTCTCCTGGTTCTGCTTCCTTTGCTCTGTCTCAGTTTCTTCAAATTTTCCCAGATTTCTCTGAAATTGTTCCTTTCATCATTTCTAAACACAGTACCATTCTATTATTTTCAAATACCATAATTTGTTCAGCCATTTTCTATTTTATGTACACCCACTTAGTTTTCATTCCTCTGCCATCACAAAAAGAGCAACTATAAATATTTTTATATATGTGGGTTCTTTTCCTCTTTCTTTGATCTCTTTGGGAGTATAGGACAATCAATGGGTCAGAGGTTATATACAATTTAGTAATTTTTTGAGCATAGTTCCAAGTTGCTTTCCAGAATGGCTGGACCAGTTCAACCAGCAATGTATGAATGTGCCTGTTTTCTCCACAGCCCCTCCAGCATATGTTGTTTTCTGTTTTTGTCAGCTTTGCCAATCATATAGGTATGAGGTGGGCACTTTAGTTTGCATTTCTCTATTAATGATTAGAAGCATTTTT
>CM053581.1:280867364-280880657 GCA_028627135.1 Pseudochirops cupreus
GTGAATTATGGGCAATACGCCTGTGCAGTTGATATAAAAAGTGCATGTCCCTTTAAGCACTCACCACTCCCAAACTCCTTCCTAACTCCACCCTTATCCACCTAGTTAGCATAATTAACCTCTGATTGACAGCTTTATCATTATAAAAACTGTGCTTCTAACCCCTACACTTTGCAGGTCCTGTTAACCTTCTTCTGCCTGCTGCAAAGTCAGTGTAACAATAAACTTTTGTAACTCTGCCAAAAGATAGCTTGAGTGCTGAAAAATTCTTTCCAGACAAGACCCCTCTAGGGATTCATATGAGATCCCTTCTATACCCACCTCTTCCCTACCTCTTCAACAGGATATGAATTTAATATTTCTAAAAGAATTATAAAATATTCACAACTGCATGAATGAACGGTCCAAATCACTAATAGTAAGAGAAGTGTAAATCGAAACAACTCTGAACTTTCACCTCACACACAGCAAATTGGCAAAAATGACAATAGTCAATGTTGGAGGTATTATGGGATAATAGGAACATTAATTCTTTGTTGGTAGAATTGTAAAATGGTTCAGTCATTTTTAGAAAGCAATTTAGAATCATGCATATAAAGTGAATAAAAGGTTCCTACCCTTTGAACCAAAGATTCTGCTAACGAACTTATCTCCAAAGGAAGTCATCAATAAGAAGCAAATTCTCATATACACCAAAATATCTAGCATGCATGTTTTGGAATATAAGTAGAGGCTGGATGCTTTATTGGGGGTATCATAGAGAGGTTTCCTGTGGCAATGTAGATTAAACTAGATGGCCTCTGAGATGTCTTCCAACTCAGCAAATCTGGAATAAAATCCATAAAACCTGTTCTTGCTCTACAAATACTTATATTTGAATAATTGAATTTCAATACACCAAGTGTTCTGAACTTGTGGGTCACTCCCTCTAAGTCTTCATCCTCTTTTGTCCATTCTTTCTCATACGTTTTTCCTTTTGCCTTCTGTTCTGATTCTTCTATTTTTTTTTCACTTTGTATTGTTTCACAAAGGTCTTTTCAGATATTTTTATATTTCCTTTACTTATGCTTTTTAAGTGAATTCTAGTATTCCATTACATTAATATGCCAAAAAAAATGCATTTAATCAATTCCCCTATTGTTGAACATTAGGTTTCTTCTAGTTTTTTTTTTCAATTACAAATAGTACTGCTAGAGCTATCTTTGAACAGATAGTTCTTTCATCCTTTTTCAGAACACTCTCAGGGTACATTCCTTGTGCATGATTAACACAAGGGTATAGTTATTTTTATTACTTGCAGAGTAGTTCCAGATTATTCTCCAAAAAGATTCTGTGGTGTCACAATTCCACCAAGAATAGAGCTAACACTTGCTCTATAGACCAGCCAACATTAAGTTTTATACCATCTAATTATTTTTTAAATCAACATTGTGTGTATTAGGTACTACCGGAAAGTTGTTTTAATGTGCATTTACTTGTACATTAGTAAGGCTAAGCATTTTAAAAGGATTACTTACAATTTGGGTTTTTTGTTTATAAATTGTCTGTTCAATATTCTCTGATCTTTTACCTACTAGGGATAACTTTGGGGGTACCCAAAGTGTTATCTTTGGTCCTTTTCTATTCACCCTCTATATTATTTCACTTAACGATCTCATCAGCTTCTCTCATTTGAATTATCATCTACATACCAATGGTTTTCAGATATACTTGTTCAACCATAATATCTCTTCTGACTTCTAGTCTCGCATCTCCAACTGTTAGACACCTCAAACTTGATGCTCCATAGACATTTTAATCTCAACATGCCTAAAACTTAATTTATTCTCTCCCCTTTCCCCCTCAATTTCCCCTCTTTCTAACTTCCTCATTATCATACAAGGTACTACCATCCTCCAGATCACCCAGGCAGAGACATCTAGCTCCTCACTTTCTCATCCCCCACATCCAATCTGTTGCTATGACCTGCTGATGCTACATTCATAACATCTCTTATGTATATACCCTTCTCTCCTCTGACACTGCCACCACTCTGGTGCAGACTCTTATTACCTCATGCCTGAACTCCTGTAATACTCCTCTGCTCCATCCCTCTGCCTCTGTCCCACTCCAAGCCATTCTCCACTCAGCTGTTCAAGTACCTCTCCTAAATCGCAGACCTGACCATATTCCCTTGCTACTCAATAAAATCTAGTGGTTCTCCATTACTTCCAGAATCAAATATAAAATCCTCTCACTTTTAAGGGGACTGAACATTGTCCTTCCATATCTTAAACAGTTCCTTATTGTTTTAAATGTCAGAGTTTTTTATGTCATATTTGACATAAGTATTTTTCCAATCTGTTATTTTTGTCTTGAGTACGTAGAATTTTGGTACATTTTGGTACATAGATTTTTTAAATTTTTAAATATGCTTACATATTTATATTCCTACTAATAACTTATTCTATTTATTTAAAATTTCTCTTAGACAAGTTAATATTTGATTCTAGAGGTCATCAGGATCCAGTGGAATATATTGGCCCGCTGGGTATCATGATCAGACCTACACTTTAAGAAAATATGGAACCCATATAAATCATCAGCATTTCTTCATATTATCAATAAAACCCTGCAAGAAGAGATAATAATGGGGCAACTAGGTGTTGCAGTGAATAGCGTACCGGCCCCGGAGTCAGGAAGACCTGAGTGCAAATCTGGCCTCAGACACTTAACACTTACTGGCTGTGTGACCTTGGGCAAGTCACTTACCTCCAACTGCCCTGCCTTCCCCCCTCCAAAAAGAAAAAAAAAGTAAATTAAGAAGAAATAATAAAAGATACACCCATTTAAAAGAATTGTATACTGTATAAAATACCTAGGAGTATACCTGCCAAGGAACTACTTGAACATAATTATAAAATACTTCTGATACATATAAAATCAGACTTAAATAAATTGGAGAAATATTAATGGGTGAGCAGAACCGCATAATAAAAATGACAATTCTGTGTAAACTAATCCAAGACCATCAACAGGTCCCCATAAGCTGAGGAAATGTCTCCTGCTCATCATCTTCCTGAGAAACAGACTCAAGTATGCCCTGACTGGAGATGAAATAAAGAAGATCTGCATGCAATGATTCATCAAGATGGATGGCAAGATCTGCCCTGATATTACATACCCTGCTGGCTTTATGGATGTCATTAGCATTGAGAAGACTGGTGAACATTTCCATCTGGTTTATGACACAAAGGGACACTTTGCTGTTTATCGTATTACAGCTGAGGTAATTGGTCCTAGCTATAATGAAAGGTTTATGGCCTCAAGCAAATGCCTCGTCAAATAGGAAGATTCAGAGTTCAAGGGGTTTTCCAGAGCTTGTACCCCATCAGAGGGGGGACACCTAACAACTAGAGCAGTGGTTCTCAACCTGTGGGTCACAACCCCTTTGGGGGTTGCCTAAGACCATCAGAAAACACATTTCTGATGGTTTTAGGAACCAAGACACTGCTCCTCTATCCATCTCCAGGTGGGTTACCCACATGCAGATACACCCACATACGAGCATTAAAGGGTTGGGCTTTAGGAAGGTTGAGAACCACTGAACTAGAGGAATCAAGAAAAGCACTTTGCAGGAGCGAGAATGTGCAAGGAGTAGGGATGAAGTACATTCCAAGCACTGAGGCTCGGGAAATGAAATGTTATTGTACAAGGAGCAGCAAGTCGGCCAGTTTGGCTGAAACATGAGTGTGTTAAGGAGAATAATGGAAAATCAGCCTGGAAAGACAGGTTAAAGTAAGATTGTAAAAGGGTTTGAACACCCAGCAGAAAAACTGGTATTTTATCTCAGAGACAGAGGGAGTGAGTCACAGAAGATTCTTGAGTAGAGAGGAGAGACATGGTCAAAACTGTGATTTAGGAATATTGTTTGACAGATCTGATGAGAGAAATGATTATTTCTCTATTATGTTAATAGCCAATTATCAAATTACAGTTGTGGGGTTTTTTCCTTTCTATTTCCTCATTTAGGGACGAGTTCTCGTAGGTTAGTCAATCTCTGAAGGACGGGGATAATGATTGGCTTAGTCCTCCTAGAACATTCTGCTTAATATTGAGTGGGGCCCCACCAGATGAGGACAGTTTATTTCTGATTAAAGTGTAAATAGAATCTAACATAGGTGAATTCCAGCCCTAAAGCATTAGGTTTATGACCTTGAAACCTCTCATTATTCACCTGGAAAGGTAGGTGGATTACTTTGTCCAGGCTGCTGGAGGTGGCTGAGTCTCATGATCGAGTCATGTGCTCAGCAGGAACAGCTGAAGACTTTTGGCCCACCCCCTCATTAATCATTCACCAATCAGGGTTGATCTCCCTCTGTGAGGCGCACCCACTCTTCCAAAGGTATTTAAACATTCTATCATCTTCGTGGTTTTATCTTTGGTTACCAAGAGAAACCACTGACCATTCATTTATTGGTTATTTGCTAGCCTAATTAATAAATTGATTATTAATTACCCAGAAATTCTCTCAGCTTTTTCATTCATCTCACTGTGCAGGATAGATTAGAGAGAGAAAGCAGGAGAGACTATTGCAATAATGCTGCCAAGAGGTGGTGAGAGCTTTGAGCTAGACTGGCCCTTGTGGGAGAAGAGAGAAAGGTGAGGATTCAAAGGATGTTGTAGAGGGACAACACATTCAAATTGAATTTGACATCTGATTAGATGGGGGGGGAGAGGTGAATTGAAGGTGACTCCTAGGTTTTAGACTTGAATGTCTGGAACAGTAGTACCCTTAACAGAAATAGGGAAGTTTTAGGAGAAGAGACAGCTTTGGGGAGGGAAGATGATGTCAATTTTGGACACATTAAGTTTGACATGCCTGTGGACCATCCAGGAAATGAGAGATATTTAGCAAGCAATTTGACATTTGGGACTGGAGCTCAGTGGAAAGATGAGGGCTGGCTTATGTAGATTCAGGAGTTATCTTCAAAAAGGCTAGTCGACCCCACAGAGGTTGATGAGAATATATACATATATATGTAAAATATTATATGTTACCTATACCATATTAATAATCACCATAAAACACATAAATATTAATATATTAAATACCATATATACATATGTGTATACACATATATATATGGAGAGGAGATAGAGACAGAAGTGAAGTGAACCCAAGATAGAAAACCCTGGGAAAGAGTTTTCTTCCCCTCTCTGAGGAGAGCAGAGTGCCCAACCTCTGGCCTGATTCATTGCTTCCTCTTCTAGCAGAAATCAAAGTCCCCCTCACAGAAAGGTGGGCAGAAAAAACCCTATAAATATCTATTCGTGCTTCCTTGTCAGCCACATCTAGAGAAATTCATGTAGAAACAGATAACCAACATGAACACCACACACACACACACACACACACACACGCACACACACACACACAGACACACACACACACACACACACAGGAGAACCAAAGTTTCATGGGATGCACTCTGGTAAGATCTGACTTCTTTCCAGGAGTATGACTGGGAGAAAGAAAGAAAGAAAGAATGGGAAGGCAGCTGCTTCCCAGCATCCTCGTTGCTACGGCTACTACTGTGATTATGAACTATAGAAGAAAGACTGTAGTTTCTCCCTGTAAAGAACAGCAATGGCGAAACGCCTGCCTCCCTGCTTCCTAGTTTATATTGGTGCTTTCACTGAGCCTGTTCTCCATTCTTTATTTCTTTAAAAAAAAAAGTCTGCTGGCTTTCTAAATTGGTCAGATTTCTCAAAAAGAAACCAATTTCTTTAAAATATTTTTCACTGTGTATAGATCTGTCATTGGAGTTAGTAAAAAGAAATTCCAAAGTAAAAGGTTATGGTCACCCTGGGAACACCCAGAGAGAAAGAAGGGAGTTCCCAGGGAGGGGCTCAGAACAAGCTAAAGAGATTTTTATAGAAAGCGTATTACCGAGGGTGAGAACTCCAAGATTCCTCTCCAAACGACTTTAAAATAATGCCTCAAAATGAATTCTAGAGTTGCAGAAGCAACAAAAGGACAGGATGAAACAATTTTCTAACCCAAGACAATTAAGGTCAGCAGGAAAGGCCGGTCTCACTGAGGGGAAAGTGGAACACAGTCCAGTGCAGGCCACATGCTGTCAAGTCAGCAGCAGGCCTTAGGGGTGACTGAATCAATGAGGATGACTTCTGGAGCTTTTATCCCACAGACAGTAAGGGGTCAGACAACTGGTCAGAAGGGGACCCTTTGCTGGCACTCAGTTAAGGACTCTGTTGTATTGCCCGCTCATAGTTCTGGGTCAAAGTTCCAAGGTAAAGAGGAACACTAACAGGAGTGGAACCATGCTCATAGTTCCAAGGCAAAAAATAAGTGCTTATGGTTGCGCACAGACCAGCGCACAGACCAGGAGAACAGTGACTGCACTTCTCCTTAGATAACACTACCTTGAAAGAACTGAAAACTTACAGATCCCCAGAACTAGTTCTGAAAATAACAGCACAAAAAATCTTGATGCTTCAGACAGTGCCCCCTGCATCTCAGAAACAGAGCCCAACTTTAGCATAAAGTTAAAAGTCAAGAAATGGGCTGGAAAGTCTTGAAAACTGCAAAAAATAAAAATTAAAAAAAATAACCTGACCATAGAAAGCTCAAATGGTGACAGGGAAGATCAAAATACAAACTCAGAAGATAACAAATGTCAAAGCAGCTACATGCAGAGCCTCAAAGAAAAATGTAAATTGGTCTCAGGCTACCCCTTCCCCCCCAAAAAATTCCTAGAAGAGCTCAAAAAGGACTTTCAAAATCAACTAAGAGAAGCAGAAGAAAGATTGGGAAAATAAATGAGAGGGATGCAAGAAAATCACACAAAAAAAGTCAACAGTCAAAAGGAGATATACACACAAAAATACTGAAGAAAGTAATACCTTAAAAAAAAACCCAGAATAAGCCAAATGATAAAAGAGGCTCAAAAATCCACTGAAGAAAAGAACTCTTTAAAATATAGAATTGACCAAATGGAAAAGAAGGTACAAAATGCTCACTGAAGAAAATATTCTTCGAAAATTAGAATTGGACAAGTGGAAGCTAATGACTCCATGAGACAGCAAGAAACAAACAAAATCAAAAGAATGAAAAAAATAAAATAAAATGTGAAACATCTCATTGGAAAAACAACTGATCCAGAAAATCAATCAAGGAGAGAAACTTTAAGAATTATTGGACTACCTGAAAGCTATGATCAAAAAAAGAGCCTAGACATCATATTTCAACCAAGTAAAACTGTTCTGATATCCTGGAACCAAAGGATAAAATAGCAATTGAAAGAGTCTACCAGTCGCCTCCTGAAAGAAATCCCAAAATGAAAATTCCCATGAATATTATAGCCAAATTCTAGAGCTTCCAGGTCAAGGAGAAAATATCGCAAGCAGCCAGAAGGAAACAATTCAAATATCATGGAGCTACAGTCAGGATGACACAATATTTAGCAGTTTCTATATGAAAGGATCAGAGGGCTTTCAATGTGATATCCCAGAGGGCAGAGAAGCTAGATTACAGCCAACAATCACCCATGCAGCAAAACTGAGTATAATCCTCCAGGGGAAAAAAATGGATATTCAATGAAATAGAGCCCTTTCAAGCATTCCTGATGAAAAGACCAGAGCAGAATAGAAAATTTGTCTTCCAAATACAACACTCAAAAGAAGAATAAAAGGGTAAACGGGAAAGAGAAATCATAAAGGATTCAATAATGTTAAACTGTTTGTATTCCTACTTGGAAATATGATACTTGTAACTCCTAAGAATTTTCTCATCAATAAAGAAACTAGAAGAAATACACATAGACAGAGGATACAAGTGTTAGTTGACTATGATGTGATGATGCACAAAAAAATAAATGTAAGGGAGTGAAAGAGGGATGTAATGGCAGAAGGGGGAAGGGAGACATAAAAATATCTCATGAAAAGAGGCATAAAAGAGCTTTTATAGAAGAGGTAAAGATGAGGGGATGTCAGGCAACACTTGAACTTTACTCTCATTGGAATTGGTTCAAAAAGTGAATACTACATACACTCAATTGGGTATAGAAATCTATTTTGCCCTACAGGGAGGTAGGAAGGGAAAGGGGAGAGCTGATAGAAAGGAGGGTGGATTGGGGGAGGTGATGATCAGAAACAAAACAGTTTTGAGGAGGGACAGTATAAAAGGAATGGGAGAGAGACCAAGAGAAGTTCAAAATGGGTACATGATTTAGACATAAAGAGTGATACCATAAGTAAATTAGGGGAACATGAAATAGTTTACCTGTTGGAGCTATGGATAAGGGAAGAATTTATGACCAAACAAGAGATACAGAGCAGTATAGGATATAAAATGGATAATTTTGATTGCGTTAAATTAAAAAGGTTTTGCACAACAAAACCAAGGCTGCCAAGATTAGAAGGAAAGCAATGGGGGAAATTTTTACAATAAATTTTTCTAATGGCTTCACTTCTCAAATATGTAGAGAACTAAGTAGAATTTATAAAAATATGAATCATTCCCCAGTTGATAAATAGTCAAAGGATATAAACAGGCGGTTCTCAGAAGAAATCAGAGCTATCTATAATCATATTTTAAAATGCTCTAAATTACTGTTGATTAGAGAAATGCAGATCAAAACAACTCTGAGGTACCACATCCCATCTAATCAGATTGACTAACATGACAAAACAGGAAAATTATAAATGCTGGAGAAGATGTGGGAAAACTTGATTACTAATGCACTATTAGTGGAGTTGTGAACTGATCCAACCATTCTGGAGTCTGGAACTATGCCCAAAGATATCAAACTGTGCATATTCTTTGACTCAGCAATACCACTACTAGGTTTGTATCTCAAAGAGATTTAAAAAAAAAAAAAGGGAAAAGGACCTATATGTACAAAAATATTTATAGCAGCTCCTTCTATGGTGGCAAAGAATTTAAAATTGAGGGAATGCCCATCAATTGGGGAATGACTGAACAAATTATGGCGTATGAATATAATGGAATACTCCTGTTCCATAAGAAGTGATGAGCAGGCAGATTTTAGAAAAACCTGGAAAGACCAACATGAACTGATGCTGAGTGAACAGAACCAGGAGAACAGCAACATTGTCCAACGACCAACTTTGAAAGATTTAGCTCTTCTCAGCAATGTAATAATCCAAGACAATTCCAGAAGACTCATGATAGAAAATGCTATCCACATCCAGGGAAAGAACTATGGAGTCTGAATGCAGATTGAAGCATACTATTTGCTTTCTCTCTTGTTTGTTCTTTCTTGTGGTTTTTCCCTTTTGTTCTGATTCTTCTTTCACAACGTAACTAATGTGGAATTACGTTTAACATGATTATACATGTATAGCTTATATCAGATTGCGTGCAGTCATGGGGAAGTGGGAGGGGAGGAAAGGGGAAAAATTTAGAACTCAAAATCTTATAAAAGTGAATGTTGAAAACTAAAAATAAATAACTAAATAGCAAGATTGTATAATGATCAACCATGAATGACTTAGCTATTCTCAGCAAGAAAACGATCCAAGACAGCTCTAAAGGACTTTCATGAAAAATGTTATCCACTATCAAAAAAAGAACCGACGGGTTCTGAATGCAGATAGAAGCATACTTCTATTTTTTACTTTCTTTACTTTTATTTTTTATTTTTATTGCTCTGTATTTTCTTTCATAACATAATTAATATGGAAATGTGTTTTGCATGACTGTGCATGTATAAACTATATCAAATTGCTTGCCTTCTCAATAAAGGAGGATAGGAGTAAGGGAGAAAGAATTTGGAACTCAAAATTTTTTAAAAATTCAAATGTTATAAATTATTTTTACACAAAATTGAGGGAAAAAATTGAGGAAAAAAATTGAGGAAAAAAAATTGAGGGAAAACCCAAAATATTTAAAGAAAGCATATATATAATAAAGTATGCTTTATTTTTATTTATTTATTTTGCTTTTTGGTGGGGGGAAGGCAAAGCAACTGGGTTTAAGTGACTTGCCCAAGGTCTCACGGCTAGCAAGTATTAAGTGTCTGATGTTGGATTTGAACTCAGGTCTTCCTGACTCCAGGGCTGATGCTCTATTCACTGTGCCACTAGCCACCCCAGAAAGTATATATTAAACTCCCCAGAAGTAGAGATAGAAAATTAATCTGGACCATTCCTCAATTTCCTTGGATTGAAAATGGATGAAGTAGTAGCATTAAGAGAAAAGAGGTAAGAAGAAATTCTTTATTTAAGCCTCTTTGAGGAAGCTATTCTCTGACCACTCCTTTCCCATCATTGTTTTCTTCCAAAGGAAGTTCAAAGAAACATACCCCATCCCCCAATCAGAAGAAGAATGAGAGTGTTGGTTCAAGCAAAAGTCATTTCCACTGGGATGACTGAAGGGTGGAGCTGAGAAAGATTGGCTCTAACCATCCAAGATGGCAGAAGGGGAGATCCAACAGGAAATAGTTAGCTTTTCTGCTAAACATAAACATAATAGCTCCAACTTCCAGCTGTTTGTTTGAACATGTTGGGTTTGACATCTAAAAATAAATTATTTATCCTGATTTGAGATCAGAGTCTCTCAGACCTGGAAGGGACCTTAGAAGTTATCTAGTCCTATCCCTTAATTTTACAGATTGGAAAACTGAGGTACAGGTAAGGAAAGGGACTTGTCTAAAAGTTGCACAAGTATAAAGTAACAGCTTATATTGAACCCAGATCCTTCAACCCATGTCTAGTGCTTTTTCCTCCAACAAATTTTTAATAATAATAATAATACACATTTATATGATGTTGTAAGGTTTACAAAGTGCTTTACATATATTATCTCATTTTATTCTTACAACAACCCTAAGAGGTAGGAAATATTATTATTATTCCCTTTTTATAGGTGAGGAAACTGAGGCAAACAGATATTACATGACTTGCCCAGGGTCACACAGCTCATAAGTGTCTGACACTGGATTTGGATTCTGGTTTTCCTGACCTAGCTGTGCCACTTAACTGCCTTCCATTTATGAATTAGTCACGACAAGGATACTTTGAATGCTGAAAGTAAAACCTACTAGGGTAAAAACTTGGTCATATAACTAAGCTGAGGACATAGAATTGCCCATTCTAGCAGCAGAATGAGAGCAGGCTAGTATGAGGAGAGAATTAAGAGACAGGTGCAATAAAGGAAGATGAAGATGCCTCACCCAGCTCAGGAACCAATATGGCATGTTAAAAGCTCTTGATCAGGTCATGTGGGAATTGAGTGATCCACACTGACTCCATCTTGTAACTCAATTTTGGAGATAATTCAGTTCCTTTTCTATTCAATTATGGGTCTATCCCAATTTCTGTCTTGTGAGAAAACTTTTATTCAACTATGGGAATTGTGAAAAAACTTTATTACATTGTTTGAATCTAGCCTTGTGTGACTGGAAAGCTGGACCATCTCTACCAGTTACTTAGAAACCCTTTTCTAACGACCTAGGTTATGCTGACCAGAAACCCAGTCAGATCTGAAGATTGATGCAAGGAGTTTTCTCACAATTATACATCTTAGGGGCAGCTAGGTGGTGCAGTGAATAGAGCACCAGCCCTGGAGTAAGGAGGACCTGAGTTCAAATCTGACCTCAGACACTTAACACTTATTAGCTGTGTGACCTTGGGCAAGTCACTTAACCCCAATTGCCCTGCCATCCCTCCTCCAAAAAGAAAATAAAACAACTATACATCTTAAGCAAAGGCCATCTCCACTCATTCTGCCTGATCTATACCTTGCCAAAGACCCAGATGCCTTTAGAGACGAAAGGGAGGCTGGTGACTTTGCATAGCCCTCTCTCTCACTTAAATCCAATTCACTCAACTGTCATGACATCAGCTCCTTGTCATGGTCCTCTTTAAGAACGAAAGACAAACTACATCTGATGCAACCCATATGTCTTATCTGAAACCTGGCACTGTAGTAGTCAACCAGTTATTGTTTCTATGTTCCTTTGATTGAATACAGATACTTGAGGAGTAGGGAACCTCTTCTGCTGATTTCAGGATATTCTACCTGTTCACTCTCCTCCCGCCAACTTGGAAAGACTCTCATCTTTATTGCAATTAGAAATCAAATTATCTAATCTTATGCCTATCCTTTTGATTGTTTTTTAAATGCATAAAATGCATTTAAAATGCATAAAAATTTGTTTCCTCCTGTATTCAGGAGCCAGTGCTGAGCTGAGGAGGCCTGATCCCAATTTGTTATATAATTAGCATGCTTTTGTTGTTTACTTGTTCAGTCACATCTGACTCTTCATGATCCAATATAGGCTTTTCTTAGTAAAAATATTGGGGTGGTTTGCCATGTTCTTCTCCAGTGGATTAAGGCAAACAGAGGTTAAGTGACTTGCCCAGGGTCACACAGCTAGAGAGTATCTAAGGCCAGATTTGAACTTGGCTGTTCCTTACTCTAGGCCCAGTGCTCTCTCCAGTGAGCCATCTAGCTGCCTCCATTGCTTAATAAATCAGTATGTTCAGAAACTTGAACCTTTGTTTCTTCAGTTATTTCAGATTTCACCCTTCACAGTTGCAGGACATATGATTGAAAAGATATAGGGTTTTCTGGATGGAAGTAGATCTTTTCTCCTCTCTTGATTCATACCACAGACTTTATAAAGTATTTCTAGTGTGTTTTGCAATGACTGTCTTTGATTTTGCTAAAATATTCAGCCAAACAGTTTGATCTATTCCTTAGCTGCCAAATATGAAATATATGTGAGTCTCAGATAGTTGGGCTCAAAATAAATGGTACCTAGAATCTGTGCTGGGTAGGAATAAAAAGGTATCAGGGCAAAAATTCAGGGCTCCTCACCTTGTAGGATAACTTCCACTGATCATCCTGCTCTGTGGGATATGGACAGTCATCACTCTCATCCACTCAAGGACCACAGTTCATAAGCCCTCACCTTTATATTCTAATCAGAAATAAGTCAGAAAACATAATTGGCTCAAATCAAAGGTATTTCATGAAATAGTGTGATAAGAAAAGTAACAATAAAGGACCCATATGTACAAGGATATTTATAGCAGCTCTCTTTGTGGTGGCAAAAAACTGGAAATATAAGGGTTGCCCATCAATTGGGGAATGGCTGAACAAGCTATGGTATATGAATGTAATGGAATACTATTGTGCTATAAGAAATGGGAAGGAGATGGACTTCATAATTACCTGGAGAGGCTTATACAAATTGATGCTGAGTGAGAAGAGCAGAACCAGGAAAAATTTGTACACAATCACAGACACATATCGTATGTGTG
>CM053581.1:280881157-280922227 GCA_028627135.1 Pseudochirops cupreus
GCCACCATGGGAGGGAGGGGGAAGGGAGGGGAGAAAATCTGAAACTCAAGTGATTGTGGAACTGAATCTTGTAAATTAAAAGTAAATAAACAAGTCCTTCAAAAAAATGTGAAAAAAATAAAATAAATGAGCTCATCATTTCTTAAAAAAAAATAAAGTAACAATAGAGCATTTCCTCCATAAGCCTAGGGCATAGTCTCTCACAACTTCATACATAACTAAGGAGAAGAATGGACACGCCTGGGGACCAGATGTCCAGGGCTACCCAATGGAAAGATACAAACATTGGGAGCAGGGCTCCAAGACACCCTTAGGAGACACATGTCACCAAGACACGCCTGTGTACAGGATCTTCAGAGCTCTGACGAGGGGAGGCCACTGACGTCATCACACAACTGGCTCTTCCCTCAGCTGCCTCCCTGGCACATTTGTTCTTGTATTTTACCTTAGAAGCCATTGTGTTTATTAATGGCTGTAGTCTCTGCTTTCTTTTTAGGCAGAAGCTATTCCTTTTACTTGTTGTTTTTATTGACTGTATTTGTCATATTTATACATTGAATTTTATTGCATCTTTGGAAAGATGCAATAAAGTTAGTCGTTTTTGTTGCGACCATTGTGAAGTTTTAAAAATTATTTTCTTGGGGCAGCTGGGTGGCACAGTGAATAGAGCACGGGCCCTGGAGTCAGGCAGACCTGAGTTCAAATATGACCTCCAACACTCAACACTTACTAGCCGTGTGACCTTGGGCAAGTCACTTAACCCCAATTGCCCTCCAAAAAGAAAGTAAAAATTATTTTCTTGCGGGCTATTTGTACAACTAATTTTATTGTGGAGAAGCTAGGGGGCGCAGTGCCTAGAGCGCTAGGCCTGGAGTTGGGAAGACTCATCTTCAAATCAGCTCAAGTCAGGCCTCAGACATTTATTAACTATGTGACCCTGGACAAGTCACGTAAGCCTGTTTGCTTCAAGTGCCTCATCTACAAAATGAACTGGAGAACAAAATGGCAAACCACTCCAATATCTTTGCCAAGAAATTCCCAAATGGGGTCATGAAGAGCTAGAGACAAATCAAAGACAACAATAACAGTAATAATTTTGTTTGCTTAGTCTCAAGATTGATGCTTGGCCAGGCTCCACTGCTGCATAGCTAGAGAACTTCTCTCTCCTTCCAGCTTATGGCATCAGCTGGAGTCTTCAGCTGAACTGTTATCTTTGCCCCTAAGCAGAAGAGCAGGCTCTATCATCTCTCTTTAAGCTTAGAAAATGGAGAATTAAACTTCATCTTTCTTAGGGAGGCATATATTTAGTGTCAAGCTAGGTGACTCAGTGGGATAGAGTGCTGGGCTTGGAGTCAGAAAGACCCAAGTTCAAATCTGACCTTACTTACCTTCTTTAGGTCTCCATTTTCTGAACTGTGAAATGGGAGTCATAATAGCACCTACCTCCCAGGGTTGTTCTGAGGAGCAAATGAGATAGTATTTGTAAAGCTTTAGCTCAGTGCTTACAAATGCTTATTTCCTCCCTTTTCTCCCTGAATTGGGAGGGAATTTTGTCAGTTATCAAGTCTTAGCTATGGGTAGCTTTTTTCTCCAAAAGGCAAATCTTCACTTCCAGGGGGAAAGCTCTTTTGGAACACAGAGCAGCCAGCCAGTAAGTTGTCTTTGAATCTGCTGTGTCAACAGACAACTATCTCCTTTGGAATTAAGAAATTCCTTGTGTAACCTCTCACTCCAGTTTGGTAATCATTGCCAGGGAGATTCAGGATCCTGGACGTAGCTATGGCAACTCAGCAGACTTTTGCCAGGGTAAATAGGACCCATGACGTTTGGAAAAGTGGCATATGGAGAATCTATGTTGGCCAAGCCATGTGGGGCAGTGAGGGGGCAGAGAGGTGCAGCCATCATGCTGGGAGTGTGACCAGGGGATGGGATTGTTTCTGGGGCAGAGAACTGGAGGCAAGCCTCCCCTGACAGATGCAATGTGGTGATGAAGTTGCAAGTGTCACCACTGGAAGGGGCAGCTCACACATCAGGCCCCTGACATCTTTTCCTCTTCCTTTTTCTCTGGCTGAGTAAACTACCCAGCTCTTTACTTCCTGGTTCCCCTCCCACCTAGACAAGGGAGGAGAGAAAGAGGTGTTTATTCTGTTCACTACCAGCTTCAGCTCCACAGTTAAACATCTGAGAGTATGTGTTAGAGGTGGGATATGAACACAAGTCAGTCTTCCTGGCTTTAAGGCCAGCTCTCTATCTACTACACCATTCTGCCTCTCTCATCCTATATATAGGCTACCGTAGCCATAATAACTGACATTTCTATAGTTTTTTAAAGTTAACATACCTTATCTTAGCCTCCATACCTAGAGTCCAGAAAACTTGGGTTCAAATCCAGCCTAAGACACTTACTAACTGTATGACTCTGGGTTAGTCACTTAACCCTGTTTGCCTCAGTTTTCTCATCTATAAAAATGAGCTAGAGAAGTAAATGGCAAAACCCTCCATTATTTTTGCCAAGAAAACCCAAAAGGGTTCACAAGAGTTAGACATGACTAAAATGAATGAACAACAAAAATCAGACTTCCTGATCAGTCTCAATACCCCCATTAAAATCATATCCGTGATTCTTTTTCTCTGTCTTTGGGTTTGATGGTGACCATACACAACCAATGTGGAGGAAAGGGGCAAATAAAATGGCACCTCTGAGTTGTCCTGAAGCCAGGAGCTTGGGCCTGGGAGGGTTGTAGAGACCTTAGGAGGGAAAAGAGGGCTCTGCTGTAGACTTGGAGCTACTAGGAGGTAGGATTCTCGGGATATCTCATTTCAACTACAGCAATGCATCTTTTTTCCTCTATGACTTGTCATGGATCCTAGGGGGTCACCTACTCTCCTTGAGTTTCTTTGAAAGTGGAAGAGAAAACCTCAGTATCCAAGACTATAACTATAACTGGCAGCTGGTATACTGAGAGTTGACCTCTGGATAGAATAGTATAAAGTTAACTTCCTGGGCCCAGCCTTGGTTAATTACCAGAGAACTAGCCTTTCAAACACAAATTTTATCCAGACACAGTATCTGCTACCAGGTATTTGTAGCTTTGTGGTTTTTGTCCTGTTGTCAGAGCCACAAAAGATATTCGATTAGTGTAGGGGAAATTTGGTGGGAGGGAAGGGACTGCTGTAGGTCAGGCCTGCTGGTTCAGGATTGGAACCAAATGACACACTTGTAAACCATTAGACATTCTCTTAACAATAGCATGGGAAGGATATCCAACAAAGCTACAGCTGTGTTTGAGGTGGATAAGGATCCCCTCCTCTGCCTAGGAGGAAGGCCCGTTAGGGTTGGCTCACACGGCAGAAAGCATTCCATTAAGCCTAAGGGACTGACTCCTTGTGGCCTAGGTTTTATGCCCTAGCAATGGGGAAGTTACCTCAATGGTCAAAGTCTAATGAACTAATTATATCTCAAGGACTAATTCCTTCCTTTTTGGAAAAAAAAATTAGTCGACTATTTGAAGTAGATGTTACTCCCACCACTGAGAGGTATAGCAGACTCTGATAATACATTAAAAATACACAGCCATGCATATAACCCCTGCACTTGGATCTGTGGAAGCCCAGATAAGAAGGTAACTTTATCCTTTATTTGAGAAGTCCCTCCCAACTCCTTGACCAGCAACACTAAATAGGTTTCTGGGGTCTCCAAAGCCAGATAGGCAATGGGCTTCCTTCCCCTCTTTGTCTTCTTTCTTCCTCACATAATGAACTACTTTATAAAGATTGTGAAATGACAATGCCTGGTCTGTGCCACATATAACCTTGAACTGTGAAATAGCTCAGATACCAGGACGAGCCCTTCCCAAAGGACAACTGCAAACTGCCTGGATCCCATTTTCAAAGCTGATAGGGTTGGACTTTAGTCTGAGAGTCACAGAAATGCAAAGATCCTGGTCTTCTTAGTTTAAAAATTGAACTCCCCCAGGCTGGGACTCACAAAGAGATAGTTACAAATTGACTCTCTCCTTATAGCAAGTAATATCAGGAATTCAAGGCCTCTGAGCATTGGAACACCAAGCCCATTAATCTATAGGGGGCAAGTTAATATACCTAGACAGCTTGACAGCAATTAATAATCCATCCACGAACATTTATTAAACCAGTAACCCCACTTTTACTCTTTACATCATCCTTACCCAGAAGCTTTTCCACTTCTCTTTGTTCGTAGTACTAAAATTAAATGCTTAGAGAGCCAGGACAGACTCTGGTCACCTAACAGACAGAGGCTGCTGCTATTTACAGATCTTAACATCAGACACAGCTAATCCCATGCCAGCGTGTAGTGGAGAATCATCCTTGTAGCAGCTATGTCCTCTCCAAGAGAATCCATAAACATACATTCAGTGTATTTCACCCATTGCATGAGTGCTAGAGCAGCTAGAGCTGCTCCCCAGTGCAAAAACTCACCTTTTTAATGACAACATTCTTCCAGGGCAGCTCTAGGATTACAAATCATGGAGCATTTAATTTCTAAATAATTAAAACTGCCAAACATTCAAAACTTTGGAAGAAGCAATTCTTGAGGGGAAAATCATACCTTCTCTCTGGGAGAATGAGGGGATTCCTATTTGCTTCCAGCCCCCTTTAATTGGCTATCATCTGTGCTACCAGAGATCACACACCTTAGAGCTGTATCCTACCTCAGACTGCCCTGGGAACTGGCAAGTTTGGTTTTTAAGGCAAATCACCAAGAATTCGGCCAGTTTCCCCACCAGTCAATAGTGACTCCTCTTTGATTCCATCAATTTTGATCCAAAGAACTTCACTTTTGGTAAAGGAATGTATAGCATTTCTTCATATTTCTTTTTAGAACTATAATATGATTTTGTTTCTGCTCCCTGTCCTTCACCTTGTGTGATTTCATCAATTAAGATGGGCAGAAATTAACTGATTGGGGGTATCCTGATCAACACACACACACACACACACACACACACACACACACACACACACACACACACACACACACACACCAATGATTATTTGAGCATGAGAATTGGCATAAATCATCATTAAGAAAATGTTTGATCAGAAAAGAGGGTGGGTCAGTCATATTCAGGAAGCTGAGAGGAAACTGAAAGACGCCCGGATGTTTCAGTGGTACCCAAGAAATATGAAAGTACCTAGAGGAAGGCTTCTAGCTCATTGAGAATGGAGCATATTTCACATTTGTCTTTGTATGTCCAATGCTTAGCCCAGTGGTAGGCACTTAATAAATGCTGATTGATTGATTGATTGATTGGATAGAAGATACTTGGATATTGATAGAAGGACTATGTTAAAAAAGTGCTATCATCTAGATTCTATTCAAACAAAAGAGGTCCAAGAATGGTCTTCCTAAGGTGAGAGAAGATGCTGATGTGAGAGAGAATATTTCTGGATGTTAATTTTGCTTTGTTAAGTCCAACATTTTAGAGTTGTCTTGTCAATATTTCTTTCGTTATAGCCTTCTAGACATTGACTTTTTCTGTAAATTATCTACTCTGAAGGGCTGGACTTAGAAATTCTAAGGAAAAATTTTAAAAACATTAAATATATAATATTTCAAAGGCATAATTTGTTTTGAATTTCTAAGCAAGCTGTTCAGACTTATTAAAGAAGTAGGTCTGGGGAAGCTAGGTGGCACTGTGGATAGAGTTCTGGGCCTGAAGTCAGAAGAGCTGAGTTCAAATATCATCTCAGATATTTGCTCGTTGTGTGACCCTGGGCAAGTCATTTAAAACATGCTAACCTTCCTCATCTGTAAAATGGGAGTAATAATAGCAGCTACTTTGCCAGAACTGTTATAAGGATTAAATGAGATATTTATAAAGTGCTCAGCATAATGTTTGGCACATTTTTGTTGTTGTCCAGTCATATTTGACTCTTTATGAAATCAGTTAGGATTTTCTCGGCAAAGATACTGGAATGGTTTGCCATTTCCTTCTCCAATTCATTTTACAGGTGAGGAAACTGAAGCAAACAGGGATAAGTGACTTGCTCAGGGTCACACAGCTAGTTTAATATCTGAGGCTGGATTTGAACTCATGAAGATGAGTCTTCCTGATTCCTAGCCCAGTGCCTGCATCACCTAGATGCCAGTCTGACACATAGTAAGTACTTAGAAACATTAGCTATTATTATTGTTGTTATTTTAAACTTTTTATTATTTTTAACATTCTTTTTTTTTCTTTACAAATTTTGAGTTCTGAATTTTCCCCCTCCCACAGCCATTGTGAAGGCAAGAAATGTGGTATCAATTGCACATGTGAAATCATGTAAAACATATTTACATATTAGCCATGTTGCCAAAAAAAAAAGCAAGAAAAACAAAGTAAAAAAAATTATGTTTCTATCCTCATTCAGATTCCATCAGTTCTCTCTCTGGAGGTAGATAATATTTTTCACTGTAAGTCCTTCAGAATTGTCTTGGATCATTGTATTGCTGAGAATAACTAAGTCATTCACAGTTGATCATTATTATATTGCTGATGCTGCGAACAATGTTCTCTTGGTTCTGCTTGCTTCACTTTGCATCTGTTCAGACAAGTCTTCCCAAGTTTTTCTGAAACCAACCTGCTTGTCATTTCTTATAGCACAAAGTATTCCATCACAATCACATATCACATCTTGTTCATCCATTCCCTAATTGGTGGACATCCCTTCAATTTCCAATTCTTTGCCACCACAAAAAGAGCTATTAGCTATTATTATTAAGCAACACCATTTTTCAATAGAAAACTCATAAGAGCAGGGGTCTTTTCTAAATGTTCATTATGTGGGCTCTCATTGTGTGCTATGTATACACAGCAGTTGGAGTCCCCTATAAATGTGGGTCCTAGGAAAAGTTCATATTGGTTTGAGATACCCTTTGATCTGTATGCACTCAAAAACTGGGTTGTGAGTTCTCAATAACATGTTTACCTGTAGCAGTCTACCAGAAGACATCTTAATTCAGTGCAAAATCAGACTGTATAGCGTATTAAGTGATGAGAAAAGATACCCTATGTATACATGAGCTACATCCTCCCAAAGATTATTATCCTATCAGTAGTGGAGGACATACACAGAAACACCTATGATTAGAAACACACAGAGGACACACACATAGGGATATGTACACATACGTGGCCAAAACAACTCGTATTTCTACAACTCGTATTTCTACACAGAAACACCTGTAGCCAGGGCAAATATATATACATTTGTTTGCATGATGTTTCCCCCATTAGATTGTAAGCTCCTTCAGGACAGACACTGTCTTTTGCCTCTTTTTGTATCTCATGAACATGGTAGGTGCCTGGCATAGAGGAGATGCTTAATAAATGTTTACTGAATGATTCATGACCAGAGCAACTCACGCCTCTGTTACTGTGGAGCTGCAGATGTCCTCTGGTAAGTAACTCTTTTTTCTCTCTACTACTAATCACATCTCTACCTGCCACAGGATCAGATGTGACTGCTTGGTGTCCTATCTCCATGCTCTATCTCGTCATCTTTGCTGAATATATCTATCAGACTCTGAGCAGTACTATTCGGATATTTACTGGGCCATAGCTATTTAGCCTCTCCATAGCTGTATGCTACTTTTTGCTAACATTAGTAGTACTGGAGAACAGTGTCTAGAAAGCTCCTTTCTGACAAGGACTGGCTGATGTTCTTTTAGTAGCTATGAACTACCCGTCTAGACAAGCAACGCTAGCAGAAATCTCCAGGCTAAAATTAAGACTTTTTAAAAAAAACTTCTTTCTCCTGATTTCCACTAATGGTCCTTAGTCACAGACAACTATCTGACTTGGGGTTAGAAAATTCCTTTAACTCACTAAATCTCTGGTTTTGAGTGTTCATGACCAAATCCCATCTCAGCAGGTGGGCTGCTACTATTATCAGGATTCTAAGTGTAACCTGTGGGTGGCTGTCCTCTTAACACAAGCCCCTAACTGTGCTTCCCCCTTAATAATCAGCCAGTAGACTCATTTCTTTAACAAAAGCATTTACTCAAATGGCATAGGAAGAACCTAGTTACAAAGCACTTCCTCCAACACCAGGGAGGTACTCTCTTAAAAGTACACCCAGAGTCTGAACTGGGGGAGGGGGGGGAAGAGTAGGCCTGAATTTTTTTTTTTTGGCAGGGGGTAGGGCAGGGCAACTTGGGGTTGCCCAAGGTCACACGGCTAGTAAGTGTTACGTGTCTGAGGATGGATTTGAACCCAAGTCCTCCTCACTCCAGGGCTGATGCTCTCTCTATTCACTGTGCCACCTAGTCACCTCCAGTAGGCCCGAATTTAAAGGTACAATGGTAGTAAAGCACATATACATGTAGGAGACATAGAACACAGCCAACTCAGAACTATAGGGTCTCAATGTCCTTCCTTTATCCAGGGAATGTTTAAGATGTTTGCTGCGTTTTGTTGTTGATGATGGCTGACGTGGTCCAGCAGCACAGCAAGCTTTACTCTTCTGTGGGTTAGGTCTCACAAGCAGACAGGTCCATCCACTATTGGGCTGGGTGGAATAGGTCACAGACGTAGCAGTCAGATACTCTGCTGCTGAGTAGTCACTGCCAGGCTGAGCTAAGCAAATTGCTTGACTGCTGGGCTCTTCTCAGAGCAGGTGTCTCTACTGAATTAGCTTGTAAACTCCTTGAGGTCAGGGACTGCCTTTTGTAATCCCAGGGCTTAACACAGTGACTGGCACACTTAAGACATTTTTAGGGACTGTGAATAAATCAATCCACTAGACTCCTTGGGTTCTTCTATGCACAACTATAGGCTTTTCCACCTTCAGCCACTGGTTTGGATGGGGGGGTACTGTACTCTCTCCAACTGGAATGTTATTGTACTCTTTTAGCTGAAATGCTACAGAGCTCTTTCAACTAGGGAATGAGTCTGGGATTAGCTGAAGCCTCTCCCCTTTGACTCTCCCCAAGGCTCAATTCCAATGTATTTTGTCACTTGTGGGCTGTAGAGAGCAAAAATGTAGCCTTTCTACACCCTTTCCAGGATTAACTCTTCCCCTTCCTCTACACTCCCCAGGACCCCATTCCGTTGCCTTATTGCCTTAGGGTGATCAGATTCAATTCAGTCAGTTCCACTTCCAACATTCCTTTGGGAGTCTAACGTACACAGTTCTTTTTGTTCAGTTCTAACTCTTCTCGACCCCACTTGCGGTTTTCCTGGCAAAGATACTAGAGTGGTTTGCCCCTTCCTTCTCTAGCTCATTTTACAGAGGAGGAAACTGTGGCAAACAGGGTTAAGTGTCACGCCCAAGGGTCACACAGCTAGTAAGTGTCTGAGGCCAGATTTGAAGTCAGTAAGATGAGTCTTCCTGAGTCCTGACACAGCACTCTATCCACTGAACTGCCTAGCGGCCCCATGTAGATGAGTAGCTTCCCACAAAGAGAGGAATGTTGTGTGTACCCTGGTTCATTGTCTAGCTGGCCTTTATTTATGCAGCTGAGTTATTCAAGCCTCAAATTCTTTCTAGGAGGGAAAACATCTATTTTGCATCTGAAAGCCCTTCTCTTTACATTCCATGTTTCTATTTTAATTTCTATGTTTCTGTCTTTTAGCAGACCCTCTTCTCCCCGCAGCACTTCTGTCCTGTCTATAGATCCAGTCTGGTAGAATCATGAATACACAAAGTACCAACTTTTAAGTTTAGGGAAGGGCCTAGAGAGCATATCGTCTCCCTTTCTGTTTTTCTTTCGTGTTAGTCTGTTAGACCCCTCTTCGAAAGGTCAAAACAGCCCACAAACTTCTCATAATCACTTCTCCCCTGCTATGCCCTTTGGCGATTTCTTGAGTTTTACTCATTTCTCTATCTCCCACAACCTGACTCTGGGCCATCTCCATGATAAATATTCTATTTGTTTAATGCATTGGTGTTCACTTACAACTGGATTTCCCTAGGTGGGTGGGGAGGACAGAGCGAGATCAGTTCAGTGCCCCCTGGGAACAATCCTGTCTGCATCCTCTTAATGCCAAAGTTCCCAAATGTTTTGGTCTTTAACTCTTAGGAATTATTAGAACCTTAAAGACCTTTTATTTAGATGGGTTATATCTATTGACATAGGCCATATTCAAAATTAAACTGATAAAATTTAAATTTACAAATTCATTTAAATAATGATAAACCCAGCACATGTTAACATAAATATAACATTTTTATTTTTAAAAAAACTGCATTTTCCACAACAACGAAAATTAGAGAGAATTGTGCTTTTACACATGTTTGTGAATCTATTTGAAGTTTGACTTGATAGAAGAATCTGGATTCTCCTTTCCATTGTGATATGTTGTTTTTATTGAAGTGTGTGAAGAAAATCCAACCAAACGTAACCGCTATCGTTGTTTACTTGTTTCAGCAGCGTCTGACTCTTTATGACCCCATTTGGGGTTTTCTGGACAAAGATACTGGAGTGATTGGCCGTTCTTCATTTGCCATTTTATTCTCCTATATCCACGCAGCTGTTGTTAAGGCACCCCTTAAAACCAGTTGCAACTTGTGCCTCATGGACTTGTGATACTGTGTTTGATTAACACTATAAAAGGGTGGAGTATATTTCTAGGCAAATAATGTCTTAGTATTATGAGGAAAGTAGTTTTGACCCTGCAGTCCCTGAAAGAGTCTCAAAGACCACTTGGACCTCACATTGAGAACTTCTGCCTTGCTGGATTCCTCCTCAATTCCCTTGGAACAGCAGTTCTCAACCTGTGGGTCGCGAGCCCTTTGGGGGTCAAACGACCCTTTCACAAGGATCACCTAAGACCATCGGAAAACACATATTTCCGATGATCTTAGGAACTGAGACACTGCTCCTCTATCTGTCTCCAGGTGGGTCCACCCACATGCAGATATGCCCACATACGAGTATTAAATGGTCGCAGCATTAGGAAGGTTGAGAACCACTGCGCTTGGAAGGAAGAGGGACTCAGTAGGGTTTATTTCCCCATGAGAAGTCTCCAGTTTAGAGTATGAGGGTTATTTAGTCACCACATTCAAGAACCCTGTGTGATCACATTAACTCAGTGACCTCTGTCTCCTCTGTTCTACTCTCCTCTACTCTAAAAGCAAAAGGCTAGAGCAGTGAAGGCTAAAACTCCATTTGCATAATGTAAAAACCCTAAAGAAAGTGACAGACTTACTTTTTCCTGCTGTTTGGGTTGTTCTTATCTTGTCCCACCAACTGTCTGAAGGTATAAATTTACTGTGCAGTTTTTAAAAAGCGGTCTTTTTTTTCAGTATTTCTGCCTTCAAATAAAATGCTCAAATCAGCAGCATATGTAATTTTCCAAATCAATTCTATATATTTTAAGATTTTCATAAAAATTTTGGTGCCAACTTTGCTTTTCTTGTGTGATCACTAAAAAAAATCCTGGGGAAATTCTAATCAAGACTATATAATATTTAATTATTTCCATTTTTACTATTCTAAAAAATTAGCTTTCCTTACCATTTTGAAATTTAACAATTACATCTCCTAGAAATGTGACTTTGAGATTTCTTCATGCTGGGGTCCTATGAATTTTTTTCTACTTGTGAAATAACCCCTATTCCAATTCTCGGAAATTTCCTCCAATCATTTCTTTTAATGTGAAGTCTTTTTCTCCTCTTTTTCTTTATATTTCTTGAATCCCAGTTAGTCTGATGTCTGAACTCCCAATCTCTCGTCCAAATCGACTACTTTATCTCACATTGTTATTATATCTTTAAAAATTTACATGGCAATCTAGATTTCCTGTTGGATTTTATTCTCATTGACCACTGGTCTTTACTCAGCTATATTTATTCTGATTTTAGCTTCTTCCACTGAGTTTGTTTGTTTGTTTTTAACCCTCTTATGTTGCTCTGCATTTTTGGAAATTATTTCTTTTTTCCCTACTCCTTTTGTTAAATTTCAATTTCTTTTTAATTTTTCTAACGTATAAACCCGTGGACCAAAACTGGGTTTTAGGGGCTTCTCATATAATATTTCTCTGATGCTGGTTCTCTCTGTGTCTGTTTTCTGGGCCTCCTTTCAAAAGCCAAGACCAATTTCATATGTATAATAGGTATTGTATTCCTTACCTTCTCAATGAGGGGAAGACTGAGGGGGAGAATTTAGAATGAAAGAATGTTTTCCAAAAAATTTTTTTAATAAATAAATAAAGGCCAAGGCCAATGGCCAAATAAAGTATATGAATTGTCCACAAACCAATCAATCACCCTTAAAGTGCCTTAAAGGATCAGGATGCACCCAGGACAAGATGAGTTCACACATCTTATAGAAATGTCGGTGAAGGAAAAAAAGGCAATGTAACATTAACTTTGTCAAGGGAATCTCACCGGAAGTCTTTGTGGTCCACAAATTTTGTTGCTGTTCAACAGTGTCTGACTCTTCATGACCCCATTTGGGGTTTTCCTGGCAAAGACTGGAATGGTTTTCAATTTCCTTCTCCAGCTCATTTTTACAGATGAGAAAACTGAGGCAAACAAGGTTAAGTGATTTGTCCAGGGTCACACAGTTCGTGAGTGTCTGAGGTCAGATTTGAACTCAAGATGAGTCTTCCTGATGCCAAGCCTAGCACTCTATCCACTACACCACCCTAGCTGCCCCTTTGTTGTATAAATGTAATTCAATTTTTAAAATTTATTTATATTTATATAAATAGATAATAAATATTATTTAAATTATAATACATTTGTTGTTTATTTTACTATTTTATAAAATAAAAATTATCTTATTTTTTAGTATTACTTCCTTTACTTCTATTTCAATTTCAGATGTCAATTGTGTTTCTTTTGTTGTTGGTGGTGATTGGCTTTTTTGCCTCACAGAATTTATGGTGTTTTTGTTTTATTTTATTTTTTCATTACCTTTGTAGGGAGACCAGAAATTTTGTTGTTGCCAGCAATACATAACAAAGGTAGGAATGTAGAATAAAAGAACCATGGTGGAGGTCACCAGTTCCAAGTCCATTCACATGGCAACCAGGGGTATTATGGAGACTGAAAAGAACCTCGTCATCCCAGATCCACATAGTTCCTTTGTAGTTTTGCTCAGTGGAGTCCCTAGATTGTTTTATAGAGGTACAAATTGATGGGGATATGGCTGGGGTTGAAAGGAATTTTCTAGCCCCCAGTGAGATCAGAGACTCATGCAGTCATGGAGTACAAGTCTAGCTGAATTCAAAACACAGATTTAAAAATGCCTAAGAGCTTCTCTAGGAGGTCTGATCAGGGCAGACTACAGAGTCTATTGCCTCCTCATTCCTGGAAGCAGTGCATTTCTTAATGTAGTCCCAAGAGTGCATTAGCATTATCAGTTGCAATATCACATTGCTATCCAGCAGAATCCCATCTCTTTCAGACAAACTGCTAAGGATGCCTACTTTATAAAGACAATTTGGTAAACCCAAGTATAACAGAGATTACCCTGGCCTCTGCTGCCTGAAGGTTAGGTAGGTGACATTTCCTACTTCCCCAAGGTTTTCCAGAACCCTTAAGAGGGTTTGGGATATCCAGTCTCTCTGCCATTGGCTCAAGCTGATTGTATTTCCTCCAATTTTAGGAGTTTCTTGCACTCTAGTTCCATTTATAACCACTTACAGTCAAATTAACTTTTACAAATGAATGCTTACTTCAAAGTTATAGCAAAAACAAACTTACTTAGGATGTTTATTTCTCTCCTTCCCTCCCCACCCAAACATCCAGGTTGGGGCATAATCTCTCTCTCTTACCAATTTAGCTCTTGGGGAGGGGGAGGGAATTGGGCTCACAATTTAACAGTTCCTATATAGTATGATCCCACTGTTTCAAGGGCAACTAGGTGGCACGGTGGAGAGAGAGTGCTGACCTCGAGTCAGGAAGACTCATCTTACTGAATTCAAATCTGGCCTCAGACACTTACTAGCTGTGTGACCCTGGGCAAGTCACTTAACCCTGTTTGCCTCAGTTTCCTCATCTGTAAAATGAGCTGGAGAAAGAAATGGCGAACCATCCCAGTATCTTTGCCAAGAAACCTCAAAAGGGTTCATGAAGAGTCCAACACAATGACACTAAGCTCTAAGTCCAAAGCCCCCAGGGGTGCTGTCCTGGCACCCTGGCTTCTCAGGAGTTCTCTGATAGTCTGGCAGCAATATCAAGCTTAGAATTCTGACTCCAAGATCTCCATGGCTCAAGCTTAAGGTCTAGGGACCCTAATACCTATACCTAGAACTGAAAAAGAATAAATGCAACAGACCAAACCCTCATGCCGAGTTCTTGGGCTCACAGGGTCCCAAAGGAGAGGGAAGGTAGCTTTGCCCCCTTTGCCCTCCAGCCCTTAGTTCATAGTACCGATGCACTGCTGGAGAGAGAGACAGAGACAGACAGACTGAATGAGGCAGAGAGACAAAGAAGCAGAGACACACAGAGAGAGAAACTGCCCGGGGTTTGGCGGCTTTAAAGACACAGCCTGTTCCAGCTGTATCAAGAAGGCTGCTCCCACCCAGGTGGGGAACAGCAGGATGTCTTTTCTCAGAAGGAGATGCCTGTTGACTCCTTCACGGAGGCCTCGATTTTAGGTAATCTGAGCGTGTACAGCAACGTCCCATTATAAAGTACAAAACTTTGCATTTGTCCTTATTAAATTACATCTTTTTCCATTTGACCCAATGTTTTATCTTATCAGGGTCTTTTGGGATCCTGACTCCATTCATTGGTGTTAGCTACCTCATCTACCTTTGCATCACTGGAACATTTGACAGGCATCCGATCAGCAACTTTATCCAAGGTCATTGATTTTAAAATGTGTTCTCTTCCCTTTTTTGAAGATTGAGATGTTTGTCCTTTTCTAGTACCTGTCCTGTTTTCCATGGTCTTTCAGATAACTCTGTCCCTGACTTCAGCATTCCTTTCTGTCAATTACCAAATTGTAATAATAACAGCTAATATTGAAATAGTAATTTAATGTTTGCAAAGTGCTTTCAAAAATTATACCATTTTACCCTCATGACAATGTCATGAGGTTGGTGCTATCATTCGCATATCACAGATGAGGGACACGAAGGCGGGAAGAGGGTAACTTGCTCAGGGTTGGTACAGCTAGTAAATATCTGATGCTGGATTTGAACTCAGGTCTTCCTGACTCTAGACCCCACCTTCTCTTTCTACGCCATCTAGCTGCCCTATGGTCATCTGTGCCAGGTGACTTGAATTCATCAAGGGCAACAAAGCGTTCTCTTTGCTTATTCGGAGTGCTAATGACATAGTAGGTTTTCATTTTTTTCTTTCTATTCCAAAGGTTATTCTCCTTAACAGAGGAAAAAAATTCAAATGCAAAATTAGAAACGAGCATCTCAGGCAGCTCTTTGTGGTCACATACCACGTCCTATTCACTCTGGGCAGAAAACTTACCTTTCTTTGATCCTCCTCACTCCGCCAACACAACTTTTTAAAAACACAAAAACGTTCCTTTTTATTGTCCTTAGGTTTTCTCACCGGGCTCAGTTCATCCTTCTCAGCTTTCAAATTCCTAAAACTATTCTTATAAGATTGGACCATGGTTTGTATTCAGCCTCTGTTTTCTACCTTTGCTTCCATTTTCTATCCACACCTTTTAAAAATGTGTGTGTGTGTATGTGTGTGTGTGTGTGTGTGTGTGTGTGTGTGTGTGTGTGTGTGTGTGTGTGTGTGTGTATTTTCTACCTGTAGAAATCACTCTCTTCAAAGAGCTCCCATTTCCCCTCCTTAGTAGAATTAGAATTTCCCCTAGTGTGTAACTGACTCCCAGCCCTGCCCCTGCCTTGGAGCGTGCCCAAGTTTGCCTACTTCCAGCTACGTATGTATGACTCATTGTTCTTTTGAGTCCCCATTCTTCCCCTCCTCCCTCATTGGTCACCAAGCCTTAAAAGCCTCTAGCAGCAGCAGCAGCTTCTGACTGGCTGTTCTCTCGAAGGCAGCATGCAAGAAGGACAAGGAGGTCCAAGCATCTGTCCCTAGAGTCACCAAAGTGGGAGTGAAGAGTCAATGAATGAGGCCAGTTTCAGAGCCTACTTCCCCTATTCTGAAGGCAGGCAAGGCTGGTGCAATAAACCCTGGGCACAAACCCCAACAGAAAGTACTGGACAGAGAATGGCACTGGTTGCCTGCCTCACTAGCATCAGCTAAGCAGGGTCACTGGCATTTTATGCTACGTATTGCTTTGGAATTTCATTCTTGAATTTCCATCTGTACTTATCTGACTTTCCCCATAAAATTTCTTCTGAATCCTTTGAAATGTGTCCTCCTAAAATCAAAAGTGGATACAGTGAGGCGCTGGAGTTAGCTCATACTGGGTCACAAGAGCCCCTTATTAAATTTTCAGGAATTTTGCAAACTAGTTGTCAAAACCAGCCAACAAAGTTCCACCAACTCCTGAACTGGCAATGTTAATTGATGCTTTAATTGGTGTCAACAACAGCAGAGTGTATTTTCAGTAAATCATTGTCTACTTTAAATAATTGCGGTTTTAATAATGAACATTTCAAAGCAGGAGTGTACTGGTTAACCTGCTTTCTGGGGAGGGTAGGGAGGTGGGGAATGTATGGAGGACACACTTTTAATTTGAACCATTTTCTCCATAATTTTCTTAAGCCTAGACAGTCAACAAAACAATAAATTAAGCCCAGATTTTTAGTGTTTGTTGATTTCTGAGAGTTAAATTTAAGCTCACACTGAAAATTCCAGTATCACCTAGCTAGCTCCAGTCCACCTCTGTTTGAAAGCAAACTTGATTGCATCCTGTTCTTATGGTGCTAATACAGTGCTGGGAAGGAAATCTAGGGTTAGCTACGAAGTTATTAGAAAAGTTTCCTAAAATTTTCTTTCGGCCCTGTTTAAATCAGCAATTTGCAACGACCGTTGATTCAATATTCAAAATAAAACAAGTTAATCATTCTAAAGTATTTCTGAATAAAATGTATTCTATTTATCACTAAGCTAACAAAAATCATACTGACCGAGAAACTGTAGCTACAGAATTTGAAACAGAAATGATGAAACTTGGTTGTGTATTTGGTTGCAGATGGGTGACATGTATTTTATGAGCTGCTACTGCTGTAGTGTACATAATATCCTGCACTATAGATAGATCTTTCTTGTTCTTGTTCTGATTTGGCAAAGAGATTAACTAACATTCGTTTCTTGCAAGACCTGTTCTAGTGATTGACATTCTTGAAGAATTTTCATTCTTTTCAAATGCATTATAGTCAAGATCAACTAACATTCAGAAAGCACAAGAATTAAATAAACATACCGCAAGAGCTTTAGAAAATTTAAAGATTAGTACTAGAAAGAATGAATCGCAAGTTAAAGATTTTATCAAATTCAATAAGTTTAAAGAGATTCCATTGAATAAAAAGGACAAATGTAATGCTTTTCCTAGGAATGTTGCTAGAAAATAGAATTCAACATATGAACTTATGTCTTTAATCAGACAGAAATAATGATAGCATTTTAAATTATTTTGATTTGTTAGAACTGTTGACCAGACCTTATAAAAAAACTGATTTTACCATACGTTGCCGGTGAAAAAAAAAAGTTATCATTTAAGTGAAATTTTAAAACATGAAATTGATTTGGACATTTTTCAGGATTTGGTAGGTAGTAATATAAAATTAAACAATATTCTAATGCCTGCAACTATATAAGAAGCTAAAGAGATAGGTTACATAACTGTCATCAGTAGTACTGAAAATGATAGAAATTTAATGAATAGAATCTCTATGAAGGTTAGAAATAGTTTAACAGTAGATCACATATCAGATTTAATGACAGTAAATTTACATTTAGCAGCAGCTAGGTGGCACAATGGATAGAGCTCTGGGCCTGGAGTCAGGAAGACCTGAGTTCAAATTCAGCCTCAGACTTTTACTGGCTGTGTGACTCTGGGTAAGTCACTTAATCTCTGTTTGCCTCAATTTCCTTATCTGTAAAATGGAATTAATACTACTACCTACCTCCCAGGATTGTTATGAAGATCCAGTGAAATAATAATTGCAAAGTGCTTTGTGCCTGGCACAAAGTAAACATATAAATATTAGTTAGCTATTTGCTCTTTTGGGAGACAAGAGTTAGCAGACTGCGATGCAACTCTATTTATTAAATCATGGTTGAATTGCAATCGTAGGCTGGCTACTGAGCCAAGAGTTCAGCAATGATCAACAATAGCATTCTGTAAGAATCAATTAGTGCCCCCACCCCCAAAAAAGTAAAAAGTGCACAGCAGAGGACAAAAGAAGACCTAGAATTTTGAAACAAAGAAAAGCTTGGTAGCTTTGAAAATAATGTGTAGTATTTTTTATATGGATTTTCTTGAAATAGAAATTTATTGTTTTTATTGAATTCTCTTTTATGTTCTCAGAATGTTTTTCCCCTTTTCTTGTTTTTGCATTTAAGTTTAAAATGAATGAGAAATTTACAAAAAGAAGAGAATCAAATAGCCCTACAGAACTTACATTACAGAGTATTTAATATTTATAATTATAATTAAGTGGTACACATCAGTTATAGCAGTAAAATTTATAATAAAGTTTATGTATGTCTATATATGCATACATTTTCCCCCAGAGAGCCAGTCATTAAACATTAGCCAACACACCACCACTGGAAGGATGTCACACTTTCCCTGGCTTTCCTCTCTTTTTCACAAACTCTAGCAGGGAGTGATCACTTCCCTTCAAGGTTTCCACCATTTCTACTCGTAGAAGCTCCAGTTCCTCCTTATTGGTAAGAACAGAATTCTACCTTGTTGGCTCTTTAACCTTTTGAAAGTTGAAATGATCATTGTCAATTCCAGAAGTTATTTGTACCCCTGTTTTTTGTCAGAGAGAGATAATCCAACTAACAGATGGCTGGATAAATTGAACCCTATTATATCATACCTCTGTTCCAGGCTTGTGATCTATATCATATAGATTCTTTATCTACTTCCTCTGTCCAGGTGGTCTATAGTATACTCAGCTGATAAAAGCATTAATTTTCATTGACTTTCATCCAAATGTTCTCCGCCATATTTCTCCCATCTGGTTCCTGGATCTTTCTCACATGATTAGACCTTCTTTTAAATTTCTTTTTCTTTTCATTATTATGAATATGATAACAATAGTACCATTTTCCTACACAAAAAAGAGCAGAAAAGAAGACTGTGTCATACCATGAATCTATTTTGCATGACAATTTTTTAATCACATTAATTTTATTACAGTGATTTCAACCCTACTTCTTTTGTCCCCTTCTGAACTTCCTTCTCCTATGTTTTTTTAAATGTTTGGTGGGCCTTTCTTTTCTTTTTTTGGAGGGGTGTGGAGGGGTATCATTATCACTACACACTACTCTCCCATAACTTCCTTCACAAATGTCTTCCCCAATAGCAAATAAGGATAGTTAGGCAAAACAAATCACATAGGGCAGCTAGGTGGTGGCACAGTGAATAGAGCACCAGCCCTGGAGTCAGGAAGACCTGAGTTCATATTTGACCTCAGACACTTAACACTTACTAGCCCTGTGACCTTGGGCAAGTCACTTAAGCCCAATTGCCCTGCCCTCCCCCCTCCAAAAAGCAATGAAAAAAGAATTTTTTTAAAGCACACAAAAAAACAAATCACGTATTGACCACATCTAAAAATGTATGTCTCACTGCATACCCTCCAATCCATTGCTTCTCCTTCAAGAAGTGAGAAACATGATTCATCTCCAGTCCCCTGGTATCCAGATTAGTTGCTAATGGGTCATAGATTTTAAATCTTTTACAATTGTCTCCTTTTCAGTGTGGCATAAATTATTCTCCTGGTTCTGCTCATTTCATTGTGCATCAGTTCAGACAATTCCTCCCTGTTTTCTCCTAATTCATCCATTTTACCTGTGTCCACTAGTGACATCACTGGGTCAAAAAAAGTAAGTTGTGGGGAAATATTTTATTATTAATTAATGTTATTAATATTAATATTGTCTGAGTCTAGTTTTATATGGCTAGAAAATCTTCTAACCCAAAGTTTACAGTAGAGGTCAGGTTGACCTCACAAACACTCCAAAGAACCCAGGTGGTTGCAGGAAATGCTTAACATTCCATCTAGGTCTTGTTTTTGGGTCCACTCAAAGGTTATGTTTGGGATTAAATTAGATGAAATGTTTCTACTTAGCTGCTGATATACATCTCAAGCAATCTTACTTACACTCCACACTTTTCTGAAACCTAGCTACAGTTCCTATGCTGGTATTCTTGTCTGAACTCTAAATAATGTAAACCTCACAGAGGTTCAAGGGAGCGACACCTATTTCTGTCTCTCTTGTCTGCCAAATGACCAAATAAAATTCTTTCTAAAGCTTGTTTCCAGGATTTCGGATTTGTTTGGTGAATTTTGGGGAATAGTCTCAAATTGCTTTTCAGAACAGTTGGATCACTTTGTAGCTCCATTGGCCGTCCATTAGTGGCCACATTCTCTAAGAGCCTCTTATTTTACTTTTATCTATGAGGCAGAAACTCGGTTATTTTAATTTGCATTTGTCTTATTATTAATGATTTGGAGCATTTTAAAATACTGGTAGCTTCCCTTTCTTCCTTTGAAAACTGCTTTGCTCATTTATCTGTTGGGAATTGGTCATGTTTCCATATATTTAAATAAATTACTTTCATATCTTGGATATTAGGCTTTTATCAGGGAAATTTGCTGCAAAACATATCCCCCCCCAATTAATTATTTTCCTTCTACTTCCCACTGTGTTGATCTTGTTTGTGCAAAAACTTCTCAATGTTACATAATCAAAAATTGTCATTTTATCTCCTTTGAATCTCTTGACTTCTTGCTTAATCCATAGCTCTTCCATTATTCATAGTTGTGAAAGGTTTTGTTTTGTTGGGTTTTTTTTTGCCAGTTCCTCTCATTTGTTTGTAATGTATAATCTTTTAATCTAGGTCAGGGATCAGCAAATTATGACCTGCCTGTTTTTATACAAGGGCAGGTAGGTGGTACAGTAGGTAGAGTGCTGGGCCTGGAGTTAGCAAGACTTGTCTTCCTGAGTTCAAATGTGGCCTCAGATACTTGCTAGCTGTGTGACCCTGGGCAAGTCGCTTAACCCTGTTTGCCTGAGTTCCTCATCTATAAAATGAGCTAGAGAAGGAAATGGCAAACCACTACAGTATCTTTGCCAAGAAAACCCCAAATGAGGTCACAAAGAGTCAGACGTGACTGAACAACATTTTTGTACAGACTGCAGCCTAAGCATGGTTTTTGCATTAAAAAAAAAACATAAAAAAGAAGAATATTTTGTGATAAATGAATATTTAAAATTCAAATATCAATATCTATAAATAAAGTTTTATTGAAATACAGTCATATTTGTTTGCTTATAAATTATCTATGGCTGCTTTCATGCTACAACTGCTGAGTTGAATAGATGTGACATAGACCATTCATATATAGTGCATTCCTATTTTCCTTGCTCTGAATTGTTACTAGGCACACTAGAAATTGCAATGCAGTAATTATATGTCAAGAAAACATCTCAAGCACCATGCACATCACTGTAACATAACATTTTTTAATACCAATGCATTACCCATCATGTCAAAACTTGAAGAAAGTTTTATTACAATTTTTTAAGCTCAGAGTCAAGATTGAAATTTTTCTGAAAAAGAAGAATCACCAACCATTAATATGAAACACTGAATGGTTTTGGAAATTAGTTTTGCTACAGACTTGATTATGTTTCTTAATGAATTCAACCTATAAATTACAAGACAAAACAGTGCTTATATGTGAAATTTATACTGCACTAAAGTCAATTTGACAACAACTAACATTATTTGAATTACAAGTAATCTCAAGTTGCTTTATATATTTTCTATACTGCTAAAAGTTAAAAGAACTAAAATCTCCATTCCCACACAAATCTGCAGCATATATACTTCCGGAGCTCAAACTACAGTTGCGGCAGCATTCTCTGGAACTTAATGGTAGTGCAAAAGAAATGTGTGTATTTCAAAATTCATTTAACTGTGTAACTGAAGAGCTTCCACTAGTCTTCAATTGGAAGTAATTAATCTGCAGTGTAATAATGTATCAAGATGAATGTAATAGAATTCTACAAATGTCTTCCAAGAGATGAATATGCACAATTAAAATAATATACTCCTGGATACTATCAGTCAAGAACAAACTGAAAAACCTGAAAAAGTTTTAGAAAGAATTTTATTAAGTCATTTGGCAGAAGAGAGAGAGCCAGAAAGTGGTATGGTTCCCCTTTTCAAGTCTTTGTGGGGTTTATATTATTGCAGCACCAACACAATATTCACAGCACCAATAGTGACTGTGAATATTCTGGCAGACTCTCCATATAGAAGACAGAAACAAAACATTTATTTAGACAAAGAGAGCGCCAAATCCCAACACCAGGAAACCAAATCCATAATAGCAACAAAGAAGATAATAGCCCATAGCATGGGAGGGAGCTATACCATCCTTTAGCCTTCCCACAAACAAACATTCATAAGCCTAGCTATCACAGCAGGGGGCAAACAAACACTCACAAGCCTAGCTGTCTCCCTGGGTGTGTCCTTTCCTCTCTCTAGCTCTAACTGCTCTGACTCCCAGCTTCCTGTGGGCAAATTCTTTCAGCAAACTCCTTCCACCACAGGCTCCATGTGATTACATTCTGCCTATTAGGGGACAGGGAAGATCTTCAAATCAGGGAAGATCTTCAAATTCCCTTAGGCTTATTAAGGGGCAGGGAAGATCTTCAAATTCCCATGACCATTACAATTATATAGAGTTCAAATGAAGGTGCCAGCACACATAGGCAGTTTGCTTGAATGCATATCAATAGGTAAGTATAAACTTTCAATGAAATTGGGGCAAAACCAAAACAGAAACTCTTGGGTGGACCCAAGACCTGAGTGGACCCAAAATAAATACCCTGCCTTCAGTGGAGGATTTCTGAGATTAGCATGACATACTGTTTCCAGTTAGATAATTTTCTAGCCAAATAAAGCTAGGTTCAAACAGTATTAACAGATGTGACTGACAAATGACTGAACAGCAAACAACAAATAAAAAATTATACTTAATTATTATTGTATATTTTTAATTTCATCAATAAAAATTTTTGTAGAAATTTCTTCTCTTTTGTTATGTAAGTACCTATAAAACATCCTTGCTTTTGCTTCTTGGTTTACAAAACCTAAAATATTTACTATTGGGCCTTTTAGAGAAAAAGTCTGCTGACCCCAGATCTAAATTTTGTCAAATTGTTGGTTTTTACCCCAGGAGTTAAAGTCCTTGGATTTATTAAAGACTATACTACTGTAAGGGTGAAGGTCAATCGAATCAATCAATCACCCCATCCTACCTAGTCCTACTCCATTGAGTCAAACAATCAGAAGTATGAACAAGGCCTAGACATGTGTTTTGAATTAATCAATTAAAAGAATTTCTACAAGGTATAACAGGAGGTATATTCTGATGGAAGAAATTTGGTCATGTCCTGTGGGCTTGTATAAATCTAGCAAGCTAATTTGCATGTAGACATTCAAACATATGGCGGCTAGTCCAGCTAAACTCATAAGGAGGAACAGCTGGGAGAGGGAGAGCAAAGGGAGAAGCACTTCAGCCTCTTCCCCTACTGGGGAAGGCCCAGGATTGGGGTTAATATTTCAGAATAACTGAGCAACAATTGAGCAATAGAGCATCCCATTATTTCCATGAACCACTTTCCTTAAGAAATCAATGGGACTCTTGAGTTAAACAAAGGGACCTTTCCATCAATGGAGAAGGGTAGGTCCTAGAAGCAGTCACTCCCATCACTTTCTTGAAGGACCTATATAGTAGGTGCCAATGTGTGAGAATATGACCTATGACTCCACAGTTAATATAAGCTACCTTGAATAAATATAAACAGCAAAAGAAGCTCTAATTATCCCATGGGAAAACTTGTATGTGACCCTGGGCCATCCCTGGCACTATGCCTTCTTTGTTTTGTTTCTGTATAATGTCTAACCTGGGGGTTGTGGGGATCTATTATTCTGTCCTCCTGCCACCAAGGACCCCCTTGCAAGTAAACTCCCTAAACTCCCCCAATTAGCACAAATAAATCTCCACATATATCCCCATACTGGCTTGGATTGCCCTTTATTCTTGGGTATCTTAATATTCCCTTGGAGGGTCTGCTACCCTACAACTGGCATAATCAGGACAGAACAGGTCTCAAATCTTTACCATTGGTTTAGTTGGCAGGATACTGAAGAGGTCTCTCCCAGGGGCAAGTCAGAGGTTGATCACCACATGATTAGAGGTAGGTGGACCTGGGTCCCGGGAAACAGGCTTCCATGTTGGTCATCTATGTCCATGTGTGAAGGGGTGGCAGGTCAGTCAGTGGTAATCTTGGGTACAGCTGGCTGCATGAGTTCAGAGTAGAATGTACAAAAATATAAACTGTCTAAATTAACAGAAGAGGAAATAAAATCTAAATAAACCTATTTCAGAAAAAGAAGTTGAACAGGCCATAAATGAGCTTCCTAAGAAAAAAGCATCAGGATCAGATGGATTTACAAGTGAATTCTATCAAACATTTAAAGATCAATTAATTCCAAATCAATTATAAAGGACCTCTGAAGGAAGATGTTATCTACATTCGGAGAAATAGAAGTATGTATAGCATGGTGTGTATATATATGTATTTCTGTGTGTATGTATGCACGTGTATATATGTATGTATACATATTTGTGTGTATATATATGTGTATATATGTATATGTGTCTCTTTAGGGATTCTAAATTCTATACGTATACACACACACAAGTATATAATTTGCGTCCAGTTGTAGCCTTCTCCAGGATGAGGTGCAGAGGGAAGGAGAAAAAAATAAAAAGTGCACAGCAGAGAATAAAAGAAAAATTAGTAGGAAGCACTAGGGTAGCTTTGAAAATGAGGTGTAGTATTTATTATATAGTTTTTCAAGAAAAGTAAACAGTGTGAAATGGAAATTTATGGTTTTATATTGAATCCTTTTCTTATGTTGTGCTGTGTACACGGAAATAGTCTCCTTTTTTGTCTTTTCGTATTTAAGTTCAAAATGAATTTTAAAAATTTAAATCTTAAGAAAAAAATTAATTTGTATTAAAGACAATACTCTTTTCCTCTAGTGACGATGAAAATTTTGTTGTCATTTCAGTCATGTCCAATTCTTTGTGACACCATTTGGGGTTTTCCTGGCTAAGATATTGGAATGGTTTGTTGTTTCTTTCTCCAGCTTATCTTACGGATGAAAAAACTAAGGCCAGAGTTAAATGATTTGCCCAGGGTCACACAGCTAATAAGCGTCTGAGGCCAGATTTGAACTCAGATCTTCCTGACTCTAGGCCCAGCACTCTATCCACTGTGCCACCTAATTGCCCCAAAGATGGCAATAGCAGAGGCATTTTCTGCTGTTTCTTGGTGGAAGTATTGGGGCTCTGTGAAGCTGTAGTGCTCCCTGTCAGATTCAAGAAATCATTTCTTGCTGGGTCTGTTACCACTACAATGGACCTGTACTGATGGGGCTCTGTAGATGTCTATTCCCTTCCCCACCCCCTTCAGTTCTGGAACCTAAACAAATTAATTCTGCCATTGTACCTGGATGGCGTGTTTCAAGCTACTTCTCCTACAATCTCATTTCCCATTCCCAGTAATTTTCTGGACAAGTGTCCCACACTAGCCACACTTCGAGTGTTATCTCCTTATCTCCTGTATTGGAATATGAGCTCCTGGATAGAAGACACTGTCTTTGCTTTTTGTATTTGTGTCACCGGAACTTAGCACTGTGCTTGGCACATAGGAAACTTTTAATAAATGTTTTTTCATTCATTTACTAGAAAGCTTTCCCCCCCCAAGTCCAACTTCCTTGTTCAGGAGCCCTGAAATTTCCTTATCTGTTGTCATTCTACCTCTCCCTCTGCCTTGTGACTTCAAACCATGTTCTTCTTACTCACCACAACCTACAATCCCTCCAGTCTTCAGTTCTTTCCCAGGTATCACACCTGCATTGGCTACACTTGCCTCCCTTCCCCATCTTGACCCCTTGGTGAGCTTCTTCTCTCAAGTCTCCTATACCTTTATTCTATTATTAGTAAAATAACACTGAAGCAAACTGAGGCACAATTTTCTTAGGGCAAGATTATAGTTTATTAACAGTGATACACATAGCTGTTAATAAAATGGGTCACTCTGGCCACTTCAGCAAAGCCAAGGACTTGAGTGTGATGAATTTATTAATTAGATTAGCAGTAACCAATAAATTAGGTCAATGGCCCCTCTCAATGACCAAAGACCCCAGAGAAGGCCAACAGGATCTTTTAAACCTAGGTATATCTTCCTTCTGATTGGCCTGACAGTACATCATTTGAACCTTCCCTAGCCACAGTAAGACAATCCTGTTTGGTAGACATTTTAATGAAGAGGTTACATTTTAATGAGGAATTACCTCAGCTTCTCTCTATTACTTCCTTGTTGGAAGATGAGAGAAAAGTCACAAGTGATAGGATTTGTCTATAGCTGGGGACAGTGGCTGATCACTGCCCTCCTCTGAAAATTAAGGAGTGTTAATTGTTTTACAGGCTTCAGCTGCCTCTAGTGTTGTTCATCCTTCCTTCCTTTTCGACCAACCACATTGCAGGTGATGTCTTGACTTGCAAGTGAATTGAATTTGAGGCAGACTTGTGCAGTCATTACCCTCACTCTCTTCCAAAGTCATCATAATCTAGTGACAGGACAAGAGTCAAGATGACTGGTGATGGCCCTGGATGCAGTGAATGACCTTTGCTCTTCAACATCTGACTAAGCCCTAAGGCAGCGGTTCTCAACCTGTGGGTTATGTTCAATTTAAATACATCCTGCATATCAGATATTTACATTACGATTCATAACAGTAGCAAAATTACAGTTATGAAGTAGCAATGAAAATAATTTTATGATTGGGGGTCACCACAACATAAGTAACTGTATTAAAGGGTCACAGCATTAGGAAGGTTGAGAACCACTGCTCTAAGGACTCCACAGTGCCTGCTTCAGCTTCCTTCATAGGTGTTGGAACAAATTGTTCTCATCTAACCATTCTGCCTGAGGGAGTCTTCACATACTTGGCAGTTATCCTCCTAACTCACTGAGGGGCTTGACACCCTATGGTTTAGCCAGGCTTCTAAGATGGGTGTGGCCATCGGGCATGCTATAGCTTCTTGGAGTCACAGGTGAGAGTTGGGTGAAGGTAGACACCAAAGGTGAATGAACATCCCTAGAAAAGGTTTACAAGCCATGACAGGAGAGGAGCTAGCTCTCCCTGAACACCCTATATAACTCTGCTTCTAGGATTCTTGGCCAGAAAGTAAGAACCACCCCAACCATGATTCATCCCACCCACCCCCGCTTAGCCTTCCCCTTGAAGACCACCAAATCACCCCTAACTTTGACAAGGAAAAGGAAGGACAGAAGAGACCTTTCCTGGGAAGGGGCCCAGCCCAAGTTGGTTCTTTGTTTATAGGGTGAATGAAGGAAGGATCTCACTTTAAACTGGTCAGCTAGCATATGTCCTGGGATCTAGGAGTGATCACATTATTCAACCAGACTTTATTTCAGATTGGGAGATACTGTCTTATGAATTAGACTGAGAAATGGTGTTTGACAAAATGGGGAATAGGATGGATTACAGAGTAATATTATTAAATGATGCAATATTAATTTTCCTCACTATCATGCCCTGAAAAGAAAGCTGCAGCTTTGAATATTGTGGAGAATGTTTTATCATGTTTTTTGGAACACTTATTAATCCTTATACTGTTTAAATTTAACTTTTATGTGATTAAAGATTGTCTGAATCCAGAATGTCATCCTGACCTCAATAACTCTAGGAATGCAAGAGATGGCTATAAGGAATTTTAGATTCCTTCAGGTCCTGGATCCACCCAAACATTTATATTTTGGGTTACCACACCCAGGTCTTGTTTGGGGTCCACTTGTTTAGAGTGGGCACATCGAAGTTTATATTTTGGATTCCCCTTGTGTTTTGGCTTCTGCCCCAATTTTACTGAATGTTTACATTCACTGATAATTCATATCAACATACCTTATTTACAAGATTACATAACGTCATGTAGTGATTTGTGTGTGGGTACCATCAGTGGAGAGAGTGCTGGGTCTGCAGTCAGGAAGAGTTGAGTTCAAATCTGGCCTCAGACACCAGCTGTGTGACCCTGGGCAAGTCACTTAACCTCAGTTTGTCTCAATCCCCCAAAGAAGGAAATGGCAAAACACTTTAGTATCTTTGCCAAGAAAATCCCATGAACAGTATTGATGTTCATGGGGTCATGAAGAATCAGATATGACTAGATGGGTGAATAATACCTTTGTCAAAATCCTACATAATGTGAACTTTCCAGAGCCTGACTGAGAGGGAGTCACATCTC
Organism: Pseudochirops cupreus; assembly: GCA_028627135.1. Taxonomy (NCBI): domain Eukaryota; kingdom Metazoa; phylum Chordata; class Mammalia; order Diprotodontia; family Pseudocheiridae; genus Pseudochirops; species Pseudochirops cupreus. Next base: position 280,909,618 of record CM053581.1, read on the forward strand.
CTTTCCAACTTGCTCTCCTCTACCAAATGACCTAATATATTTCTTTCTAAAACTATTTCAGATTTGGAGATTCGTTCTCATGTATAACAGATTATTCCTATCATCTGCTGCCTTTGCTCCTATTCACATGCTGTTGAACCAGGCTGGAGAAAATCACAGTTTGGGTTCACTACAAATTTATGTTACACAATCTCAATTGGGCTCTCACTGCAGCAAGGAAATTCTTTTCCACCTCACTAATTGATTCACTATCCTACTTACTACAACAGTTTTCATTCCTCCTCAACCATTCCCTTCCCTCATATCTCGCATGAACCTTGCCTCATATTTCAGTGAAAATATTGAGTCCATTTACCAAGAGCCCTCTCTTCTCACCCTTTCCTTATCTCATATCACTCAGAGAGATGTTTTTCCACCATTATTTCCTCTTTCACCCCAGTCTCAAATGAAGAGATGGCCCTTCTCCTTGCCAAGGATAACATGTCTACATGAAAGGGGATTCTTTTCTATCCTTCCTTCTTTAGCTGATTACTTCTATTACCCCCAACTATCTCACTAATCTTCAATCTATCCCAGTTTACTAGTTGCTTCCCTACTGCCTCTAAACATACCCATATCTCTACCATCCTCAAAATATTCTCCATTGGTCCATCCTTACTATGTGCCAGGCACTGCACTTAACATGGGATTCAAAGAAAAGACAGTCCTTACTCTCAAGCAACTCAGTCTAATGGGGGAGACAATATGCAAATAACTATTTACAGAAAAGATATGTACACAAAATAAATTGGAGATAAACAACAGAGGAATAGCACTGGCATTAAAGGGGATCCAGAAAGCTTTCTTACAGGAGGTGGGATTTTAACTGAGACTTGAAGGAAACCAGGGAATCCATAAGGCAGAGAAGAGGAGGGAGATCATTTGAGGCATGGAAGACAGCCAATTAAAATGCTCAGAGCTGGGAGATGGAGTTCTGTGTGCAGAGAAGAGCAAGGAAGTCAGTGTCGCTCGAGCATGCACTATATGGGGGAAGTAAAGTAGGAGAGTAGGGACTAGATTATGGAGGGCTTTAAAAGACAGAGGATTTTATATTTGATCCTGAAGGTGAGAGGCAGCAAATGGAGCTGATTGAATGGGGTGGGGCAGGTGTATGGAAAGAGCAGACCTGTATTTTAAGATCATTTTGACAGTTGAGAAGAAGATGGACTAGAGTGGGGAGAGATTTGAAGCAAAGAGACCAACCAACCAGAAAGTTATTGCAATAGAACAGACACAAAGTGATACACTAGGGCAGTGGCAGTGTCAAGGGAGAGAAGAGGCATATGCTAGAAATGTTATGAACGTAGAACCAACAAGACTTAATAACAGATTGGATAAGAGGAACAAGAGAGTGTGAGGAGTCCAAGATGACTCTTAGGTTGTCTGCCTGGGTGACTTGGAAGATGGTAGTACCCTTGAGAATAATAGGAAATTTGGAAGATGGGGAGGGCCTGGTGGGAAAGATAATGAATTCAGTTTTTGACATGTTGAATTTAAGATGTCTATGAGATATCCAGTTAAAGATGTTTAATAGGCAGCTGGAGGCCAAGAGAGAGGTTAGGAGTGGATAACTGATCTGGACTTCATCAGCAGAGATATAATAAATGAATACATCAGAGCTGTTAGGATCAACAAGAAAATGACCAGAAGAGAACCAGATGGTGGGGGACACCCACCATTGATGGGCATGACCTAAATGAAGACTAGCAAAAGAGGTTGAGGAAAGGTCAGACAGGTAGGAAAACCAGGAGAGAGTAGTGTCACAGAAAGATGAAGACTGAGAAAGGTAATTTTAGATTTGGTGATTGAGAGATCATTGGTTACTTTGAAGAGAGAGATTTCCATTGAATGATGAGGTTGGAAGGCAGACTGTGGAGAACTTTAAAAAAGTGAGAGGAAATGACGGAGGCACCTATTGTATCTGACTTTCTCAAGGAGTTTAGCCAAAGAAGAGAGAAGGATGTGAGGCAGTAACTAGTAGGGTTAGATGGACCAAGTGAGGATTTTTTGAGAATGGAAGAGACATGGGCATGTTTGTAGGCAGCAGGGAAATGGCCAATAGAGAAGTAAAGATTAAAGATAAATGGCTCCCCATGGCTTTTCCTCCAACAACCCTCTCTGTTAAGGGCTGATAACTTTGCCTTCTATGTCACTAAGAAAATTGAGGCCACTCACTGAGAGCTCCCTCTTTTCCTCTTCTCATCTCACATCACTCGAAAGCCAGGATTAGTACCATCCAAATGCAACCATGTTCTGGTAACAAGCATGACTCCCATCTCTCTGAGAAATGTGAGATGGGAGAGAAAAATATCTTTCTGGCTTTCTTATTTTAGTCCATGAGTCTGAGATAGGGAGAAAACACCCCTTTCTTCCTATTTCTTTTCTATGAGTGAAGAGATATAGGAGGGCAAAGAGCAGAAAGGCCAGGAGATGTTTGGAAGTGACTGTTTCCACACAGGAGTGTGTTTGGTTTAGTGTCTTCTTTACCCTATGTACTATAAACTCCTGATCACAGCTTGCTAAATCTCTGAGTCTGTCCATACAATAGGAAGTGAACTGAGGCCATGAAACCCAGTCAAGGTAGGGACTCTGAACCAGGTACGAAAAACAGATTTCACATTTTAATAGTCTGAATACTAGATTTCCTCCCCTAGTTTAATTTCAAATCCAACCACTGTGGGGTTAATCAACATTGCTTAGTGAAGCCTCTGAGAGCAGCTGAGGTATGCGTAGGCTAAGCCATGATACTTCATCCTCTCAGGACAGAGCTCTATCTAAACCCAAGAGCCAAAGACAGTAGCTTAGAAGGCTGGGCCTTGTGGATCAAGTAAAGCATCTGGTGGGCAATTCAGACATTGCATTCCATCAAAGGAAAACAGTGACACATTGTCTTTCTGTAGGCTTCAGGAAGATAATACCTGAACCGTACAACCAAAGGTCCCTATGTAGGGGGGTAAATGTCACATGGGCAAATGCCACACTAGGTACAAGCTGTGGTGGTAAAGCTAGCTAGGTGGCATGGTGGGTAGAGTGCCAGGCCTGAAGTCAGGAAGACTCATCTTCCTGTGTTCAAATCTGGCCTCAGATACTTATTCACTGTGTGACCTTGGGCAAGTCACTTAACCCTGTTTGCTTCAGTTTTCTTTTTTTCTTTTTCTTTTGCTTTTTGGAGGGCAATTGGGGTTAAGTGACTTGCCCAAAGTCACACAACTAGTAAGTGTTAAGTGTCTGAGGCTGGATTTGAACTTGGGTCCTCCTGACCCCAGGGCTGGCTCTCTATTCACTGCATCATCTAGCCACCCCCTTGCCTCAGTTTTCTTATCTGTAAAATGAGCTGGAGATTAAACGGCAAACCACTCCAGTATCTTTGCCAAGAAAACCCCAAATGGGACCATGAAGAATTGTACATGATTCAAAAACGACAGAACACCAACAAAAGATTCACAAAACAGGGGAAGTTTCTGGGACAGTGCCAGCAGAAAGCTGTTGGTCTCAGCTTTACCATCCTCTTTAATCTATTTCCATCTTCTCCTGTCCTCCTTCCCAAGCCACTGTGGGAACAGTGAGGAATGAGAACTATACCTCAAAAGTAATTCCTTTATGCTGGTAAGCAGTTACCAGGAAGATAGCCCTTTAAGACCCTAACACCTAGGGATTGGAGACAGTGTGGGAGCAGAGGGCAAAGAAGGGAAAAGAACAGCATAATATGGGCAGTGGAAGGGGGCCAGAGATAAACTTCCCCAGAGCATTTGGGAAGAGGATTAGGGGAAGTCATAGATCCAATCTATGGAAGGCAGGCTAGATAATGAGAATAAAGAGGGAAGGAATGTCCAGGAGGGAATCCAGAAACATGGCCAGGGAGGAAAGGAGAGGTGGGCCATGTCTAGAGTGGTCCTCTGGGACATGCCATTTATTCAGGTGTCTGAGAGTGGAGATTAGAGGGTGCCCCTCCCCATCACCTGGGGAAAAGAGCCATAGGTTCTATCAACTGCACTCCGTTCCTTTTTCTCATCTTCTTCCGCCAGACATAAGCAGTGGTCAAAGGACTTGTATCCACGTCTAGCTTCTTTTCCAGAAGTTGCAGGCGGGCTGTGGTGTCTGTTAGCATATCCATGAGCAGTTCTTGCTGGAGCTTCAAATAATTGTTTTCTTCCAGCAATGTCTTGTTCTTGCCCTGGTGGACAGGATGCTCCATGTATGCAGTGAGATTTAAGGGTTGCAAGCTACCTGTGCACCCTCCTTCCATCACCCACTTTCCAGCCTGGAAGACAAAGGCCTGGTCACCGAGCTGAGCGCGAGGAAGACCATAATTGAGACCTAGCTCAGCCTGGCGAGTGTGGTGGTCCAGCAGGTAAAAGGTGGATATGGAGGAGAAATGGCGCAGCGGGGGTCGCCTGGGTGTGAAACGGCGGGAGAAGTGGTCAGCCCAAAACTGCCGTAGTTGATCCAACAGTGTGGAGAATGAGTTCATGCTAGGAGTTCGGGGAGAGGAATCCAGGCTGCCAGGTACTGATGGACTGATTGAGGGGAGGAGGGAGGAAAGACTGGAGGCCCCACACACTGCCTTGGCTGCTCAGTGGGAGGCTGTCTGGAGGGGAGCCCCAGGATGGAGTTCACTTTAATGGCCAAGCAGCTGGGTCCTGGATAAGTACCAAAGGTTTCTGTGGGGAGAGAGGATCAGGATGAGTAATTTCTCCTACCCAGCTCTTCTCAGAGATGGGAAGCTTCCTGCAGCCACTAATAGTAGCCCTTATTCTGTTGCCTGACCACCACAGCCTTCTTTCTTTCCTATATCTTCTAATCTAATGGATAGGGCCCTAAATTAGGAATCAGAAAACTCTAGGTTCAAATCCCATCGCAGACACTTATAATCTGTGATCTTAGAAAGGTCACCTAACCCTTTGTATTTCAGTTTCTTCATCTATATTTTTTCTATTTTCTTCTAAGGTCCTTTCCAGTTCTAAATCTGTATGATCCCACTGACCCTGGAATCAGGAGGACTTGAGTTCAAATCTGGCCTCAGAGACTTGACACTAGCTGTGTGACTTTGGACAAGTCACTTAACCCCACTTGCCCTTCCTTCTGCTCTCCAAAAAGGCAAAAAAAAATCTGTATGATCCTATGATCCCTGACCATCTTAAATCTTGGACCTAGAGCACAGCTTAGCCCTGTGGGTAGCCCTGGGGGCTCAGAAGGCTTTGGATTCTTTCCTGACTGTTCAGACAAGACTGAGCTGACCCCCTTAGTCCCATCCCTATCCCTTTGACTCCTATCAGCAGTACCATCATCAGCCTCATGACAATTCCTGTGCATCCTCATTAGTTTCTGCACAGGCAGGCTATATAACATGATGCTGGGATTTACAATATGTATAGAAAGTCATTCCTGCCCTCAGGAAGTTTATACTTTCAGGCTGTCTAAAACTCAGGAATCATGCTGTCAACCTCTAAAAAAGGTTTGGTTAAAGGAGACAAATAGTGATATAGTTTTATTCCTTAAGCTAGAGAAACTTGGACAAGGAATGCAGGAGCTGAGTCCTGACTGATGAACAGAAAGATGAGAGAGCTTAAAGTATATTTTAGGACCATCCCAATTCAGGGTGGCTGTGTCACACAAATTTATGATCCCCATAAATGTTTAATCATTGTATCAGAAAGGAATTTTCTTAATTGAATAAATGGTAAATACAATAAAACAAGAGAGCTGACAAAGTGTCAATTGAAATTGTGATCCAGAATATCTGTTTTCTTTACCATTAACATTCCATAACATGTGTTTTCTTTACCATTAACATCCCATAACATGGTATATGTCCAGAAAATATTAAGATAATAAAAAGTCTCATTACATAAGTTAATGCCTCAAGTTAAGGGTCTCATCCTTAAGAGCCATAAAGTAAGCCTCTTCTGCTTGTTGACATAAGGAGAAGTATTCTCCAAGCTTACTCAGAGAGCAAGGACAAAGTTGGGTCTGTTTGGGATTTATGATCTCAGGATGCCTGTTTTAAATCCTACTTCCAGCCTTATCTGGTCTCTGGAGTTACTGATACAGAAAAAGGTATTTTTAAGACAAGGCAAAGCCGTTTGATTAATTCAGACTTTGATGATTATCAATGCAGACTCTCAATATGGGAGACAGACCACTCTGTGGAAAATGTAATGCTATTGATGCTGCCAGGTCACCACAGAGACACAGATTTTTTTTTAATCCCTATTCTCACTAAGATATGATTGGGAAGAGGTAGGTGGAACTGAACTCTAGTAAATGATGCTGGTCTCACTTGATTACTACTACTTCTAGTGATACTACTACTATTGAGCCACATTTATTTAAGGGAACTCTTCTTGTACTCAAGTACACAGAGACTCTGGTTCTACTGACATGTGACATCTTTATCCATGAACCAACAGGCAGGACAGGACCAAAGACACTCTGGAGTTTGGGCCATCTCCCCAGAAGAGAATGCTGATTTCTGATCCCTCCCTACATCCTCTCAGTCCCCTTATAGCTCATCTATAGTACTTACCTTCAGCTTCTTTCATGGGCCCCACACCCTCAGCTCCTGGTCAGCTCAGCTTTTGACCATCTCACATGACTCACAATGACTGACCACTTACCTGGCTTTGTGGAGTCCACTAGAGCTGCAGGGTAGCTCAGAGTCAGTCACACTGGGAAGTCCAAGCCTCTCTCCTTTCTTACATCGCAGGTAGTAACATCAGAGCTCTTTACCCCTTCTAACTATATCCCTGGACTAATCTTTCCAAAGCACACTTCCATCCTCTGCTCAAGGCCCTCAAGATATATTGGAAATGGGAGGATGAGGATGGGAAAGGGGACCATAAGACAAAATGTAGCCTTGAAAGGGAGTTGGAAAGGTAAGACTAATACACATGAAATAAAAACCTCCTTTAGGAAGTCTTTACAAGTACTTCAACCCACACATTCTCTCATTTACCTATAGCACTCACAGTTCCTCCTAGTCTGTGTCTAATGTTATTAGTGGAATCACAGATTTGGAACCAGAAACTTAGAACCTTAGACATCATGTAGTTCAACATCACCACCCCATTTTGTAGAAGTTCAGAGATGGGGAGCCCTGTCCAAGATCACACACCAAGCTAAGGACAAAATTTGGACCAGAACCCAGGTATCTTGATTCCTGGTGTCCTGGTCTCTCTACCATATACTATGTATTTTTTTCCCAGAGTGTTTGTAGGTAAGTAGTAAATATTTGACTAAGAACTTAAAATGATGACCTAAAGTCTAAAGTCAGGGTGAACTCCCAGAGTCTGACAGTGAAAGAAACCATCATCCAGGGGTATCCTGGTGCCAGCCCTAACCAGCCCGTTGTTAAATTTTCAATGTGAACATTTCTACCTCAAAAACTGGCAGTGAATACAAATCAGATCTTGATTTATTATTTTGTTGAATTGTCTAGCCTTAAAGAGGTGTTAATAATACAGATTAACCAAAAAAGTATATACATATATTTTCCCCCAGAACATCTGTTTGTTAAGCATTTCCCAGCACACCCTGGCCCTCATTCCAATGTCAGTTCATCCTTAGACATGGTGCCGGAGAAAGTTGTATATTCTCCCCTTTCTCTAAAAGCAAGGTAGCCAATGATCTGGCTTTCTTGGGTGTTGGGGAAATGAGCAAGAGAGGACAGAGAAATGGGGAGCTTCTTTTCTTTTTAATTGATAAAACTCCAATCACTTCATGTCAGGACAGACCAGGGACAATGAAGAGGAGAAAGGGAATCTTAAGCAATATTGTATTATTTCTGGCAGAAATTGTAGGTGTCCCTCCACAACACAGCCACAAAAGAACAGCTGGAAAACCAGCGCAAGAATAAATAAGTCATGTGACTAGAATGCAGCCAAGATAGCTTCCAACTTTTGTTAAAACATAATTGTACTTTCTTTGATTTAACCCCGACTTGCCCCTTAAAAAGAGGCAGCACACCAAGAATGATGTATCATCCATCCCTGGTGGAGCAGAAAAAGTACTGCCTTGTGTCTGTGAGAATCTGCATTCAGATCTCAAACTTGTTATTTATTAGCTGTTTAACCCTAAGTAGATCACTTAACCTCTCTGGGCATGTTCTTTATCTGCAAAATGAAGAGTTTGGACTGGATCAGGGGTTCTTCATCCTTTTTCTGTCATGTACCCCTCCAGCAGTCTGGTGAAGCCTATAAACCCTTTCTTAACATAATGTTTTTAAGTGTATAAAATAAAATACAGAGGATCACAAAGATCAATTCTATGGAAATAGTTATCAAAATATTTTTAAAAACCAAGTTCAAGGACATTCCAGGTACAGAATCCTTGGAGTCATTCTAATGGATGATTTCTAAAATCTTTTTTTTTTTAAATCTAGAGCTTATGACTGCAAAAGGTACAAGTTTGGCCTGCAGTCTTCAGGGGTTGCTCAGGAGTTAGAGCTGCTTTGTAGTAAAATGGAAAGTGAATCATTAATTACACATAATGACCTGATTTCACCTGGGTGCACAGCATTTCCACTTAGCTCTTCACTTTCTCTCTGGTGGCCACATGAGACAGCACTCTCAGGGACTCTCCTGTCTGACAAGTAGAAATGAGAACAAACACAGCTCTCCTCCTTCAGTGGTTCGGAACTGGGAGTCCTGCATAGTCTTAGGTAGTATTGGGCGATTAGGTGGCGCAATGGATAGGTGCAATAGATAGAACGTCAGGCCTTATCTTCTGGAGTTCAAATGTGGCCTCAGACACTTACTAGCTGTGTGACCATGGGCAAGTCACTTAACCCTGTTTGTCTGAATTCCTCATTTGTAAAATGAGTTGGAGAAGGAAATGGCAAATCACTCCAGCGTCTTCACCAAGTAATACCCCAAATGGGGTTAGGAAGAGTCGGACATGACTGGACAACAACAAAACTGTAGTATTATTTGTAGGAAACGTTTGCCTGTGTGTGTCGTTAGGGGTTACTCTTGAGAATTATATCCTAATAATTATAACTTGTCACTTCAAATAGAATTGCATGTGTGCCCAAAGCCAGAGTTTCCTGCAAGTTCATATGTTTGAAAATCCTTATCAAATACCTGTTTACTCAGACAGCCCAGAAGAATAGCATCTATTTGCTTTAACAGATCTTGAGCTGACAGTTGGAAAGGGGAAGTTAAGTTGTATCCCCAGATCCTTTCCTTTGTGGTCAACAAGGGGGTTGAGATGGGAAGAAGCCATTTCCAATATAGAAATAAAATCACAAAACTGCTGTGAAGTTTTCTCCCCCATGTACTGTGCTCCTCAAATGAAGAGACCTATTTTCAAAGCTTTGACCTTCATTTTCTGTTCTTCTTCTTCTCCACTTGCTTTCCTTATTGAGCCATTAACACAGGATTCTGACTAGTATCTTTAGGCGGGTGGCCGAAGATACCCATTTGCCCCGAGTTCTCTGTGACTATACAGGCTGCTCCTGTATAGTCACAGCCAAGAATGGGTGTGAATCACAGATGATGCTCATCAATGAGGCATAGCCTATCAGATCCCTGGGACAAGAGTCTCAGGGCTACCCCCAAAGATCCCACTGTGTTCACCCTTCCCATTATGTTCTCTGCTCCATACTCACCACATCAGGTCATTTATGGGGCTAGTGGAACTGGTGGGGTCTATGGTCACTTGGTGAGAGGATATGGTCACATCAGTTCATGGAATCAGTGCAGTCAAAATAGGGGCAATATGACTTGTGAAGTTAGTCATAGTAGGGTATTTAAGGTTGGTGAGATCATTGAGTTGCTACTATTTAAGCCACTAAAAAATAATTTTAATCATTTGACCTGTATCCTTTCTACTTTAAGCTATATTGAGGCATTACCCATACTGAGTTATTCTTGTCCTAGATCTCAAGGAATGGGAACATAGCCTTCAATACCAGAGACAAAAAGGACAGGTTTGCTGATCAGGCCAATCCTAGTCTCTTAGAAAGGAAGCAACACCATTGCTAACTGCATGGTAATCCGGCACTCCCTAGAATAACAGACTAAGTGGTTCCAACAATTAGATAGCTACTGTTTTATAGTCAGGAGGATATGTAGGGAGCTGTAACATATTTCAAATGCAGTAATTTTTACTAAGTCAATCCCAGACCACCAGAATTCTCAGCATTACTGCTCAATGACTGCCTTTATGGCCTTGGACAAATCATTTCACCTTTAGGGTTTCCATTTGTTATTGGAATGTAACCTGAGTTTCAAAGCCAGTTGGTATGGGACTCTCTCCTCATCCATGGAGATCAATGCCTGGCATCCGTGTTAGGGGCAGGGTGGGGTTGATAAGACCTTCCTATAGGAGGGGGCACCTGAACTGAGCCTTGAAAAAAAGATAGGGATCCTAAGGGTCAGAAGTGAAGAGGGAGTGCATTCCAGGCACAGGGAACCACCGGGAGATTCCAGGAGAAAGTTCCATTCTTGGCATATGTAACCCCAGGCCCAGAGCATATAAATGCTTATTGACTGATTGATTAAAAGCAAAAGCTCATATTCAAATCAGACAAGTTACTTATGTGTCCAAGGGAAGAAGGCAGAGTGGGAACCAAGTCCCTTGGATCACACTCCAGGAGAAGGAATGCCAAGTTCAAGGAAGAGCCAGTAGGCCTGATCAATGTTTCTTAACATATGCTCTCATAAACTAACATGGTTAATAGTCACAGGTTTCAGTCAAGCACCATTCTCTGTTAAGTCAAGTGATCAAAAATCCCACCAGTAAACAAATTCACTAGAAATCATTTCTATCACTACAAGAAAATGAACTGCAGAACAATAGAGTTTTTCTGCTTTGAGAATATGCCAATTTATAGTTCGTAAATCCTGCGTGGAAAAATTAAGTCAACATATGACAAAATTGTTTCTACAAAGTCTCCAAAGGGATTAAAGCCAAAGTAGGGAAACTGGTCCTGCCAGATAGATGACTCCAAACCACATATGATCTTTGCCAGGCTATCTCCCTCCTGGTAATACTGTCCTAGTTAGGTCTTCCTGCATTGAAAAGAAATCTTTTACATAAACTTGCAGCAGAAAACCCTCCAATTTAGCAGCATCATTATTATTTCTTCATGAATCGGTCGTCAGACTGAGTGCTAGCAATACAAAAAAGGCAAAAGAAGCTCACAATCTAAGGGAAGGTTGGGGCCGGGTCAGGGGAGAGAGGAGGGCAGCAACCAAACAAATATGGGCAGACAAGCTAAATAGAGGCTGAACAGGAAACAATTAGAAGAGCTGTAGAGCTGATCAAACCAACTGGCCAGAGGGACTAAGGAGCCTCAACCACTGCTCATTTGTCCACATTCCATAGACATGATTTGAAGAGCTTTTTTTGGGTCTGGATTTATGTTTTCTGTGGCAGAGGGACCTCCCTCTATCAACTATGGTGCAACCTCTACGCATTATAACCTGAGGATGCTGAGAAATAGTTAAATGATTTGTTCAATGTCATCCAGCCAGAATATTTCAGTGGAGGGATCTGAAATCAGGTCTCCCTGACTCCAGGGCCTGCTCTATTATGCCACGTTCCTAGAACGTCAGGTTAGAAAGGTAATCCACAGGTACTTATTAAGCACTTAAAATGTGCGGATACAAAGAAAGGCAAAAACATCATCTTCCTCTTAGAGAACTCATATCTTATCAAAAATTCCTCGAGAGTAGAGAGTTTCATTCTTTGTATTGGTAATCCCAAAGCCCAGCGCCAGGTTTGGCACATAGCAGACACTTATAAATGCTCATTGACTTATTGATTAAAAAATAAAAGCTCATATTCACATCAGACAAGTTACTTATGTGTCCAAGGGGAGAAAGGAAAATGGGAACCAAGTCTCCTAGATCAATAAAACCAAACCTGTGTGTCCCTTTATTATACAGCATTACACCTTCAGTGAACTTTAACAGATGTGCTCTATGCTCCAAAGGTATGCCCTTAAAACTTAGATATAGTTAAAAATAATAACAGGCTCCACTACTGCCTTCTTTGACCTTCTGTACCCAGCACAGTCAGACTAGTAGAATAAATGACTACTAATACTGGTTATCATTCAGGGTTGCTTTCTTTGCTCATTGTGGGAAGACGAATCTCTCTCTTCCCCAAGGTTCAGTTAGGTGGGATACTGAATGTGGTAGGAAGAAATGGGAAATCAATTTTGTTTGTTGACTCCAAAACACGAAGAAGAATCTCCTTCCTGAAACTGTTATGGTCAAGAAATAGTTAAGTAAAACTTTATGGAATTAGAAATCAGCCAAGTGAAACTTTATGAACCTGGGAAGCCGGCCTAGGGTAATTTATCTTTTTCTTGCTCGGTCGCCATGCCCTGTGCCCTTCTGCTTACCCTACAGACCCCCTCCACTCCATTTGTCTTAGCAACAGCTTGCTTACATCTATATGGTAACCTGTTTTAGTAATCAATTGTGTTAGTTAGATATGTAAACCAAAGAATGTATAAAAGGTTCTCCACCCCCGAACTCGAGGCTACTCCCCCTTTAATTGGCATGGAGTAGCCCCAGCTGGTAAATTAAAGCTCCTTAAAACTTTTTAATTCGGACTCTGT
>CM053581.1:280922727-280970278 GCA_028627135.1 Pseudochirops cupreus
TATGATTTGATTCTTTCCTAAAGAAAAGGGAGGAATGTTATGGTCAAGAAATAGTTAAGTAATACTTTATGGAATTAGAAACCAGCCAAGTGAAACTTTATGAACCTGGGAAGCCGGCCTAGGGTAATTTATCTTTTTCTTGCTCGGTTGCCATGCCCTGTGCCCCTCCACTTACCCTACAGACCCCCTCCACTCCACTTGTCTTAGCAACAGCTTGCTTTATCTATATGGTAACCTGTTTTAGTAACTAATTGTGTTAGTTAGATATGTAAACCAAAGAATGTATAAAAGGTTTTCCACCCCTGAACTCGAGGCTACTCTCCCTTTAATTGGCATGGAGTAGCCCCAGATGGTAAATTAAAGCTCCTTAAAACTTTTTAATTCGGACTCTGTGGTCACTTTGTTAAGACTCATCAAGTTATGTCATTTCAAAACTGTTGGTCAAAGCCAAGACATTTACAAAGGCTCCTATGCCTGATTGCTTCCAGCAGATATCCCATTTTCCCCCAATATATTTTTATTTATTTTGTTAAATATTTCTCAATTACATGTAAATAAATTTTTAACACTTATTTTTTTTAATTTAGAGTTCTAAATTCTCTCCTTCCTTTCCTCCTTGAGGAGGCAAGCAATTTGATATACATTATACATATGAAGTCATGAAAAACACATTTCCATGTTAGCTATGTTGTAAAAGAAACCAGACCAAAAAAACCCAAAAAACCAAAACCTAAGAAAATTAAAGTAAAGAAAAGTATGCTGCAATCTATATTCAGACTCCATCAGTTCTCTCTCTGGAGGTGAATAGCATTTTTCATTATAAGTCCTTTGAAATTGTCTTGGATCATTGCATTGATCAGAATAACCAATTTATTCACAGTTGATCATCACACAATATTGCTGTTACTATGTACAATGTTCTCCTGATTCTGCTCACTTTGTTTTGGATCAGTTCATATAAGCCTTTCTATGATTATCTGAAACTATCTTGCTCATTCATCATTTCTTATTGCACAACAGCATTCCAGCACAATCATATACCACCACTTGTTCAACCAACCCCCAATTGATGGGCATTCCCTTGATTTCCAGTTCTTTGCCACCACAAAAAGACCTGCTATAAATATTTTTGTACTGTTTGTACTGTAAAATTTAAAACTTACTTTAACACTATTTTAAAGAGTTAATCAAACTGGCATGTGTTTAATACTCACCTCTGCCTTGTAAGTCCAAACTCCTTACCTTTGTGTCTTCACTCATCTACATTCAGAGAAACTTGCTTAAAGGTCAAGCTTTTCTCCTGTAATTACTCAGGATTCAATTCTGTTGAGAACTGAATCTTCACTTTTGTATTGTCTACCTTTGTAACCTCATCCTCTACCCACTTAACTTAAATTCAGGGATGTATGGAGTGTTTCAGGAGGATCAGCATCAATGATGTGAGGGCTTGTCAAGCCCTTTTTAGGGCTACTCATCTGCCTTTGGTGTCCACCTTTCACCTACATATCACCCGGGGCTCCAAAAAGCTGTAGAATCCACAAGGGACCACACACCAGTAAACTGTCTGGGCAGATGGGCCAATCAAGGTTGTGGGTAACCAATGGGCCTCAAATCTGTGGGTGAGTTAGAGGGATGTCTATCCTAAGCATGTAAAGACTTCCCTGGCAAAATAAACAAATGAGAACAATTTGTTCAGCCATGAAGGCAGCTGAAGCAGGCCCTTCAAGTGGAGCACTTAAAGTTTGGTTAGACATTGAAGATGCCAAAGTAATATACTACATCCCAGGCCAGCGCTAGTGGTCCTGACTTTTGTCTAGCCACTGGACTATGATGACTCAGGAAGAGAGAGTGAGGTTGATGACTTTGTGTAACTTTGTGTAACTCTACTTCACTTGAATCCAATTTACCAACCCAATTATTCAAGTTATTTACCCTCTTAGAAAGCAAAGGACAAACAATTCCATTTCCACTTCTGTAGACTAATCCTGTCACTTGAGGATTATTCTTATATCCCAGCAAGGAAGAAATGGGAAGGAAGTGAGGTGACTCAATCTACCTCCTCTTGAAATGTCTACCAATTGAGACTGTCATGATTTAATGTCAGGTCAATTAGAAGATGACACACTTATAATATTGGAGATTTTGTTGTCATCTTGTCAATTGTTATAAAAGACCCTGTCAGCCTTCACTCAGGGTCTTTGGTCATTGAGAGAGGCCACTGACACAATTTATCGAGTACTGCTAACCTAACTACTAAAATGATCGTGCTTGGAACTTCGCCTCTCAGTTTACCTTGATTTCAATCTTAACAGTACACAGGTCCTTTTCCTTTTTTTTTTTATCTCTTTGGGATACAGACCTAATAGTGGTATTGCTGGGTTAAAGAGCATGCACAGTTACACAGCCCTTTGGGAATACTTTCAAATTGCTCTCCAGAATGATTGCATCAGTTCACAACTCTACCAACAGTTCATTAGTGCCTCAATTTTCCCACTTCCCCTCTAACATTTGTCATTCTCCCCTTCTGTCATATTAGCCAATCTGATAGGTAAGAGGTGGTACCTCAGAGTTGTATTAATTTGCATTTCCCTAATCAATAGTGATTTAGAGCATTTTTTCATATGACTGTAGATAGCTTTGATTTCTTCTGAAGACCACCTGTTCATATCCTTTGACCACCTATCAATTGGGGAATGACTTGTATTCTTATAAATTTTGCTTGGTTCTCTACATATTTGAAAAATTAGGCCTTTATCAGAGAAACTTGTGGTAAGTTTTTTTCTTCAATTTCCTGCTTTCCTAGGTATCCCATTCTTAATTAAGGAGGTCAAAGGTTATCTGTATTTAGGGATCCTTCTCAAGTTTTGTTTGGCTGTACTATCTGTGCCAGATATACATACTGACAGGCAAATTCTACAGGTTGTTCAGCCAAATTTATGTTGTAATCTGAGTGAAAGGCATTCTTCATCCACTTGGCCTTTCAGATATAGACAGTCAAGCCAAACTTCTTTGACTGACTATGGGGCTGGCTATTGGAGTTCTGCCTCTAACACATTTTGGTTATGTGACCAGACAGGTTACTTTATCTCTCAATGTCTTTTATAATTCTTCTACAAGAAGATGCAGATGAGTTTCCTCAATGGAAGTAGTTTTCGCAGGAGAGTTTCCCAAACTGATGAAATCATGGTTCAAAAAAAATCTCTCGTTTTCTCTTTTGTAGGTTAAACATACACAGTTGCTTCAAATGAACATTTTCAATTCCTTTCACCATGCTAGTTGCCAGACTTTTTGTTTCAACTTGTTAATGGGGTTCCTAAAATATAGCACCCAAAATTGGACACAGTACTAAAGACGTGATCTGACCGGTGTAAGTACTGCCAACTCCCTCATTCTGGACGCTAGACTTCTATTAATGCAGGCCAAGTTCGCACTGTTTTGGCTGCTATGTCATACTGTTGATTTAGCCACATGATCAGAGCTGCGCATTAGGGAAATTGCTTTAGAAGTGTGTGCACAAGTGTGCAGAATGGATTGGAGAGAAATTTGAGACATGGAGAGCAATTAGAAAGCTATTGAAACAGCCAAGAATAAGGGCCTAAAAGGGGGAGGTGGCAGAAACGGAGAGTTAACAGATGTGAAATATTTGACTAAATGGAGGAGGGAAAGGGGGGAAACAGGGGTCAAAGGTAACACCATGGTTTTAATTCTGGGTAACAGAGTGAAAGGTTCTGTCCTTGACATAAGATACCAAATGGGTCAGTTTTGGCAAAAAAGTGACAAGTTCCAATTTAGATATGTTAAATTTGGGGTACTGTACCACATTTAAGTGAAGGCATCCTGTAGACATTTGGAAATGCACCCCTTTAGTAAGGGTGTATTAAGTGAAAGGCAGAGAAATTGGGGGACATCCCTGAAAACCATTGTACCCCTTTCCAATTCCATCAACAACAGTTTTCACGCAACAGGGATCCTTCTTTCCCAAAGCAGACAGAAATCTTGGGTAACACAGTGTGTTCCCCTTAAGCCAGAGAAGGGATGCCAGAGGACCAGGGTGATAGTGTTGCTGCTTATCATAACAATAGTGCAATAAAGTAAAGCATTTCAAGGGAAAATATCTCAACCTTAAATGTTTGATTTAAACTGCTATCTCAACCTGAACTGAGAACACTGACCCTGGAATTTAAAAAAGTTCTATATTCAATCCCTGGTTTTATAAAGAATTCATCAGACAGTAAAGCTTTACCTTACTTTGATCCTCCAGAAAAGCCCAAAAGCTACCACGAAACTGAAGTGACTTAGAGGGGAAGGAAAGTATCTCCTAATGCAGTTTCAACCCCAAAATGCTGTGGGAGATCAATCACATAAGATACCTCAGGAACAAAAGAAATGTGATGAGTCAACTCACCCAAGGGTCTAACAATTTTGTGCAGTTATTTGGACACATTCAATTCATTGTTGACTAAATACTTATAATGCCTGCAAGGTTTCACATAGAGAGTAGCACCTGCTGTGAAGGAAAGGGGGAATCAAAAGGCTGGTGAGGAAGGAGTGTATTACAGGCATGGGACAGACAGAATGGACGTTAACAAGCCAGTCTGAAAGCTACCTTATTGCAGGCAAATCACTTAATCTCTTTCAAATCTTTGGCCTCCCTGGGCCTGTTTGCTCATGTGTAAAATAGGAATATCAACCCCACTTGTTATTTGAGCCACCTATAGCAAAAGATTGTGGGTTTGGAAACCTTAAAAGTGGTACTAACACAGATACCACGAGTGCCAGGTGTTACTAGGCCAGTGCCTCTCCACGCCTGTTTTCTAATCTATGAAATGGATTAATAAGAAAATGCGGAGGAAGAGTGGCGAGAAAGTGTCAGGCTGCAAAGCACTCTCACAAGAAATAAATAAATGACCAGAGTGAAGCGGAAGGGAGTTGCGGGAGGGTTCGGGGAGGGGGGGGAGGAGGGAGAGTGCTTATCTCTTGCTCCCGGCCAGGCCACCGCCACCCCCCCATCCCACTCCAGGAAACAGCACGCTGCGGTCTCTCCCCTCCCCAAGCCAATCATGAACGCGGATGCACGCGCGCGCGCGGGAAACTGAAGGGGAGGGGTAAAGGAAGAGAAAAGGTGGGGAGCTAAAATCCTGGGTAATTTGCACTCGCGCCACGCGTAGGCCGGAGCAACCGATGCCCTACTAATCTCCCAATCCCAAACCTCCACAGAAGGTGGACGGGTGGAGTCCAGTGCTACAATGCAAAGGTCGTCACCGCCCAGTCTAGTCTATTCCTAGCCTACAGTGAGTCGGATGGGTTTTCCCTCTTTGGTCTTGACTCCCCTCCCCCACCAGCTGTCTTCGGTCCAATCAGCAGGCACTTCCTGCCCTCCCTTTTAGCCAATCCCCATCCTCCACGAAGAGTAGCCCTAGGGGGCGTGTGGAAAGGTATCTGGAGCGATGGTCATACCAACCAACCGAGTGCTAGCACGATGAGAGAGAGGCGGGGTTGAGGTCCAGCATTGACCAATAAGCATCTAGGGGTAGAGCCTGGGCAGGGCGCCGCGCGCGGTGGGGCTAACTCGGCGTCCTCCTAGCCCTGAGGCACGTGACGTTTGCCCCGGACCGATCCGCTGCAGCATCCGCGGTGCTGGGCGTGGGGCGAGGGGGTGGGAAGTAGCGCCGGCGCCGGCCGCGAAGCACGAGGTGAGTGGGACGCAGTTGCCTTAGTCCTGGGGACGGGGATAGCCGGATCCCGGAAGGTCGGCTTCACGTCAGGGCGGAGGAGGACCGGCCTAGGCTGGCCAGGCTGAGCGGTGGGGGAAGAGGCCTGAGGCCCTGGGGGCCAGGGGACTGGTGGGAGTGACGCGGTCTGGGGCCGGGGACCGGGGCTGCCTAGTGGAGGAGCACGATGGAGCCGGGAGCCGGCCCGTGCGGAGATTTGTGGGAGTAGAGGACCTGCGGAGGGAGGCCGGGCGGGAGGTCAGTGGGACCGGAGCCGTGAGGGGGGCGTGACCTCCGGGCCGGGCTCGCCGCAGCGGGCGGAGGCCAAGGCGCCTCGGAGGCCCGCGTGCCTGTCCGCTTATCTGGCGGGCGGTGTGCGGCCTGCGGCCTGGCCCAGCCCGAGTGGAAAGGCCTCTGGGGAGAGACAGAGGCCTGGGGCGGCGCGGGGTAGAAAGAAGCCATCTTCTCTCGGCTGGGCAGGAGCCCGGCAACGTACCGGACGAAAAAGCCAAATTCTCCTGGGCACAAGGAGTTTGGGTGTTGGGAAACCAGCGATCTCGAAACGGAGGCAGGGTGTGAAAGAGGACCTCGATCTTGGGGTTAGGTAACTTGTTGGGAAAGAAACTGCAAGAAGATAGGCTGAAAAACTTGTTCCAAGGGTTATGAATATGTACATATATACATATAATAGTTCATTTATCTTTAGAGAATCATAAGTATTCCAAAGAGGTTTCGGAATCTTCTGAAAGGTTACCTTTCCGGGTCCAATGTCATAGTTTTTTTAGTGGCCCGGAGAAGGGAAGCGACTTGACCAAGGTCACACAGTCAGGTGCTCTTTAAGCCCACACTATTCTCTAGGTCCCTGAAGTTCTGACACAGTACTAGAAGTAATGTTCTCTCAGTTTCAGACATTACACTCTCTTCTTTAAATTCTCTGTCTTCCAGTCCCGTTATGATGTGGATGCTCCCGTTGGGACTTTCTGACCTTAGACTTCCTCTCTACAAGTGCTCCCTTGACAATTCCACTGTCCAAGCTTCTAATCCTGTGCAGATAATTCCTTAACTTATAGCTCCAGACACATTTCCAAATGCTGAAGTAATATCTTCCCCTGGATATCCTTCAGAGACCTAGAACTCAACATGTCTAAAAGCAAATTAATTTTATTTTTATCAAAACAGCTTCCTGACTCCTGGTTTGTATCACCACTATCAACCTAGTCTGCCCTAAAGGCGGCAGCCCTTTTGCACTGGCAGGTGTTTAATAAATGTTTGTTAAATTGATTAAAATTTTTGGAGTCAATCAGTGACTAGGTTCTCATGAATCCATTCTTGAACTCTTAACTTTTTTCAATCCCTCATTCCAGTGCTAGAATGATCTTTGAAAATGGATCTGGTCATGTCACACTTGTAAGTAAAAGATCTTTTAAGTGGCTCCCTACTGAGTAAACTTAAACAGATATTCATGGTATCCAAGACTCAAAGCCTGAAATCCCCCCATCTACCTTTCCAAACATATTATTCTCTGACATGTTCTGATCGAGCCAAACTGAACTTAGCGTTCCTGAGTACGCGTAGTACACTCAACTTTATGCCTTTGTTGAAGTCCATCTTTATCACTAGTTATCTTTTGAAATCCTACCCATCTTTTAAAACCCAGTTTAGAGGTAACCTCCAGGAAGCCTCCCTTGATAATTCTCCTCTGCCCTCATGCGGCCTTTGCTTTCTAATTCTTCAAGGTTCTTATATGATTGTGTTGTGAGGCCGTATTGGTGTTGTATTTCTCTAATAGATTTTTGAAGGATAAGCACTATATCTTCTATATATTTTACAGCTTATCCCATACTATTGCTCTGTATTAGTAGGTGCCTGATAAATGTTCGGGGAAGGGAACAAACATTTATTGAGCACTTGCTACGTGTCAGGCACTGCTAAGTATTTTACAAATATCTCGTTTGAAATTTTGGGGAAAAGGGATGGAAATTCAGCTGTTTACCATAAGCAAAGACATTTATATTGATGAAGGAAAAATAAACTTGGTGTAGAACTCAACTCCTGCCACTAGGATAGTTGGAAGGCAATACTTTGTCATGTGTCTACAATATGGGAGAAGAAAGAACTATGCTGGAAGGGAAACTCCAAATTACTTTAAATTTTGAATCAGATTTTTGTGTGGTTTTCAATATCGCTTTTGGAGTCGAGCTTTGTTGGATTGGGTTTTGGGGGGAAGGTTTGGTTGGGGCGCTATTGTGATGAACTGTTAGCAAATGTATATAAAGTGGATCTTTTCTTGAGCCATGGATTGAGGCAGCTTAATTTTGATTTCTTTGGCTATCGTCAGGGTTTAAGATTAACTGTAAATTGCATGGTACTTCTCATCTTGTACAACCTAATGCAGTAGGTGAATGAATTATAAGGAAGCTTTGGTTAGAAAAAACTTATAACTAGAATTAAAGTGAGTTGTATGATTTATTGGCACTTATAAGTTAAATTGGAGACTTGTGGAGACGGCTTTTTTCTTTTAAAGATGTTGAGGGATCTAAATATTTTCTGATATTAATACACAGGCTGTATCTATTTTAAGTGCCTTTATCACAGTAAACAGATCCTTGGTATCAGGATATGGAGACCAGACTTTTGTTCTTGATAACTAGAATTAAACTGCTGAATGATGAGTAATCTTACAAGGCCCACTGGGTTAAGTGGTTCTGGGGAAAAAAAAATCCTTGCTGCTACTTTGTTAAATAATGAGGCCATGCATTTGCCCCCAAAATGAGGCAATTTTGATTGGTAAAGTGGTAGCTAACACTTGGGCTGAATAATGAACGGTGCTTATATGTACCAGATTTAAAATTGCGGGGTTTTATGTCACTAGGTTACTAATCTCCCCTAATGCAATTTAGTCTGGGCCTCAGTTTCTTATGTAGTTTGGAGAGATAATGGAATTCAAACCAGATGATGGCTCCAAACATTTCGGAAAGCATAAAATGCTACTCAAATAAACTAAAATCACTGTAAGATATGTCAGTATCCTTAGATAAGAATAAAAATGCATAAACATTGATGTGCTCCAGTACACTATATTGAAAACTGAATGTTAATACTGAATTGAAATAGTAAAATGGCTAGAATGACATTTCAGGTAATTCTTTTGGGTAAGTTTAAATTTTATATTTTTATAGTTTTTTAAAGAAATCAGAGACATATTTTAGCATTACAATTTTACAAATGCATTTGAAAAGAATGAACCACTGGGTCTTCTGTTAATTTACAAAGGCCAATAAAAGGAAAATAATGCAGTAGTGGAAATTATATTGTTGCGGTTGATGGGTGGTGGGAAAGGCTGGGAAGATGTCACTATCTGAGAAGTGGAAAGGACCTGAGTGAGCATGAAATTCAGACTTCTTGATTTCCTGTAGAATGAACAGGCCCAGAACTGGGGTGTGACTTGCCAAGGTGTCAAGGCTAAGTGCAGAACAGAGATTTAAGCCCGAATCTTCTGACTAAATATCACTGTCTTTTCTTTTATGAATCACTTTTTCCTTTTTTCTCCTTATTTTTAAAATAAAATTTATTGATATTTTCTGAGTTTTTTACATCACCAAAATTTTCCCCAGTATCTTCCTGTAAGCTGCAAGTCATTCCATATAACTATGGTGGGGAGGGTTGACAAAATTGATAAATACATCAAAAGAATGAGAAGCACCACACCCTAGACCTCTGAGGTGCCACTCCCCCTCTCCCCCCACACAAAGGTTTGGGGATGTCTCATAATCTTTACCCTTAAACTTGTTATTTATAATTTGGCAACATTCACTTTTGGGAGGAGGTTTGTTTTTTGGGGGGTTTTCCATTTATGTTTTTGTCACTGTTTTCTTCTCTGTTTACTCTGCATCACTTAATGTAAATCTTTCCATGTTTCTGCATCATCATAGTTGTCATTTCTTACAGCAGAGAAGAATCCATTACATTCATGTACCATGATTTAGCCATTCCCTAGTTCAGGGTCATCTACTTTATTCGCAACTTTTTGCCATTACAAAAAATGCTGCTATAACCATTTTGGTGTAAATATGGAATACTTCTTACCTTTTGTTTTTTTTCTTCATAAAGTTTGTTTTTGGGGGGGAGCTCTGAAGAAAGATTATGTTAAGCTTTTGAGAAATATTTTCACTTTGGATCCAATTCTTTACTTATAAGTACACAGAAAGGTATGTTTACTAATTAACCTATTTATCCTTTCAACAGTGACCAAAAACAGATATGGACTAACAACCTTAGAAATTTTTGTTTTTACACTTTTGGCTTTTTTGAGGAAGTTTGTGGAAAGAGGACCAGACTTGGAGACAGAAAATTGAGTTTCTAGAGCCCAGCTTTCACTGTAACCTTGAGAATAGGTGATTTCCATTCTCTGTACCTCAGTTTCTTCATTTCTAAAATGAGTGAGTAAAGACTTCTAGCTGTAATATTTAATTGTCTTGAGAATTATTTGAGGACCAAAATTAAATATAAAAGCTGTTGAAGAATACTTTTACTTTCAGTAAAAAAACAAATCCTTATAAATTAAGGAAACTGCTATTTAATAATTTATTTGGGGTTTCATAATTTGCAATGTGCTTGTATTATCCTGTGTGATCTTAACAAAAATCCAATGAGATATGAAGTCCAGAGTTAAGTGAATTTGCCCATGATCACAGGGCTAGTAGTTGTCAGACCCATATGAAATACCTTCTGTTGATTAAGCAGTGATGTTTCTTAAGAGGCTCTCCTGCGCTCCTGAACTCTCCTGCAAACAGTAAACTAGTAGTGACCCATAGTTAACATTCCTGCAAATATATTTCTCTGTTATTTTAGACTTTAAGGCTCCAGAAGACAGTGATCCTCTTCTGATTGAGTACTTAATTATATTTGATTAGTTAGTAATGGGAAAATATCTTGCTTCTGGTGGGCAAAGGACCTTGTTAAGTATGCAATCTAGCTCAGATTTCTCACTGTTTAAAGCAGTGGTGTCAAGCTCAAATAGAAATGGGTCCACTAAACCATATATAAAGATTTCTGCAGACCACAAATTGACTTAGAAAAACCACATTAACATTATCTGTGTTTTATTGTTATTTTTGTTAACTATTTCCCAGTTGCATTTTGATCTAGTTCCAATTGTTAAGGGCCTTGTGTTTGACACTTCTGGTTTAGAGGACCAAGACTTTTGAAAAAATCAGTTTGTTGGTAGCTTAACATTTTTTAAAAGTCACTTTCATTAGGTCACTCATTAAGTCATTTCTGAGCTTCCAAAGTGTCTTTTTGGAATATAGGGGGTGGGTGTTAACTTTTTTTTCTTTTTGGAGGAGGGAGGGCAGGGCAGTTGGGGTTAAGTGACTTGCCCAAGTTACAGTAGTAAGTGTTAAGTGTCTTGGGGCCCCATTTGAACTCAGGTCCTCCTGATTCCAGGGCTGGTACTCTACTCACTGCACCACCTAGCCACCCCTAACTTTTTAGTAGCATAAATTGGATTAGGCTATGAGAGAATTTGCCTTTTTCCCCTACAGAGAAGAGATGATTGTGGGTCATCAGTGTTATTTTAAGTGCCTTTGGCATTATTTTCTAGGTTTGAATATTTCCTTGTAAGTATATCACCATCAAGCAAATTGCTTATCTAATGTATTGCTTTTAGGTTGACAATTTCCTGAATTAGAGGTGGAAGTAGTCTTGTATAAGATAAAGTATTTTCTTCTTTTGGAATTAAAATGCCCACATACCTCCATCTTAATTTCCGCACTCAGCCATCTTTTCCTTCCCATAGCTCCAACCAGACTAGAATTTTTATATGGTGACCTTGGGGTATAAGCCATATTTTTTCTGTATCTTGGTGTTTTGTTTATTGGTTCCTCAATTTAGTTGTCTTCAGCACAGAGCCACTTTTTATCCACTTGGCTCAATCTGGCTGCTTTCCACAGTTCTGTTATTTTTTATATTTTTATCCTGCCGTTTTTACCATTTCTGTCTCCTAGCCCAGAACGGTTATGTTAGGGGCAAAGTGTGCTGGTTCCACTGTCCTTGATAAATGAAACAATTTGTTATATATTTTTTCAGTTCTTTGCTATTTTTCTTCCATTTTCATCCCTCAATATCCTTGGGATGTTACTTAAGGTATCTTGCTGGGCTTTCTTTTTAAACCCTCAACTGCATCTCTGCTTTAGAAAGACAACCCTGCTCATAATCTTCTGTCATCATTTTATAAAATTTTACAAAGTAAATGTCTCCCTCTTAAGTAAATTCATGTTCTCTTTTAACCTTAAGGATCAAATATAAAATCCTATTAGGCATTGAAAGGACTTCAAAATGTGACCCTTATACCCATATTTACAACTTTATTGAACATTTCTTACTCCTTGGGCATGAAGTGCATGTAGTCCAGCCACATTGGCTACTTTTGCTATTTACAAGGTTCACCCACCTCTTATTGGCCTCCATGTACATACACACTTTTATTCTAACTTTTATCAGCCATCTTTCTGTGTTTGGCACATTGTCAGATGTTTGCTGACTAAGGCACCTTCTAGGCTATTTTGGTGTCCTTGTGGCAGTTATATTTCTTGATAAAAGCGTTGTAGTCAACGTCATTTTTGTTGCCTTTTTTTAAAAAATGTTGATTTTAATTTTTTTTAATAGTTCAAGGTTAAGTCAACATATTTGCATGCCTTTCTCTCTTCCCTCCCCAATTTGTTTTTGTTTTTAATTCTGATTTTAGCTCTGACTAAACCAGTGGACTGACTGTACATAGCTGTCTCAGGGATAACTCCCACATAATTATCAAGTCTTTTCCTATCCGTTAATATATAATCTATTTTGTTCTTTGTGGTATTATTTGGTGCTCACTATGTCCAGTGCCTACCAATTATCTTCTTGAAGATGATATCATATAGAAGCCTGAGGCTTCTTACACAGTCTACAAGTCTTTAGTATCTCTTATTTTTTTTCCTGAACTAAGAGCAAAAATATTTTATTTCTCTGGTTCTAAACTCCTTGAGAGCAGAACAATAATGTTTTATCATTTTTGTTCTCTACCTTTTCCTATGGACCCCTTCCCCTCATGCCTTAGGTAGGTGCTTAGTAAATATATTTGCTTAATCTAAAATGGTTGAAGAGAAGTTCAGCTGAAATTAGTGGGCCGCACTTATTGAAGGTTTTCTAGATACTTGGAAATTTGCTGTCTTTGGTTGTTAATAATTAGGATACCTCCTTGGAATGGGTGTTTCAGGATGAGTTTAGGACAGTTTTGAAGTCACTGAGAAATCAGTATTCAGTTTAAATCACTTTTGCTGTTTTTCTTCACTGCTAATATCATACCGTTATTATTTTCTTTCAATTTCATTATGACCTAAATAGGTTTTTGTGTGCTGACCTGAGAAACTTAATCACCCAATATAATATTTTCCTTTTGGAAAATACATACTGGGTTACAAATGACTGACAGAGTTTTTGAACGTGCATGACTGAACTGACCACAGTAGCCTGCACAAAACAGGTCTGAAAAGCCATACTAATTATTTTGACCGTGTAGACAGTGATAGAATAAATATTTCTGGTGAATAAATGTAGACCTCACTAATTAATATTTCATTGTAGTCTAAAACATGTACATAAAAATAGCGGGAACAGCAGGATATCGTGGCAAGAATGTTGGACTTGGAATCAAAGGAGAATTAAATTCAAATTCTGCCTCTGATAACCCTGTCCTCTCGGTGTTTTCCTTATTTATAAAATGGGGGATAATGCTACCTATAGGACAAAGCTGTTATGAGGATTGAATGGTTGGCTATTTTCATCATTAAATTTAGGCTGTCTTTTGAAAAAGTTGTATCATTTATATAAGAATTTTTTTGTAAATCATGTAGATGTGAAGATGTGAACTGTTACTATGATGGGCTTACAACTGATGAATACAGCTTTAGATTTGGTGTCAGGGTTGGAAGATAACTTTAAATCAGCCTCTCTTAGTTTATCCACTACAATAAGACCTAGGAACCTAAGGTAGCTTAGTAAAAGTGCATCCAACTTTAAACCAGCTTTATGTAAATGTCTAGTTAGAAAGCAAACACTTGGGAAGTATACTTATTCACTTTATAGAAGATTCCTAACTGTGTAGAGCAATCTTTTGCATTTAGCAACCTTCTGTAATATATATGGAATAGTCTGATATACACAACCTTGGTTTAAGTCCCAGTGCCTCCTCATGCTATGAGAGATGAGTGACAAAGGAATGTTGGAGGACTGTGTGTGTGCACAAGATCTGGCGAGTTAAATATGGGCCTAACAGTAGACATTATGCTATCCAAGAGCCAGCCTAGCTAACTAGAGGCTTATCACCAGAGGGTTAAACTGGAAGTAACAACATGAAACCTGTCTGAGTGGTTGGAGAGAGAGTACCTAAACCTTTTAAATCATGGACCTTTTCAATTATCCAAGATTTATACAAACTTCTTAATAACATTAATACTATTATATGAAACGGGGAGTTTGTGCCATTTGGATACTGTTGTATGTTAATCAAGACCTTGTGCTCATGAAAGAATTACCTTTAGTTCTCTTCTAGATAAAGATCAATAGAAGTGTTTTCTTCTACCTGGGATTGCAACCTCTGAAAATTTGTTTAGGTAGTCTTTTAAGATTTGCCATGTCAAAAAAACTTACAGCCAACCTGGTAATAAGGTCAGTACTCAACTCTCTCAGTTTGTTACAGTGCCTGTCAGAGTTTGTGCTATGTTGGCCTACCCTTCAAGAATCCAGGTTCACCTTAAAGTGAGGAGCCTAAAGTAGTGGAGGTAAACCAGTCAGGCCAAAGCTTAGGTTTGTGAACTGGAGGCTGTTCTTTGCTGGTTTAATATTTTTCACCTTTTGTATTTCCTTTCCTTGCATTTATACCTTTAGCATTATAATTGAAGACTATCTGGAAAACTGGTTTTAGAAAAATGTGCTTAGCCATGGAAACCAAAATTAAGTTGCATGTTTTGACCAAGGTTAATTGACTTGAGTGCTTTTTAATATTCTAGGCATTTTAAGCCAAAGTTCAGAAAATGTTCCATAGCTCTAGTGGATTAGTCTTAAATCTAGATGAACTTGAGAAATGACGCCCAACGAGCTTTACTGCCTTTAAGGACTTGAATCTAAGCCCTCCATTTTTTAATCTAGTTTCTGGTCAGTGGAACTAGAAAGGAACAGGGACATACATTCATGCTTCTCGTGTTTCCAAATTGATTGATCAAGACCCCACTCAGATTACAAATTAATACAGGGCATTGTGCCTGGGAAGTGTATTTCTGTTGTCGTAGACAAATTTGGTCTACTTTTGCTGGAGAAGATGAAAGAAAAACAACTCCTGTGTTCTCTTGAGATTAAGAAGTTGACCGTCATTATTTATAACTACATCAGAATATAAGCTTTTTTTCATTAAATTCTCTGAAAGCTAATATGGAAATGGGTTTTTGATAAATGGTACTTTTAACAAGACATTGGCTGTGGCTAGTGATTTGAACTATACAGAGCTGAGAAATCTGTTCACTTCAACTAAGATGTTTAAAATCGTGTAGTATAGTGGGAACTAGATTGGTATATATTAAAAACTCCAGCGGACAATTAGAAGTGTTTTGTCGTACTGAAACCTTGTTGTATCCCCCTCCAAAAAATATTTTTAACTAGAAATTAATATCTTGGATGACTAAAGAAAAAAACAAAGTAGTAACCAAAAAAAATGAGCATTTCTTAATTCTTGTTGTTTGTCCTTCTTGAAAAGGACCTTGACATCAGGGAGGTGATACCATAACATGCAAGTGAATTGTATTTAAGTGAAGAGGGGCTGTGCAAAGTCACGAGCTCATTTTCTCCTGGCAAGATATAGATCAGGACAACTGGAGCTGGCCCCAGATGCTTTGGGGAGACCCTGACCTTTTTTAACATCTTTCCCAGGTCTCCCTTTTTGTCATCTATCTTTAATCTACTCCTAAAGGAAGTGGAAATTTGTTATTACTGGTATCCTATTCTAGTAAGTTACTTGCAAATATATTTAAAATTGCATATGATGGGACTTTTAAAAAATCACTCAAAAAATTATACTGATGTTACTATATTAAGATATCCGGATTGAGAATACCTCACACTTGATAGATATAGCAGGAAAAAAATCATTAAAATAATCTTTTGCTAAATTTGGGTCCAAGAAGATGAAGAGCTGTCTTGAGGCAGTATGGGCAGCAGAGCTGGAAGTGTCTTGCAAGCCACTTTGCTGTAAGCTTGGCGGCTCCTGGGAGTTCTGTTTCCGATTTTGGGCCCTGTTTCTTGAGAGGGAATGAGTGATTGATTTCTGAATAGCCATCGCGTATAGGACTCAGTACACATAGTTTATATTTTGTTTTTCTCAGAGAAGGGGATCATAGAATGTCCGAGCTAGAATAGACCCTAGAGATCGACCTCCTCATTTACAAAGGGGGAAACTGAGGAAGGGAGGTGGATTGATTTCCTCAAGGTTACACAGTAACCAGGTTTAGCCTAGCGGATAAGGGAACCGACTAGTTCTGGGTGGAGCCATCTCAGCACTGGGAAGAATTTGTAATTGGCTCTTTGGCATACCCTCAAACTGCCTTTCCCTTTTTAGCCTTGGGGCAGCGTAGGGGGAATGGAATGAAGCCCTTTGTTGCCTGCTGGAAGTTTGGCCTAGACGGGGTGCTCCTTGCTGTTTGTGTAGGTTTTAAACCTTGAAGCCTTCAGTTTTAAAGAAATCAGCTTATTGTTTATTACCTTAGATAAGTTAGTTCAACAAATATTTGAAAACCTACAGTACACAGTATAAAGCACACATAGGAATCTGAAGCAGGCAGACTCTTCTGCCCTAGAAGCTTATGTGAAGAATGGAGGTTTAGCAATTCCAGATCTTAAACTGTATTACAAAGCAGTAATTATCAAACTATCTGGTACTGGCTAAAGAGTAGAAAGGTAGATCAGTAGAATAGAGTAGATATACAATACACAATAATAAATGATTGTAGTAACCTTGTGTTTGATAAACGCAAAGATTAAAGTTTTCAGGATAAGAGTTCACTGGTTAAAAAATTGTTGGGGAAAACTGGAGATTAGTGACAGAAACTAGGTAGACTAATATAATATCTTACACCATTTACCAAGATGAAATCAAAATGGATAAAGAGAAGAATTTTTGAATAAACGAGATAGCACTGTAAGATGTAAAATGATTACATTAAATTAAAAGGTTTTAGTATAAATAAAACCAATGCATATAAGATTAGAAAGAAAGCAAAACAATAAGGGGAAGTTTTTCTCAGATAAAAGCCACATATTTCAAATATACAGAGAACTTTGTCAAATTTTAAGAATGAGTCATTCCCCATTTGATAAGTGGTTGAAGGATATGGTCAGGCAGTTTTTGGAGGAAGACATCAAAACTACATATAATCATATGTGGAAAAATGCTCTAAATCATTGATACTTTGAGATGCCATCTCACATCTATCAGATTGCTAAAATGATAGAAGGGGAAATGACGTGATAGTGGGGATGTGGAAAAATTAAGACACTTAACTCTGTTGGTGGCGCTATGAACTGATAGCTCCGCTGTTAGGGTCAGTTTCCCAAAGGGAACAAGGAAAAAGGAAGAGAACCTGTATGTTTTAAAATATTCATAGCAGCTGTCTTTGTAGGGTTGGCAAGGAACTGAAAATTGAGGGAATGCCCAAATTTGGGACATGACTGAATAAGTTGTGGTATGTGATTTTGATGGAATACTATTGTGCTGTAAGAAATTATGAACAGTTTGATTTTAGGAAAGTAAGGAAAGATTTGTATGAAATAATGAAGAATGAAATGAGCAAAACCAAGATAATATTGTTAACACTAACAGCAGTGTTGTTTGAAGAGTTAATGTGAATGATTAAGCTTTTTGAGTTATGTGAATATTCCAAACTGCAAAGAACCTATTAAGGAACATGGTATCCATCACTAGAGATAGAACTGATAAGGACTTTTTATACTTTCATATATCTATATATATCTATATCTGTGTCAAGTGTTGGCCTTTTCCTAGGGTGGAGTTGGGAGGCAGGGAAACAGCTTAGAACTCAGATGTAACAAAAAAAAAATGTTTTTTAAATGCTCTTTTAAAAAAGAATTGGGGGTAGGAGTAGGTTTATCGGATTTTTCTAGTAACAGGAAGGTAAAAAGGATAACTAATATATTATTTTATTGTCAGATCCAAAAGATAGTTTGATAGAAATAAATTTTATAAAGTCATTTATTTAGGTTTTGAAAAAGCCAGAATCTTCTTTAAAATGTTCTGCACTAAAGGAGAGTATAAACTAAACTTGATTCAGAAAAGACCAGGAGATTTTAGTGAACTACAGACATAGCATGAATCTTGTGTGACTAAGTTTGCCAGTTTAGGAAAACCAAATGATTTGCTATGGCATTGGAAGGGGAGGGGGGGGGGGGCTTTGAGTATCTTTTAGAAAATAACTACTTAAGGATTAAATTTGATTTAGACATTATGATGAAAGTCTTGCAAAAAGCTGCTTTATCAGAAATAAGCTTATTTTGTAGATTATTTCCTGAGTTTTGTGGCTTGTTAGTTTCTATGTGCACAGACATGTATATCTGTATGGCATTTATGCAAAATTGTTTCATGTGTTAGACTATTGCATTTTCTACTTAGCTTTGTGTGACTGTGGCCTTTTAGGCAAATACTTTTTTTCTTAAGCCCCTACTTTCTCCTGTATCATAAAGGGGTTGACCTAGATGATCCCTAAGGTTCTGCATGAAAATAAAGTGCAAGAAAAGTTTAAAGCCATGTTCTCTGCTCTCCCATTTGCCTCTACAGACCATGGAACCAAAATGGTGGTTGTTTATGGTTTTGCTGCTCCTTGGAACGGTGGTTCAGGCACATGGTGGACATGATGATGAAGATGATGATGATGATGATGATGTGATGGATGTAGAAGAAGACCTGTTAGATGGCATTGAGGAAGTAGAAGACACAAAGCCTGGAGATGGTGCCACTCTTCCACCTCCATCACCAAAGGTTGGATCATCTTTAACATTATACATTTTTCTTTTGCTGTCATTAGTGCATTAAGATACACTGGTATCTTTATATTTCAGAGTCAAGGATATATTGAGAATCTCTTTTTAAAAAAAAAATCCTACAAAAAATTAGTAAGAGAGTAAACTAGAGACCTATTTTTAAATACAGGTATTCTTTTTAAAAACCAAAACAAATTTTGAGTTGGTTGGAAACAAGCAAAAAAGTGGCATCTGCCACCCAAATAGATCACTGAAGATTCAGTATTGATTTTTGTTTTGTTATTGTTAAATTCAGGTCACCTACAAAGCCCCAGTTCCTACAGGGGAGGTTTACTTTGTTGATGCCTTTGACAAGGGAATGCTGGTCGGGTAAGCATGATTGCAGAGAAATGTTTAAAAGAAACAAATATTGTATAAATTGAAGTTAGAATGGTGTGATATGGAGTTTGGATCTTTTATATATACAGAATTTTGCAAAATAACTGAAATTAAGATTCCCTTCAATTTTTTTTGTGGGGGGTGGGGGAGGGGGAAGGTAGGGCAGTTGGGGTTAAGTGACTTGCCCAAGGTCACACCGCTAGTTTTTGTGTGTGTGTGTGTGTTAAGTGTCTGAGGCTGGATTTGAACTCAGGTCCTCCTGACTCCAGGGCTGGTGTTCTATTCACTGTACCACCTAGCCTCCCCTTTTTGTTGTATTATTGTAGTACACAAATAGTAGTGAACTCTGCTGATAAGAATGTGTGAGTATGATTTTATACCTTTTAAATTTAGAATGTGTCTTTGAAAAAAAAAAATAGGTGTTCATACATTGTGTAAGTAAGCTGGTATAAGATTTCTTCCCTTCCCAATACGCTATGTTTGTAACGTAAACAAGGGGGGAAATTCAGTACGGTCAACCAGTATATCAACTGATCTTGATAGTAATATGCAATATTCACATGCTTATCCTGACACCTCCACAGTAAAGAAAAGGCAGTGCATTTTCTCAGATTTTTGAATCCAGGGTTAGTTGGTTTGGTCTTTTCCATTACATTGTTTGTTGCCAGTGGTACTTGTGTTCTTTGTTTTGCTTATTTCACTCTGTATCAGTTCATATATCTGCTCCAAGAGTCTCTGAATTCTTAATATTTATTGTTTCTACAGTGGTGTTAGAATTAAATACCATGATTTGTTTATCCATTTCCTGATATATGGAAATATATTTTGTTTCTATATCTTTGCTCCTGTGAAAGATTTCTGCTCTGAATTATTCGGTTTGATAAGGGACCTTTAAACTTAGAATACATTTCTAGCAGTTAGATTTCTGCGTCAGAAAATATTTCTAAGAATGGGAATGGAAGAAATGTGAATTTCTGCACTTGCTTTACCAGTAGTGTTGTTGGCATATGTTAACAAAAATTATCTTCAAAGATAAACTTTTAGCTGTATTGTAATGTTTGTTTGGGTTTGTTTTTACTGCAGATGGGTTTTATCCAAAGCCAAGAAGGATGATACTGATGATGAGATTGCCAAATATGATGGTGAGAATTTCATCTAACTTAACAGATTGGAAATTTATGATTTAGCAAAAATAACTCCTTGCCTTTGCTTTACTTCCATTTGCAGGGCAAGTGGTGTGGGCAAAGAAGTTGATCTCTTAAGAAGGCAGTAGTTTAATCCTTACTGTATTCCTGTCTTCCATATGCCGTAATTTGAGCCTTTGCTAGTTTAGAAGCATAAAACTCAAAGCTTGTTTGTAGCATGTGATGTCAGCATAGAGAATTTGTCAAACCTTTATGATCTCCCAATAGAGTGTATTATAGGCTCATCTGTAAAATGAGAAGGTTCAAAGGATTTAGAGTTGGAAGGAGATCTTAGAAGGCATCTAGTCTAGTTGTCTGTTTTACAGATGAGGAAACTGAGATTGGGTTGTGTGACTTGCCTGTCAGAGACAAGTAACTAAGGAGACATTTGAACTGAGCCTCCCCAGCCAGTCCTCTTTGCACTGTATCATGCCTGTTTCCTAAACTGCATCAGGCTAGATGAACTCTAAATTAATTTCCTTGTACTTTAGGTTCTGTTTTTCAGAAAAAATAACATATAACTAGGGAGCCCTGAAATTCATGGAATACATATGTTGTTATGCAGGTAAATGGGAAGTGGAAGAAATGAAGGAATCTAAACTTCCAGGAGATAAAGGACTTGTATTGCTATCACGAGCCAAACATCATGCCATCTCTGCAAGGTTGAACAAGCCCTTTATATTTGACACTAAGCCCCTCATTGTTCAGTAAGTGAAAACTAGCTTGATTGAAGTTGCAGGGTGGGGAGGGTGATTTTAACTTTTAACTGGCCTTTCCTATGAACTATAAATGGGGCTACTCTTCCCCCCAATAGTGAGTGAATATGTGAGCTTTTCAGTCATTTCATTATCTGATAAAGAGTGCTAAAATGAGTGCTTAAGGGGTATAAAAGTAAGATTAATACAGAGAATAGTAAAGGATTGCTTTTTACTTTTGGAATGGTGCTCTGTTAGTGTAGGAAATCCCTTATACTGGTATAGATGAGTATCTGGTCTCTGACTTAATTTTAGCTTCCTGGGACACTGAGTTGTTAAGCAACTGGAGATACCAGAATCTGGACTTGAACCCCCAAGACTTGATTACAGCACAGCTGACCTTGTATCCTCTATATCACAATGCCTCTCCAAAATTGTTTTATTAATACTAAAATTAGAGTGAGTTTTCTGCTTTGGAATTTTGTGTGTTTAAAATTTGTCCCTGTGAGACTGCTGAACTCATGAACTTTTGAGACTTTCCCTTCCACAGGTGTGGACCTGGAATTCTGCTGTTAGACACACACCCTATAACCAGCCCCATATTAGTTTTTGTTGTTGTTTGGAGGGGGGGAAGGCCGGGCAGTTGGGGTTAAGTGACTTGCCCAAGGTCACACAGCTAGTAAGTGTTAAGTGTCTGAGGCTGGATTTGAATTCAGGTCCTCCTGACTCCAGGGGCAGTGCTGTATTCCCTGCGCCACCTAGCTGCCCCCCATATTAGCTTTTGATTTATTTTCTGCCAGCAAAAGGAGTGACACTTTTTCTAGAATGCTAACGTTAGAGAGAGGCAAAACAGTTCATTTTTAAAGTTATCTTCCTCTTATCAAAAAAAAAAAAAAGAATGCTTATATAGCCTTCTGATTCTCTGTTTAAAATCAGGTATGAGGTGAATTTCCAGAATGGAATAGAATGTGGTGGTGCCTATGTGAAGTTGCTTTCAAGAACCCCAGAATTGAATCTGGTAGGTATTTTTCATTTCCTGTATCCAGATGAAAAAGTGTTTTTTATTGGAGTTTTTTCCCTCCAGAATCTCTATAGGGATAGGAAATATTTTAAGTCACATGGGAATTGCTTACTTCATAAATATTTCAAAAACATTTTTTCAGTGACTGTCCTCTGAGTGAAACGAGTGTTTTAAAAAGTAGGAGTAAAGAAATGGCGACCCTCTGGTACAACAGATAGATACCTAAGGGTTTTTCTGCGCGCCCTTTCTAGTTAGAACAGCTTGGTGATGTTTTGCTACATAGAGTCCTTATGTAATCAGTTCTGATTACTTTGCATCTTTTAATTCAAGGTGCCTTTGAAAATGTGTTTAAAGATTTGCCATTGGCCCTTTGGTTAATTTACATCTGTCTCAGTAGAAATTGAGGTTTAAAGAATTAAATAATTTAGGGGAAGTTAAGAGGGAAAAGGCTAGGATAGGCACTTGAATCCTGATGTAATCCTTCATAAATTTTTTTTTTTGTCTCCAAAGGATCAATTCCACGACAAGACCCCTTACACGATTATGTTTGGTCCGGATAAATGTGGGGAGGACTATAAGCTACACTTCATCTTCCGGCATAGAAACCCGAAGACAGGCATCTATGAGGAGAAGCATGCTAAAAGACCAGATATAGATCTGAAGGCTTACTTTACTGATAAGAAAACACATCTGTATACATTAGGTAATAGCCATGAGGCTGAGCCTGGTAGGAGTATCAGAAATTCTCTCTTACTTGGATGGGAGCTGCCAAACAAGGAAATTTTAAGTTTAGTAAAAGAAGTCTATATTGACACTATTTTTTAGAGATAAAATGACAGTTGTCATTTTTTGGCACTGAAAGTTCAAAATGGCAAGTTCAGACAAGATTTAAACTTGAATATTTTAAGAACAAACTTCTCCCAAAGCAGTTGTTTTTTGCAGAGTAATGTTTCTAGAAAAGAGAGCACTAGATGACCTGTTTTAATTCCTTTGTTGTTGTTCTGTCATGTCCTACTCTTTTGTTAACCACATTTGGAGTTTCCTTGGCAAAGATACTGGAGTGGTTCATCATTTCATTCTCCAGCTCATTTTACTGATGAGAAACTGAGGCACATGGGGTTTAGGGACTTGCCCAGAGTCACGCAGCTAGCAAGTGTGTGAGGCCAAATTTGAACTAAGGAAGATGATTCTAGGCCTGGCACTTTATCCACTTTGCCACCTACCTTTCTCATTTTAATTCTTAATTAATTGATTGATGATTAATTTATCTCAGTTCCTTAGACTCACTACATTTCTCTTAGGTTTTGTTTTCTTCGTTATTCAAATAATGGTATGGTAAATTGAATGGGGTTGAGTGATAGAAATATGCATGCATAGAGTATTTAATTTTCCCACTGTTTTAAAACAAGATTTTTTTTCATTACTTAGTTTGAAATTAAGATAACTGATACAGTCAAAACTTAGATACCTTTTCCCTCTAGAGCTATATTGACTTAAAAGTTCCTTTGTCTTGTCATCAGGAGTAACAGTTTGTGCCTTGTCAGTGGTGTGAGTGAGGTAGAATATAAGCCATCCTCCATTCTCTCTTTAGATCATATGTTGGATAAACACTTCTGAATGAATGGTCTGTTGATCAGGTCTTTCACAGAATATAAATGTTTAATAAATGCTTGGGTGATAAGGCACATCTGTATTAGGGAACCGGCTACGATAAGGACTGTTATGTTTTGGGCAGTGAGTGGAAGGAACAGTGTTAGAATAAGCAAAATTCCTCTTACTCTGTAATATTTTTCTGTAATTTTTCTTCATAGTCTTGAATCCAGATAATAGTTTTGAAATATTAGTTGATCAAACGGTTGTGAATAGTGGGAACCTATTGAATGATATGACTCCTGCTGTGAATCCTCCCCGGGAAATTGAGGACCCAAATGACCAGAAGCCTGAGGACTGGGATGAGAGACCCAAGATACCAGACCCTGATGCTGTCAAACCAGATGACTGGTGAGTGAGGGCAGAGTGACTTGAAGAGTTTTTTTTACTCTTAGCGTAGTCAGTCTTCATTATAGTAAATACTTGAATATGGAATGGGAGCTATTGTTACATAAATTCGGGATTTTAGAAAAAGAATTCTGTGGTTGGAATTTATCTTTAAGAAAACTCTTAGAAAACCTCCATTTTGCACATTGGGGAACTGGCTCCCAGAAAGACAGAATTATTTAAGGTCAGTTAGCTGGTTCTGTAGCAAAGTAGGAATAGACCCTAGACCTCAGGTATTTTTTCTTCTGTACCAGGATTGGTTCATGTTTATGTTAAATAATTCAAGAATTAAGCAATATAAGAACAATTGTAAACCACCTGCTTTTAGTATTGATTTAATTACTCTTTTTTTAAATTTTAGTTTCTAGCTCTTGGTAGGTGGCCAGATCATTTATATCTAAGCAAAGCTAGATTGCAGCAATAAACCTTTTTTTATCTGTTCTGATTAAGAGGTGTGTGTACGTGTGTACATACACTCAGTACTTTGGGCCATTTAACATTTATTTGTGATGTTTGGGGTACTCTTAGGTGCTGGAGGATGCAAAGAAGGAATTATTCTCTAAAAGCGTATACATTCAGGAGAAGGGCAATATAATATCAAATTATAAGCATTTATAAGTGATTTCTATGTACCAACACGTGTACACACACATTAGGTATAGTCCATATAAATACAAGGCTGTTGAAGATTGAAGAAGGTACTTGAATTTGGTGGGATCAGGAAAGGTTCCATGTCGAAAGCAGTGCCTGGGATAAATCTTGAAGTTAGGTGTTCTATGAGGACAGAGAACTTTATAGGCATGGGGGAGTGGTGTATAAAGAACAGACAGAAAGGCAGTTTGGTTAGACCTGAAAGTGTGTTGAAATGAGGGAAGTAATACATACAATGAGACTGAAAAGATAAATCGAGTCCAGATTGTAGAGGGCTTTAACAGGCGAAACAGAAGCAATAGGGAGTTGTTGGAATTCTTGAGTTAGTGACATAGTCAGATGCATGCTTTAGGAAAGTCACTTGGGAAGCTGTGTGGAGGATTGGATTAAGAAGACTTGAGTCAGGGAGATCAGTAAGGATACTGTTGAAACAGCAGACAAGATGAGATGAAGGCCTAAAAACTAAGGTGGTAGCTCTGTACACAAATAATACACAAATGTATTGTGTGGAGGTCAGGATAAAGTGGGACCTTAAGGAAATTTGAGTGGACAAAGAAGCTTTGAGTGAGCCAGGAGGGTCCAGGGCAGAATAGCTCACTGAGAATGGGCCTCATTCTCTTCCTGTCATATTCTTTCCATGAACTTGAGTAGAGCTAAAAAGCTGCTTGATGTCCTGGAGGGAGTGCTCAATTTAGAATCAAGAAAGCTGGATTCAGATCCTTCCCTCAATAACTTAATAGAATTGTAGGCTGGTCAGTTAACCTCTTGGGACCTTAGTCAGCTTCCTCATCTTTAAAATGAGGATAATACTTGTACTCCCGTATTTGATTTGCAAACCTTATATAAATGGTGTTAGAAGTTTGATGGAGCATGGTGATGATAATTTTTTATCATGTAACTTTATATCTGTTTTCCCCCTGAATCTTAAGGGATGAGTCTGCTCCTGCTAAGATTCCAGATGAGGATGCTACAAAACCTGAAGGTTGGTTGGATGATGAGCCTGAATATGTATCTGACCCAGATGCAGAGAAGCCAGAGGATTGGTAGGTCTAAACTTCTCTCCCTATACCTCCCCCTTTTTTTTAAAAGAATTCTTAGATTTCCCTGGGATTAAGGATCTATCATCACAATATTTTTAAACTATTGAAATAATGCAACACTATAAAGCTGGGTTATTTTTAAACAGTATCTTAGACAAAAGCAATGAATATTCCACATGTAGCAGAACATATTTAAAATCCTAAAATTTTATCTCTAGGGATGAAGATATGGATGGAGAGTGGGAAGCTCCCCAAATTGCAAACCCAAAATGTGAGTCAGCTCCTGGTTGTGGTGTCTGGCAAAGACCTACCATCGACAATCCCAATTACAAGGGCAAATGGAAAGCACCTATGATAGACAATCCTAACTACCAGGTTGGTGTCTCGTGTTGCCTTGATCTCTGGGGACTTTAGAGGATGGTCATTTTGTTGAGAAGGTGACTGCATGATTTCTTTCATTGATTCCTAGAGTATTCAAAGTTCAAATTGAAGCAGAATTTTATATTGATGCAGGGATAATTGACTGGTTTTAAATGTTATCAACTTAGATAATGGAGAATATAGTATGATGTCACTTTATAGTTTACAAATTACAGCTTTGTACCAGAACCCCTTTGATACCAGAACCTCTGGTTTAGTAATACTACCACCAGGTGGCAGTGGTGCTTCAGCCCTGTAACTAAGCTCTGGACTGGGAGTTGGGAGATCTGGGCTGTTCTAGCTGTTCATTCATTCATGGGCAAATCATATGAACTCTCTTCACCTTTGTTTTCCTTTTCTACTGAAAAATTAGGGAGATATCTACCCTAGTATACATCAGTAGGATCAGTGTGAGGATCAAAAGAGGCTATGTATAAAGTTGCGTTAAATTATTTAAAAATTAACTTCTGTTAAAACAATTGAACTTAAACAATATTATCAGATAATAGATAAAAGAGATACATACCTTTTAAGCAGCTTTTAGGAAAACAAAATCTATCCTGATTCATTCTCATGTAGTAGTGTTTTGTTAATTTAAAAGACCTTTGATTAATTGTCCTAAAAGATTTTGTTCAGAATCCTAAATCTATGCATGTTCCTTATGCAGGAGAGATTGTCTTGAATAAAGGTTTCGTTGCAGTGCATAAAGAGAAAGGCTTATGATGATTTTGGAAGGATGAGAGTAGGAATATTTGAGAAGACAGGAATCTTTGAGTAAGAAAATTAAAAATCTCACTTTTAAGGGACATTCTGATTTAATGGATAAGTTCTGAAATTAAGAGTAAGTAGTACCTTGACTTCTACTTTGGGGCACAGACTTAACGGTACAACTTTTTATCATTCAAACTATAGAATGAAGGTGTTCTCATTGAGAGATGGGTGATTATATAGGTGTTGAATGTTAAACTTTTCTGTGTTGTTTAACTTTTTCTAAGGTATATTTCAAGTGATTTGAATCTAATTGGGTAGATTGAAAAATAGACCAAAATCCATTATGTCCTAACCTAATGATTACCATTCTAGTGACTTTATGTGCGATTTCCCTTCATCTTTATGAATCTGTTCCTTTTTTTTAGAAATATTTACATGTTTTGTTTTCACGATGAGAGATGGTTTGCAGTTGCATAAATGTGCCTTGGTTATTTTTATAAGGGATGTAAAGAAAGGATCTTGCTTTACTTAATTTCCTTTGTTGATTTTTTTTTTACAGGGAATTTGGAAACCCAGGAAAATTCCAAATCCAGATTTCTTTGAAGATTTAGAGCCTTTCAAAATGACTCCTTTCAGTGCTGTGGGTCTGGAGCTGTGGTCCATGACTTCCGACATATTTTTTGACAACTTTATTATTTGTGCAGACCGCGGAGTTGCAGATGATTGGGCCAATGATGGGTGGGGTCTGAAGAAAGCTGCTGATGGGGCTGCAGAGGTTGGTGATGTGCTTCTGAGAAGACATGAGAATTCATGGAAATGTTGTTTGGTTCACTTACCGAAATATTTAGAGGGACTAGAAAACTTAAGCCTCACTGTCCTGTGCATAAGTTCCAAAAGAGAAGGGAAATGAAGGCAAATTGAACTGGATCTTCTGGAACTTATATCTCAATTTTAGAACTTCCATTAACCAAATTAATATAGTAATTTGCTTTTTTGATTGTCCTATCTTTGTGAATTACACTTTTGAAAAGTCACAAGTTTAATTTGCAGCTGGCTTCTTTTAAGAGACTTTTAAGAGTATAGAGATTGTAGAATTAGAGTTCCAGGAGAATTGGGTGAACTTTTCAATCAACAAGCACTTGTTAAGAATCTCCTAGGTGCTGTTCTAGACTCTTAGTGCCTTGGATACAAAGCCCTACCCTCAGTGAGAACCTTTTAAGAAACAAGAAGCACATTTTTTAAAAATAAAGAATATATACAAGGTAGTTTGGGGGAGAGTGGATGGTACATGCAGTTGGGGATCAGAAAAAACTTTATAAGGAAGGCCTTACTTGAGCTGAGTCTTGAAGGACCTGAGAAGTGCTATGAGATAGAAGGGGGAACCGCTGGTGAAGACCATGTTATCGAGGTTATAGAGTGGCTAGAGTCAAGATTTAAATCCCTTCTGCTTATGTTCCAGCCTGGTGTCATGGGGCAAATGCTTGAAGCAGCTGAGGAACGTCCCTGGCTTTGGGTGGTTTATGTCCTTACTGTGGCCTTGCCGTTGTTCCTTGTGATCCTCTTCTGCTGTTCTGGAAAGGTATTTCCTTGAAGCAATTACTTGGGAAGATACTAAATTTGGTGACTTATTTAAAGATCAAAGTAGGGTTCTTGGGTTCTCCTGGACAACTTAGAAGAAATAACAAAGCTAAAAGGGTCGGCTCACCCATCCACAAGTACCTATCTAATTGAAATTATTTTGTTCTAGTAAAAACCTTCAGTCAATTTTGTGAGGATTTTATTGTTTCAGAAACAGCCCAGTGCTGCAGAGTATAAGAAAACTGATGCTCCTCAACCAGATGTGAAGGAGGAGGAGGAGGAGGAGGAGGAGAAAGAGGAGGAAAAGGAAAAGAGAGATGAAGAAGAAGAAACTGAAGAGAAGATTGGTGAGGACAATCTATAGCACTAAATAGTATCTGTTGAAACTCAGAATTCAAAGGCTAATAAATGCCAAATGATATGATTTTGCTAAAAGTTTTTTTTTGCTCATAACTCCATATGGATTTCTCTTTAACATGTCTAAAACAAAAAAAAAAAAAAATCAAGAAAAATAAAGGTTAAAAAAGTATGCTTCAGTCTACACAAGAGTTCATCTTTTCTCAAGTCCTTTGGAATTGTTGTGCCTCATTGTACTGACCAGAATAGTTAAGTCATCATTCACAGTTTATAATTGTACAAAATTGCTGTTACTGTGTACAGTGTTCTGGTTCTACTCATTTCATTTTGCATCGGTTCCTATAAGTCTTCATAGGTGTTTTTGGAATCATTTCATATGGCATCAAACTTTGGACTTTTTTATCTTTTACCTCATCCGTTATGTTTCCAGAGTAGCGCTCAGCTATACCCTCTATTCCAAATGCAACCACCTTAGTACAAGCTCTCATTATCACCTGCCTGAACTATTGCAGTAGACTCCTTAGACTTTCTTCTTTTCTGTCCTTGAAATTGCTGCTAGATCAATGTTTTTTTAAGAGTTGTTTGGGTTTTTGTTCTTTTTGGAGGGGGGAAGGCAGGGCAGTTGGGATTAAGTGACTTGCCTAAGGTCACACAGCTAGTAAGTGTTAAGGCCTGAGTTGAACTCTGGTCCTCCTGGCTTCAGGACTAGGTGCTCTATTCACTATGCCACCTAGCTGCCCCTAGATTAATTTCCTTTACGAAGTAATCTCTCTCCTGCTCAGAAGTCTTCTGTGGTTGCCTGTTGTCTACCAAATAGCATTTCTGGTCTTGTACAGTTTGGCAGCACTCTCCCTTTTTGTCTTCTTCTTATTGCTTACCTCCATGCCTTTGTTATGTTCTCCCTCTGAATGTTTATCCTTCTTTTGAGACTCAAATGCCCACTGTCCCTGACTTCTCTTCTTCACACACATCCCCTTTATTCCACAATTTCTCTAATGCATTTGCCATATAACATCATATTTGTTTTATTTCAACTTTCTTGAACTATAAGGCAGGAAATATGTCTGATTTTTATTTCTTATATCCTTCTAAACACCTGGCACCAGGCAGTCTCACAGCAAAAGAAAAGCACTAGCTCGATGTTTACTGAATTTGTTTTATTTAGAAGGTTTTCTTAATTTCTTTTAACTTCTCTCATAGAAGAGAAGCAAAAAAGTGATGCTGAAGAGGATGCAGGTACTGTTAGTCAAGAGGATGAAGATAGAAAACCTAAAGCAGAGGTAAGGAAAGGCCAGTTTGGAGGTGTAACAGCAGTTTTCATTTCTTTAAATTCATATTTAAAACAGTTACAGTTGTATCATATGTTGCAATTAGAGACTATTAAATTCTACAGGTCATATGTATACTAGACTGGTCATGGAAGGGATCAAGTTTTACTTGTTTTGAGATTGTACAGTTAAGAGTACAAATGCCGGAAGTCAATTTTCACAATAAATAATATGAAAGATAAATTCTTCAGTTTTCCTAAGATTTTAAAAAGTTGCTGTAATCTAAACTTAAAAGTTTCATTCCTTCTCATCTATACCCCTTAGTCTGAAATTCTGACCAACGTAATTGTCACAACTGCCTAACACAGATGTTTTGTTGTCCCCTGAGGGTCTCATAAGCACTCTTCTTGCCTTTACAAAACCTTTGTTTATACTAATAGCTCTTCCTTGAATTTGTCCAAATCCTACCCTTATGTCAAAACCCAGCTGACCTAATCTTTTCAATGAAACCCTAACTGATAACCCTAGTCAACAGTGATTTTTCCCTTTAAACTTCTAGTTTTTCATTGTCTCTTATTATCTGGCATGTGATATGTGAAGCACTTGTATTGCTTAGTTCTTTTTATGTTTTTTTGGTCCCAGATGTCCACAAAATTCTTAGGTGATGGAGTGCAATCTGGCACAGGATCTAGCAATCTGGAAAGGTTTTATTCAAGTATCCTAATTGTTTAGTCCCAATTAAGCCATCCATAAATAATACGAGTATTCATCATAAAAATTGGCCATTGACAGAAATCTTTCAGGTTACAACTACTTACCTGTCAGGTTTTGTTAGTCAGACTTTTGAGGAAAGTTTGTCTTATATTCAGATTATCATATGCCCTGTCTTTTTAACTAGATTGTATGACCCTTAAGGGTAGCAACTATGTCTTAGCCACACCAGCAAACATTTCAGTAAGTATTTGTTGATGATAACAATGGATTTCTTATGAAATATTTTTCAACCTACAGGAAGATGAAGTTTTGAACAGATCACCCAGAAACAGAAAGCCACGAAGAGATTGAAAGAATTTAAGAACTTGATCTGTGATTCCCTTTTTCCCGTACCCTCGATGTGATCCTAGGAGAGGACCTGGGATACACCTTAAATGTTGAAACCCAGAAAAACCTCAAGACTTCACTATCAACAGATTCCAGTCAACTACTATCCAATGAAAATTTGAGCATCTAGCAGTAATTAATGCAATTGTGATTAAAAAAAAAAAGAACACCATTCCTGTAGAAAGAAAGAATATAATGTATGGGCTGTGGATTCTGGATGTAACATGAAGCAACTAACCTGTTGGGGGGGTTTTTTGTTTTGTTTTGGGTTTTGTTTTTTTGGTTTTAAAACACTTTTAAAGAATAGAATGTTAGA
This sequence comes from Pseudochirops cupreus, assembly GCA_028627135.1. NCBI lineage: Eukaryota > Metazoa > Chordata > Mammalia > Diprotodontia > Pseudocheiridae > Pseudochirops > Pseudochirops cupreus. Next base: position 280,954,276 of record CM053581.1, read on the forward strand.
GTATTGCCAATCTTCAAGAACCTTGGCTTAATTTAATGTATTAATCTACCCATGGAAAAATAACAGCAAAGTTTAGAAAAAGCTAGGTGACGAATTGCAGTTTTTATAACTTAGTTTTTTTTATAAACTTCGATATTCCAAAACATTGAAGTGTCTATGTCCCTTAAAATTGATAATCATGTTTAAAGTGAAGTCGTTTGTGTTGATAACATTGATTACTCTCTCCCACTCTTTCATTCTACCTCTTCTGGAGATTTGAGATTGGGGGAGAATTCCAGACCATAATAGATACTGTTTGATTGAGCTGTATTGAAAACAGAGCTACAAAAAAGGCCCTTCTTTTTCCACTCTGTTGGAAGGAGCATGATCAGGCCACAATATGTGTGTGTTGTGTTGCCTTTGGTTACTGCCAAGTTCCCAGTATTCCATAGTTGGTATCAAGAATAAATAGGTGGGGAGACTTACCATTGGTACTTAGGCATTCAGGCTTCCCAGGCTGGTTGTCTGGGCTTTAACCTTACGTGGTTTCTCTAAACTTGGAGCACTACTCATTGGGGCTGTCAGGGGGTGTGCGAGTGTGTATGTGTGGGGTTTTAACAATTTCTCCTTCCACTCTGTTAGATATTTTTTCCCCATCCCAGGCTTTTCCCTGCTGCTATGCAGTTTCTTCAGAGTGCAGCTTGCCCTCCATTGCTGGAAATGATTATATGCTCAGCACAGTGTTAAACTTGAGTGATTATATACATATATATATAGGGTTTAAAAAGAAAAAAAATGACCCAGATGTCTTCAGTGTCCAAATACAGAGTAGAACATAGTCCCTCATTTTTCCATTTATGTCTTTAGAGATTATAGTGGTCAGAACAGACACGCTGATTCAGATTTGATTTCAAACTGAAAGCAATTGTTTAAAGGATTTGGCTAGACAGTGGGGTTGTCAGGGGCTTGTATTACCTGATACACATAACTGTTGAATTTTTTCAAATCTTTATTTGCGCTTCATATAACAATTGCATCTTAAAGTACGCTGAATGTAGGGGATTCCAATTCAAACAAAAAGTTTGCTAAGTGGTTTAGTGTGTTACTGGTCTTAGTTCTTTTCTTGGGGGAAGGGGGGAATTAAAATGCAGGTGAGGGTTATTTGAGCATTTACTCCAAAGAGTGCTTTGTAATGACATCACACTCTACTGAAATATATTGAGAGCTGGATGTTGATATTTTAGCTCTGTTTGTTTAGAATAGCTTGAAATGTACTGAATTCACTGTCCTTGCACTGAATATGTAAGCACTCCACAGTGTTCTTATTGGGAACAGCAGGAGGTGATATTAGAATTCTCAAAAGGAATTGTGGTGTCAGTTTATTTTGTAGACTACTCCATGACTGGCGCCTTTCTTTAAAGGTTGAGAGGCGACAGGTGGAAGAGTAGAGAAAACTACTTCTGCCTGTTCAATGCTATCTCCTTTCATGTTATCTTGCTAGGTCAAAGTGGCCATAAATGTAGCAATGAAGTCCAGTACAGATAAACCTTTGTTTAGTAAGGGCCTGAAAGCATGTTTACAGGTGTCTACTTGAAGCAAAAGTATGGGACCATTGCACTTCCAACTGTACCTTCAGAACATAATATGTGCCTCTCGTTGAGTTTTGGCGATTTTCTTCTGCCTGGGCTATGGAAGCTTATGCTGACCCTGCATTATTTTGATTCTTTAAAATAGGCATCTTCGTGCACCCTACGTGACCAGGAAGTTTTCAGGACTTGTCCCAGAGACTCCATATTGCTTAGCACAAGTGTTTTTACAAACAGTGGCTCTTCCTGGTTCTCTCTCTCCTTACCTTGTGTAAGGTGAGGCCTCCTACTTCAGTATCTGACAGCTTTGTCATGGATGACCGGCAGCACTTTGCACAGCAGCTCAACAAGAGGCAACAATGTTTAGTTATTTTACACTCCAGTTGTCTGGTTCATTAATGTGCAAATTCCTGTACAACAGATGTGCTCCTCAGTTTCTCCAATTCACAGAAAAAGTGCTATTCTTTTCCATTTGTCAAGCTACTAAATGGTGTTGCATTAAAGCTACATGTTAATCTCTTCTGCTTTTGACTAAGCTTCTTTACCTTCATTGTGCATGTTTTCTCCTTTAGTGTACACAGCTTTGATTTTTGAGGGGGAAATATGTTTAAAGTCAGTCTTCCCCTTAATTTCCAACACATTGTGGGAAAGTTAATATAGATCTTGACTCAACAGAAAGTACTAGGAACAGTCTTAGGAAAGTTTTGGTTTTTATATAATTGGAATTTGGGTTCAGGAAAGGAAGCTGGGAGCCTGAACAGCAAAACAAAGGAAAACATGTTTGTTTGGTCCTGTTGGTTAGATCATAGAATTGGAAGTATTTTCAGCTGTTAATTTGTTTGTAGGTGGTAAGGATTTTGGGGGGCCAGTGACAGTTTTCCTCCTAAAGTAACCATTGTTACTGCAAACCAGATAGTAGACTCTAGTTTTAGTTTCTGATACTAGGAGTACTTCTGAAAACTATGCCAAAAGGAAGCTTTTCTAAGAATGGAGGGGTTTTTTTAGGTTGCTGTACTAAAGGGGGGATGCATAATTAGGTGCAGCAAAATTCATTTTCATTACTGGCTCATATTTGGTCTTTTTAAATTAAGGAAATGGAGAACATTTCCAACAGATTAATAGGAAATCTGCCCTGAGACATGGTGACCTTAGGAAGAAAGGTTGGTGAACAGGGATGGTGTTAGTGATAAAATTGGTGGTTATGCAACGTATATTCTTCCCTATGCCCCCACTTAGGGCAGTAAATAGGGTGCTCTTAGCCAGTGACTTTATTTTATTTGACTTGATTTTGGGCCCATACAGTCTCTCAAGCCAGTATTGCCTCCGTAAGTCCTTGAGAGCAGTTTCCTTGTATTGCTAAACAGAAACTGTTCTCTCAGCAACCACTCCCGTGTCTGTTGTGGAAGGATAATTATAAATGCAATATGCATATATAAATATATTGGATAAGTTATAATGTAACAGTTTACTCTAATAAAGAAAATTAAAATCTATTCAGCTTTTCCCTTTTTATTGCGAATCCTCACCAGACCTGAGCAACAGGGGCGTGCCTAACGACCCAATAGAGGTACCATCCTTGGAGGCAGAGAAAAAAGTTTTTAGTTTTACAGGAATAAATCATCTGCCCCACAGTTTAATGTGAGGCAGTCTTATACCCCTAAGCTATGATAATTTGACATTCCTTTTGTTTCCGCATAGAAGCCCAGCTGTTCTCTGCTTTAATAAATTAATTCCGCGTCTCTTGTCTGCTCTTATTGGTGAAGGGTGTATGCCTATTCAGACTCACCCCTTTCTGTACCTGGCTTGGAGTTTTGAAAGGCAGAAGAATCTCCATTGCCTATTCATCTAATAAGGTGCAAACTTTTGCAACCTGATTTCTGAAATCAGGCATTTATAGTCTTAGTATATTATCACTTGATTAGGGGAATGTTTCCAGAGCAGTTAAATGAGCTTTTTTTTTTTCCTGGGTTTGCCCCCAGCAATACTGGACATATGTTGACATAATTATTCTTGCACGGGGCTGAGTGATTACAATGGGGTTCTCCACTCCCAGGAAAAGCGCAGAAAAAACCTGGTTGGAATTGGGCCGGACTCCGCTTTCAACTGCTAACCTCGGCCTAGTGGACCCTTGGAAATTGGCAATAACCTTAAGCCGGAGTGGGAGGCCGCAAAAGGCTAGCTTTTAGCACGCGCGTTCGCATTATATGTCCCACCAAACCGACTAAGAAGGGCCAGAAGAAGCACTCGGGAACGCCGTCGGACACCTGATAGGAAAGGGGTTGCCTTCGCTGGCTGCTAACCATGTCAATCATCTAACTCACCCAGCTATCTCCCGTCTCAATCCTTACCCAGTCCCAGACCCTCGCCTTCTCATTGGTTGCCTTCCTTTTCCTTCTCTTTTCAGTTCCTTTTAAACACTATTTCCGTCTCAATCCTTCACCTTCTCATTGGTAGTCTTCCTTTCCCTTTTTTTAAAGTTCCTTTTAAACGCTATTTCCGTCCCAGACCTTCGCCTTCTCATTGGTCGCCTTCTTTTTCCTTCCCTCCAGTTCCTTTTAAACGCTATTTTCCCGAGCCTAAGTCCCACCCCGTACACATAATTCCAGGAGCGTAGCTCTCCTGCTCCTCTCGGGTTGGTCAAAGACCTGTCTATCAAATCATGACGCCAAGCGTAGGCTCCGTCGCCGCCGGTGGAGGGCCCGCCCCCACCCGAAAGCGTCCCGCATAATTTCAAGATGGCGGAGGCGGAGGCGGCGCGGAAAACAATGGAAATAGGGCCGCGGGGGTCGGCCAGGCCCTGAGGCGGGGGAGCGCGGCCTCCGAGGAGGAGCCGCTCAAGTCCCGGGCCTGCTGGGCCGCCGCTTCGTCCTCGGTGCGCGGCGCCGGCCTCGAGGTTATGGCCCGACTGTAAGGACAGCTGCCCCTGCCGCCGCCGGGAAAGGGAAGGGGAAGGAAGCAACCACAGGGGCCTGGGCCCGGCTCGGGCCGCTCGGGTGGTACAGCGGGGGAGGAGGCGGCGCGCTCGGCGCCCGCGGCGGCCCATGGTGCTGCTGCCGCCCCCCTGCCCCATGGCGGAGTTCGCGATCCCGCGGCACAGCGCGGTCATGGAGCGCCTCCGCCGCCGCATCGAGCTGTGCCGGCGGCACCACAGCACCTGCGAGGCCCGCTACGAGGCCGTGTCGCCCGAGCGCCTGGAATTGGAGCGGCAGCACACGTTCGCCCTGCACCAGCGCTGCCTACAGGCCAAGGCCAAACGCGCCGGCAAACACCGGCAGCCCGCGCCTCCTGCCCCGGCCCCGGCCGCGGCGCCACCCGCCCCGGCACCGGCCCCCGCGGCAGCCGTCGAGGGCTCGGACAGCAGCGCCGCAGAGCAGAGTCGCTCCAGCAGCGCCCTCATCGCGGTGAGTGAGCGCGGCCCCGGGACGCGGCGGGAGGGTGGATCTGGCTTCGCTCGGGGGCACTGCAGGCTGCCGAGGGCGAAGGCACCTCCCGGCGGCATTCCTAGGGCACTTTTTGGCCAACCCTTCCCTCCCTTTGGTCCCGGTTCGCGGAAGGCTGTAAGGGAAGGCGCCTCCGCTTTGTGCGTCCTGGAGCGAGCGGAGTGCGCGGGGCGGGTGCTGGAACCGGTGTGAACCGCCGGGGCTCAGGGAAAGTGACGAAACTGATTCTGATTTGAGAAGTGGGAGGCTGCCCCTGCCGAAATGTATGGGTGTGCGGTCCTGCGGGGCTGGGAGGAAGTCGGATCCCGTTAGGGAGAGAGACGCCGTGGCTTGGCCCTGTGCGGCTGGAAGCGCTCCGCTGTACAAGTGTCTGCCTCTCCAGGCAGGTCCCGCTGCGTAGATGGAGATTTCGTAACCCACCGTATATGTCATGAAAGGTGGTCTTGGCTCTTTTCCTTCTTCGGTATAGAGGAACGGTATTGATTATTTTTATTTTTATTTAGTTTTATTCCATGCCTGTTTTTTATGAGGTAATGGCTCACGTTGATATAAATTAACTCCTTAAGGAGTTGTAAAAGTTCTTTCTTTACAACAACCCCAATGGGGTAGTGCAAATGATATCTCCGTCTTAGAGATGAAGAAACAGTCCCAGAAAGTGTTCTTGCTCCAAGTCAGGTAGTTAGGAAGTGGGGACTGGAACCAAAGTCCTTTGACTGAAAGCTCTTTTTACCTCCAAACCAAACCCACCTTTGCAGACAGACATTTAAGTAGACTTGGTGTCACTGCACGGTTCTCTCAAGTTTTTTTTCCCTTCAATATTTCAGTATACTCAGCTTAAAAGATTGCCCACAACATAAGTAATTCCTATAACTGTGTGAATTGTAGAAGGATTTCAGAATCTAACAGTGCTAGTAGACCTGATGTTGAGGCAAGGAGGCTTGTCAGGAATAGGACTGTCTGAAATATTTTGAAAGTTACTTAAATGTAATCTTATTGCCCCACCACAGAAAACTCACTAGGAAGCTTGACTTTTAAATCTTGTTGGGATTTGACATATTTGTCACAGTTTTGAGATTCCTGAAAAGCTAGAGGATAGTCCTAATGGAGGCCTTTGGGAAATTGTCCATATGGTTGTAGAGTTTCAGGGTGACAAAATGTACAATATAAGGAAACACTACTAGGATCTTTTCCTTAACTGCATTTTCTACTGTTGGACCATACTAACATAAGGCATCGTTTTATAGCAGTTGTCAAGGAAAGTTCCTACTAGCTTAATTAATTCTCCTTTTTAGAATGGATGTCAGTTTTGAACTTTGTGTAGAATGTGATTCCCACCATGCTTCAGTAGTGACAGTGGAACATTTTATAGGTACAGTTAGAATCCCTAGTGTGAAAAGTAATTTGTAGTCACATTTATAGCTCCGTGTGCAAAGGTAATTTATAGCCATATCCTTTGGGCAAGCAGTATGTATTGGTGAGCTTTGTTGATGTAGGCTTTTATTTCCTCCCAGGAAGAAATAAAGCAAGAGAAAAGCACAAAAAGGTTTTCTGGGGGTTTTTTGTTTGCTTTTAATGGTTTAGTAATTTCAAGGATGAAAAGTGGAAGTACCTATTTAAGTGTCAGTGGTTGTAATATGTTTAATTGGTTTTTATTAATGTTTAAAATTACGTCCACAATCTATAAAATGATGAATTCTTGTCCAAATTTCTTATCACTTCACACCTGGATCAAAATATAGCACAGTACCTGGCACTTATTAGACACTTCGTAAATTGATTTTGATGAATTGCTCAATCTTTCTCCTGATATTTCTCCCTTACATTCCAGTTATACACTGAAGCCAGAATAATCTTCATAAACCACCTATTTCATCAGAAAATTTGCTGACATGATAATATTCAAAATCTTTAGCCTGCAAGATTTAAATATAATCCGGCCATGACCTTATCTTTCCAACCTTAGTTTTCACCACTAGTCTCAATCAGTGCACCTCCAGCCAGCCTGAAATACTCTGCTTCCTCTCCCCATTATGCCTTTCCTATTCCTCACATCCATCTTTGCCCATATTCCCCTTTCCTCATTTCTGCCTCTCTGAATCTTACTCTCCTACAAAACTCAGCCCACTTCCTACCCCCTTTGAAGCCCTCCTTCACCTTCCAGCTCACAGTGATCTTTCCCTCCCTTCTTTCTGTTCCTGTAGCTATCATGTGTCCTACTCTAATCATTGCCACCAATCATGTAACTGCTTTGTCTTTACAGTTTGTGTCTTTTGTCTTCCTAGTTAGATAGTAAGCATTTTGAGGGCAGAAACCATTTGTATCCTTCATAGGGCCCTGTATTGAGCTACCACTTCCTGTTTGTGGCTGTTAAGGATTTTCCTTTTATTCAAGAACTGTACTCATTGAACAAATGCTCTCTAATGCCCACTGAAAATGATTTTTCTCATCTGTTTTAAGAACATATCATAATGTGTATTATGTTGTATGTTCCTTTATAATGGTACTCTGCAGAGAAATACTTGTAAGACAACATGGCATAGAGAAGCTGGGCAGGAGACTTGCATAGGAATTCTGACAGACAAGACACTGACTCTGGGCAAGTTATTTAACCTCAAAATGGAGATGATAATACTTTCACCACCCGTCTCACAATGTTGTTATTTTGCAAACCTAAAGTCCTACTATTAAAAATTTTATTAACATTTATCATCTCTAGTTAATTACAAGCAGATCGCTATGACCTTGAACACCTTTTAGACAGTTTACTTAATAATCACATTTAATAGATTATTAAATTTAGTAGGTTCTTAAATACATCATTATTTGTTAAAGTTATTGTCTGAATTCATAGACTGCAAAATTTTCAGTCTGAAGTTAGCTCAGAAATTGATGAGCTTTTTTTAAAAGACAAGCAAAAATTTTCAAGCTCCTACTGTTGTGATAGGCTTTGTGCTAAGAAAACATACAAAGAATGAAACAATCTTTATTCACAAACAACTTACATTCTAAGGGGGGCAGGGTGAGGATGCAAGGAGGGAGGGAGAGAGACAGACATAAAGGGAATAAATAGAAACTGGGAAGTCACTTAACTTCCGTTAATCTTAATTTTCCTCATTCGAAAGTGGGAATGTTAATAATGATACTATATACCTCACTGGAGTGATACAGAGAAAGCCAGAGCGCTTTAATGTGAGCTGTTCTAAGTGATACAGTGTTTCACAGAGATGTTTCTGGTTTTCAGACTTTCATTTGTGTAGTTAGCACTTAGAGCCTATTTCTTATTTTTGACACTGAAAACTAAGGGTATCTTTTGATTGCTATTATTTTTTTTAGCAACTTCTTGTGTGAATTTGATTGTATTGCCTTGCATTTTAGTGAGACCTCTCTGTGGGTTTTTTTTTTGAACCTACTGTCTCAGCATTAGCCCTAACTAGCAAACCATTTTACACAACAGAAAAGGGGCTTAGCATTTGAAAAACTCTTTCCTGTAGAGCCCTTACTTCCTTCTATCACTGAAATGGGGAGGTCGTGACTACTGTTTCCTTAATTTACTGGTTAGCCTGAATCAGTAACAGATTTCAGGTTGTTGTCGTTTTTAAGTGTTTAGGGTGTATTATGTCTGTATTTCCCTTTAAAAAAAAAAAACAAGTAGCTGAGAGTTAAGGTTGAGTTGTTTATAGTGGGTCTAGTGGATTGTGGAATTTTGCTCTGGAATGTTCACCAACCTTCACTCTGTAAACAAAGAATAATAATTCAAAATATCTGAAGCACTTCCTTTTAGTAAAGTGTTACAAAAGTCTTGAAATGATCTCTTCAACTCTTACTGCAAATCTGGATCTGTGGAATTTACTAAATGGGCAAACAAACAAATTTCCTTAGGAAGATGGTGTTGTCATTTCTTAGCTTTTAGTTCACAAAACTTTGGTACTGATTCTGTGGAGAGGAAACATTTAGTCATTTTAATTATTTTTTCAACTAAAATTTAATTTTCTGCCTCCCATCTGTCTCCTCTTCCCCATTGAGAAAAAGAAAAAGAGAAACAAAAAAACTCTTGTAATAAATAGGAATAGTAAAAAAAAAAAATGAATTCCTACATTGGCCATACCCAAAAAAATACAAGTTTTATTCCACTTCCAGCCCATTACCTGGAGGAAATATTTTAAATAAACAATATGCAAATAAACTCACCAAGTTTCTCCATCAGGGAGAACTTTCTAAACAGTTCCACACCTACTCAGTCTTCTTTATGTAAAATAGTAAAAAGAGGGGGGTTGTAGGACTGCAGTAATGTTTGTTAACCACATGGGTCAGCAGTCATTTAAGGAACTATTAAGTGTTGGGTGGCCCTTCACAAAATTTTACCCCTAGTTGACAGCAACTCATGAAACCATCTACTAAGGAAGCATTGAATGGATTATAAACTATTAAGTTGAATGTCAAGGTCTTTTGCTATCTATTTCTTGAAACTGGAGTTTTAACAAAAGGGACCACAGTGGCTAATATTGTCCTTGATTTGGTGGTAGTGGTTGGGGGAAAGAGTTATGTCAAGAGAAAACTTACTTTCATAGTTCTACATTGAAAAAAAATCCAAGATAGAAATAATGTTCGGTTTCTTTTCCATAAAAACCTCTTTTTACTATATTAAAAGTTACATGGTTTAGGTTATGTTATGACCTGTCTTCTTTAAAAAGCAATAGTTTTAATAGTTCCGGCCTTCAGAAGCTTCAGAATATTTACCTTTGCACAGTGGTGACATACTTTAAGTGGTTTGACTTTGATCTTTAAAAAAAAAAAACCATATAAATCAACTTGAATAACCACATGCATTCCCTCTGGTGAAAACATTGAGAGGAAAAGGAAGATAAGGTAGGAGGTGGGTGAAGATTAGTTTTTTTTTTTTAATTGATTTATTTATTTACTTTTAGTTTACAAGATTCAGTTCCACAATCCCTTGAGTTTCAAATTTTCTTCCCTCCCTCCCCATTGGCAGCGTGCAATCAAATATAGGATCTGCAAATACTTTCACATTGTACATTAGTCTGGTTGTATAGAAGGGTTGTAACCAATGGAGTGAACAATGGGAAAAAAAAAGAAAACCAAACATGGAAAAGAATGCTAACTTTAGTCTCCATTTAAACTCTGTTCTTTCTAGATCTTTCTCTGAATGTAGATATCTCCTTCCATCCTTAAAGATTAGTTTTTAAAGGTGAAACTGTTCACAGGAAAAAAGAAATCCTAAAGTCAAATAGAGTTTAAAAACATGAATGAAAAATAGTTGATCATCTTGATGAGACACAATGACTGCTCAGTATTAAAACTCCTCTTTGTGAATGAACTTAGGGTAGATGGAGGTGCTTCTGACTCATTTCCTGTTAAAATTTGTGATGGTCATAGAAATTAGAGCTTGGAACGTTTCAGAATGAAGTGCTTGGTGGTCGTTTTACAAACTGAAGCTTACAGTGATTTGATTAGTTGCTACATAGTGAGTTAGTGACAGAACCAGTGCTAGAACCAAATCTTGTTAAGTCCAGGGTTTTATCAACAGATTTTGTTTTCCAGTACAAAGTACCTTAATAACAGAGTACTACCTTTACTCTCCTTTTTTTTCTGGAAGCAATTGGAATTAAGTGACTTGCCCAGGGTCACACTGCTAGTAAATATCTGAGGTCACATTTGAACTCGGGTCCTTCATACTCCAGGACCAATGCTCTATCCACTGTGCCACCGAGCTACCCCAGTAATATTTACTCTCACATGAGCTGCCTGTGTATCCCTGTTTTCCATGATAGTTTTGCCCAGTTTTGGATATATTGATATCCCAGGAATTAAGTGAAAATGGAAAGGTCAAGGAACTTCAAAATATCCAAATCATCATTAGTTAGAATTCATTTCCAGCTGCTTTCAGAGAAGAATATGTAAACAAAAGTCCTGGGTGCCATCTTGGTCTAAATAAAAACTGGACTTGCCCCCAAAATCTGTCTTCTATAAAACCTGAGTACAAACTAAGAATTTCCCCTTTGAAGGTATCACAGATTGACCTGTATTTGAGATAAACAAGGATGCTAATTTTAAAGAGCTATTCCTAGACAAATTCAAGTACTGTTCCAAGAAAGGGTAGAAGATTCAGTAGATTCAAAAGACTGAAAGCTTGCCTTTAACAGATCGGTGATATTTAAGAAGTTGTGAGAAGTAAACTGATGCTTGACAGTATTTCAGGCAAAGGATGTAAATGGTAGGAATTAGTCGGCAAATAAATGTGTATATCTGTTATGTGCAAGGCACTCTCTCGGTGTTGATTTGGGTATAAAGATGCATACTGTCTGGTTCCTGGCCTCTGAGAATTGAGGAGGTTTGTTTGTTTGTTTTTACTGAAATCATTCTGAATTCCCAGCCTTTTCACCCTTAAGGATAGTGGATACACCTTAGTGAAGTGGAAAGAGCATGGGAATTGGAATCTGAGAACCCCAGGTCCAATCCTAGCCCTGCTCCTTGTTCTCCATGGGACTATGGGCGTGGTTCTTAAATTCTCTGGGCTTCAGTTCTCTATAAAATTAGGGCATTACATCGTAATGGGACTTAAAGTCCCTTCCAACTTCCTATGAACCCGTGGTTCTCTCCTTTAACTCATACTTCGTATACTTTGTCCTAAACTCTCATTTCTTCCCAGTCAGCACTTTTGGTTTTGGACTAAGAGCAAACCCATAGATTTTCAAGCCTGTTTTTCTTTTTGAAATGTTTTTCTGTGAGAATTTTTACCTCCATTTGAACTACTTTAAACCAGACAGTTATTTGCTAGGCTACCTATTGCTGCATCTGATTTTGTCCAGCTGCTTTGTTTCATGCTCTGATGACTTGTTTCCGTGGTATCATGATGACACTTAGAACCAACAGAAGGCAACTATTCCATACATTATGCCAAAGATTTGTGGTTTCATTGGATACTTCCTGCACCAATACAAATCAGGGCTACTCTATAAGATGGTCTTCACAAATTACTATAACAAAAATGAAAAGAAATGATCGCTTTGTGGCTAGCTTTGGGAACGAGTATCTCCACGTTTAAGACTAGTCCTCAGATGACAGACCTACCGAAATTTGTACTCTGATGGCATAAGCTTTAAGAACAAGGCATCATAATGGAGGATACTATGCCTTATTCATTATTATTCATTTGACTATTAACTTTATTGAGAGAAGTAATATATTCACTTTAAAAAGCACATTTTTTTCCCTATCCAGTTTCTGGATTTAGCTAATACCTGTTCTGGGCATTTCTAGATGACATATCTGCGTTGATTGAGTTGGACAAAGTGTTTCCTCACTGGAGAGGTTAGAGATTCCAGCATTTAGGAATCAACTAATGTCTGGGCTTGGTGAGCTCAAATTAGTTATGCACTGTTCTCTTACAACCAGTGTTCTAGACCTAATCCTATCCATGATTTAGTAGAATGAACATTAGAATGGCAATCACTAGTCATGGGTTTACTTGGAGCTTTTACATTGGTTAACTTTAGGCAAGTTTCCTGTCTTTTGAATGGGACACCTCTCAACTCAGTGTTTTTTGCAAGGATAAAAATGAGAGAATGTATGTGAAATATTTTTTAAAAGAACTGATGACTGATATGCACATCATGCCAGTCGAACTGTTGATCAAGTATAGATCAGTCCTTTATTTCTGAGAAAGTCTAGTGATTTGGTGATCTTGTGCTACTTTCTGCTTTATTGCTGAAATAGGGTTAGAGCCCCATTTCTTTTTTTTAATTTGTTTTAATCAGCCAAGATCCACCTTCTCACCCTTCCACTACTACCCTCTAAATTGAGAACACAAGGAAAAACAAAATCTACTAAAAACACAAGGTAATGAAAACATTTCCACATTCACCCTTTTCTCTAGCACCTTCACCCACCCAAATCCCCAAATTTGTCTCATTCTGCATTCTGATTCTTTCACTTCTATCACGGGTGGGTAACATGTTTCCTTACTAGTCCCCTGAACTCCCAATTAGTCATTTGCTGATAAGAGTTCAGCACAATGGTATTTTATCATATTTATATGTCACAATTTGCTCACCTATTCCCCAATTCATGAGTACATCCTCAGATTCTCATTCTTTGCCACCTCAAAAGAGCTATAAATATTTTTGTATGTTTTTAGAATTTGTTTTGCTCCCCTTTTTCTATTTCCCTGTTTTGGTGAAATGTATTTCTTTACCGTGTGTGTGTGTGTGTGTGTGTGTGTGTGTGTGTGTGTGTGTGTGTGCGTGTGCGTGCGCGTGCGTGTGTGTGTGTGTGTGTGTGTGTGTGTGTGTGTGTGTGTGTGTGTGTGTTTCTTCCTTCTTATGAGCAGTTCAGATGAAAGTGAGGTTGGAGTGATAACTGCTCCCCCTCACTCCTCCTCCTTGTTTGTATATATGTCTGTCTGTCTACTTGGCACCCTGATTATATAAGAGAATTTTCCCTACCCTTCCTTTTCTTTCTTCCCCCTCCCCCCAACTAGTATATTCCTCTTCCCCTTTCTTTCCATTCCTTTTTCTTTTTAAGATCCAGACATAACAGAACCACTCCCAAGCCTTATCTAATTGGGCTCCCATTATGAACTCTGATGATGGTAGGATTCAGAGGGAACACTTGTTCTATGGCATCTCATACTTGAATGTAAGCAATTTATCCTTGTCTAGTTCTTTATTATTTTTCATTCCTGTTTAACTTTTTTATGTTTCTCTTTATTCCTGTATTTAAATTTCAGAGTTTCTCTACTCTCTAGTCTTTTCATCAGGAATGCTTGAAAGTCCTTTATTTCATTAAAGATCTATTTTTTTCCTCTCTAGTCTTATGTTCAGTTTTGCTGGGTGAGTTATTTTTGTTTGTAAGTCCATAGCCCATGCCCTTTGTCTTCTGGAATATCATGTTCCAAGTTCTCTACTTCCTTATATTAGTGGCTGCTAAATCATGTGCGATCCTGACTGTGGCTCCTAAGTGCCTGAATTCGTTTTTTTCTGGCTGCTTGCAGTATTTTTTCTTTTACCTAGATTTTGGCTATAATGTTCCTGGGAATTTTCATTTTGGGGTTTCTTTCAGAAGATGATAGACAGACTCTTTCTATTTCCACTTTGCCTTCAAGGTTCTAAGATACCTGGGCAGTTTTCTTTTAAGATGTCTTGAAATAGGATGTCTGGGCTCTGGGGGGGGGGAGGATCATGACATTCAGATAGTTCAGTGATTGTTAAATTTTTTCTCATTTGTATGTTCAAGATTCATTGTTTGTGCTAAGATACTTTACATTTTCCTTCTTTCTGTCTTTTTTTAAAGGCTTTTGACTTTGTTTTAGTATTTCTTACAGCCTCGTGATGTCATTGACTTTTAATTGATCAATTCAAATTTTCAGGGGAATTTGTGGCTTGGACAAAGTAGTATATCTTTTGTGCCATGTTGTTCATTCTCTTTCCTGTTCTTTCTTCCATAACTCTCATTTCTTGTCCAGTTTTTTCTTCAAGTACTCTCATTTTATTTATAAAAACATCTTTTAACTCTTGCTTAATGTCTCCCAGGGATTCTAGTTGAGTTTGTGTTCCACCTATGTTTTTCCCTGAGGCATTGCTTGTAGATGTTTTGGAATCAAGGCACTAGAATTAAGAGGAGTTGGAAAAGGCTTCCTGTAGAAGATAGGATGTTTGTTGGGACTCCAGAAGTTGGAGATAAAGAGGGAGAGCATTTCAGGCGTGGGGGACAGCCAGAGAAAATACCTGGAGCTGCGAGATGGTGTCTCATTTATGAACAGCCAGGAGACCACTGCGATTGGATGGAAGAGTATATAACAGGGAAGTAAGAAGAGTAATAGTCACTTTTAGTTGTAGTTGTATTGTTCTTGTCGTATTGTAAAATGACCTTTCTTTGCCTGGTCATTGCAGCATCTTTCACATAAAATGAGTGTTATGTGTTGGCAGAGAATTTTTCTCTGCATCTGTTGATAATCATACTGCTTTTTGGTCATCACCATTTCCCTTTCTAGACACTT
The DNA here is from genome assembly GCA_028627135.1 of Pseudochirops cupreus. Lineage (NCBI taxonomy): Eukaryota > Metazoa > Chordata > Mammalia > Diprotodontia > Pseudocheiridae > Pseudochirops > Pseudochirops cupreus. The sequence continues at coordinate 280,969,296 of CM053581.1, forward strand.
AAAAACCATTCCTTTACTGATACATTTAGATTTTTGTCTGAACTTGAAGTTGAACTCACTATCCTATAGTTTGAAGAACCTACTTTTTCTCTCCTCTTTGAAAATTAGAACACTATTTGCCTGTTTCCAATTCTGTAACACTTTCCCCTCCATGATTTTCCAAAGACCGAAGGCTTAACAATCATATATGTCAATTCTTTCAGTATCCTGGGACATAGTTTCTTAGGACCTTGGATTCATTGAGAACAAGACAGGTAGTTAGGTAGTCTTCCTACCTTCCCTTATCTTGGGTTTCAGATATCTGTTAATCATAACTCTTCTGTAGTTCCCAACCTGAAAATCAGTCTCCTTGGTAGAGAAAACAAGCAAAATGGAAGTTGAGTAGTTCAGTAATCTTGTATTCATTCACAGCAAATAATGGCCCCAGTTCTTCTTTGCTCTTCTAGTCTGCAACATCGCTTTTTTAAAAAGTAGTTTGATTTAAGTGTGGTGGCCTTAAGTAAAAGGTGAGGAAACAGGATTCATCTATTCCTTTTTGATTTTAAACCTTTAGTGTGTTATCTGGATTGAGATGTTGAGCTCATAAATTCTTCATTTGTACTTTCATCAGAGCCCATTTCCTTGGGGTTCTTTTTTCTTTCATTTGAGATAGAAAGAGCAATCATATTACAACAAAAATTCGTGTAAAGATTTGTTTGCTTTAGGTAGACTCCGGTACATCACTGGGTACCAGGGCCTAAGTCAGTCCCTTCATTGCCTTTTGCCTGGACTACTGCAATAGCCTTCTAATTAATTGGCCTCCTTGCCTCTAATCTCTTCTGTCTGTAATCCATCTACACAGCTGTGTAATGCCATTCACCAGCAGATTCCCAAAGGAATGCTACTGTGAACAGCTTTTAGAGTTCAGATTACAAAATAGAGTGAACACTCTGTTTATTCCATTACAAATCAAGACAAACATTCAAAACATTATAATATTCACA
>CM053581.1:280970778-281062475 GCA_028627135.1 Pseudochirops cupreus
TCCACATCAACAGGGGAGTTCATGCCTTCTCAACAGTGGGACAGAGTTTGCACCTTCCACACTTAGCACTTAGCACTACTAAGTGCTAAGTATCCTGATAAACTAATTACTATTACAAGCTGCCAAAATGATATTCCCGAGTCACAGATCTGACCATGTTACTCCCCTGCCAAGTAAGTTCCAGGGGCTGTAGGATCAAATACAAACACTTCTGTTTGGGACTTAAAGCTTTACACAAAGGCTTACATGTTTCATTAGACTTTACTCCTCTTTCCATGCCTTTGCACTGTCCTGCCTCTCCATGCCTGGAATGCACTCCCACTTCACCTCTGCTTTTTAGAATCTCCAGCTTCCTTCAAGGCTCAATTCAAGTACCACCTCCTCCCTGAGACCTTTCCTGATTTCCCTCCTCCCAGCTGCTCTGCCCACTGAGAAAGTTACTTTATATTTAATTTGTGTATTTTAAAAACTATATTGTTGTGACCCTGTTGTCTCTCTCCTCTTCCAGATTTCTCCATAGGATGGCACAAGATAGGCACTTAATAAATGCTTATTAACTGATTAAGCCTCTTGAAGTTTATTTTTGACATGTAGGATGATGCAGAATAGAATTGTACCAAGTTGGGAAACTTAGATTAAAATACCAGTTTTGCAACCCGGGGCAAATAGTTGTTTCACAAACCAAATAAAATGTATATGCACTTTGAAAAGTGTAAAATGCTATGTAAAATATGAGTGTTGCATTTTGTGCATATAAAATATGCATGTGCATTTTGAACAGGAAGAGAGGTAGCAGAAGGGAAACAGCACAAGTAGCAGTGTGGTGCAGAACTTCTAAATATCCTAGTTCCTTCCCCTTTTGCTTCCTTTCCTGGGGAATCATCAGGTAGCCCCATCTGACGGGCATCATCATCTGTTTGTAGTAATGTTATACAAAAGAGTCACGTCACTGTAGTTAGTCTCCTCATTATTGAGTTCAGCTAATAACTCAGTAGTAGGTGGTCAATTAATTTGGTACAGAATGCATACTTAGAGATGATCAGCTTCCTGAGGCCTCCCTCCACCCACCTTGGGCAGTTTGCTAAAAAAAACCCTTTCTTTCTTAGATTTCTTAAACTTGCTGTTTTCTGAAAAACTCTTAGACTTAAGAGGAAGAAGTGCCATTGCACTGACAACTTAGAAAGAGCAGTTAAAAGTACTCTGTTATAAACTATGGAATCAGCAGTTTTTCTTTCTGCCCCCCTCCCTCTTTCTCTGTCATCTTCACAGTACCTTCATGTGGATGGCTCAGGGGTTTTCTTTGGCAGTTTCTCTTGTGCTGGCTTTCACTCCTACCTCTATATAGATAACTCCCAAACCTGTATCATCATTCACAGAGACCTATCACAAAATTTAATTGTTGACAAGAACCTCAAAGGCTATGTAGGACAATCTGTACCTGACAAAGAATCCCTTCTACAACATTTCTCTTACATTTATTTATTATTATTATTATTATTAACAAACATTCTTACCTATTGTGTGCCAGACTTTGGGGACAGATATAAAAGTGGAACGGTCTCTTCCCTCAGAAAGCTTACATTTTGCTGAGGAGATACATTGTGTTCACCAATAAGAACATACAGATTTTATACAAAATAAAAACAAGTCCAAGGGAGAGGGGCCTTTTAACAACTGGATGAATTCAGAAAGGCCTCTCAAAGGAGGCAGCACTTGCACTGAACTTTGGAGAGAGCTGGGAATTCACCAAGCAGCAGAGGTGAGGACCAGGAGCATTCCAGGCATAGGAATGAATTATCAGTGCCAGGGCTTTGAACTTTTTTGTGTCCTAAGACCCCTTTGGCAGTCTCAGAAGCCTATGAACTCTTCACAGTATCGTTTTTAAATGGCATAATATAAAATACATGGGATTACAAAGAAAATCCTTTATATAGAAATATAGTTATCAGAATATAAAGGAACAAAGGATAATTTCTTGGACCCCAGGTTAAGAACCCTGAACAAAAGCATGGTGATGGGTTAGGGGATGTAGCATAAAAATAATGACAAGCGGACCGGTTTGCCTGGAGTGTAGAGCATGTAAGAAGCCATAATGTATAATCAGCTTGGGAAAACAGGCCAGAGCCAGACTACAATGATCTTTAAATGCTAGAGGAGTTTGTATTTTATCCTATAGGCAATGAATAGCCACTGGAGCTGGGGATAGTCAGATGTACATTTTAGGGATATCAGTTTTTCAGCTGTACAGAGAATGGACTGGGCAGAGAAGAGAGTGAATGCAGGGAGGACAGTTAGACAAATGGTTGTCTGGTCTCTTTGAAGACTTCTAGGTGGGGGAAGGAGTTAGATTTGAGAGGGTCCATGAACTCAAATGGGGAATAATGACATCTTTATTTTCAGTCTTGAAATAAAGTTAATTAATTAATTAATCATTAGCGCCTTGCTAATCTTGTCCCCGGATTTCTCCTCCTATCAACTTCTGTTCATATGCATTGCCGAACAGTCCTAGAAGTCATGCAGCTGGGCTGACCCACTACAGATTTATGTGATCTAATCTCAAATGAGCCCTTATAGCAAAGCAACTTTTTTATTTCTCCCCAATTGATTTTCTGTCCCACTCTCCACAGAGATTTCCACACCACTTCCTCTCTCCTGCTCTCTCACCTGAGAACCTGGTCTCATATTTTACTGAAAAAGGAGTTAACTTTTGGTGATCTCTCTTTTCTCCTGTTTTCTACTCCTTAGAACCCATTGACATATTCATTCTGTTCTCCTTTGCTTCAGTCTCTCCTGAAGTGGTAATTCTCTTTGTCAAATCCAGCCCTTGTGCCTTCAACCTTAATCATACTCCTTCCATGTTCCCTAGCAGGTTGCTTCTACAGTCATCCATTCCCCCTTCCTCTCTAATCTTCAGTTTCTCTCTAGCTGTTGGTTACTTCCCTTCTTACAAACATGACCAAGCCCCCTCATTTGTTTATAAAAAAGAAGAAAAGAAGAGAAAAAAGACTCTCCCTTGACTCTGTCTCCATTCAGATTAGTTCTTTTCTCTCCCAAATGCCTAAAAAAAAGAGCTTTCTACTCTTTCTGCCTCCTTTTCTTCTGTTGTCAGTCACTTCTTCACCTTTTGCCATCTGACTTCCAGCCTCATCATTCTCCTAAAACTACTCTTTCCCAGGTTTCCTTTGTTCTCTTAATTGGCAAATTTGATAACTTTTTTTCAGTGCTTATCCTTCTAGACCTTGATGCACTCCTAGACACTCTTTCTTCTCTGGGTTTTTGTGATACTGCTCTCTTTCAGTTTTCCCCTTATCTGACAGGTCCTTCCAGTTCTCCTTTGCTGATTCATCATTCACCTCACCTCCTTAAACTGTGGGGTGCACCTTCTTTTCTTTTCTCTATACTCTCTCACTAGGTAACCTCATTAGTTTCTGTGGGTTTAATTGTCATCTCTATGTAAATGACTTCTAGATATATGTGTCTAGCATCAGTTTCACACCACCAACTGCCTATCAGACATTTTAAATTAGTTACCTCTGTATAAAAAGATGCTACCTTGCAGCAGTGAAAGCCCAGTTGAGGTTATGTAACATAAATTTGTAGTGGCATTATGTGAGCAACAAGATGATGGACTAGACTTTTTTCCCAATCCCTGCAGCCTTTCAGAGTTCTCTAAAACAGAAATTATGCACCAAAGATAAAGCAACTTCAGCTGTCTCCATGGTCTGACATACCAGAATTCAAAAAGAAGGTTAAAAAAAAATAACCCAAACCCAAGAACATCGTAACACTCACTGACCCTGAGCTCACTTAGCACCCCTCTTCCACCTCCCATGCTACCAGAGTGAGGCTTAACTAGCAGACCCCAGTGGCTTGACACAGGCTTACATCAGAATGTACCCTGGTCCTTCCTCCCTCTTTTTAGTGCCTTGGACCCCTGGAGTTCAGACTGCAGAACTTTGCTCAGACAAACTGCTGTTGCTGAGCCAAAGATCTAAGGAACAGGAGTGGGACAAGTCACCAGGACAGGACACTGTGAATGTGGGGTGCTGTGTAGCACTCCAGTAAGATCGAGGGAAAGAGCATGGCATCCAGCTGAGGACAATTCTGACCATCTAAAAGTCAATTGGGGCAGAGACCTAGGCTAGTGAACTGTGAATTGCCCAATGTGGGAGAAGACTGAGAATCTTTGAGATTCGGCCCCCAGGGAATCCACAGATGGGAAAGAGTCAGGAAAGTGAGTAAAAAGGAAACTAAGGCAGAAAAACGACTGAAAGTACAAAAGATTTCAGGGAAAAGAAATCTTTGAACACAGGTAAATCAACAGGAAAGACAGTGACAAATAAAAGAAAACGTTGCCTCCAGAGCTAGTAAACAGGTTAAGGCGTCTATGAATAAATGCTGCAAAATAAAGGAAAATGATCCAATGCTTGATGAGACAGAAAACCCTGTGGAATTGGAGGGGAAGAAACCCCAGTACATTATTCCTAAGTGGTTTAAAAGAGAAATGAAATTATGAGAGCAGAATTTATGCCCTGCACAGCAAAATAATGCCTCACCAAAGAAACAGAAGAGAGAACAATAGGTTGGGAAAACAAATGCATGAAAGTGTAGAACACTCTAGAAGAAAAGAATCAAAAAGCAACAACATTAAAAGAAAATATGCTTACTGCACGAGCAGAACATACTGAACTTGAAGACAGGGTGTGCCAAGCCAACCTAATGATCCTTAAGTCTCCCAGAAGAACACAACAGAGCAAAAACCTCAACACCATGAAAGGGCACCATAGAAGAGAACTGCCCAGAACTTCCGAACATGTAAAATGAAATTCCAATTGAAGGAATCCATAGATCACCTTCAGAAAAAAACTCAAGGCCATAAACCCCAAGACACATAGTAGTTAAATTTAACAGTTCAGTTCAGAAATAAGTTCTTTAAGCCATCAGGAGAAAGGCCTTCAAATACAGAGAAATGGACATTGAAATAATGCAAGACTATTATATTCTACACCCGCTAGAAAAAGGAGGAGAGAATGAAATGTGTTCCAAAGAGCTGTGGTGCTCAACATATAATTTAGTGTGACCTGTCCTGCAAATTTGAGTTTAACTGTATAGGACAAAAGATGGGCATTCAGCAAGAAAGAAAAATTGGAAGCAGGTTTAGAAAGAAAACCAGAACTACAGAGATGATTTGCCTCTCAAACACCTCAAATAACAGAAAAATGTAGGAGACATGAATGAATAAATGCAGCCGGCAAGTACAGAAGCAGCAACAGAGAAACTAGTTAGAGACTTCTTTCCAGATGTGCTCAAGGAGACAGTAGAAAGTGGAAATCTATGTATCTAGTAGAGATACTGCAGAGTACTGTGGAGACAGAAATAGGTATTATGAATAGAACCTGGCAATACCTGCCTTCAGATGAATCAGTGTTGTGTTTTGGTGGGACTATTTTACAACGGGACTATACAGAAAGACAAGGAGAGGAGCAGGAGTTTAGAGAGGAGTGAGTTATGTACCAGTCAAATCGAGGGCTAACAATGAGAGGAAGGTATTGTCTGTGGTCTCAGAAAGAGAAGAGTCAACAAGGAGGTGAATTAGGAGGATGGAGGAAAGATTGAATAAGAGAGGAAAGGAAAGAGGACTTATATGGGAGGTGAGAAGGGGCTCCACTAATGAATGCTCCTCTGGGTAAAGAGGTCACTGAAGGGAGATGAGGACCTTACATTGGATGAGGCCTGGGGGATTTGGTGTTTGGAAAATCTATTTTCCTGGGAGACAGAGTAGAGGGGAGGGGGAATTGGGACCCATGTAGGCAACCAGCACCTGGAGGAGTGGAAGAACATACTTAATAGGGAGATTTCCAAGCAAATATAGGAAACAAATGGTAAGAGGGCAGGGTCTAGATCTCAGTGGTGAGCTATATAATCAGAAACATGATAGGGGATAGGCCTCTGACAATTGGAATAATTGACATGGTTCCAAAAGTAAGACATAACAGAAGAAGGGGAATCCAAGAAACAATCCCTACCCAGCAGTGGCAGAAAGCGCCTTTCAGAATGCATGCCTTGGAAACTTTGATTGCATGAAGAATACAGAGAGAAGAGAGAGGCCAGATAATTATAGGAGTAATGAATCCAAGAATAAGGGTCTAAAGTAAACAGAAAGAGAAGATGGATAATGAAGAGAGTAAGAAATTCTTTTTAGAAAGGGTCACAAGAAATGAAATTTTAAAAACTAAGGAACGGGACTAGCTGAAGGGGAGGAAAGGAAAGGGGAATATCAAATGAGAAGGAGTGTATCAGGGGTGAGTGAAAAAGAGCCAGTGGGAAAATTGCCACCTTAAAAAAATAAAGATTAAGTAACTGAAGGAACCTAATACTGTGTTTACCCGCCAGAAGAGGGAACTTGAAACTAAAAAGTGTCTGTACAGACAACATTAATGTATCTGGGATAAAGAAGGGAAGTAGTTGGATGGGGGAAAAAATCTTTGTATCAGATTTCTCTGATAAGGGTTTGGTATCAGAGATAGATAAACAATAAATACATAGAAACTAATAGCCATTCTCCAATAGATGAATACAAGGATACAAACAGTTCTTAAAAGAACTGTGAAGTATTCACAACCACTTGAGAAAAATTGCTCCAAAACACCAATAATAAGAGGAATGCACATCAAAGCAACCCATCTGCAAATTTGGCAAAAATGGCAACAGTCAATGTTACCAGGGTTGTGGGGGGAAAAAATAGGCACACTGATACATTGTTGCTGGAACTGTGAAATGGTAGTTTTGGAAAGCAATTTGTAATTGTGAAAAAAGTAACTGAAATGGCCATTCTCTTTGAATCAGACACTCCATTTTTTGAGCTTTATCACAAGGTAGCCATTGATAAGAAAAAAAGTCCCCATGTACTGCAAAATGCTTAAAGCAGCACTTTCTGTGACTGCTAAGAAATGGAAACAGAGTAGATGCCCATCAGTTGGGGAATGGCTAAACAAACTGTAATACACAAATATAGTAGAATACTACTATGCTGTAAGAAACTATGTGTGTGATGAATTCAAAGAAGCTATATGAACTGATGCAGAGTGAAGTAAGCAGATAAGCTCTCTCATGACAGAAACTGTTTGATTTTTCTCTTTGCACCTCCAGGACCTTTTAGAGTGCTTGGCACTTAGTAGACATTTAAATGCTTGTTAATCTCTTTCAGTTTCTTTACCAGACTATAGGGATAGCCAAATGATGAAGGGGTTTTGAATGTCAAAAAAGTTTGATTCTAGAGGCAATAGGGAGCCATTAGAGTTTTTTGGAGAAGGGAAGTGGCATAATTAAACCTGTGTTTTAGGAATATCACTTTAGCAGCTATACAGGATACATTGGGAGAGGGAAGACAGAGAAAGCAGGAAGACCAATTAGGACGCTATGTAGTAGCCAGGTAAAAGGTGATAAATGGCCTAACCTAGAATGATGGTCCTGTGAATAGAGAGAAAGGGAAGAATGAAGATGTTGTAAAATTAGAAACCACAGGACCCAGCCACTGATTGGATAATGGGATCTGTGGGTTGGTGAGGAAGAGTGAAAAGTTATGGATATCTGGAAGGTTGTAGGCCAGGATGACTGAGGGAATGGTGATGGCCCTAATAGAAATTGATTAGTTAGTAGCAGGTTTGACAGGAAATATCTTGAGTTTTGTTTTAGACATGTTTGATAGTTCTTACTACATAGTAAGTTCTTTATAAATGCTAAATACTTTATCTAGCTATCTATATGTCAAATGAACATCCAGTGGGAAATGTCAAGTAGGGGTGTTGGTGAAGTGACTCAGGAGAAAAACTAGGGCTGAATATATTATAGATCAGGGAGTTTTCTCTGAAGAGGTGCTAATTGAACACATGAGAATTGATGAGATCATTGAAAGAGAAGATGTAGAAAGAGAGAATTGAGGACAGTACCTTGGAATATACCCACAGAGGGAAGGGTGATAATGCAAAGGAAATTAAGAATTTTCCAGATAGGTAGAAGGTGACTCAGGAGAGAGCAGTTTCAGGAAATCCAAAAAAGAAAAAGTAAACCAGGAAGAAGATTGGCAATGTTTTCATTACCCACCTAATAGCGCTTTTAGGAAGAAAATGTTCTATAAAGTGCTATATACATGTAAGTGGTTTTTAGTCCCACTTTACAAATTAAAGGAAATGGAAGGTATGGCTTGACAGTAAAAGAGCACAGATAATAAAGCTAAAATGGATCAATATTGATAAATCCATTCTCCAAGGAAGATTAGTTGGTCTTATGTCATATAGTTATTAAACTGAGTTTATAAAACAGAATGATAATTTTATTTGGAACATCCTTTGGCAGTGTGAACCAGAGCATTGCCATTGTTAATAAGTTGATTATTGAACATCCCTGCTCATCCCACAGAATCTTAGACGCTTCAGAATATCAAAATAATAAATCTGAATGGCCATCAGTGATACCATTGATGTCAGAAATATATAAGTGTCTTCATTTGTAACTTTAGGATCCAACTGATCTTTTCATTGGTCTGCTGTTTTGTGCTTTCTAGACATCTTCCCTGCCTTCTTTTAACCTTTTGTGCCATTTGAAAGCACTTGGTCTTCTTATTTCATATCCATAAATTTTTTTGCTATGTTAAGTGTCTCACAGAGGTAATGTCACACAAAATTTGATGTCCTTTACTCACAACAACTCTTGTTTATACCATCATAAAACAGACCCTTCTGTTCACCACAACAGCGAGTGTAAGACTGACTTGCTAACCCTGAAAATACTGTCGCCACAAGTTCCAACAGGTCCTATTTTGATCACTCTTCTTTTGTTCTTCTTACACAAGAAAATAAATTTCAGTTTATAGTTGTATATGGTGGTGGTGGTAATGATGGTGATGATGATTTGACTTAATTATTACTTTTAACAACCTTGTTTTACTCAGATATCCAGTAAAATCAGAAAACTTTAATGACATGATGGTTTACAGCAGCGGCTCTCAACCTGTGGGTTGCTCCCCCTTTGGGGGTCAAATGACTCTTTCACAGGGGTCACCCAAGACCATCGGAAAACACATATTTCCCATGGTCTTAGGAATCAAGACACTGCTCCTCTATCCGTCTCCAGGCGAGTCCGCCCACATGCAGATATGCCCACATACAAGTATTAAAGGGTCTCGGCATTAGGAAGGTTGAGAAGGTTTACAGGTTAGTGCTGCCGGTGCCTCTCAATACAACCCACCATCTCATTGTACAGGAATTTGAACTCATTCATTGTTGTCATTTTTTAACATTTTATGTATTAACTGCCTTGAATGTAAAAGGCGCTGTGCTAGGTCAAACACAGTCAGTCCTTGCCCTCATCTCATCGGGAGTGAGAGTGGGAGGCTGGATTATATATACCATGTATATACTCAGATGAGAAATAAAAGGCAACTTGAGAGGGAATATAGTATTTACCAGGGAAAGCTTCATAGAGGAAGTGACAGCTGAGCTGAGCGTTGAAAGAAGTGGTTAGTGATGCAGGATGAGAAAGAAGTTGAGTACCAGGCTTGTAGGATGGCTCTTGTAAATGTTGATGATGGGAGGTAGAATGCTAAATTGAGGATATATAGCCTGTAATCCAGTCCAACTAGAAAGTAGAATGTGCCAAAGAGATCAACGTGAGATAAACTTGGGAAGTAGATTAGAACCAGATTATGAGGAACCTTAAACCCCAGCCTCAGAGGATTTTGTATTTTGTCCTAGAAGCAGTGACAAGTCAATGAAGGCTTTTGAGCAGATGGACATGGTCAGACTTTGTGCCTGTGGGAGATTATTTGGGCAGGTTGGTGGAGCATCCATTGAAAGGGTGATGCTGACCACAAGGAGACTACTTAAAAGTCTTTTTAAATAGTCCAGCAAGTTTGCAACCAATTAAGCTGACCAACCCAATTCTCTCAGTGTGGGACTGATGTGCAATGGTTGCAGATGACATTTCCCTGGTTATGTATGTACCTTGTCTTTAATACTGGGTATTCTAAGGGACCTTGGAAACACTTTTGTCCTGGCTAAAGCAATTTAGCTAAGAATAAGCAAGCACCACCTTCACAGAATTTGAAATGTGAGCTGCTTAATCCTCTACTTCCTAGGCTCCAGACTGGCATGTGGGGAGCCTTTGGGAAGCCCCAGGGCACCATAGCCGGAGTACACGTTGGCCAAGTTATCCAAGGTCCAGAATAAAGAACATGTGATTGAAACTTTTCGTAGAGCCAAGTTCAAGTTCCCTGGCCACCAGAAGATCTACATCTCCAAGAAATGGGGTTTTACCAAGTTCAATACTCATGAATTTGAGGATATGATAGCTGAGAAACAACTCATTCCTGATGGCTCTGGGGTAAAGTACATCCCAAGCCGGGGCCCCTTGGACAAAATGGCAGGCACTCCACTCCTGAGGGATGTGTGCTGTGACATCTCCCTTTTTGCAGGCATAAATAAATTAGATACTCCTATTGGAAAAAAAAATTGGCCAGCGAGAAGCGATGAAAACCTGAAACATAGTACTGGCTGTGTAAGTGCAGAGAAAGGAATACATGTGAGAGAGGTTATCCAGTTAACAAGATTTGGCAGCTAAACGTGGTGAGTGAGGGAAAGATTGAGAGTCAGTCATGAGTTAAGAGGTTTTGAACTGGGGTTTCTTGCCTGAAACAAAAATGGTGAAATTTAGAGGAAAGGCAGGTTTAGGTAGCAAAATGTAATCCAGTTTTGAACGTAATGAGTTTGAGGTGCCAGTGGAACCTGCAGATGGAAATATGTAGAAGCAGTTGGCACTGTGGGAATTAATTCAAAAGAGAAAAAGTGTCATCATTGTAGACATGATCATTTAATCCAAATGCTTCCACTGCTGATGAGGTCACCAAGGCACAGAGTGTAAAGTCAGAAGAGGATCCAGGACAGCACCTTAAGGAGAGATCCACACGTAGGGAGCGAAAAATAGATTAGGTACCAACAAAAGATTCTAAAAGGAAATGGTCAGATAGGTATGAGAACCAGGACAGCACATCCAGGAGGATGCAATGGAATGGTCAATAGTATCAAAAACTGCTGAAGAGAAGAGAATTGAGTGGAACAAGCCGTTATTTAAATGCCTGCTGAATATTAATATCTCATTTACTGACAGGTCAGGGAGAATGAGAACTAGAAAAAGAAACTGGATATAATAAAGCCTTGGATAACCTTAAATACAACAGTTCGTCAGTAGTGGTTGTAAGTTAATAAGAAGTGGGTGCTGGAGAAATGAAAGTCACTCTTTCTGGGGTCTTAGCAGTGAAGGTAAAGAGGAGACAGAGAGGACTAATTTTAAGGAATAGCAGGGTCAAGTGGAGTTTGTTTCAAAGATGAGGAGGGAAACCTGGGCATGTTTGTAGCAAGCAAAGAAGCCTGTAGAAAGGAACAGAAAGCCTTTGGCACTTAAATCGTGAGATTTATTTTGCTTTATATCAGGGGTTCTTAACCAGGGGATCCATGAGTTTTTTTTAAATTTCTTTGATGACTATTTAAATAAAATTATTTCTATTTGTAATCCTCTGCAGTTTATTTTATCTTTAAAAATATTACTCTGAGAAGAGGTTAATAGTTTCACTACACTTACCAAAGGGGTCTATGACAACAGAAAGATTAAGAACCCCTCCATTAGATAGAACAGTCCGTCTTCTTTATTCCTAAAGTACTAAAGAAATGAATATATGGTAATACTTCATGTATCTGACCAAGCACACCACCTGAAACCTTGCTGAGGGCTAGGAAGGCATTGAAATAGGACTCTCAGCTGACAGGTTGGGTGGCACATAATCCACGTACTAAACCTTATGCACTTTATTTATAGGAGAGTGGCCAAGGAGCTAAGAATTTCTTGTTTAACACGTAGCTGTCACATAATTGGTTATCAGACTTCTCATCCCACAGCCAGTGAGTAACATCGAACAAGGAGAGGGCTGCTGGAGGTAGGCACTGAACGGATGAGAAATGATAACTCATGGTAGGAAACAAACGTGACGGAGGTTCAGTTATGTCCCATATCCTCTCTTTAAGTGGGCAGGGCAATATCTAATGTTTTATAAAGTTTTATACCCTTAATGGTTAAAATAAAACAAGTTTTTGGCACTTGACTAAGTTGCATTACTAAACTTTTAATAAATAGTGCTTAACTCAAAGGCCAAAAGGCTTTCCAGTAAGTGTAATGGTCATTGTGGCCAGATTTTATTCCTTTAGTGGCTGTTTTAGGAAATATCTTAAAGATTAGAGATGTTAGTAGCAAGTTGGAGAAAGAAAGCTTCATGGTATGGGTTATTTAAATCTTTTCATAATCATCTCTGTTCAGTGTGAACACACATTCTGAGATTCCATCAACTAAGCTGGTTTTTCTAGCACTGCCACTTTGGTGGGGGGTGTCTGTGCTTGGCTCAGGGGCTGCCAGTTCTCAAAATTTGTAGCTCTGACTCCTGACTCTGAGCCACGTGGATTTCATAAATGAGCTTTTCTTTTAGCTTCATACTTGAAAAGAACAAGTTAATTTTGGAACATTTCTCAGTCATCTGTCGAAAGACTAAAAACTGAACTGTATAAACTCTTGAGAAGAATGCCCTCTTGCAAGGGCAGCTGGGGAGGGAGTGGTCTCTCCTAGCTGGGGGTGACCTAAGAGCACTTCTCTCATTTTGGCTGAATCTAGAAGCCAGTCTGTTTCACCAGACTCTTAACCATCCGTGTCACAGAGCTCTATCTCTGTTTATCATTTTATCTCTGTATATCATTTATGCTGTGATTGCTTTTAAGATGCCACATTTCAGCACAGGAAAAATCTAAGCTATCTGTTCGTTGTGTGAGAATTTTCGTGTTCTTAGTAATTATAATTAGCCCTTTTGAGTTTGGTAAATTCCCAGATTCCCCTTTTTATTTTCTAACAGGCCCCCCTAAAATAGCTTTTTCTCTCATATCTTACAACTATTCAGGAAAAGATACTAGATCAGAATAAGGTAGATGTCTGCCTTTGGAACAAAATTTTTAAAAACCACGTATAGCATTATTGGGTTCTTGAAGACTATGACATAGTCTGGGGTTTTGTTGTTGTTGTTAATCTTGTTCTTCCAGTAACACTTGACCTACTTATGTACCATACTCATGTATTTTCCTGTTGCCAACTATCAGCTAAACATTTCCTTTTGGATGTTCTCCTTTTGCCTCAAATGTAAGTTATGCAAAACAGCTCCCCCTTTCAGCTTCCCTGTTTCTGGCAGTGCTTTCATTATACTACCATGTCACCCAGTCTTAAAACTCCTGGAATCATCCAACCCCTGTTGGAAGAGACCTCAGAGGTCAGGAGGTACCAATCCAGACCTTAAATATCTCCTCTACGATATCGCTGACCTCACTTGAAAACCTTTGGTGAGGGGAAAAGCTTGCTGCTACCTCCAGAGTCAGGCCAGGCTGATAGCTTTGGTTTTTACATCACCTACATTCTCATTGTATCTTCCTGCCAGAGAAACATTCCTTGCAATGAAGAATTGTTATTTTTTTTTTTTTTTTGCTTTTTGGAGGGAGAAGGCAGGGCAATTGGGGATAAGTGACTTGCCCAAGGTCACACAGCTAGTAAGTGTTAAGTGTCTGAGGCCGGATTTAAACTGAGGTCCTCCCGACTCCAGGGCCGGTGCTCCATTCACTGTGCCACATGAAGAATTTTTAAGAAGAGAAAAAGAGTGTAGCACAAGTAACCACCACATCAGTTAAGTCTGATGTTATGTGCAGTGTTCCATAACCATAGCCTCCATCTCTGCAAAGAAGTGGGGAAGGCGGTTCCTCATACTTATTTTCTGGGGCCAAGCTTGGTTACTATAGTTTTAAAGGATTCCATTTCAGCTGTTTTGTTGCTGTTGCCATTTACAGTCATTTTGTATATTGTTTTCCCGGTTATACTTGGCTTCCGTTGGCTTTTTACCAATTGATATATACCTTCCCATTCTTCTCTGTATACACCATATCATCACTCCTTATTGCAGAGTAATATTCCATTACATTTATGTATCACAGTTTGTTTAGCCATGTCCACCCTACAATTTAATAATTATTCTTTTACATTGTTTTTAAAAAATAAATTATTGTTTATTAACATTTTTAATTTCTGAGTTCCAGATTCTTTCCCTCTCTCCAGTTCATCCTCCACCCGTTGAGAAGACAAGCCATACGATAAAAGTTATATGTAAAATCATGTAAAACATTTCCATATTAACCGTGCTACCAAAAAAAAGCAAGAAAAAATAAAGAAAGTGAAGGGATTATGCTTCAGTGTGCTTTCAAACTCCATCAGTTCTCCCTCTGGAGATGGATGGAGAGGTTTCATCCAGAGTCCTTTGGAATCATTAAATTGATCATTGTGATCATTATAGTGATCAGAGTAGCTAAGTCTTTTGATCAGTTGACCATGGTTACAATATTGCCGTTACTTTGTACAATGATCTCCCGGTTCTGTTCAGCTCACCGTGCACCCTTCATATGAGTCTCCCCAAGTTTGCACTATGTTGTTCTGTTTTGTTTTCAGTTTTATCTATTTTATCTTATCTTTTTATCTTGACTTCTCAACTAGACTTTGAGCTTTTTGAGAGCAAGGCCACTATTTTTTTTTTGTTTTTATTCTCTTCTGCCTACCTGTTTAAAATTTGTTGGTACTAGACGCATATTAATTATTTTTTTTCTGGATTTTCTTTTGGGGGGGTTAGCATTAGTCTATGAAGAAAATGACTTTTAAAAAAATTTTGTTTCAGTCAGCAAAAAGTTTTCCTTCACTTTTCGCATGCCAATCGTCCCTTCCCCCTCATGAAAACAAAAGAAAAACAGAACCCATTACAAATATGTATAATCAATCAAAACAAATTTCCACATTTTCTATGTCCAAAAAAAATTTGAAAGTAGTTTTTTCTAAAGGTAGTTTGTTAATTAAGTATGAAGAAAGTGTATGTAACCTTTTAGAAATTTGAGCAAGTATTTTCTCTGTGGTGATTGTGACAGGCTTATTCATGACCTGATTGTTCCTCTTCTTCTCCTAGATAAGTTTAGAGCCTAGCCAGGGGACCAAACTCAGTAGGCATTTTATAACCAATTTACAAACAGGTTGTGCTGTTCTGAAGGTTTGTAAGTCATTTGTTTGGAACCTTGAATGCATTGTCCCATAAAAACAATATTTTTAATATTTCCAGCCAAGTCCCCACAGTCTTTTTAATGTGTTCTAAATCCTAATAGTGTTGGCAATATTTTCATAGGAAAATCATTTAAAATTTCACTTTGCAACACAGGGACACTCCTTTCTTTTCTTCTCCATATCTGTGCATCCAAGATCTTTCCCAAGATTCTTTTTTTTTTTTTTTTTTGCTTTTTGGAGGGGGTAAGGCTGGGCAATTGGGGTTAAGTGACTTGCCCAAGGTGACCCAACTAATAAGTGTTAAGTGTCTGAGGCTGGATTTGAACTCAGGTCCTCCTGACTTCAGGGCCCGTGCTCTATTCACCATGCCACCTAGCCGCCCCCCTTTCCCAAGATTCTTAAGTCCCAGTTCTGGTGACCTAGAGAAACAATGGGATGGTAATAGAGAGGGGTAGAGGGTGGCAGAATGGATAGAGTTGTAGACTTTGAGTAAGGAGACCTGGGATCAAATCCTACCTCAAATACATCACCTCACAAATATCTCCTCAGTGTGATCGTGAGTAAGACACCAGCTCTCAGAACCAGTAAAATAGAGCTAATATTTGCACTGCCTGTGTCACTACAGGATCGTTTTGCATTTTCTTTTTTGTTTTTTTGTTTTTTTGCTTTTTGGAGGGGGGAAGGCAGGGCAATTGGGGTTAAGTGACTTGCCCAAGGTCACATGGCTAGTAAGTGTTAAATGTCTGAGGCTGGATTTGAACTCAGGTGCTCTAGGTGGTGCTCTGTTCACTGGTAGCTTCTCTTATGGCAGAAATTTTGGACTCCCAAGTGTAGACACTACCTTGTCTACAGCAGACACTCTGTAAGTGTTTGTTTGAAAGATGGTACTTAAAGTTCAATAAATACCCATTTTAATTTGTTTTCTAGAGATTTCTGGGGGTGTTTGAGAAAATGGTTTTGGGGGGGCAGAGTGGATGAGCATTCCCATTAGGAAGTAGTTGTTGCTTTGGAACTTTCCAAAGCCTATCTAAATCTGTTTGCATGTGGTTATTGAGGGAGTGGTGTCTTATAATGGTTAGGGCAAAGGAGGATCCTGTTTCTAATCTGGGCCTAGCAGCTGACTCACTCTGTTACTTCAGGCAAGTTCCTTAGGCTTCAGTCATCTCTTGGAAAATGGAATACACAGCCACAGACTTGCTGACAATCAGCAAGGTTTATTAAGCCAGGTTTTCTTAGGCAAATATTTTACTAAAAAGGGAAGAAGAGCAGAATAAGGTTTCAAAATAAGGTTTAGATATAAGAAGATATAGTCTTGCATTTCTTTGTAACCAATCAGATTGCTGAGGTTTTGCCTGCCCCTGGAATTGTTAGACAGTGAGTTAGAAAAGGAGCTCCTGGTTCTGAGCTTTTGGAAGGTGGCTGTATTCAAAGAAGCCTGAGGGCCTTTCTGTCTCCTCCCCGCTAGGTGGCAGTAGCAAACAAGAGAATTCACATTTGAAATAAGGCAACTTCTCTCCATGTTCAAGAGCAGACTGTACCTTAGTCTTCCGGAATTGGTTATCAGAATCACAGAATCAGAATAGTCCGATCTGTACCTGAACAAAAAATCTATTCTGTAACACACCTGACAAATGCTTACCTGGCCTGTTCTAAAAGACCTCACTTTTGGATAGTGTGACCCTGGGCAAGTCACTTCACCCTGTGTGCCTAAGTTCCTTATTTCTAAAATGAGCTGGAGAAGGAAATGTCAAACCACACCAGTATCAAGAAATACTCAAATGGAGTCACAAAGAGTTGGACACAACAGAAACAACTCTAACTAGATAATTCTGTTTCTGGTTAGCAAGGTAGCTCAGTGATCAGAGTACCCAGAATTTATCAGCTGAAGGAAGCTAGGAGGTAGAGATAGTAGGGAGAGAGACTCTGACATGAGCAATAGCCAGTGAAAATGCCCAGTCAGGAGGTAGGGTGTCTCGTTCCAGGAACAGCAAGGAGGCTAGTGCTCCCCGGGGGAGTGTAAGATGTAAAAAAATTAGGGAGGGGGGAGGCTTTGAACAACAAACAGTTTGACCATGGAGGTGATAGGGAGCCACTAGAATTTATTGAGTAGAGGAGTGACAAGTGAGAGAGTGGGGCTGGTAAAGTCTACTAGAGAGGACAAGATGAATGGGATCACTGGTGCATATCTCTGTATGGTATTTGCCTTGGCCAGGAGAAGGACCACTTCATTCTGTGAGGCAGGGTGAAGGAGGAGATAATCTGGATGATGTGAAATGAGAAGACAGAAAGAGAGTTTTTGGTGAATGGCCTCAGTTTTTCCAATAAAATACAAGGTAAAGTTTTCAGCTAGGTTGGGGGGAAGGAAAGCCACGGGAGGTTTAAGGAGGAAAGAAAAGGTTGGGAAGAGCTGCTGTGGTAAGTGGGGTGGCGAACTAATTAGGGAGGTGTAAAAGGATTGCCTTGCAGCGTTGAGGACCCACTTTAGTTTCCTGAAACATAAATTTGTGATAGAACTAGGCAGGACAATTTTATGATTTTGATTTTATGATTGTGATTTTCTCCACTTTTGTCCCACAATATAGGAGTTAGTGGATTGTAGGAGCAATCCAAGACTGAGGCTTTCTCTTTTCAAGGCAAGTTCATTAGAACATGAGGGGGCAAGAGACTCAGAAGAAGAATTAGTTCACCAAAGGGTCCAAGATAGAGAAGAGGATGAGGAAGAATAAGTATTAGGCACTGGTTATGTGCTAGGCACTGTTCTAAGCACTTTATTTTTTTAATTGATCTATTTATTTACTTTTAGTTTATAAGATTCAGTTCCACAGTCCTTTGAGTTTCACATTTTCTCCCCTCTTTCCCCCTCCTCCCCCATGGCGGCGTGCAATGAAGTATAGGATCTGCAAATACTTTCACATTGACATTAGTCTGGTTGTATAGAAGGGTTGTAACCAATGGAGTGAACAATGGGAAAGAAGAAAGAAAACCAAACATGGAAAAGAACGCTAGCGTGTAGATTGCTTCAGTCTCCATTTAAACTCTGTTCTTTCTAGATCTTTCTCTGAATGTAGGTATCTCCTTCCATCCTGAGATTTGTAGAGTTGTCTTATAGCTGTGCATTGCCGAGAAGAGTCCAGTTTATCAAGGTTGGTCGTCACACATACGTTGTGTCTGTGATTGTGTACAATGGTTCTGCTCTTCTCACTTAGCATCAGTTTGCATGACATGGACAGAGTACAGGATTTGGAGTTGTGAGGCAGAGAGAAGCAGAATGACGAGACATTGTGGTCAGAATTTCAAAGTTCATACATAGAAGCGTGAGAATAAGATCGAGGCTGTGACTTCCCTGTATGTGACCAAGGTGGGGTGGAGGAGTGGAGGAGTAGGCCATGGAAGATGAGTGAGTTGAGGAGCTGTAATGTGAAGATGTTTAAAGCCGTATTGGTGTGAATGTTGAAGTCCTCCAGCATGAAGACAGCAGTTGTGGATGGAAGAGTGAGTGAGCCAAGCCCTGGACTTCTCAAGCAGAGGACCGTGTCCTAGACATGGGTAGACAGTGGCAGTACCAGAATGTTGAGTGATCCAGTGTGACACTAGCCTCTGCAGAGGAGGGTATGGGATGAGAAGGTGCTGGGTTAAACCAGGCAAACCAGTTTGAACTTTTCTTGGTATTTTATTTCTTAGTCCAGATACATGATTTCATAAGGGCGGGAAAATCTCTCTACCAGTGCGGAATGGCTGCTATTCAGTAACATAGAGTCTTGGAGTGATTGAAGTAAGGAAACTGAAACAAAAACTGACAAAAAGTGAAAGTTGGGGAACCTGCAATCATTTTTTAGTTTATAATATCTTTTTAAAAGTATTTTGTTTTTTTCCCAGTTACATGTAAAAGCCATTTTGAACATTCATTTTTAAAAATTTTTGAGTTCTGAATTCTCTCCCTCCTTGCTTTCCCTATCCCTCCTTCAGAAGGCAAACAATTTAATATAGGTTATATATGTGCAGTCGTACAAAATATATTTCCACATTATTTGTTAGGGGGGAAAAAAAGAGCCACAGACCAAACCCACCCACACACCCCCTTGCCTCCACACACACACACACACAAAAGTGAAAAATAGTATCTTTCAGTCTGCATTCAGACTCCATCAGTTTTTTCTCTGGAAATACATAACATTTTTCATTATAAGCCCTTGGGAATTGTAGATCATTGTATTGATGAGAATAGCTAAGTCATTCACAGTTGATCATCATACAATATTGCTGTGACTGTGTGTAATGTTCTGGTTCTACTTATTTCACTTTGCATCAGTCCGTGTAAGTCCAGGTTTTTCTAAGAGTGTTCTCATCATCATTTCTTTTAGCACAGTAGTATTCCATCACAGTCATGTATCACCACCACTTGTTCAACCATTCCCCAGTTAATGGGCATCCTCCCTCAGTTTACAATTCGGTGCCACCACAAGAGGTGCTATACATATTTATGTACATATAGGTCCTTTTACTTTTTTTTTTTAATCTCTTTGGGGTAGTGGTATTGCTGGGTCAAAGGCTATGGCACAGTTTTATAGGCCTTTGGGCATAGCTCCTGATTGCTCTCCAGAATGGTTGGATCAGTTCACAACTCCACCAACAGTACACATGTCCCAGTTATTCCACATCCCCTCCAATATTTGTCATTTTCCTTTTCTGTCATATTAGCCAGTCTGATAGGTATGATGTCATATGTCAGAGTTGTTTTAATTTGGGTTTCTCTAATTAGTAGTGATTTAAAACATTTTTAAATGACTTTAGATAACTTTGATTTCTTCATCTGAAAACTGCTTTTTCATATTCTTTGACCATTTACCAATTGGAGAATGACTTGTGTTCTTATAAATTTGACTCATTTCTCTATGTATATGAGAAAGGAGGCCTTTGTCAGAAAAACTTGCTGTAAAAATTTTTTCACACTCATGATCACTGTGTATTTCCCTCCATCCCTGTTTTTCCTCCTGTTTGTTTATCTTATTCTTTTTTCTCTCCTTTGACCCTTTCCAGCCTCAAAAGCATTTTGCTTCTGGCTACCATTCTTCCCCCCCCCCCTTCCCCCCGCGAGCCATCCTTCTTCTATCAGCCCTCTCCTCTTATCTCTTTCCCCTCCTACTTTCCTGTAGCATAAGATAGATCTTTATACCCACCTGAATCCTTCTTTGATCCAATTCCAATGAGATGAAGGTTCAAAAGCTTCCCTCTCCCTTCCCCCATCTTCCCCTCTACTGTAAAAGCTCCTTTGTGTTTCTTTTATGTGAAATAACTTATCCCATTCTACCTCTCACTGCCCTCTTCTGCCAGTGCATTCCTTTTTCTCTTTCCTTAATTTTATTTCTTTAAATATCATCCCATCACATTCAGTTCACACCCATTTACTTAGTCTATGTATACTCTTTCTGACTACCTAATGAGAAAGTTCTTAGGAACAAGTATCATCTTCCCATGTAGAAATATAGACCTTTGTGATTCAGTCGTTTTTCAGTCATTTCCACTCTTCATGACCCTGGAATGGTTTGCCATTTTCTTCTCCAGCTCATTTGACAGATGAAGAAACTGAGGCAAACAGGGTTAAATAATTTGCCCGGGTCACACAGCTACCTAGGGTCTGAGGCTAGATTTGAACCAAGGTCTTCCTGACTTCCAGCCTGGTGCTCTATCCACTGGGCCACCTAGCTGCTTATTAAATCCCTTATGATAGCCTCTTTCCTACTTACCTTTTTATGCTTCTTTTTACTCTTGTATTTGAAAGTAAGATTTTCTACTCAGTTCTGGTCTCTTCACCAGGAATACTTGAAAGGCCTCTGTTTCATTGAATATCATTTTTCTCCCTGAAGTATTTTGCTCAGTTATGCTGGTAAGGTGATGTTTGATTGTTGTAATCTTAACTTCTTTGCCTTCCAGAATATTATATTCCAAGCCCTCCAGTCCGTTAGTGTGGAAACCTTGTGTTATCCTGACTGTGATTTCATGAGTTAGTCTGACTATGGCTCCATGATATTTTGATTGTTTCTTTCTGGCTGCTTACAATATTTTCTCCTTGACCTGGGAGCTCTGGAATTTGTCTATAATATTCCTGGGAGTTTTTATTTTGGGATTTCTTTTGGGAAGTGATCATGGAGTCTTTTCATTTATTTTTTGCCCTCTGCTTCTAGAATATCAGAGCAGTTTTCCTTGATAATTTCTTGAAGGATGATTTCTAGGCTCATTTTTTGATCATGACTTTCAGGTAGTCCAGCAATTCTTAAAGTATTTCTCCTCCTGTTTCCCAGGTCATTTGTTTTTCCAATGAGATATTTCACATTTTCTTCTATTTTTTTTCTTCTTTTGATTTTGTTTGATTGTTTTTTGATGTCTCCTGGAGTCATTAGCTGTTACTGGTCCAATTCTGACTGTTGAGGAATTATTTTCTTCAGTGAGCTTTTTTATCTGATTTTCCATTTGGCCAATTCTACTTTTTAAGGTGTTTTCTTCAGTGAATTTTTATACCTCTTTTCCCATGTGGCCAGTTCTACTTTTTAAAAAGCTTTTTTCTTTAGTGAATTTTTGTATATCTTTTTCCATTTGGCCAATTTTGCCTTTTACAAAAACCCTCTTCAGTGGTTTTTTTACACCTCTTTTTGCCATTTGCCCTATTCTTTTTTTTTAAGGTGATAATTTCTCGTGTGTGTGTGCGCGCGCGCACTCGCATGTCTTCTTTACCAGGCTGTTGACTCTTTTTTCATTATTTTCTTGCATCATTCTCATTTCTTTCCCCAATTTTTCCTTAGCCTCTCATTTGATTTTTGATATCCTTTTTGAGCTCTTCCAGGAATTCTTTTTAGTGGGTAAGGGGAGAAACCTGAGATCAGTTTATGTTTTTCTTTGAGGCTTTGCATGTAGCTATTTTCACTTTGTTGTCTTCTTGAGTTTGTGTTTTGAAATTGCCTGTCACCATACTAACTTGCTGTGGTCGAGTTCCTTTTTTGATTGTTTGCTCATTTTTTCCAGCCTATATCTTGACTTTTAACTTTATGTTAAAGTTGGGCTCCGCTCCTTGGGGTGGGGGAGGCACTGTTCCAAGCTTTAGGTGTTTCGTACAACTATATTCAGAGCTAGTTCAGGGGATCTGTAAGCTTTTAGTTCTTCCAGGGTGATGTGATCTAAGGAGAGGTGTGGTTACCACTTTCCTGGCTTGTGCTCTGATCTGTGAGTGACCTCAAGCACTCTTTTTGTTCTGCAACTGTGACCAGGGTCACCTCTCCCCTGCAGCGACAAGCTCTGGTGTGCTCATGCTCCTCCTCTCCCTGGACTGCAACCCAGATCCAAGTCTGGGCAGTGCAACAGAGTCGTCTACCGAGTGCCAGCAACGGGTCCCCTTCTGACCAGTTGTCTGAGCCCCTTACCATCTGTAGGCTGAGAGCTCCAGAAGTTACCAATTCTGTCACCTCTAAGGCCTGCTGCCAGCTTGCTGATACAGCCTGCAGCTCTTATCCCAGTGCTACAGACCTTTCTGGCTGACTTTCTTTCTTCTCTTAAGCTGGAAAATTGTTTCACCCCATCCCTTTATGGGTTCTGCTGCTCCAAAATTTGTTTTGGGGTGTTATTTTAAGGTTATTTGGATGGGAATTTGGGGGATCCCAGGCAAGTCCCTCCTTTAACCCCCATTTTGGATCTGCCCCCATTGTTTATAACATCTTTCTGCAGAGACTGGACCAGTTAGCTTAGGTATTTACAGTATCAAGCAAATCAATGTATGCTATTGGGTTTCACCGCATCCCACAGTCATATTTGACCTCTAATCCCGGGTAACAGTACTGAAAGTGTCAGTAACCTGAAGGATAAGAATTTGTGTGTGGATCAGCATAGACTATAGAAAACCAAATGAAAGTCAGGGATGCCTAATATTGAATTTAACTTCCATCTTCTGGGACTTTTTTGGGATAGATTGCAGTTTGTATCGTGAAGTACCATAAATTTAGACCTCTGATGTTACTTGTAATGGCACCTTGAACCTTTTTTCTCTCTTTACCCATGGTATACTCCTTATTTTCTATCACATTTTAGTAGGGATTTTCATTAGACTTTTTCAAGGTCTTTTGTATTTGTTCTTTTCTTAATCTTTATAGCAATCTTATAAAAATTTATTATTATTAAGACAAGGATTATTATTTCTATTTTCAGTAGATCTCTTTACCAGTTCTTTCTCTCCTTCCTTGTCTTGGATTGCTGTGAACACATGTTGTTCTGGTCAGTACCTCTGACTATAATGCCAAATCCAACTTCAAAGTTGAGCTTATATTCTGCCTTTCATGACGCCTTCCCTAGTCATTCCACTCTACATAGATCTCTTACTCCTCAGCATTCCATCCCAGTTAATACTTAGTTTATACTAGTACTCACTCATGTGCTTTTAACCTGAGCTTGTTAAGTGAAACCCATAGCTTCCTACAGCATAGCTGAGTCGGGAGGTGTTAATGGCAGATTAACTGGCCCACAACCATGTAGGTGTACTTCATCACAGAGGAAGAAATATATCTATCCCATTTCCATAAAAGGCTGAAACTTCAAGGAGATTGTTTGAGTCAGACAGATATTTAAACCATACTCACTGTATCTTGCTTCTTGATCTGATACTGACTTCAACCTTGAATTTCTATTTCTACGTCTGGCTTCCTGCTTCCTTATAAATCCCTTGTATTTAAGTGACGTTGGCCTTATCCTAGGCTGTCCATTGGTCTATGCTTGCTTGAACCCTTATTCAGACCTCTCTACTCCTCTCTTTCCCCAAGTGGGAATTGCCCCAATTTGCGTGGGATAGCTCTTCCTCCACCTAGATAATAGTAACTCCATACATAATTATTGTAAATTTTGTAGAGAACAACTACTTGGGGAAACAGCACATCCACTTAGGAAGCAGCTGAATAACACTACAAGACAGTGTGACTAAGTATTAAATCTTGGGGGCAGACATGTGGTATTTTAAAGGAAAGAAAGGTCCTAATGGACTGAGGTTTGGGGGTTTGGTTTTGGTTTTTTGGCAGGGGAGTGTGTGATTTAAAGGAGGAGAAATAGAACTTGAGCTAGACTCTGAAAGATGGAGGTAGGATTTGAACATGAGAAGAAGAGTAAGTGTGGCTTGGGGGAAAGGGGATAGTGAGCAGACTAGCCTAGAAGGAGTTAGGGACCTGCAAAAATCTAAATTTTTGTTTGTATGAAACTTAGGATCAGCACCTAGCAAGAAAATCATTCATATTAATACTGATGTTCATTGATGGGGGGAAAAAAGTAACAGTTTTGTTGAATTACTAACAAAAGAACTTAGGACAAGATGTTAAATATGTAACTCAATTATTTAAAATTTCTTTCAGCAACTCCATGAATCGGTGAAGAGGAATCGGGATAGTGCTGGCTCCCCTCAGAACGGAGATCAACAGAATGGTTATGGAGAAATGTTTTCTGTGCACAAGAAACCACGCCATGAAGATACTCTTGGGGTTAGCGTCTCTTCTAATGGGATGCCTCCGTTGTCCCCAATGCATCAGCTTGACAAGTCATCTGGAGGAGATGTCTTACAGCCCAATGGAAAACATTCGCTGGGACTAGATGCCATCAACAAAAAATGTCTTCCAGATTCTAACCTACATTCAAATGGTAGCAGTAATGCAAATGATTCATTTCAAATAAGTTTGAATAAAGAACTGAAACAAGAGCCTGTAGATGATCTTCCTTCCATGATCTCTGGAGCAGGCGGTTCTATGTCTCAGAACAACTTAATGCCTGACCTAAACCTTAATGAGCAGGAGTGGAAGGAGCTCATTGATGAACTGAATAGATCAGTGCCTGATGAAGACATGAAGGATCTATTTAATGAAGATTTTGAGGAGAAAAAAGATACAGAGACTTCAAGTTCCACTACACAAACCCCATTGCCACAGGACATCAATATTAAGACTGAATTTTCACCAGCAACCTTTGAGCAGGAGCAATTAGGATCTCCACAAGTAAGATCCACGTCTTCAGGGCAGACCTTTATTGGGTCATCGTCTGCAGCTGTGAGCACAGCCTCTCCAGTTATAGGTGCCTCTCAGACTGGGTTCCAGGCTACTGCTCAGCCAGGGACTGAAAATCCCAACCAGACCATGATGCAGGCATCAAACCAGTCTCAGAATGTACAGAGGCCTCTAGCCAATGTATTATTATCTGGTCAGGGCTCTGGGGGGAGCAAAGAAATGTCCTCTGCCCACCAGCTTCAGCAGATAGCTGCCAAGCAGAAGAGAGATCAAATGCTTCAGAACCAGCAGCAAACTCAACAAGTTCACCAGCCTGGGCAAATGAGCAATTGGCCTCCCTCTGGTCCCTCTCATAGTCCATTAGCTGTCCCCTACTCTGTGGAGAACCCAACTAGCCCTTCAGTTTACCAGCAAGATTTCAACAACCAGAAACTCATGATGTCCAGCATGACCAATAAGAGTTCGCCTAGAACAGGAGGTAATTACCTCCAACCTAGCCACGTAGGCCTGCTGACTCACCAGCCAAACACCTTGAACCAGAACTCTGTGGCTGGCCAAGCGTCTATGCTCGACTATGGCAACACCAAACCTCTTTCCCATTACAAAGCTGATTGTGGACAAGTATCTGGCCAAAATAAGGCACCCATGTTAGCTTATCTGCCACAGCAGCTGCCTCATATGAATGAAGAGCAAAACACATTGTATATGTTGAAATCGAAGCCTGGAAATATTCCCTACAGACCACTGGTTCCCCATAGCCAGGTAAACAGATTTGAATTTCAGTTCCTCTGTAGTAGGATAAACTATTGAAGTGAATAGTGGGAAAGGTAACTGGGAATCAAAGAAAGGTCGCAGCTGCTCTTAGTTTGTTACATGCTGAAAGCATGTCTGAGTTAAAGAAAATTCACTATGAAAAACCCAGCTTGCAAAAGAGATCGGTTAGGGAGTGACGCTCTAACTCTTAAGAATGTGGCTCCCCTCGTACATTTAGAATACGATTATGCTTGCCCACATTGGCCATGCCCATTTCAAAGTGTAACCGTTGTGTGGCATCGTTGGTGTTTCACATGTTCTGTCGTTTCCACCTCATAAAAACTGGCGAATGCTAGCTCGCTTTCCTCTTTGCTTCCGTTTACCCTAGCATTCTGCACCTCTAAGCAGACAATGCCTGTTTATTTAGTAAGCACAGTCAGCTTTTCACTGCCTGGGCAGCCCCCGCCGCCGCCCTCCGACCTGGGAAGGAGAGAAGCGAGCGCAATGAAAGGTTCACATTCGTCTCCAACTGACTTCCCTGTTATTTACCTTTCTATCCACTGGGTTTAAAATTTTTAACTCTCTTTTTTCTGGCATGGCTTAATCTCAGCATAAGATGCTAAGAAACAGAGAATGGAGTATTATTCAACGTACAGATGCTCTTCATGAATATTTTGTATGAAAATAAAATTGACGTGTTAATTAAATGAATTGCTAAGACTCAGTTGCATGGTTGAGGTTCAGTGGAGAGCACCGGGCCTGGAGGCAGGAAGACTTGCATTCAAATCTAGCCTGAGATACTTCTCTGGGCAAGTCACGTAACCTCTCTTTACTTCACTTTCCTTAACTATAAGAGAATAATGACAGCATCTACCGAGCAGCCTTGTTATGAGGATTGAGTACAATGCCTAGCACATAGTAGGCACTGGGTGGGTAAATGCTTGTTCCTTTCCCCTTCTCCCTTAAAAAGCAACAGACTGAGATATTTGACATTTTAAAAGTCGAACTTCCCCATTAGACCTCACCTGCCATACTGTTTTGCATCCCTCAGGTGCATTTCTCACTAATTTGTAAGCCTTATGAATGCAGGGTCTGTATCTAAGTTCTGTGTCTCCCCAGTATTCTGTACATAGTAGGCACTTAATAGATGTCTTTTGAATGAAGGCTTTTTAAAGTTTGTTCTAATTATTTGT
This sequence comes from Pseudochirops cupreus, assembly GCA_028627135.1. Lineage (NCBI taxonomy): Eukaryota > Metazoa > Chordata > Mammalia > Diprotodontia > Pseudocheiridae > Pseudochirops > Pseudochirops cupreus. The sequence continues at coordinate 280,997,915 of CM053581.1, forward strand.
TGGGACCCTGTTCACCTTGAGTCAAGGATTTGCTTTTTTTTTTTTTTAACAAATCCATTAATTTGAGTCCTGCTTTCATGATTGTTAGGGAAGTAAATTATTCTCTCACATCAGAGATGTGTTTCTTAGCTTATTTTTTTAAAAGCCTAATAATCTGAGTCTGATGAATAGAATCTGATCTGAGTCTAAACCTGACAGAACTTACTTCAAATTAGTCCATGGATTGGGGGTTAACTTCAGAAGTTTTTGTTGTGTTTTTTTAATAACAAAGTCGCACTGGTAAAAAGTAAGATGAAAGCCCTACAAAACTTCTTTTAAGCTGTAACCTAAAAGCTAGAATTTTTCTGGTCGCCTTCAGCATTCATTTCCCTTGCAGTCCCTAGAGTCAGGAAGACCTGATTCAAATGCAGCCTCAGACACTTGACATACTTACTAGCTGTGTGGCCTTTAGTAAACACAATTTCAGCTTTTCACTGCCTGGGGAGCCTCCCCTCTGGCACATGTGAAGTGTGGCCACTTGTACAACCCCTGCCTTCCCTCCTCCAAAAAAAAATAACATTCAGTGCAAATCCACGACCAAAATGGCACTTTTATTGACTCCTGTGTGGGCAGCCTATTGAAAACGTTCTCTGTAGTACCTGCTGCATAGAAGTGTCAGATAGACAGATGAATGCTCAATGATTTTGTTTTTAAAAAGCAGCCTTTAAAATCAGTGATTCTGTAACTTGAGAACCAAGTCTTCCTTCACAGTCCCAAGGGTGCTTGTGTTTGATGGACAGTCAATTGTTTTGAACAGAATTTCTCAATTCTGCAGTATCCCTGTCTTAACTTGTAAGCGACATCTGTTTGGCAGGACCAGAACCCATCTAATGTTCCTCGTGTCCCAGCCTCTGTGCCAGCTTCGAGTGTTGGCACCCAGCCGCCAGCTGTCTCCATGGCAAGTACCCACGGCTCTGCTGCCTATCTCAACACCCAGCAACAAGCTGCAGCCCTGAAGCAACACCAGCTGTTGCTAGACCAGCAGAAGCAGAGGGAACAACAGCAGAAGCAGCTGCACCAGCAGCAGCAGCATTTCCTGATTGGGCAGAGGCAGCATCAGCTTCTGGCCGAGCAGGTGAGTAAGAGTCGGGGCTGTGCTGGCACTCTCCAGTTCAGATCCTCCAGACTCACTTTCAAGGCCAGGACCAAATAGGCATCATTTGGGTGTGTTGGGTGGACCCGGCAGCCTGGTGTGGCTGAGATCATTGCGCTTTGTATTTAAAGTTACCATGGTCAAATCTGTCACTTCCTTAACTGAATTTCCTGCCCTTATTCTCTGGGCCCATCACGTGGACTCTTTATGAAATTAGTGGCTTTTGTTGTGGTATACACAACCAACTCCCTTGTGCAATGAATTTTTTTATCTGCCTTTTACAGTTTTGCAGGTCTCGGATGCTCTTAATTAATAAAAACAGGCCCCTTGAACCTGAGGATCGGTGTCTTCCCACCCCCACTCTCTCGATAGTTTCTTTGATTATCTGCTATACTCAGGCTGTAAATGAATATTTTTCAAGGATCCTTATGTTTCACTAAGACATTTAAGTAGAACTAAATGGCCTTGTTTTAAAAGTTTGACTTTTCTAATTATTCAGTCATTCAGTCAGAAAGCATTATTATTAGCACTGTGCTGGGGGGGAATTACAAAGAATGAAACTATCCTTAGGTGGGGAGCCCCAAATACGTATCACAAATATAAAGTGAATGAATACAAACATATGCAAAGTAGTTAAATACAAGGTAGTTTGAGAGGGAGGGTGCTAGCAGTTGGGCAAGATCTGGAAAGGTTTTCTGTAGGAAGATGGTAGTATTTGAACTGTGTCTTAAGGGAATAGAGGGACATTATGAGGAGGAAGGAACAAGAGAGTGAATCCCAAGTGTGAGGGGGAGCCATTGCAAAGGCATAAAGACAAGAGATGGAGGGTTGAGTGTAAGATAGTCACGGTCTTTATCATGATCGTGGGCGCTGTGAATATTGCATTGGCACTACAGGAACAGAGAGAAGGCCAGTTGGGCTGAATCAAAGAGGTCTGGGTGGATAATAATGTCCAATGATGCAAGAAAATTAGGCTGGGATCAGGTTGTAGGGAACATCAAAAGCTAAACAGAGGAGTTTATATTTTAATCCAGAAGCAACAGGTAGTCTATGGAGTTGATTAAATATTGCTATCACATAGTCCTACAGCAGTGTTTTAGGAACCTCTATGTACTACAGCAATTCCAGACTTGGGTTTTCCAAAGTTTTAACTTGTATACACACTGCTGCCTGGCCTGTGGTTTACTGCTCCCCAAATACGCCTTCCATTCTAGTTTTAAAGGAAGCTACTGCCTAGAGCCAACATGAAAGTGAAGGGAATAAATCTTAGTTATATCACCAGAGTGGCCCAGAGCTTTTAGTCTAGAAGAACCCAGGGTTATTCAATTTTTGTTTGATTTTCCCCTGCCTAATTCTGTTTATTGTTGTTTTTCCCTAGGAGAAACAGCGGCAGGAACAGCAGTTTCAAAGACACCTGACCCGGCCACCACCTCAGTACCAAGAGCAAAACCAGACTACTTACCAGCAGGTTGGACAATTTACAGGTAAAGAGACTTAATATTGTTAACAAAAACAAATTGTGTGTTGAGTATAGTAAAAGCTAGAATTCTCTGGATAGGTTGATTTCTTCATAAGATCATAAATCTAGATCTGGCAGAAATCTCAAGAGGCTGTATTTACAGATGAAGAAATTGGATGTTAAGTGACACTTGGCCAAAATCACATAGATAGTAAGCATCAGATGTGGAATTTTAACCCAGATTCCAGGTGGTATCATGGTACAGTGGAAAGAGCACTGACCAGAGCTCCTCGGTCCAGATCTCACCATGATATGCACTATTCGTGTGACCCTGGGCAAGTCACTTAATCTCTGTGAGCCCCAGTTTCCTCATCTGTAAAATGAAAAGATTCCTGGGCCCTTTTTATGAACCCTTTCTTGCTAGACTCCCAGGGTGGGGAACCTTTGGCCTCGAGGCCCTGTGCCAGTGTAGTACCTTCCTGGGCCTGAGGAAATTGCTTTGCTTCTACAGCTACACATTAACAGCTGATTCTGTTTCTGTGGCTGAGATAAGAAGAGACTTAGGAAAGTATGTTCCCTGATATATTTTGCTTCACATCCGGCCAGCCCTGAATTCAAAGGCAGCTACTTAACAGGCAAGGTGTCGTTAATAATGAAATTGTTGACTAACAAATAGAAGGTAGAGTTCCTCTAGCCTTAATTGGATTTAATTGTTGTTCATCACACACAGCATTCTGTCTCCTGTCTCTCTGCTCAGGCTCTCCCCATGCCTGGGATGCCTTTTTTGGCCTCTTAGAATAGAGTTTCCTTCGGAGCTCGGCTCACACTCCATCTCCTGTGTGAAGCCCTTCCTGATCCCCTCCAGCTGCTAGTGCCACTCCCTGGAAGTTACCTTGAATTTCCGTTGCACAAACTCGTCTGTGTACATGTAGGACGTGTCTCCCCCATGGACTGTCAGCTCCTGGAAGGCAGGGATGTGTCCCTGGGGCCCAGCAGTGCTTGGTCAGTGTGTGGGGGCTGTTGGATGGCGCCTCATCCCAACCACGCTGTGACTTACATTGCCGCTACTGAACCTGTTCAGCTCTAGAGCGTGGATGGCAGCTTCTGGTGGTGTTTGTAGTGTTTGCCCTCCCTCCCTCTATGTGCTTTTTAATAACTTCTAGAGAAATCGGCCTCTATTGACTTCCTACGGAGCTCTGTGGGGGATTTGTGTGGTTGGCTCCTAATGATGCTGATGGTGAATATGAACATCATAAACTGCAGGTGATAATGAAGCCTCAGTTGAGGACAGATCTTCTTATCAAAATGTTGTAAAACCTTTTCTCATGGATGCCGAACAGCAGAGTTAGTTGGTTGCATCTTATCTTCTCTCTGTCAGTCCATAAAGGCGTATTAAGTTCCTATGTTGTAGGGGGAGCAGAACCATCCAGACAGTGTGGCTTCTGGGAAATGGGGAAAAGACTGCTGAGACTTCTCCTTAGAGAGAGGCCCAGAGCCCCTGGCCTGGCCCTTCTCTCAGGAGCAGGGGCCACTGATGGGCTGTGAATACCAGGCAGATTCAGGCTATTTTTTATTCAGTTACACATAAAAACAATTTTTAACATTCTTTTTTCTTTTTAATTCTGAGTTCCACATTTTCTTCCTCTCTCCCTCCCCTCACTCTTCCCTCATTCGGCAAGCAATTTTTTGTAGGTTATACGTGTACAGTCATTCAAAACATATTTCCATATTGGTCCAAGCAGATTCAGCCCTGCAGAATAATGAGATTTCTCGGTGATGAGTTTCTTGGGGAAGGAAGGCATGATGGGAAGGTCCAGAAGCAGCGTAGCTAGTGGGAAATTTTGGAAATTTGATCTGTCTTTGATTTGGGTGTTCAGGAGAGGAGAAAGACACAGATGATTTGTAAAACCAGTCCCCAAAGAATCATGGGATTATTTCCATCATCTGGAATATTTTCTCTGGGTTCCTCTGTTCTCTGGGAAGCCCCTCTACAGGGACCTCTACAGCAGCGGTTCTCAACCTGTGGGTTATGTTCAATTTGTAACAATGAAAATACATCTTGCATATCAGATATTTACATGACAATTCATAACAGTAGCAAAATTACAGTTATGAAGTAGCAACGAAAATAATTTTATGCTTGGGGGTCACCACAACATGAGGAACTGTATTAAAGGGTCGCGGCATTAGGAAGGTTGGGAACCACTGCTCTACAGGGACCATTCTCTTCCTACTTTGAAATGCCTTGGAGCCCTTGACCTGTACATGAGGTGTCTGGCCATTACAGGCTGCCTTGTGTTATTGTATCTTCTTTCCCCAGCTACGTAAAGAGTAAGCTCTTTAAGTGCAGAGACCATATATTAGTCACTCAATAAATGGTTGGTTACTTGATAGAAAGAGTTATGAAGGAAATCATCAACTTTGTCTTTCAGGGTCATCAGCTGCCATGGCTGGAGTGAGTAGCCTGGGTCCATCCAGCTCTGGTAGTCCCCGGATATTTCCTCAGATTCAAATTGGACCTGGACATGGTTCTGTTTCCTCCATTCCTTCAAATCCAAGCCAGCAGGATCGAAGTGTGGCTCAGTACACTGGTGCACAGAACCTCCAGAGAGGTAGCCTGTACAGCGTGGCACCTGGCATGACTCAGATGGTCCCCCAGCACACACCTCAGGCCTCCAATGGGCATGCCCACATGCCACGGCAGCCAAATGTTGGCCAAAGCAGCACAGTTTCTGCTACCTATGGTCAGAATGCCCTGGGGAATGCTGGGCTTCCTCCACAGCACAGTAAAGGGGCCCTGAATCCCACTTTATCTAAGCCCTCTTTGCCCAGAGTGCCAGCCGCTGTAGGAACCCAAAATCCATCATGGCAGCACCAAGGCGTGCCCAGCATGAACAGTCAACCACAGGGGAGCAGCAGTGGGAGCCCTTTTCCTGCCACCTCCACCTTCCATATGCAACAGCCCCACCTGAAGATGACCAGCCAGCAGTTCCCCCAGGGAGGGCCTCAGGTGAACCTCGGCACCAACCGGCCAATGACATCCATCAGCTCTGCTGTGTCAGGGCAGATGATGTCATCCATGAACACACAGCAGAGGACGAGCGCATCTGCCCAGCAGCAGGTACCCCCTCAGCAAGTCCTGCCCGGGATGAGCTCGGCTGTCCCAGACCTGACTGCATTTAGCCAAAATCCAAACCAGCAGCTGGCAAATCGAGCCGGGCTGCATTGTGGTCAGGGCTACCAGGTGAGGACGGCAAATCAGGAGCTCCCTTTTACCTATAGCGCTGCACCTGGCAACAGTGGGCTACAGAATCTGGCTGGTGACACAGACCTCATAGACTCCCTGCTGAAAAATAGGACTTCAGAAGAGTGGATAAATGACTTGGATGAGTTGTTAGGAACACATTAACACGGAGTTCAGGGTATCCTGGTTTTGCTACATCCTACATTTTGGTTCTTAACATCAAGAACTTTTGGACCAAAAACCCGTGGCATTGAGGAGCTTTGAAAATGGATTGGAAGTAGCTAGGAAGTGGACCCCTGCTGCTTCCCACCGAGCTCAAATGCCCTGTTCTGATGGCACCTGCAGTCCACACCTCCCGGGGACACTGCACGTGAGGCAGGGTCACCCGTTTAGACAGGCGGGGCACATTGCATTGGGTTTATTCTGTTAGTGATATCACATGGTGGGGAGAAAAACAGAAGGCTTTTAAATGTACATTTATACTGAAAAGACCAAAAATCTAGTATCGGACTGGAGAAAGAAAATCAGTGCCATTTTGTTGACTGAACCCAATTTCCCCCTCCATTTTCCATGTTTTTAGATGCTTTATTTGTTTTGGTTTTTTTTTAATGGTTTTGTAGCCAGATTTTATGCAGTTTGTTTCATAAAGATGATAAAACACATTTTGTCAAATGCTAGATTAAGTCAGTTGTGATATTAGCAAATCTGGAGACTTATCATCCTATCGTTAATGGCAAACCTTTATTTTCATTTTTAGAAGGAAGTGGGATGAGGTTGTATGTAAGAGAAAACCAGCATCTTACCTTAATCCACCAGCAAACCCAAATCCACCTCTTTTCTGGCTAAGAATGGTGCATTTGAGTGTCTAATGGGAAGAGGTTTCTCCTCGTTGCTGAGATGAAAAGGAAGGGTTAACCTCGGCCCATTGGTGGGCTGCTGTCAGACTTCCTTGTGGCTACCAAATTCAGTAGTTGGCTGTTGTTGCCAATAACCACTCTTGAAGGACTCTGAGCCCTTCTCCCACTTGTTTAAAGAGAGACTTTCTTTTGAGAGAGGAAAAAAGGTTTTTTTGTTTTTGTTTGTTTTTTGTTGTTGCTGTTTTTAAGGCTTGTGCCACTGCAGTCCAAGGCTACCACCCTCCTAAAAGGGAGCGCCCATGCTTTAGACGGTGGGTGCTGTGGTTAGGTCCCAATCTTGTGACTGCGTGACCAAGCCCAGAAAGGAGGGAGGCACGAAACGCTCCACTCAGTGTAATGAAGGCAAAGCAGAGTCCAAGTAACAGCTGCCTGTGCTATGGAAATAGATTTTTGCTTTGTCTTTTGCCCTTTTCTTGTCTTTAAAAGTCTCCCTTTAAACACTTCTCGGCTAGAGCGACTGAGGACCTATGTGTCCCCAAGAAATTCTAAATTCCTTTGCAATAAATGCTGCCTACGTGAGTAACAGGAGCATAGCCGAAATCACCAAAGTGATCTGTGAGGGTTTGGTTCATTCAGGGTAAAAGAAACAGCGATAGTATTAGGTGTTTAAGATTCCTGCGTTCTCATTTTATCAAAACCTCCCTCCTTTCATCACCTTGAAAGTATTTTTAATTAAACATATAATCATTTTAGATTTCCCAAGACCTTTAAACTTTTGTCCCCTAAAAGCAAAACATCTTTTGGAGGAATATTCAAATTGGAACAAAAACTCCTGGAAATGCCCTGGCCCAGCCACACATCTCGGAGTAGAGGTGGGGTGCCTCCCAAAGATGTGGGACCAGAGGAGAATACAAAGAGGCTGGTTTGGGAGCTCTGTGTGGGGAATGAATGGCACAGACGTGAGAGTACAATTGTATTTTATTGCTGTATCTACAGTTCTTTTTATCAGACAACTTGCACTTTAAGAAAAAGACCTGCTTTTTAACACTAATATTTTCTTTAACCCTTTCTATATATGCATATGAATTTTTCTTTTACATCCCACAGACATGCATCAGGTAGATTACTGTCACTTCAGGTCCTGTTCCACAGATTTTTGGTTGTTGCCTGATGACGCTATACTTATAAAATGAAAGAGAATGCCCACCTCCCACCACATCCAGCTGTTAACAGCAGACCTTACCAACTGCTTCATGTGCCCCGTTCATTGGCATAGAAAACAGCGGTGGAGTGTTGGTTATAAAATAAGGAGCCAGGGAAGGTGGCTTCCTAAATTTAGGCCTAATCTTTGTTTCTCTGGGCTCTCAGCATTTTGGGGGGGGAGGGGAGGGGTTAACTCCAATAGATGTGGTTGAAGGTCATATTCAGAGGAAAACTTTCATGTGAAAAATCTCCGTCACTTTCCAGGACAGGGTTTAGAAGAAAAGATTGTAGCATGTAAATGTGGTGGAAATGGTTTCACACCAGCAGTGCCTTTGTCATTAGGGATGCTTGGGACCTCAGAAACTCAGCAATAGCCATGACCCTTCATGGGGTAACATTCATCATTTTCCCTTTGAAATGCCCTAAATGGGGAAGGATTTGGAAGGTCCAGGTCCTTCCTGCTTTTCAGTTCCCCCTGAATTCTTCAGAAAGTATATTTGGCTCTCAGAATGCCAAATCAGCCAGAACAGCCAAGCGGCTGCCCCCACTTTGTTAGTTCCATAAACTGAAAGGCTACATTAGCTGCTTTGGCCCCTTTACTACCAAAAATAGACCAGTACATGTCAGTGACTGTAGCTGGCATCGAGTGGCGCTGAACAGCTTGTGCCCTCCCTCCTTCTGCCAAAGGGCCCCTGTCTGGGGCGCGGCACTGCTGGCCGGCCAGCTCTTTGCCCTCAGTTCTTAGACATGTGGCTGTCTACATATGCAGTCAGGCTTCCCGTTTGCTGCAGCTTCATAGCAATAAGATGCAACTCCTGGGACCCCCGGGAACTGCCCGTGGCTTTATTTATGAACTCTCATCAAGAGCAGGTAGGAAGAGGTAACATCCTTACCTGCCAGAAACCAAGACTCGAATAAAACGGTGCTTAGACTTTTGTTATACACATTTCCTTTGTGTAAATAAATGTTTACAGTTTTATATTGAAGATGGAATAAGAGTTAGATCTTTTGACTGTATATTTTTTACTTTTTATAGATTTTAAAACTGTATAATTCTTTATATATGTGGGGGGAGGGAGGTGGGGAGTATGCTAAGTTTTATGCCTGTAAATGGAGAACATTCGAAATTGATGCTAACCTTTTATGCCCTGTTTTTGTATAAAGATCCTATTAATCCCCTGATTCTTCCACTTCACTTAACTCTGGCACACACCAAAAAGAGAACCTTCACTTTCCTGTTTTATCATTATATGAAATAATAAAAGTATTTTACTAGTATGAAAACTGGCTGTGCTGTTTGCCTGAACGTGCCCCCTCACTCCTGGAGCTGGCAATGACAGTGTCTGGCCTACTGTGACTAAGTCTAAACTGAGTCCGGGTTTTCCATTATGTTTCAGTGTACAGCCTCTAACTTAAAGTTTAAAAGTCAATGAGGGTGCCGAGAAGTGAATCCACAAAGCATTTCATATTTGCAGAGTGCTTGCTGACCATTTCACATGCCTGCCTCATGCTAAGTTCGTGATTGAAGTTAATGTCACAGAAAAGAATGCAGGCGATATTTGTCTCTGAATAGAGTCATTTTTGCAGAATCTGAATTGGAAGAAAAGACTCATGGTGGATTGAGAGAGATGAGATAACAGGTTTCAGGCATTCGAAGGGCAATCAGGTGGAAGAAGGATTAGTAGGGGTCTGCTTGACCCCAGAGGGTGAAACGAGGTGCCTTGGGGGAGTCAGAGAAGCCAAGGTTTGATACCAGGGAAAACTATCCAATAAAGCCATTGCAAAGTGAGATGTGCTGCCTCAGCACGTTGCAAGCTCCTCATGAAGATCTTCCAGCAGAAGCTGAATGACCCCGGAGGTGTCGAGTAGGGATTCCCTTCAGGTCCCATGTTGGCCTGTCCTTCCTTCCAACTCTGGAATTCTAGAAGACCTTAGAAGGCAGCTGCTTCAATCCCCAGCTGGTAGATGAATCTCTGTAGCAACTTGTGCTTTGCTGTCTACAGTGAAAGAAAATTCCTGTAGGCTAAAGTAGCCCTTTTCATTTTTCTTTACATGGACATGAAATCTCTCCCTCTACAGATGCCACCAACTACTTCTTATTTGGTTCTCTGGAGCCAAGCAAAACAAGTTTAATTCTTCCATGTCAACCTTGCAAAAATGTGGGGACCACTATGTCATCTCTATGCCTTGTCCAAGTTCTTAAAGCCTAATCTTCAAGGAAAGGGCATGGTGAGGTAGTCCTCCACCTCCACCCCCACCACCTCTACCCTCACCATATCTGTCCTAAAATGCACTGCGTGCCGCACAGGGCCCTCCAGCTGTGGGCTCCCCAGGGCAGAGGACAGTGGGATTGTCTGCTCCTTTGTCCTGGATGCTGCGCCTCCCTTAATGCACCTTAAGATCCGCCCTCGTTTTTTGGGCAATCACGTCACACTCTTCATGTGTTCAGCTTGCAGTTCAATATGGCCTCCCAAGACATATATTACGTGACCTGACATAAAGTTAGGTCTGCCCTATCACCACCACCCTATATTTTTACAATTGTTTTTTTTCTTTTGCACCCAGTTGTAGGAATTTAGGCAACATGGTCAAATGAAAGGAACACAGGTCGAGTCACACCAGATCTGGCCTTGAATACTGCCTCCATTGCTTACCAGCCATTTCTTGTTCTTCAGTCATTTTTAGTCATGTCTGACTCCTTGTAACCCAGTTTGGGGTTTTCTTGGCAGACACACAGGAGTGGTTTGCCATTTCCTTCACCAGCTCATTTTACAGATGAGGAAACTGAGGCAAACAGGGCTAATTGACTTGCCCAGGGTCACACAGCTAGCTGGTGTTTGAGGCCAGATTTGAATGTACCCCCTGTGCCCTTAGCTGCCCTGTGATCATTTAATCCCTCTGAGCCTGTTTCTACATCTGCAAAATAGGATAATATCTATAGAAACCAATCTGAGAGAGTTGTGAGGATAATCTAATGAGATAAGATAGCTAAAGCAGTTTGTTTTAAAACAAAAACAAAACACCAAACCGTGATCTACACTATGGAAACGTCAGCTCTTGTCCTCTCCTCAGTCCATCCGTCCAGCTTGTTGGAATCTTTTTGGATCATGGTTCGGATAACCAAGGTACTCCTCACTCTAGCTTCCTGTTATCTGCAGATGGTTGTTACAAAATGTAGAAAGGAGCAAGACTGAGAAGAGGTTCCCTGAGACTCTTAATTGGAAGCTCCCTGCAGGTTGGCAATGAGCCATTGATCATCACTCTTCATCAGTGTTTCAAGCCGTTCTGGCTCACTCAATTGTAGTTATCCAGCCCACGTTTCTTCTCGTAAGAGGCTGCTGAGGTCAGCAGCTTTTTAAGAGTTCAAAATTTTGTGGGTTTGTTTTTTATTTTTGTCGAGGTGATTGGGGTTAAGTGACTTGCCCAGGGTCACACAGCTATTAAGTGTCAGGTGTCTGAGGCTGGATTTGAACTTGGGTTCTTCTGACCCCAGGGTTCATGTGCCACCTAGCTGCCCCAATTTTGTGTTATTTTCAGAACCCTCAATATTTCCCCATTCAATCTCTTGTCCTCACTTCTCTCCATGATTCCTCAAAGATTGTGTTCACTGTTCAGTCACTTCTAAATTTTTTCTGGACCTTGAGATAAAAATAACTACATACCAACAAGACAGTAGAGGGTAAGTCAGATCTAATCTGAGAGGGAAGGCACTGGCACTAAGGGGGACCAGGAAGGGCTTCTTGCAGAAGGTGGGATTTTAGCTGAGACTAGGAGGAAGCCAAGACGAGGGATCCTGCTCCTGGGAGGGATAGCCAGTAAGAATGCATGCAACTCTGAAGGCCAAGTGTCATGGTCAAGGAACACCATAGGAGCCAGTGTCCCTGGATCTGAGTTCAGGGGGATAAGTAAGCTTAAAAAGACTAGAAAGTAGGGAGGGGGGCAGGTTATAAAGGGCTTTGAAATCCAAACAAATTGTTTTTAAATTGATCCTGGAAGAGGGCCCAGGACAGTCACTTTTAGTGTATGTGACCTGGATAAAGCTCAGAGAAAGCAACAGAGAAAGAGCAGACGTGGGTAGGAGAAGAACCGGGAGAGAGTGGTGTCCACAAAAACCGAAACAGAAGAAAGTGTCAGGGAGAGGGTGATCAATAATGTTAAAGGCTGCAGAAGGGTCATGAAGGGGGCGGATTGAGATCATTGGTAACTGGAGAAAGCATTTCCAGGTGAATGATGAAGTCAGAAGCCAGACTGTAGAGAACTAAGAAGAAAGCAAAGTCATTGGTTTTAAACGGCCTTCCCAGAGAGTTAAGCTACAAAAGGGAGATGAGACATGGGCAGTGAGGGAGAGAGAGAGAAGGGGGAAGAGGGAGAGAGAGTGTGTGTGAGAGAGAAGAGAGAAAGAGATATGGGAGCAGTGAGGGAGAGAGAGAGAGAAGGGGGAGGAGGGAGAGAGAAAGAGTATGAGAGAGGGGAGAGGGAGATAGAATGTGTGAGAGAGGGAAGAGAGAAAGAGACATGGGCAGTGAGAGAGAGAGAAGAGGGCAGGAGAGAGAGAGAGTGTGTGTGAGAGGAGAGAGGGAAAGAGAGAAAGAGACATGAGCAGTGAGAGAGAGAGAAGAGGGCAGGAGGGGGAGAGAGTGTATGTGAGAGAGAGAGGGAAGAGAGAGACATGGGCAGTGAGAGAGAGGAGAGAGCAGGAGGGGGAGAGTGTGTGTGTGAGAGAGGAAAGAGAGAGGGAGAGGGAAGAGAGAAAGATACAGGGGCAGTGAAAGAGAGAAGGGAGGAGGGAGAGAGTGTGTGAGAGAAGAGAGAGAAGGAAAAGGAGGAGGAAGAGGAGAAGAAGGAGAGAGAGAGAGGAGGGGAAGAGAGGAGAAGAGAGGGAGGAGAGAGTAGTTTGGTAGAGGCTTAAGGAGGATAGAGAAGGTTTGAAATTGCTTCTGTAGGGTAAGAAATAGGGAATCAATTAGGGAGAAATAAAAGGATTCCTTGCTTTAGGGAGGGCCCAGTTGAAGTTGGATGATCTGAATTTATAATGTACTTAATTGACCCAGTTATGTGACTTGTTCCAGCACAGTTCAGCAGCCCATGAATCAGAAGCAAAGGAGTCAGACCGTGGGAATGATTCAGGGCTGAGATTTGACAAAGGATGAGCAGTGATAAGACAAGTCAGGGATTTGAGATGAATTGGCACGGAGAAAAGTATAGTCAGAGCAGGAGTAACGGCCTGAGAGAGTATTGAGGAAATAGGTTTGGGAAGAGAAAGGCATAGGGAGAAGTGGAATGATAGAAAGTTATGGTCAAATAGAGGACTGTCAGAATTTTTAATGAAAGAAATGGAACACGTGGTTAATAGTGAGGTCTAGTGTACATTTATGTGTGGCTATGGTTAAGTGAAAGAGGAGGTCATGGGATGTAAGGAAGCCTAGGAATTGGAAGGTTAAGGGAGCATGAAAGAGCATCAATGTAATGTTGAAGTCTCCTAGCAGATGGGTAGGAATTGGGTTAGGAGAGGGAGACTGTAAATAGAAAAAATCCACTGATCACACCACCTGAAAGTGATCCCAGGAGGAAAACTTACAGGAATATCATAGCCAAGTTTCAAAGTTCCCAGGTAAAGGAGAAAATATTGGAAGTAACAAGAAAAAAAAATTTTAATATCATGGAGCTTCAATAAGGATTTCACAAGACCTAGCAGCTACTTACATTGAAGGACAGCTACTTACATGGAATACTATATTTCATAGAGCAAAAGAACTCAATCACCAAGGGTAACTTACCCAGCAAAGTTAAGCATAATCTGAATGGGGGAAAAAAAGGATGTTTAACGAACTGAAAGACTTTCAGATATTTGGGATGAAGAAAAACAGCAGAATTTAAGGGAAAATTCAAATATGACATCCAGGAGCACTCTAAGGTAGCAGTAAGGACCAATTATAAGGTACTCAATCAAGTCAAAATTGCCTTCTTATGTATGAAAATGTTATCAGTCCTTTTATCATTGTCATGTTATTTGGGTCGTTTGGAAGAAAGGCTTGGGCTAAACTGAGTATGATGGGGTGATTGTAAAAAAAATGAAACTGAGTAGGGAGAGATAAAAAGGAGCAACTATCTCATAGAAATGAGACAAAAAAGGAAAAGTTGATACAGAAGAAGACAGTGGGCGGGAAGAGGGGGTAGTGCTGAAATCTCACCCTCCCCAGGAGTGGGTTAAAGCAGGAACAGCACATGTACACAAGTCTTCTGAATTTAGACAGAATAAAAGGGCAAGGGGATTGGGGACTGGGTGTGGGAAGAAGACAAGGGAGGATCTCTTGGAGGGGTGGGTAGGTTAAGGAGCAGGAGGACAAGGTAGTGCATAGAAATAAAGCAGATGGGGACAAGAATAAGTGAGAAGCATAGTGAAGAAAAATAGGAAAGGGGGAAATATACAAGAAGAAATCGTAGCTTAGAATGGGAATGCAATGAATTTACCCATAAAATGAAAGCTAATAGGAGATTAAAAATTTGAATTCAACAGTATGTTGTCGCTTTCAGGAAATGCTATAAAAATGAGAGATACACACAAACATAAAGATCGGGAGTAGAATTTATTATGCAAAAAAGCAAGGGTAGTGATCATGATCTCAGACAAAGTTAAAACTAAAGTAGATTTAATCAAAAGAAAAAAAGAGGGAAACTACACTATGTCAGCTATATTATTCAATATTGTTTTAGACCATTTAAAATCACTAGACAGTATAAAATACCTGAGAGCACAGCTATTCAAACATAAACATAAAACACTTTTTATACAAATAAAGTAGATCTAAATAATTGAAGTAATGTTTCTTGTTCATGCACAGATAAAGCCAATATAATTTTACCTAGCTAATCTATTCATGTAATGCCATCCCAATTTAATTATTTTTAAAATTATCTTACAGACTTAGAAAAAATAATAATAAGGTTCATTTGGAAAAAATAAAATGTCAGGAAACCAGGGGAAAGAAGATGTAAAGGAAGCAGATTCAGCATATAAGGCCTTAAATTATATTATAAAGTGAGAGCATTGTTGAAGTGTAAAATGAAATGTAAAAATTTCAGTTATTTTAAATTAAAAATGTCTTGTATAAATAAAACCTATGCAGCCAAGAACAGAAGGACTGCAGAAAATTGGGGGGGGGGGAAAACTTTTATAGACAACCTCTCAGAATGGGATTGGGTTGGAATATTGCAGTGGTGTAAAAAATGATGAGTTGGTTGATAAAGGAAAACATAGACTTGGACATATGAAAGAAGATGCTGTCCACCTGCAGAGAAACAGATAACAAGTAGAAATAAGCATAGCACATACAGCACATATATGTGTGAGTGTATATGTGTATATATGTACGTTTACAGATATTTATGTAAATATATATGTGCACATGTGGGGGGTGGGGGTATATATGTATGTGTATGTGTGTGTATATATATATATATATGGGGAGGCTTAATTGTAAACTTCTGAGGGGGAATAAAATTAAAAGTGCACAACAGAGAACAAAAGAAAATCTGCAAGGAAGCAAAGAAAAGCTGGACAGCTTTGGAAAACAATGTATAATATTTGTTGTATAGACTTTCTCAAAATAGAAATTTGTTGTTTTATATTGAATCCTCTCCTGTGTTCTGTTGTGTACATGGCAATGTTTTTTTTTCTTTTCTTATTTTTTATTTAAGTTTAAAATAAACTTTAATACTTAAAAAAAAAGAAAAATATTATTTTTTTTAAAAAGCAACCGTCTGGAAAAATAAAAAAGGAGAGAGAGAGTGTGAGCCAGGTACCAAACCCTTTGGGAAAAGGAGAAGGAGTCTGTGCCTAATAGCCACCAGAGTATGGATTGAGGGGAAAACATGAATTTTTTGTCCTTCAGGGAAGAGACTGCTGAGTAAGGGTAGTAAAAGGACAGCCTGAAAGTGGCTGTGGGGAGCAAAGCGTCCTCTGATTCCCCCTCCAGGACTATGGAGGGTCCGGGGAGGGGAAAAGAAGGTATGGCCAGTGCTGGAGAAGATGGTCAAGTATTCAGGTTATCTGGGAAAACCAGATCTCATTGCTAGTAGAGAGAGAAATCCAGGACAAAGGAATGAAGGGAAGTTTGTATGCAGACAGAAGGCACAGTGGCAAGTGTGATTAACTAATACAGAGAGAAGAGAAAACAGTTGGTGGAAGCTTGCAAGTCATAGGACTAACAGTGGTGGCAGATAAATAATAACGGAAGGGTCCTTGCTGGGCAGGGGCTTTTAAATTTTTTTTTAAGATAAGGAATAATTAGGGGCAGCTGGGTGGCACAGTGGATAGAGCCCTGGAGTTAGGAGGACCTGAGTTCAAGATGACTTCAGGCACTCTGTGAACCTGGGTACCTTAACCCCAATTGCCTCAAAAAAAAAAAAAGATAAGGAATAATGGAGCACATCTGCTATCTGTTCACTGCCTACCTGGCACAGTGCTTGGCATTTAATAGTTTCTTAGTAACTGATGTTGACAGATCGGTGGTCAGCTCCCTCTCCCAAGGAATCTGTTAGCAGTTCCTCTCAGAAGCCTCCTAGGAGGCAAGCTGCCAGGGCTGAGTGCGGGATGAGGGAATGGGGTGCTGCACCACTCTCTTCTCTGGTTCAGCAGCTCCCCCGTCTGTGCTGAAGGATTTCCCATCCCCCTGATGGGAACTTGGATCTTGTTCATTTGCTCTCAGGCGACTCCTTCAAAGAAATCTTGGGCCTTGTCTGTGTTTCCAGTCTGTCCCCTAGAGACAATATGCAGGCTCTGGGAGGGGCCATCCTGGGCTGAGAGTGGGCTTGTGGGAACCAGCTGGGACAGGGGGCTCAGTCCAATAAACCTGTAAAGCTCTTCCTCTGAGAGCGCTGTGCTTGGGGCCGGAGCCAGCAGTGAGCGGAAGGGTGTAGCGCTGGGACCGATCCCAACATCTGTCCTCCCTCTAGTCTCTCCGCCCGGATGGGCTTCTCAGCGGGGAAGCTGGGGGGTTCCTCTAAGGGAGATGGGAGGGGGAGCAAGGGACAGGAGTGGTTAGTTCCATGATGAAATTAATGTCGGGGGGGGGGGAGGGCGTGGAGCGTAGAGGCAGCTGGGTGGAGCCCTACTGGCCCTTAACAGCCAGCTGCCAGGGGGTTAGCAAAAGCACAGGGAGCTCCTGCTGCGGCCATCGGGCATCATGTATGGGGGACGTGAAGAGGTGGCCCTGCTAGCCACAGTCACCCTCTTTGGAGTCCTGCTACAAGGTAAGGTTCGGCCCCAAGCCCTGCTCTAGGGGCCAGCCCAGCTTTGGGGGAGTCCAGGTTTCTACTGTAACAAGCTGCCGCCCCCAGACCTCAGGACCATCCTGTGGAGGGGAAGCCCCCAGAAGCCTAGCGGGAGGGGAGGCTGCCGACCTCTGGGAAGGGTTGGGGGTGAGACTGCAGCCAGATGATTTGGGGTGGGGGGTTAGAGGGCATGGAGCTGTCTGGACAGACACACGGACTTCGATCCAATTGAGTTTCCCTTTTAGCTCTGAAGCACCCCCTTCAGAAACTCCAAGTCTGGGGCCATGGGGAGCAGGGGAGTGGGAAAGGAAGGATGGTCCTAGAATAGTGTCAGGGGCAGGACCACAGACACCTCAGCCCCTAGGATTTGGGCTGCGTTTATTTTTCATTTCCTTGGGGGAGAGGGAAAGGGTGGCTGGTCCAGAGATCTGATTTTGTTGGTAGAGGGAATTCTGGCGAGGAAACCACCAATGGGTCACTCTTTGGCAATTCTTTTGAGACCATGGGTGCCTTGCCATTGTGGATTTGAACTCAGGTGTTCCTGACTGGGTCCAGACTTCTATCCCTTATGCCATTAGTGATTATCAAGGATGTTTCTAAATACACCCAGAGGAGATAGATCTTCAATTTTCCAAGGAATTCCAGAGCAGGAAATGCCCTCAAATTGCCTCTAGGGAGACTTTCTTACACTGGAGGGAAGCAGGAATCCGCTCTATGACCCCAGACTGAAGTCCAGATTGTAACTACATTGCCATAAGTGGCATGTTCCAGGTGCCTTGGCCCCAGCAAGTACTTCTCCATGATTTGATTAAATTTTGCAAACCAAATGAGAGATAAAGTCCAAAGACTCCTGGGCTCACCTGTAGGATGTATATGTGTTTCTATGTCTAGGTGTCATCAGGGGAATGCTCAGAGATCCTTAGGGAGGTTCATTCCCATTTTAGGAAGCCCTCCATGACAGCCTGGAGGGAGATGCATGGGAGAGGTGACCTTACCCCAAAAGAACGCCTGATTGAATTCATTAATAGCTCACATTTCTGTATCATTGCCTAAGCTTTTCTTGAGAAAGTACAAGCTTTCTACAACCCATTTTACAAATGAGAGTGATTAAATGACATCTCTAGTAGAAAAAGGATCAGAATGCTAGTTCTCCTCCCCACTGCACTCAGTATTGGTGATAAGGCTTGGCAGGTCCAGGGAAGCAGTGCAAAACTGACCGATTGATTCTCTTCCTCTCCTCAGCCTACTTCTCTTGGCAGGTGATCATGGTGAGGAGAAGATTCAAGGTGTCACCCCCAGCCACCACTGGCCCCCCAGAGTTTGAGAGAGTCTTCAGAGCTCAGTAAGCATCTGTGATGTGTGCCCAGAGCCTTGGATGGGATCAGGGAAGATGCCCAAGAATCTGAGTCCCTACTCTTCTGACTCCTTAGCTGGACTCAGAGGTGTCAAGCTTGAGGCCCCACACAGCAGGCTCATCCTGCCCTGGGATCTCTGTGTGTCTGGCCTTCAGGGTCCAAGGAAAAAGGAGCCACATCTGGACCCTGCCCCTCTCAATGCCTAGACATTTAGGACCCCACCCTGCCCTGACACACTCATCACTACTTAGGAGAAAGCCTTAGTTGTTGACTTCCTCCACCTCCATTTCACAGCCCCAAGAGAAAGACGACCAAGGGTAAAAAGGGTGAAACAAAACCCCCGTGGCTCTCAGCCCACAACTCGTTCCCCTATACCCTGAAAGCCTCTGTCTCCACCCTCCCAGTTTCCCCCTTGCAAGGAGTAACAGTTCCTTCCTGTGCCCCCTTCACCTCCCCAGTGGAGACCAAGGGTGGGGAGAGGGGATCTTGGATGGGAGGTGTAAGGAGAGCTCAGCTCATTCCCCTGACCTCCCACTACAGGGCAAACTGCACAGAGTACTTCCCCCTGTTCCTGGCCGTCCTCTGGGTCGCTGGCATCTTCTTCCATCAAGGTATCGGGCTGGGGCACCGGGTGTAGACTGAGCCATGCCCTCCCCCCCACCCCAGCGCTTGGGTCTCAGAAGGGGTCCCTTGTCACCAGGCACTCCAGTGTGTGTTCCCCTAGGCCCTGTGAGGATGCTGCCAGTTACCCCATTGCTTTATGCATGAGGACTCATTCACAGGGTCATGCTGCTGCTTGCCCTGCCCCCCACTCTCTTCCAGGGGTCTCAAAAGCTGTTACTCTTTCTCTGAAAAAGGTATAGCTGCTGCCTGTGGCCTCCTCTACCTGGGTGCCCGTTACAAATACTTCCATGGCTATGCCCTGTCACCTGCGGGGAGGTGAGCAAGGACTTGGGGCAGGGGGAGAAGGCAGGGCTGGAGGGGTACATCCTCTTGTTGATTTTCACCCCCCCTCAACCTCCACAGACTGGGCCCCCTGTACTTCAGTGCCCGTGTCCTCTGGCTGCTGGTAGCTCTGTCTGCATTGGGCCTGGCCTCACACTTTCTTCCAGCCTCCCTGAAGATGTCCCTCCTGAGGAGACTGGTTGTGATGGGGTAGAAGTGGGGGGGAATCTCATGAGGGGACACAGGGTCTGGACCAATATGGCTTGGGAAGTGCCAATCCCACCAGGGATCAGGGGGGCTCTGGTGTCAGTGGCACTGAGGAGAATACAAAGACCTGGGGTCCCTAGAGAGGGGAGTGTGATGCAGACTCCCCCCAAGGTTTGAAACAGAATTAAACTTTTATTACAATTCACGTTTTATATAATTATATATCGACATACGTGAAAAAATCAAATGTATCCAATAATAAAAAACACAGCACATTAGAGTAGTATGATGCATTCCAGTGTACGGCCGCCTAAGCCCGGAGAGGCCCCCCAATTCCACCAGCACGCAGCACAGCCAGGGGCCAGGACTGGGCAGCACTTTAGGAAAGGCCTGTCCCCTGGGATCCTGGCCCTTTATCACGCTCAGCTGGGGGGCCCAGGCACCCTGATCCCCAGCTCCTTGGCCCCATCATGAGGAAGGAATGAAGGGCAGGTATCCTCAACTGTCCCAGGGCCCCATCTGTCTGGCCCATCCAGGCCCAGCCCAGCCCAAGGAGATAGCACCAGCTCCCTAGGACTGGAGACCCATGTGGGGCCTGCCCACATCAGGCTGGTGGGCAGAGTGGGGAAGGTGTGGAGTGAAGGCCAAAGATGGCCTCAGGGCCATGGGGCTCGTCTCCCCTCCAGGGCTCCTCATTCCCACCAGCCCCATGTGTGCCTTAGGACCCTCAGTTCCACTTAATGGTAGGCTTTGGAGGGAGGCCCCCTAGAGACCACCCCAGTCCTCCCCTTTGACCCCAGGGCTGTCTTTGGTCCTGTCACCTCCAGATCTTGTGCCCTGCTAGGCTCTGGAGCAAGGGCACAGGTTCCCCACAGGATGACGGGGGAGACACCGGGGCGGGATGGGGCTTTGCAGCCTGAAAACTCTGCTCCCTTCACCCTCCAATGCTTAGTCAGCCTTTTTCAGGAAAATCTGAAAGAACAGAGCAGGTAAGGGTCAGTCAGGAGTGGCAGCTCAGAAGGACACAAGCTAAAAGGCTCTTCAGCCTCAGTGATGTCAGAGAGAAACTGGGACCCTGACCTCCCAAAGCCCCGACTTGTAGAGCACTGTGAGAGGGCCCTCTTACCTCACTCAGGATGACCCACACTGGGGAGTCGGTCTGGATTGACAACCGCACAGCTTCCAGGGGCCCAAAGGCTGGATCTACCTCACCCTCAGCCACACCCTTGGAAAAGGAACCTGGAGGGGTGGAGAGGCACCTCATACCGGAGACCCCCGCACCCCTACCTGGCCACCTCAGAAAGGACATGGCTGGGGCAGTGAGCAGAGAGAAAGAACCCAGCCCAGAAGACAGACGTTTGGTCCTTCGCCACAATGAAATGGGTAATAATGGCCAGCGTGTATGTAGTACTGTAAGGTCTGCAAAGAACTTTACAAACATCTCAGGTGATCCTCACAGGGGTGCTATCATTATCCCTATTCTATAGATGAGGAAACTAAGGCAGACATCAGGGAAGTGACTTGCCCAGGGTCATACAGTTAGTCAATATCTGAGGCTGGATTTGAATTCAAGTATTCCTTATTCCAGGTCCCATGTTCTATCCACTGCTAAGTCAAACAAATGGGGGGCTCACTATCCTTGAGTGTTTGCCCCCATGCTCATCTTCCTGGCTCAGGCCTACTCACCAATCTGGAGGTAGCCATCTGGGGTCCTGGGATACCTGAGTGTGGCCCCTCGGCCCTCCTGCAGGGCCTCCTTGTCCGATTGTGGGTTCTGGGAGGCAAAGGACAAGAATAAGGCACAGCTGGTCACCCCGGATGGGCCAGAGAGACAGGCAGGGGCAAAAGGAAGGGAGTTTGCTTTGAGTCCCAAGGCAGTCTGGCCATTATGGAGTGAGCCCTCCTACCTGCCCGCCTGGGGCCAGCCTACTCACGTCAAAGGGCAGCACCTCCACTGTGGTGTTGAACAGCTTGTCCTGTGGGTGCTCAATGTTTCCACTTCGGAAGAAAAACCTGTTTGAGAGACTTATATTGTTTGTAAAGCCAAAGGCACACAGAGAGAAAGATGGAGAAAGGGAGAGAGGCAGAAACAGACTGAGACAGACACAGAGAGGGGCAGACAGACAGAGACAGAGGCAGAGACAGGGACAAGCCTCTCTCCCAGCTGCCGGACAAAGTCCAGGGTTCGGTTCAAGGTGGGGACAGAGGCTTGGTTAAGGCGACTGGAGATGATTATGGCCACGTTCCTCCCCTAGGTCAGGGGCGGGGGGCACTGACCGCTCGAGGCGTAGGGGCTGGAAGAATCTGAAGCGGATGAAGTCTCCAGCTATGGGAGTGAAGGCCCAGAAGAAGTCTTCACGCAGATAGGCCTTCTCCAGGGTGAAATGCTGGTACGTCTTGAGGCTCGTGCTGACTTCAGCAGGGGGGTTCATATGCTCCTTTCTCAGGGCATGTTTACCAAAATCCTTGTCCTGGACACAAGCACAAGCGTGGGAAGGAGGAGGTTGATATGAGTCATGGCTGACTTACAGCTAAGCTTCAGCACAGAAAGTCCTCTGTGGGGAAGGGGTGGGAGGGGGCTAGGGCTCACCTCTCCCAGCCCGGCCACCCCGGCCACTTCCACCACCCTGGCCTAACAGTGTCCTGAAGTGTCTGGAGAAGGGAGCTCTCCCTGAAACTTCCTCCATCAGACACTGGGATAGTTAGAGGCCACAGCCCCTCCCTAACAGGCCGGTCCTGAAGGCTCAGGGATGACCTCAAAGGATCCCTTCAGGCAACCAATCAACAGGCATCAATTCATCATCTGCTCTGTGCTAGGAACTGTACCAGGCTCTGGGAGACAGAGACAAACTCTTGCCCTCAAAGAGCTTACCATCATATATAAAGATGAGGAAAAAACAGGGCAGTCAGAAAGTATCACCTGGCAGCAGGGGGATCAGGAAAAGCCTCCTGAAGGATGCCTGCCCATTCCCAGGCTCCTTTGCAGAGGTGTGGAATACTGAATGGTACATTTTTTTAAATGTTTTGATTGGTTTGGGTTTTTTTCCTTTTTTTTGGAGGCAACTAAGGTTAAGTGACTTGCCAGGGTCGTACAGGTAGTATGTTTCTGAGGCTAGATTTGAACTCAGGTCCTCCTGACTCCAGAATCTGTGGTCTATCCATTGCACCACCTAGCCGCCTCTCTCCCATTTTTAAATTTAAATTCTTTGTTATAAAAAAGATGCCTTTCTTGGGAAAGGAGAGGAAAGAGAACACAAGACAAGATGCAGACGATATAGAGCTTGAGGCTAGAGGTATGGAGAAGTAGAGGAGAGAAGGGTGTCCCAAGTATGGGGAACAGCCTGTACAAAAGTGTGGAGAGGAGAGATGGGATCTTCTGCATGGAGAATGTCAAGCAGGCCTATCTGGCTTGAGCCAAGCTCTGAGCAAGAATTATGTATCATCCATCTAAGGAGAGAGACTGAACCTAGACTGTGAAAGGCTTTGAATGCCAGAGAAAAGTATCCTAGCTGTAACACAGAGGGAGACACTAGAGCTTCCTGAACAAGTGACATGCTCAGACCTGAGCTCTAGAGATACTAATATGGCAATCGTATGGAGGCTGGATCAAAGAAGGGAGACTTACAGAGGGAGCCAGGGCCACATCCTTCTGGCAAGAGCCGCTCTTGGGAACTTGGGCACGTAGCCTTAGGCACTGACTCATACCACGGCTCTCCTGGCCGTGGTCCTGCTAATACCCAGGTGGCCACTCTCACCTGAGACTGTGTCCTCCTTCCTGGGCGAGTGATACCAGATCTGAGCTGGCAATTGCCCCCTTCACCCTGCCCTGGCTGTCCCCCTCAGTGCAGCACAGCTCCTACCCCTACCAGGGAACTGTCAGGACTTGAAATTCACTGGAGATGAATAGATGCCAAGCTGCCACTCTGACCAGATAACAGCACATTCAATCCCAGGCTGCTGCTGGGCCCCGGGGGGTCAACATGCAGGTAAGAGGGGCTCATGAATTCATGAATTTATTCATCTGTCTCCCCTTGAGTGCCCTGCACAGGGACCACTGCTTTACTTTGAGCCCATTATTGAGTACTGCGGCTCTCAAAAATGTAGAATGTATTTTTTTTTGGAGGGGGGAGGGCAGGGCAATTGGGGTTAAGTGACTTGCCCAAGGTCACACAGCTAATAAGTGTTAAGTGTCTGAGGCCACATTTGAACCCAGGTCCTCCCGACTCCAGGGCCAGTGCTCCATTCACTAGCTACCCCTTGAATGTATTTTTTGATCTATAAGCAGCTAGATGGTACAGTGAATAGAATACTGGACATAGAGTCAGGAAGACATAAGTTCAAATCCTGCCTCGGATCCTTATTAGCCGAGTGACCCTGGACAAGTCATTTAGCTTGTTTGCCTCAGTTTCCTCATTTGTAACATGAAGATGACAACACTAACACCCACCTCCCAAAGTTGTTGTGAGGACGAAATGAAGTTTTGGTATTTTTCAAACCTTAAAGAGCATATTAGTGCTTGTTGTTATGATGATGGTGTCACAGGATCAGTTAAGAAGTAGAAGAAATCTTAGAAATTACCCTAGAAATTACGACCCTCTCACTTTACTGATGGGGAAGCAAAGGTGAAGAGAGATGCATGACCTGCCCAAGGCCCAAGTAACATTTGAACCCAGATCCTCCCATTCCACATTCAGGTTTCAGATTTCTGGAAGGCTATAATCCCCCCCAGTACACATTTTGGGGGCAAGAGAGAAGAGGCCTCCTTACGGATCCATCCTGATGGTTCCCAGAAGCAGCAGCACAGCATTATGGGAAGAGGGCCGCTGCCAGAACTCGCCTCCGGCGCTCACTTGCATTGCAACCACAGAGGGGCCATTGGCTTCCCAGGGCCTCAGGTTCCTGAGGTCAGACTAGCTGACTTTTCAGCTCTAAATCTGTCTGATCCTGGGACCCTCAATGACACGTCCCCCAAGCCCACACAGCACTGATCCTGAGCACGCTTCCACTCCAAGTGGAACAATGGATCTTAGATTTCCCATGAGTGTAATTGCTGGGTAGTGTCCCTTCCTCCCATGGCGACCAGATGGATCCACAAAGGTCAGTGCCGCATCTTACACAGCTCACATCTTCCCCGTTATCCCCTTCTTCTCTCTGGTCTCAGGTGAAAAGAGGGCCCCTGTCTTCACCAAGGCCCAACTCCTCTACCTGTACCCCTGATCCCACTGCCTCCTGACTTTTCTAGGAGTTGTTTGCTCATACTAGTACCCCCACTCTCTCTCTCATTTCCAATTTCTCCATCTGCTGGCTCTTTCTATGCTGCCTACAAACACGTCCACATCTCCGTCCTTAAAAAAACCTTTACTTGACATGACCTTCCCCACTAGCTACTGTCTCCTGTCTCTTCTCCCCCTCTCCCAGCATCCACGAAACCTCCATCTCCCATTTCCATTTCTGGCTCTGGAATAGTGGCTGTTCCCATTGAATTCTGGAAGTCCAACAGACCTTTGACAGGGTCTAATCTATTACCGCCCAAACCCAGCGCTGCTAGGGACCCAAATGACCGTTTGCTAGGAATGCTCAGCCTTGGTAAGAAAAGGTCACCCAAATCCTCAGGCCTCAGTATTCCTATGAGTTAACTCCTCTCCGGAGCAATGGAGCTGCTACCTACCCTTGGGCCTTGAAATCTGGCATTACCAGCTGAAGGGCGATGTTCTCAGCAACCAAATGGACCAGAAGCAGAAGCCATTGCAGAGCACAGAAAACCTAGCCATGGGGACTGACTCTGGGGCTCTTTTCTTGGTCCTATCTGACTTTCACTGTCAGTCGGCTCCAGGCCCAGGACTTAAAAGCCAGAACTCGGTAGTGTCCACAGTCTGCTACTTGCTGTGCTATCATCCAGAACATGGCACCCTGAGACCTCACCAGGCCCCTGTGTCAACCATCCTGTCTCTTACACTTTGCCTTGACCTCAGTTCTATGGTGACACCACCACATGATTTACAAAAGCTACTAACAATTGCTGAGGACTTCTGACAGTCCCAGGTAAGCCACGAGGATCTAGGAGGAGGAAAGGGAAGAGTCCTGCTGTTCTCAACAGCGGTCTGACCTCTGAGTGTGTTCGGTTCTAGGGGTCACATCTTAAGGACTCTGACATGACAGACTATATCCAGGGCAGGAGGATGAGCAGGACGCGGAAGGGACTAGGGACCCTGCTATACAAGGCTCAGCTGAAGAAACTGAGGGTCTTTAGCCTGGAAAAGACTAAGAATTTAGCAGGAAAAGAGGATAGCTGGTTTCAATATCTAAAGGGATGTCATGGACTTATTCATTCTGGTTACAAAAGACACAAAAAGTACCACTGGGGAGAAGCTGCAAAAACAATTTTCAGCTCAACAATGAACAAAAAAGGTGCAATAACTAATGCTGTCCCAAAGTGGGATGCCTGCCCGTGGGAGGTGATGAGCTCCCCATCAACAGCGATCCTCAAACAGAAGCTGTGTGGCTACTGGGCAGGAGGTTGTAGGGAATTCTTTGCTCAGGAATGAGTTGAATTAGAATTCAAAGGTGTCAAACTCACAGCCCTCAAAATGTGCCCAACTAGATTAAAATGCAATTGGGAAATATTTAACAAAATAAATAAAAATATAATATGATATAGATAATGTTAATTTGTAGTTTTCTAAGTCAACAACATATGGCCAGCAGGGATCCATTTCTATTTGAATCTGACACCTCCAGGACTGGATGACCTTCAGGGATGATGTGCTAACATTCATGACCAACTGTGAAACCCACATGAGTGACTAAGTCAGGAAGAGAGGAGAAATGGTCACCCAGACTTCAACTTCGATGACACCATCACCACCACCCCACCCTTGCCCCAAGACCACTACACAAAATCCCACAGCTCTTAAAAGGTTTCATCCCATATGTGAGCAAACTCAGTGCAGCTATTTAGAAAGTCTGGGGTTGGGAGCAATGAGCATTTTTTTTCTTTACTATAAGCCAATGTAACACCAGAAGCATGCTCAGTCCCTATCATTTCCCTTCTTGAGAAAGACTGGGGTAAGAGTGTGGATGGGACTGATGACCCCCCTCCCCCCAGAAGAATTCCCAGTCAGAGGGTCTGGATGGCCATCCTTTGGACAGTCTTGAGGGGCAGATAAGCAAGCCAACCTCAGCCCTTTTCTCTGCTTTGCTTAAAAAAAATTATCAATACAATTTGTTGACACAACATACACTTCCCAACAAACACACGAACATTACCCAGAAAAGTCAGTTTGGCAATTATTCACACAGAGGAGTGAGGTGTCCTTTAACCGAGTGTCTTCCTGACGCTGACCACTGTATCTGATCTGAGGTTTGCTGCCTTTCCACATCAACTTCATTTATTTACGTCGTCACTAGGCATATCCTTTAGTTCTACTTTCTTCATGTATGTGCTTGGCTTCATACGAGTCTTCCTCCGTTTCTGTGGTTGATTATATTCATCCCTCTCTCTGGCACAACAATATTCCATGACCTTCCACAATTTATTCATCCATATGCTCTAATCACTGTGTATATTTTGGGGGGACTGTTTATTATCACAAATTGTGCAGCTAGGATCAGTTTGTACACATGGGTCTTTTCCTGCCACCAGTAATTCCCTTAGTATATGTACAATCTTGGAAGTGGAATCTCTAGGTCAAAGGGTATGAGCTTTTCTTGCATGACTCCCAACTACTTTCAGGAACAGTAAAGCCTATTCACAGTTCCTCCAGCAGAGAATGAGCCTGCCTGTCTCCCCGCAGCCTTTCCCCCAATGAGGTTTCCCGTCTCTGTCAGCCTGAGGGGTGTGAGTGTATAAGCTCAAGGTTGTTTTTCCTTTTCAGCTCCTTGTGCTGAATACTACACCTTGTTAGCTCAGCTAGTGCTCCTAGGTCCTCATGTCCACATTCCTTTCCTCTCCTACCACTTTGAGTGAGGACAGGCCTAGGACCTAGTACTTTTCCTATGAGAGTTTACTAAAGATGACTGGGAAGGGTAAAGACAACCAGGAGGCGCTCACGGCCCCTGCCAGACAGATGTCCCATGTGCAATGGATCCAAAGGTAGGGAGAGGAGAGAGACTCTGCAAGGCATGGAGGTAGAAAGGGGTCAGGCTTCAACCCTACCCTAGCCCAGACCCCAGGACTATTTGTTATTCTTTCTCAAATCCCAGGAGAGATCTCGGGGACCAACTAATCTAACCCACTCATGTTAGGGAAACTGAAACCCAGAGGGAGAAGGCAATTGCTCAAGGTCACACAGATATCCAGGATTAGGGACTGGATCTCCTGGGCCTTCTGACTCTAACTACTTTCTCTTCTTTGAAGCCTGTGTTCAAAGTGGGCAAGAGGCCATGTTAGAAGGTAAGACACAAGGTAAATGCCTGTTGAATGAATGAATCAATGAAGTACCCTTGGCCTTCAGCACTGTGATCACAGGGAAACCCTAAAGTCTCATGGGAAAATGTCCCACTTTGATTTGTGAATCTGGAAGGTTCACACAGCCAGCCTTTTCATCCTCTCTGCCACCAGCCTTAGACAGGCTGTCATTACCGCTTGCCCGGGCCACTGCAATAGCCTGCTTAGGAGGTAGGTCTTCCTACTCCCATCCTCTCCCCCCTCTAATTTACTTCTCACACCACTGGCAGACTAATCTTTCAAATATATAAATCTGGTCATGACACTCTTCTAATTCAAAATCTTTAGGGGGTTCTCTGTTGCTTACTGAATCAAGTTCAGGATCCCCTTTACCTGGCATTCAAGGCCCCCACAATGTGGTGCCACCCCATCTTTTCAGCCTTATCGAACTCTAAGTTCCAGTAAAATTGGACTACTTTCTGTCCCCTGCACACACTGGGTCTTCCTACCGCTAGGACA
Source organism: Pseudochirops cupreus (assembly GCA_028627135.1). Taxonomy (NCBI): domain Eukaryota; kingdom Metazoa; phylum Chordata; class Mammalia; order Diprotodontia; family Pseudocheiridae; genus Pseudochirops; species Pseudochirops cupreus. Next base: position 281,026,495 of record CM053581.1, read on the forward strand.
AATGGACAGAAAAAGGGGTAGAAGGCAGGTGGCACCATGGAAGAAAGGCAGAGATGTACCTTGAGTTTCTGGATCTTCCCAGCCAGGGAGGAGTGGGTGCCCACATGCTGGAAAAGTGAGGGTTTGAAGCGGATCCGAAGATTGGCCTTCTGTCGATCACAGTGCTTCTAGACAGACAGAGAGGGAAAGTTAACCCCAGCCAGGAGAGGGAGTCAGAGAGATGGTGCAGAATGGTAGACGTGAATAGAGTAGTGGTGGTGGTGGCGGCGGCAGCAGCAGTAGTAGTAACTGACATTTCTATAGAGATTTTAAGTTCAGGGGGCAGTTAGGTGATGCAGTGAATAGAGCACCGGCCCTCGAGTCAGGAGAACCTGCATTCAAATGCGGTCTCAGACACTTAACACTTACTAGTCGTGTGACCTTGGGCAAGTCACTTAACCCCAACTGCCCTACCTTCCCCCCCCAAAAAAAAGGCAAAAAGAGATTTAAAGCTTATAAAACACCTTACATATATTTTCATATCTGACCCTCACACCACAGTTCTCTGAAGTCAGCATAACAGTGATAAGAAAATAAGGCTCTGCCTTGGTTCACACAGCTTGGCATTGTCAGAAGTAGGATTTGAATCACCCTGGTCTTCCTGACTCCCAGTCCACAGTTCAATCCATTAAAGCCAAACTGTCTCTTGAAAAGTATGGGGAGGAAATTTTTTTAAATAAATTAAAAATTTGTTTTAAAAAGGGTGGAGAGTAGGCTAGATACTCAGTTAAACAGACCAAAGGGGTGGGTGATGAAGACAACAGGCTATGGGGACAGACAGAGCAGCTGGACAACACATGGAATGGGCAAGCAGACAGATAAGGCAGAGGTGGACAGCTGGAAAGAAGGGAGGAGACTAGCAGAGTAGGTGGACACACGTGGGAAGAACAGACAGAAAAGGCTGATTAACAGGAAGGCAAGTTACACAGACAGAGTAGGCAAACAGATCGATGGGGTGGGTGCCCTTGGCCTTCAGCGCTGTGATCACAGATCTCAGAACGGAAGGTTACTGCCAGCCAGGGCAGAGCAAAGGTAACCCTCCAGCCAGCCCTCCCAGGTGGCTCTGTACACACTGGCCTCACAGTTGGGGGCGAGCTCAGGGTTTCCCACAGGTCAGTGCTTTGAGGAAATCTGAGCCACCCCCTGCTCCTGGGATGGCAAAGAGGCCTGGGACAGCCCCAGCCTATGCTTCTTCACCTTCTGAAGTGACCCTTGGTTTATGAAAGGCAGGGAATTGGTCTAGGAACCAGGGCAGGCATGTCTGCCCAGCCTCCCTAGTCCATGATCAGTTAAGAATTCTGGAGAATGTAAATGGCTCAAGTCCTTTACTAACATGCCTTGGCTCAAGGTTCATGTGGCAAGCCTCAGTGGGGACTCTGTATTACAGAGATTAATTAGTCCAGGCCTCATGTTTCACCAGGTAGGATGGCCTGAGCTACATGAACTCATATGTAAAATGAGGGTAACTTCCAGGGACTGTTGTGAGAATCAAATGAGACAATATTGATCCATTTTAAGGCACTATATAAATCCTAGCTATTATGAAGTCACGCCTGCAGACAAGAGGACAGAGGCTGGTGCTGAGCAGGGCTCCTCCCTGGCAGAAGGGAAGGGAGGGGTGCCCATTCTCCAGCCCCTCTTACTCACCGCATCCTTCTCTGGGTTGCAGACCTTCACCCACAGGATGTGGTCCAGAAGCCAGTCAATTGGCTTGTCCCGGTAGAACATAAGGATGAACTCCACGATCAGGCTCAGGTCCAGAGACTTGAACATCTTCCCTGAAGAGACCACCAACAGTGCCTGAGCTGGGGTGAGGGACAGAAAGGAGGCCAAGGTGCCTCGACCTCACCCCACAGACCAGGACGGGGGCAACAAAGTGGAGTTACAGAGGTGCAAAAATCAAGGTTTGTGTAAGGAAAAACCTCTTAAGATTGTACTGATCTAAGAGTAGAAGAGGCTGCTCTGGGAGGTCCCTGGAGCTCTTCAGGCAAAGGCGGGAGTGACTGCTGGTCAGGAGCCTTTTAGGTAGATGTGGTGGCCTCTGAAATGCTTTCCAATTCTGTGATCTGAAGGGCCAAGTGTGCTGGGGTTTTGTGGAAAGAGGCAGCGTCATTCCTGACGTGAATCTGCGGAGGGGGCTGGCATCACGCGAGGGAAGGAACTCTAGCACTTACTATGTGCTAAGCGCGTTACAAATATTATGCATGTGATCCTTACAGTATCCCTATCTTATTATCCCTTACATTATTACACCGTTGTTCTTCAGTCCTGTCCGACTCTCTGTGACCCTCTGGACCACAGCCCATCAATGCTGTCCACAGGGTGTTCTTGGCAAAGACACTGGAGCGGTCTGCCATTTCCTCCTCCAGTGGATAATATACATCACATTATGTTATTCCTTATCTTTTATTATTCTTACAGTTGAGGAAACTGAGGCAGACAGAGGTAAAGTGATTTGTCCAGAATCATACGGCTGCTAAGTGTCTAAGGCCAGATTTTAAATCTGATCTTGCTGACTCCAGGCCCAGTGCTCTATCCACTACACCACCAGCTGCCTCTGCCTTATCGGACATAAATGTTGTCTCCCCTGGTAGAATGCAAGCTCTCTGAGAACAGGTACTGTTTCATTTTTGTCTCTGGATGCCCAGAAGGTAGTACAGTGTCTGGAACATAGCAGGCACTTAATTCAGTTGTTTCTGACTCTTTGTGACCCCTTTGGGGATTTTCTTGGCAAAGATACTGGAGTGGTTTGCCATTTCCTTCTCCAGCTCATTCTGCAGATGAGGAAACTGAGGTAAGCAGGGTTAAGTGACTTGCCCAGGTTCACACAGCTAGTTAGTGTCTCAGGCCAGATTTGAACTCAGGTTTTCCTGACTCCCAAGTGTGATGCTCCATCCACTGAACCACCTAGCTGCTCCATTAATTAATTAATGCATGATGAGTGACTGATGGGTTATGGGTGGAGCTACAAGACCAAGGGGTCACTTTGCTCTGCCTGTGTACTTTATCATCTTACTAGGCTATGAGCTCCTGTACAAGCTTCTTGACCGTGGTTGGCCCAGGACAATGGCATGCCACAAAAATATGTTGAATCTATTATGTCTCCAAGAACAGGATGTGTGTGTTGATCCCTGGGAGTGTCTGTCTGTCAGGGCAGGTCCAGGGACTTCATGTGAAACATGTAGCTAGCACAGGAGAAAACTAGGAGCAAAGGATAAGCACTGGAAGGCCTCACAGGCCATCTAGACCAATGTCTTCGTTTAATAGAAATGGAAACTTTGGCCCAGGGACACTGAATGACTTGCCCAGGATCAACAAGTATAAATGACAGAAATGGGATTTGAACTCAGGACCTCATACTCCAAATCTAGCCCTCTTTTCATTGCACTATGGAAATCAGGAGGAAGAAGAGGAAAGAGAAAAAGGAAAAAGGGGAAAGAAGGAGGAAGAGGAGACCGGGAGGAAAAGGAAGAGGAGCAGGCCACTCAATGCTGACTGGTCAACAGCTTTGGCATGGGCAAAGGGGAGAAGCTAGGGACGGCAGAACAGGGCAGGGGGCCATGCGCTCATTACCAATGAAACCAAGCTGGGAAAACTCCAGGATCATCCACTCCTCCGAGGGTTGCTGGAGAGCAAAATTCTTCATGGTGCTCAAGTAGTTGGGCTTGGCCACAATGTCATCCTCCAGCTGCCAGGGGGAGGGGAGGGAGGCTCAGAAGCTGACCCCCCAATTCCCCTTCACATGAGAGAGAATAGGGGTGTATGTATGTGTGTGTGTTGGGGGGAGGTCAGGCTTCTCATTCCCTGACCCCTGGCTCTGTCCCAACCCTGCCCAGGGACCATACTGGGGTTCCCATGCTGCTTTCCCAGTGGCAGGCTAGAAAGAAGGTCGCTTTCCAACACTGCCACCCCCAGAACCTGAGCCCCTGTCCAGCATCTCCCTGGAAACCCCCTCCCCTCCACACTCAACCCCAAGTGGATACAAACAAGAAGTACTCTCCCTCTCCTGCCCTCCAGCCAGCTCTCCCGGGCGCTGACCTGGACATAGTACATGCCCTTGGCCTGTGCGTACATCATCAAGAAACAGTAGTCCAGGTTCTGCTTGGTTCTCCACCTGGGGGAGAGGGATGTGGCCAGAAGGTCAGGGGCCTGGACCCTCACTCCCAGCAGGGGCCAAACCTGTTCTGGGTAATCCCGTGATGGGGGATCTGTGTCCTGGGTTTACTGGGAGGGAGAGGGGTGTCTGATTTGGGCTCAGGGTCAGCTCAGGTCCCTGCTGGGATCCCCAGGATAGACTTCAAACCCATGCTATGGATGGGGAAAGTCAAGGCACATGCAAAGAAATGGTGGCGGGGGCCAGGTGGTTTGCACTGGTTACCTGACTCTTTCCTTGGGGTCTCCAAAGGACTCTCGGAGTCGGGAAAAGTCAGGATAAAAGTGTGGAGAAGGAGAGATGACTTCTAGGAGGCCAGAATGGATTTCAGTGGGGAACCTGGTGAGGGAATGAAGGAAGGAGTAATCACAGATCAGGAACTGGAAGGAAACTCAGAGGCCATCTATTCCAGCCCCATCATTTTACACATAAGGAAACTGAGCCCCAAGGAGGTTAGGTGACTTGCTCAGTCATACAGGGGCAACAGCAGGGTTTGAACCTGGCTCCTCTGACTTCCTACTGTCTTCTACTAAGAAGGAGGCTCAGTAAAATGAGATGGGGATACAGTGGTCAGGAAGGATCTCTACTCTGTGCTCTCCACCCCCCTCATAGTAATTATCAGCCTGGCTCCAGAGAGGAGTGGGGTCCTGGGGGGAAGAGGCAGGAACTAGGGGATGGAGCTCTAGTTCAGTGCCAGCCTCAGCAGGGAGATGGGGAGCCTGGCAGTCACCCCATTACCTCCTGTCTCTCTTAAAAAAGCTCCAGGAGCCAAGAGTCCTAGGGTTCCCAGCCCAAGGGGAGGAGGTGGTGGGCAAGTGCCCTGTGGTGGTGTCGGCAAAGACACGGGAAAGGAAGGATTCTTCCTCCAATATCCCTAATTTTTAAATTAAAAAAAAATTTTTTTAATGAACTACCTGTCCTGTGCAGACACAGCCAGAAACAAGGCTGGTACTTGTGGGTGGCCAGGGAGTGAATGTGTGATGGGAGGACAGCAGCAGGGTCCTGAGTAGCTGAGCAGGAACAACAGGATCCTTTATCTCTGCCCCAATCAGAACCCCAGGCTGGGGGCCTGGAGGGGGGAGCTGAACAGTTTCCTCTAACTGGGCACCACCGCACCATGCCCTGAGGCTTTGGCCTGGCAGTGGGAGGCCCTGATCCTAAGGGAGAACCCTGTAGACAGACTGGGCTCTGCTCCCACTTCTACCACCTTTCTCACGGAAAGGGAATCACAAAGGAGCAGACCCAGTTACCTGTGAACACCTTAAACCTGGGGCCCAGCTTATTTACCTTGCAGAGGCTGCCAGGGTCAGGCGAGAAAGCTGAAGTGAAAGGTACTTTGGAAAGGAATGGAGGCCTTGAACAACAAAGCAGGAGGGAAGTGTGTGTGTGTGTGTGTGTGTGTGTGTGTGTGTGTGTGTGTGTGTGTGTGTGTCTGTGTGTCTGTGTGTGTGTGTGTCTGTGTGTGTGTGTGTGTGTCTGTGTACATGTACACATACACAGGGGTGGAACACTGCATGCATTGTCAGATTTTTTAAAAAGGTATTAGCTTTGTTGATTTTTTCCTTCCTCCTTTTCTTTAAAAAAATAATTTGTTATAAAGGATGGATCTCTGGGAGGGGAAGAAACGCAGGGGGAAATTTAGGAAATGTGAAAACAGAAGATATCAATAAAAATCTATTTTAAAAAAGAATCAGTGGAACTCAAAATCTTATAAAAGTGAATGTTAAAAAAAAGTAAAATAAAGGTGTTTTTCTTAAATTGAAAAAAAATTAGTTGGTTGATTTTTAAAAATAAGGGTGATATTTCTCCCTGAGGTTCATTTACCAATATCGTATTATTATTCTGGTGGGTCAGTAGCAGAATTCTTGAGTGTCATTCATAAGACCTAGGCTTGAAGCTTGGTCCATGAAAAGTCCAATATCACTGAAAGTTTGAATATTTCTCAAGTTATTTTACTGCATTTAACTAACTTTGAACATAAAACTTCCCAAGAAGAATAAAAAAACGAAACTGAAGGAGGGAAGGATGAAGGGAAGCTAAGCTGAGACGGTTCTGGTCCTCTCTCCCAGGGCTCTTAAGATGAACCAAACTTCTTTCCCCAGGGCCCAGCACAGTCCTACACTACAGCAGGGAGGGCTCTATTTCAGGAGGTCAACCAATCAGCATCAAGGTCATTTTGTGGCTTGGTCTTCTCTGACCCTCATGATTTTTTTCAAAGTATTTTTCAAACTTTCTGTTTTTCAACTGGTCAGACTTCTGTTCTTAAGGACTCTTGTAACCTAGTCTTTCTTTGTCTTGGTCCCTAATGCCTGCTACTGAAACCTCAGGACAACTTGTGCACTCGAGTCTGCCCTCAAGCTTAGCTCTAGTCCAGCCCTGGGAAGTCTCTATGCAGCCCTACAGCTGCAACTGGAGGGTGCTGAGTTCTCAGAGCCCTGGGAAGGAGAAAGAAAACCTGAGGGTCCCAGCCAGAGCCATCACCTGTGGTCAACCCCATCCCCATGAGGATCAAGAGGCAGTCACTACTCACAAGGCCTTGATGTTCTCGGTCACCCCCATTGTGTACTGGGTATCTGTCTGTGGATGAAAACCAAGCAGTGTGAGTCCTGTACCCTTCTCTCCCAGTCTGTGGGAACCCCATAGTGCCTGGAAGACCAGGCACCCAGAACTACTGGCCTCATCGGCACCGGCATCCTTCCTTCAACACCTCTTTCCCCAACCCCTCCCACCCCTGCTCCCTTCCCTACCAACACAGAAATGCAGTCAAAAGAAATTTAAACTAAATTCTTAAATTTTGTTTTGGAAAAAACTGAGAAGCCAGGAATGGTCAATACCACTGCGTCATGGGATCAAAGACCTGAAGGGACCTTAGAGGTTCAAACTCAGAATTTTTATAAAAACTAAGGCCTGGTTTAAGTGACATGCCCACATAGCATAGCTAAGATTGAAACCAAGTTTTCTGACTCCAAGTCCAGTATTCAGTCCACCTGGGAGGTTGGTGCAGGCCTTCTAGAATCATGAACAAGAGGAAAGATAAGGAAGAGAGAAGTCTAAAGCCTGCAAGCTTAGGGACAGATGCCAGAGAGGAAACACTGCTCAGCTGAAGATTTGCTCCAGCCTCCTCAGTCAACAGGAAAGCTCTTCAAACATGAAAGGATGGGACAATGGCTATAAAGAGGGATGCCCAACTGGCTGAAAGAATGGGCCCAGAGGTGATGGGACTGACTCTCTCCTTGGATGAATGGATCAACCTGGAGGGAGGCTTCTAATGGCAGCTCCTAGTCTGCCCAGCTTGGCATTCCTAAAGAAGATTTGGACAAAGATACAAATGGCAAACTTTTCAAATTTATAGATGACATGAAGACAGGAAATAATACAACTAATGCATGTGATGACAGAACTAGGATTCAAAAAGATATGACAGCGATCTAAAACCAAGAAAATGAAACCAGAGAGACAAATGTAAAGTCAGGCACTCTGGCTAAAAAAAAAAAATATCTAACCGCATTGGTTCAGGATGGGGAGGACATGGCCAGATGGCAGGTCCTGAGAAAGGACCTGAGGATAACTTTGAAAGGCTAGAACCCTGATCAACACAATGACCAACCATGAGTCCATAGGCCTAAAGACAAAGCATGCTCCCCACTTCCTGAAGAGAGGGCATGGACTCAGGGTGCAGGATAAAACACGGTCAATATAGGAATTTATTTTGCTTGACTTTGCATATATTTGTTTTTCTTTTTCCAATGGGAGTGCAAGGTGGGAGAGAGAGTAAATAAATAGTTGTTACCTGAAAAAAAATTTAAAAAAAGAAATGATCATTTTTTTAAAAAAATTAAAAAAATTTTTTTAAAAAGGACTTAAGGATTTTAGTAATCATGAGCTCAATATAAGTTAACAGTGTAATTTACCAGCCAAAAAAAAAAGCAAATTCAATTTTATCCTTTATTAATAGCAGCAATCTAGCAACTAGAAGAAGAGAGGTGGCCAGTCTCATTGTACTCTGCCTTGATGAGATCACTTCTTGAACACTGTGGTTCAGTAAGGGGCACCACATTTCAAGAGGGACATTACAAAATGGGAGTCTCCAGAAGAGAGAAATTAGGATGGGGAGGAGACTTGAAACCATGACTCATGAAGATCAGCTGAAGCTATCAGGAATGTTTAGCCTAGGGAAGACTGCAGGAGAATACAAAAGCTAAAGGGCTGTCACTTATTCATTCCCAGAAACATTTTTAAGCATGTATCATAAGGGTGATCCAAAGATAAATGAAGTATGCTTCCTATAATGAAGGGAGGGATTAGAGAAGAGGATCAGACTTGCTCTGCGAGTCCGAAGAAAGCAAATTAGGACCCTCAGGGAATGTACGTTTCAGGGAAACCAATTTCAGTTCAATCAATGAGCCTAAGAACTTTCTGACAATTACAGTTATTCAACAGTGGAATGAACTGTCTTGTAAGCTAGTGAGCCCTCTATCATAAAAGGTATTCAAACAGAGACAGGAGAACTTGTCAAAGATGCTGTAGAGAGAATTCTTGTAAGAGAAGGGAGACTGGACTAGGTAGCCTCTGAGTTTTCTTCTGATACTGAGGCTACCAAGAAAGGTAAAGTCACAAATCTAGAGCTAAAAGTCCCTCTGAAGCTTTCTAGTCCAACCTTCTTATTTTACACAGAAGGAAACTGAGGCCCAGAGAAATTGCATGACTTACTCAAAGGCCTACTGGAGGACAACTTGAAGTCCTGGAGAGGAGTCACCAGGAGCTGGGTAGCATGTGGCCCTGAGGGTGGCACCGTCCACAAGCACAATGCCTCCGGCCCCTTCCTGCCTTTACAGGCTTCTTACACCTTGTAACTCTCCCTACCCCCATCCAGTCATCTCCCCAAAGCCTGGTCAGGTCTGTCCAGGTCACCCACCTATTCAGTAATCTCCAGAGGCTTCCTGTCACCTTTAGGATCAAATATGAAGCCCTCTGTTTGGCACAAGCCGGCTCCTTCTATCTTTCCAGTCTTCTTACACCTCACTCACTCCTTCCCCATGCACTCTGGTGCAGGGACACTGACCTCCTCGCTGCTTTGAGAATAAGACAGGCCATCTCCCCTGCCTGGATATCCCCCCCTCCTTGTTCCCACCTCGTGGCTTCTAACAATCCCAGCTAAAATCATGCTTTTTATAAGGGGCCTTTCCTCATCCTTCTTAATTCTAGTGCCTCCCTCGGTTGAAGGTGGCCAAATTACCCTGCATAGAGCTTGACCCTTTGCATGCTGTCTCCCTCATCAGATCATGAGGTCTAGGAGGGCAAGGACTGTCTTTTCATTTTTGTTTGACCTTTCTTTGTAGCCGAAGTGCTTAGCACAGCACCACAAACAGGTTGTTTCAGTCCTATCCGACTCTCTGTAAACCCATTTGGGGTTTTCTTAGGAATCATTTTGCCCAATTATATGCCCACAAATTTGACAATCTTAGTGAAATGGATGAATATTTACAAAAATATAAATTGTCCAGATTAACAGAAGAGGAAGTAAAATACTTAAATAACCCATTTGGGGTTTTCTTGGCACGGATACTGGAGTGGTTTGCCACTTCCTTCTCCAGTTCATTTTTATAGATAAGGAAACTGAGGCAAATGGGTTAAGTGACTTGCCCAGGGTCACACAGCTAGTACATGTCTGAGGTCAGATCTGAACTCACAAAGATAAGTCTGCCGGACTCCAGGACTCCAGATAGACATGGCACTCTATCTACTGGAACACAGTAGGCCTTCCTTGTTGTTGCTGTTTGCACTCTGTTTTCAAGAGAACCAATGACATCACTGAGTGATGTCCTGACTTGCACATGAATTAGATTTAAGGGAGGCATTGGTGCACAAAGTCATTAGCCTTACTCTCTCTTCCAGAGTCACTGAAGTTCAGTGGCAGGGCAAAAGTCAAGACCGGCAACGTCTGGGATGCAATGAATGACCTTGGCATCTTCCGTGTCTGGCCAAGCTCTAAGCCCCTCACAGCACCTGCTTCAACCACCTTCATGGCCACTGGAACAAATCCTCCCACTCCACTGGGGCAAGTCTTCACATGCTTGGGTAGACAAGCCCCTTACTTCTCTGATGGGTCTGAAGCCCATCAGTTACCCTCAACCTGGTTTAGCCTGAGTCGGCTGAGCTGGTTTTATCGGGGTGCAGCCACTATGAATTTGACAGCTCCTTAGAGCCCCAGGTGAGAGCTGGGTGAAAGGTAGATACCAAAAGTGAATGAGCAGTCCTGAAAAGGGATCTGCAAGCCCTCACACCATAGGTGCTCGCCCTCCCTGAACACCCCATGCCATGGACAAAATGGGAGCAGGGAAGATGTGAGTTCAAATGCTGCCTCTGACAATGATTAGCCATGTGACCCTAGCAAGTACTGAACACCCCACAGGCTTTTATTAAATGCTTATTGATCAACTGTATCTATTAACCCTGGTCTAAAAGAAGCTGTTAGAGCTGAGGCTCAGGGCCTGCAAGAAGAAACCATCCTGTTTGCTTGTCCTAGAGCAGGAAGGGAGGCTAAAGGTGAGGCTCCCAGAGCAGGAGCTCCTGAGCTGGGCTGGGAGAATTAGAAAGGAGCCAGGGCTAAGGCCATGAACCATCTTGGACTGCCTATCACTGCCCATCTGGGAGCCTCAGGGTTATGCAGACATGCCTGTGCACCCTCGGTAAATGCAAGCGCACTCATGCAGGATCACAGACACACACACTCTCAGAAACCTGCCCTCTCCCAAGGGCTTGGTCATATGGCCCCCCTCACCTCGGCAATCAGCACCACAATGACCGTGTCCTCCTTCTCCTGGGCGCTAAGCTCCGAGATGAGCGAGTGCAGTGTGTCCGTCAGGTATGAGTGCACCTCCCGCCGAACACTCGGGATGCCCATCACAATGGACACTGCAATGGCCCAGGGACCAGGGCTTAGGGGTTTCCCTGACCCCCAGCCCCTTAGTGCTTTCCCCTTCCCACCTTGGCCCTACCCAGGCCCTGGACCAGCATCCCAAGAAGTCCTCTCCTTCTCCACCCAGTCTCCCTCAAGTTGCCCCTCCCTGCCCAACTACCTCCAGTGCGGCCCTGGCCCACGTGCAAGGCTGGCTGGAGACTGCTCTCCTTAGACAGCAGGTGAGGCAGATGGTGGAAGACAGTGGGCAGGTGCATCACATGCTTGTGAGTGACGTTCCACAGCTTCAGCCTGGTGTCCTCTGGGATGGAGGGAGGGAAGGAAGGTGGCTCAGACACAGGATCCCCAGTTCCACCTGGGCCCCTCAGCCTCCTCCCAGGAGCCAAACCCCTGTTTCCCAACCCCTCACCAGACAGGTGGCCCCAGGTCCGGTTGCCGTCCACGTCCCGCAGGGCCTGCTTCTCTGACACGGCCCTCTTGATCTCATCCAGCACCAGATTCAGCTCCTTGGAGCGCTTCAGGCTCTCTTGTTCTGCAGCGTGTAGACGGTCACGGAGGGCCAAGAACTCCCGCTGATACACCTCTGCTGAGTCACCTGCCAGGCAGAGAGGACCCACAGGGTGTCAGGCACTGACAGGCAGACCCGCTGGGTAAGAGCCTTCCTGAGTGGCCACTGGGACAGCACCATCATGCCACATGTCTCCACTCCCACAACTGGAAAACTCACATCTGGAACCATCCTGGACTCAAGCCCCCTTTGGCCTTATTTTGCCTGATCCAGGCTTCTACATTTCCTTGGCTCTCTACAGACCGCATCCAAGCCATGCTGCTGTCCCTCTAGTAACCCTACCCTGACTCCACTCCCGATCCCCATCCACCCCCCCCCCCAGCCCCTCCCCCCCCGCCCGCTTCCTCCCCCATTAGGATATCAGTGTAAAGGTTTAGGGCAGGGACTGTCTTAGTCATCTGTATGGGCATCTCCAACACTGAGCATAATGCCTACCACACCAGCAGACACTTAAGAAATGCTTATCCAATGACTTATATGTGAACACGGAGCTTCCCTTCTTCTCTCCCCATTAAATTCCAAGGTAAGTTTCTTAAGGGCAGAAGTTGGGCCTTGTGGCTTTTCATCCCTAGCACTTTGTTTGGGGCTTAATAAATGCTGACTGACTGATCAACACTTATTAGTCCCTTCCCCAACTCTATCCCACAGTACCTTGTGTGTCTTTGTCCTCATGTCTCATACTCTTCTCAGAAAAAATAAAATTTCAGGGCGGCTAGGTGGCGCAGTGAATAGAGCACTGGCCCTGGAATCAGGACGACCTGAGTTCAAATCCCACCTCAGACACTTGACACTTACTAGCCATGTGACCTTGGGCAAGTCACTTAATTCCAACTGCCTTGCTTAAAAATAAATATAGATAGATAGATAGATGGATATGGATAGATAGATAAATTTTCCTCTCTCCTTCACACAGTTCCTCACATCTGCTCCCACCCCTTTCATTCCTGCTAACCTATCCTACTCCAGGCTATCACTGCCCCCTCCCCTGTTCTTTCATAACAGCCTTGTAACTGGCATCTCAACCTCAAGAGTCCATCTGCCCCCCAATCTTCCTACAGCTCAGCTCTGGTCACAGCATGGCCAGGCTGCTCTGAAACTCCAGGGGCTTCCTCTCTGTCTACACCTCTCCTACCTTTACTGCACCAGGAATACAAGGAGAGTCCTTTCCTCTCTCTTCTCCAAGCCGTCCTATCTCATCCTTCAAGGCTCAACCCAAGCCACCGTGGTCCATGGGCCACTTTAAGGGCCCTGAGCCCTCCAGACCTCAGGGATCTTCCTCTCAAACTTGTCATCCTTAACAATAATAGCAACCATAGTAATTCAATTGATATGGAGCAGTTTTTCAAAGCACTTAACAAATCTTATCTCATTTTATCCTCACACTATGGGGAGAGGCAGGTGCTATCGTCATTCCCATCTCCGGGTGATTCACACTACTGTAGGGCTGGTCTTTGTTTAGTACATTCCCTCCAGGTCTTATTTTACACCCTAAAAGATGAGCTTCCGGAGGGCAGGGACCAGGCAGGCCTTATGGTAACTAGCCTGGACCTCCCACACCTCCCAAGGCAGGCACCTGTGAACAATGCAATTCGATTCAACACAAGTATTTGTTAAGCAACAGAGTAAAATGGTCCTGAGACCTGGGTTCAGATCCCGCCTCTGACATTTATCACCCATGTGACCCTAGAACAAGTCAGTTTCTCTGGTCTCAATTTCCTCAATATGTACAATTGAGGGGATTGGACTAGGAAGCTTCTGGGGGTCCTCCCAGCTGCAGACCGACATCTCCCTAGCCACACACTGTGGCAGGCACACAGTAGGTGTTCAATAAATGTTTACTGACTGACTATCCAAGTACCTCCTACCCTCTTCTAGGTCCTGAGAGTACCAAGACAAGAACAAAACTTTTAAGTGCCTGATAATCTACTGGCAGAATAGCTTTTACCCAAACAAATATATGTAAGTAAGGTCAATTTTAGTATATGTAGGGTGGGTTTTTGTTATGCTTTCTTAGAGTTTAGTTCCCCAGGATCCATGGCCATAACAATCTCTATTTCCCAGAAGCATGACTTGTAAACATCTCTACCACGCCTTCCGCATCGTTATGTAATGATAAATAATAAAAACATTTGTGCTTAAATTGTAAATATCCACTTCAACTGTGCAGTGAGATATAATGGTGACATAATGTAAACTTGTGAGGGTATTACTGGCAATATGCCTTCTTTGCCTGTTTCCCTATACAGCAGGTGGGCACTGGTCAGTGAGTGGGAAACCCTTAGGGTTGAATGCACAAGCCAGAATGCTGTTTGTGTCTTTATCAGTTCCCATCAAGGCTTGGGGGGAATCTGTGTGTGCCTCAACCGGACTCCAATGAGGCTGGAGGGGATTCAGAGAGCACACAAGCTGTGCCTGTCTCGACTGACCCCATTGAGATGTAGGGGAAGTAGCTCCCGCTTCATGCTGGTCTGGGAAAGAAGGGTGATTTGGAAACTCTGTAGGAACTGGTGCTCCCATTATCAGCAATTCCCATTGAGAAGACTAGACTAGAATAAAGTAAGATTATTAACCCCTCCAAAGCTGTCTTCCTGTCCTTTCTGTCTGACCAGATCAAGAGTGAACCTGTGCTAGCAGTCCTCCAGTGTATTTACCTGTCTTACAAATATAGGATTGGAAAGTTGAGACAGGAGGGGGAGAATTAACAACGCAAAGCTTCCAGGAAGCAGGGGTACCCACCCAGACACTCAAAGAAAACAAGAATTCTGATCAAGGGAAAGAAGGATAGAGCTCATTCTAGACTTATATAAAATCAGAGAGGTGGAAGGTTAAGTTTATAAAGGGAGCCAGCTGTAGTCAAGTTTGTCTGGAAAAAAGAATGTTTTAAAATAAGCAGGGCAAGGTAGGGAATAGAGGCAGTGAAGGGGCTTAAATGCCAGGCAGAAGAGGTCTGGTTTCCTCTCAGAGTAACTAAATGTTTGTGAGTAAAGGAAGGAAAGGTTGAACCTTAGTTTAAGTAGATTATTTCTGCTCCTGAGCAAAGGATGGAGAAGGTTGAGTTAAGGTCATGAGAACAGCTGGGAGGTTGTTACAACAGTCCAGTAGAGAAGCGATGAAGGCTCAAACTGGAACGGAGACCATGAGCAGAGAGAAGGGGCTACAGACGAAAGATGCCTGGAGTGAGAACTAAAAATAACCAACTAACTGAGGGAGAAACAAGTCAAGGATGTCTATAAGGTTATTAGGCGAGATGACTGGTTCCCTCAATGGAAATGAGGGAGGCAAGAAGAGGGGCAGATCTGAGCTCTGCTTTGGACATGCTCACAGAGCTTCACTAAGCATCCACTGGCTGATTTTCCAAGTTCAAGAAAGTCACTGACAATCTAATTCAATATATTACACATTTATTAACTTATTATGTAGACCATCCAATCTGAAGCTGGGAAGGGGCCTGAGAACACACAATATTAAGAGCTGGAAGGGACATTAGGACACAGAATGATAGAGGTGGAAAGGCCTTTACAATGTGGAATAGAAGAGCAAGAAGGACCCTTAGAATATAGAATGTCAGGGCTGGCAGAGACCTTGGAACACAGATTGTCAGAATTAGATGGAGCCTTGGAAGTCATTTAGGTCGACCCCATAATTTTATAAATAAGGAAGCCAAGGCCAGAGAGAGATGACTTCCCAAAGACTGAACATTAAGTTCTAGACTCCAATTCCACATTCATTCATCTTTCCATTATTACCACATGCTCTAATTTTTGGGGTGTTTTAAAAAATTACTTATTTTTAACATTCACTTTCTTAAAAAAATTTTGAGTTCCAAATTCTCTCCCTCCCTACTCCAATTCATTTTAAAAGCTGTTTGATAAAATCAAATATTTTGTATAGCAGTTCCAGGCTCCTATGTATGATCATTTAAAAAAAAACAAAAACACTACCAAATACCAAAGAGGCATGCCACGAAATGTCCTAGTAATCTAATTTAATAAAAAGTAGTGTTAACCTGGACATACATACCCTGTAAGACCATAGAGCATAAGCTTTGGGACTTTGGGACACTGGAATCTGTGAGCAGAATTTTTTTTTTTTGAGAGAGGGTATGGTATAGTGAATAGGACACTGACCTTAGATTCTGGAAGAATTCAATTCAAATCCCAGCTCAGATACTTACTAGCTGTGTGATCCTTGGCAAGTTATTTAACATCTGTGTTCCTCAGTTTCCTGATCTGTAAAATGAGGGGCTTGGACTCAATGGCCTCCAAGTCTCTTCAAGCTTTGAATCTGTGAGCCTATAATTCTTTGCTCTTGCCATCTCTACTAAAGAAAAAAAATATCCCCCTTTGGTTGTGGAAAGAAATCATTAGCTTTACCAGCATTTCCTAAAGGCATTCCTCTATTCTAAAAATCACTGTGGGGGTCTCCAGGGTACTGAAGCTCGGCCCCTGCCTTCCTGAAGCCAACGGCTTAGGTGGCCTTGGCCCAGCTTGAGTTTCCCCTCTGCCTAGGGCAGGCCCTAAACAGGTGCAATGATGTGTGTAAAGCCTGCTGTAACCGGGCAGCATTTTAATTAGAAATGACTACTGTGAAATTCTACTTAGCACTACTAAAGAGGCAGGGCAGATGCTAGCCTTGGACCAGGATTCAAATCCTACCCCTGATAGTTATTACATGTCTGACACATCCCTCTAACACTCAGCAGCTGAGAGAGCCACAGGGGGCTGGCCGGCTCCCTGCTGCGGAAGCTAATTTCCTGAACCTCCTAAGTCTCAATTTCCTCATCAGTAAAGTGGGGGTGTTAATACCTTTGCTAGTACCTGCAGAGCTGCTGGGAGGCTCAAACTAGAAAATATAGGTCAAGTGTTTTATGAACTTTACAATGCTAGGTTAATTTTCTTATTATTCCTATTTGGTTTTTAAAGCCCTTCAGAGCCTGGATCCAGCCCATCTTTCCAGACTGACTTCACATTATTCCTCTTCAGACACTCTATGATCCAGCCAAATTGGCCAGCTAGTTACTTCCCATCTCCCAAATCCATGACTGCACAGACGGTCCCCCAGCTAATGAGTCAATAAACATTTATGAAGCACCTACTACGTGCCAGGCACTGTGCTCGGCACTGGGGATCGATGAAAGGCAAAAGACGGTCCATCTCTGAAGGAGAACTGGCTAACCGGGGAGACAACGTGCAAACAAATATGGACAAACAAGCCATACAGTATGCAGGACTAAGTGGAAATAATCAACAGAGTTAAATCACCAGGCATTAAAGGGGGATCTGAGAAGGACTCCTGTGGGAAAAGGGATGTTAGCTGGGATTTGAGGAAAGCCAGAAGGTGGAGAGTAGGACAGAGAACAAGGCCTGGCATGGGCTGGGGTACAGCCAGAGAAACTCCCCAGTGTCTTGTGTGAGGAAGAGCAAGGAGGCCAGAGGAATTTATATTTGATTCGGGAGGGGATCAGGGATTTGTACAGCAGCTATGGGCAGTGTTTACACTGACATGGTCACACGTGCCCTTTAGGAGGATCAGTTGGACATCTGAGTGGAGAATGGGCTGAAGCGGGAGGGACATGGGCAGGGAGACCCACTGCATGAGACACCCTCCCTCCTCAATCCTTCAAAGTTCAGGCCCTGCGCTCCATTCTATAGGAAGCCCAGCCTTATTGCCCCCAGTTGTGGGTGGCCTCCCTCTCCCCCAAACTATTCTACATACGTTTTGTATTTCATTTTCTTTGTATGAGACGTTTCTCCGTTAGATTGTGAGCTTCTTGGAGGCAGGGTATGTTCTGGCCTATCTTTGTAGTAAGAAGCACATAGCATGCAGTCTCCCCTCCCCGCCCCCTCATCGCTTCTACCCACCCACTCCAGCTAGGCCCAGTAGGATGTAAGCTCCTGGAGGGCAGGGAGGGACGGTTCCTTTCGGTCTTTGTATCCTCAGTGCCCGGCACAGCATCCATCTTATAGGCAGCACTTAATAAATATTTGTTGAATTAACGATGATTATTATTAGCTCCACTGTGTTCTGTAGTTACCCAAAATGCATCACGAGGCAGTGTTGTTTCCACTTAAGATGATGAGTAGCAGAGGTCAGCGGGAGGGGGATAGGAGAGGGAGGTGGGGAGTGGGCAAGCGCAAGAGAACGTGGGACTGAGTGTGACAGCAGGTGTGACTTCTTCATAAAACCAAATGACAAAGCTTTCCCAGCCTCAATTTTCTCACCTATAAAATAGGAATAAGTTTATCTAGTGAGGAGCAGTGTTCCTCCCTGGAAAAGGTGGGCCTACAGAATAAAGAAAAGAGGGAGAGTAAACAGTGTGGCACTTGAAAGCAGAGAGTCCTAGGTTCAAATTCCACCTCTGACCATTATTAGCTGTGTGCCTACAGGTAAACCACTTACCTTGAGACTCATTTTTCTCATCTGTAAAACGGGGAAAACAAAACCGACAGTGCCCATATCACACTGATAATGTGGAGATAAAATGATATAATGTCTGGATGGCATTTTGGAGACTCTTTAAACACTTATGTGCTGTTGTTGAATGGGAAGCGGACAGACAGAGGAAAGGGTATTCCAAATAAAGAAATTCATTTTTAAGTTTATAAAATGCTGGTGGGGAAGGGAGCCACAGAAGGAGATTCAGGTAGAGTAGTATGCACCTCACAGGTGTTCTGAGGGTCAAATAAAACACGTGTAAAATGCTATTGTGGTTGTTGAGTCATCTTAGCCATGCCTGACTCTGTTTCTGTTTTCTTGGCAAAGGTACTGGAGTGGTTTGCCATTTCCTTCTCCAGTTCATTTTAGAGATCAAGAAATTGAGGAAGGCAGGGTTAAGTGACTTGCCCAGGGTCACACGGCTAGTAAGAGTCTGAGGCCAGATTTGAACTCAGGTCTTCCTGACTCCAGGCCCAGCACTCAATCCACTGCACCACTTAGCCTTATAAATATCAGCTCTCACCATGACTACTTAAGCCAAATAGAAGGTTACACTTTCCAAAGCCCAGTTCTTAGGTCCCCATAGTTGTCCCCACACTGCCCCCTCCTCCCTAAGAGATCCTCAGTACCTGGGGCCCAAAGCTTGCACTAATCAGGCACAAAGGTCTGGAGAAGGAGGATATGTCAGGCTTAAACTAGCATGAAATTCTCTCCTCTGCTTTTGCTGTATGCATTATCAGACTTAACTGAAGGGTAGCAATGAGGTGTAATGGAAAGAACTGAGTCAGAGAACCCGGATTCCAATCCTGCCTCTCCCTCTTATCTGTTACATTTGTGACCTTGGGCCTCAGTTCCCTCATTTGTAAAGTGAAGGGAACGAACCAGATGGTTTCTCAAGAGTCCTTTCCTCCTCTGAATCTATGATCCTATGATGTACTGGTTGGTTTTACTTTTTTTTTTTTAATTAAAAAAGAAGCTGCACAGGAGGGAAGGAAGAATATGCCCAGAAATGACTATAGTTGTAAAAAAAATTAAAATTAAAATTAAATTAACATGCTGTGTGGTTAAAGGTAGAAGAGAGGGTGCAAAGAAGCCACTGTAGATCCCTAGCCCCAAGGACCAGATTTTATAAGGAGGGAGGACAAGGAAAGGGACTTCACAGGAAACATGTACAGAGGGGTCTTAAGGGAGAATGTGCTGATCCCAGCCAACCTCTCTGAACATCCTGTTTTGCTGCATCTGTTGAATGTTTTTATTTCTTGTTTTGGAGGGCTAAGCAATAAAAATTCCTTTTTTTAGCCTGTGCTTCAACAGGCAGATGGAGGAACTTTCAAACAATAATAGCTAAAATTAATATAGCACTTTAAGGCTTCATTTGATCTTTCCAACATTGCTGAGATAGGGGCTATTATCCCCAGTATACAGATGAGAAAACTGAGGCTGAGTGAAGTTACATAATTTGCCCAGGGTCACACAGCTGCTGAGTGCCCAAAGTAGGATGAAAATTCAGGTCCCCCTTAGTCCAAATTCAGCACCACCGAGCTACCTATCTTTCTTCTACAGGTGGGTCGAGGGAAAGAGTACTGGGCCTTTAGTCAGGAAGACTCAGCTATGTGAATTCAAATCTGGCCTCAGACTCTTCCTAGCTGTGTGACCCTGGGCAAGTCACTTAACCCTGTTTGCCTCAGTTTCCCTATCTGAAAATGAGCTGGAGAAGGGAACAGCAAACCACCCTTTGTCAAGAAAAACCCAAATGGGGTCATAACTCAACTTTTTCTAGAGACATGACTGCCCTTTTGCCAGGAAGCTCCCGACCTCCCTTCCCCCCAAGAAAGCAGACCTGAAGCCTACCCAAAGACTAGTCCAGTGACTCAGTGGGTCTGGAAGCCACAGAAAGATGGGCCCCCTACCTCAGGTTGGGTTTCAATCTTCCTTTTACTTTGGATTAGGCCTTTGTGTTAAGGTACGAATTTGCAGGGGCTTCATGTCTCCCCTAGGCCAGTGGGCATGCCAGAGCTGTTGGCATTCACAGGGGGAGGAAAGATGGAGAAGTGACTCCAGCCCCTCCTTGACCTGTCCAACTCTGAACAGTTTCCTGGGCTCATCCCTCTAGCCACTGCAAAGAGGGCCACCAGGGGCTGGCTCAGGCATTTGACCCAACAAAGCCAAGGTCACAGAGTTCAATTCCCTTGGCTAGTCAACTTTTGTGTTCTACAGTCACAGAATGAGGCCTGAGCTTCTGACTCTGTTAACAAAGGATGTAGGGGAGAACCCAATCCTAAGCATAGCCCCCCAGATCCCACACACTGGGCCAAGGCAAACCAGGAAACAGGCTCAGAGATGCTGACAGATTAGACCAACGGCACACACATCTCACTGAGGGGGCTTGCTTGACCATTTCCTCTCTCCAAGGTCACCAATGACCAATGAGCTAATAGAAATCCAATGGCCTTCTCTTAGTCCTCATCCTTCTTGACCTTTTCAATCCACCCTCTTTCCCCAAGGTTCATGGCTCTCTTCCCATCTTCTCAGTCACCTTTGTAAGACCTTCACCTGTGCTCTGTATCGGTGCCAATCCTCTTTTGATACTCAATTTCTTTGATTTCAACAGTACCCAATGATTTAACTATTATCTCCATGAAGGCAATTCCCATATCTAGGCACCCAAGCCCTCCACTCTCTCCTGGGCTGCAATCCTGCTGTTCACCTCCAGACAGAGGAATCAAATTCAACAGGTCCATAACCTCGTGGGAACCCTCATCACCTCTCCCCAAGATTATCAAAGTAGCTACTAACTGGTTTTCCTGCCTCTTCTCCCCTGTCCCATCCATTCCACAAACAAAGGCCAAACTGATCTTCTTAAAGTACAGCTCTGGTTATAGCACCCCAGAAGCTTTAGTGAATGCCTGTCCTCTTTCCTAGAGGGCAATGCAAATTCATTCTCTCTCTCTCTCTCTCTTTCCCCTCTTCTCCCTGTCTCTCTCCTCTCTCCCTCCTTTTCTCTCCTCTCTTCCTCTTCCCTCTCTCCCTCCCTCCCACTCTCTCTTCTGTTCTCCCCTCCTTCCCTCTCTCTTTTCTACTCCTCTATCCTCCCTTCTTCCCTCCTCTTTTCCTCTCTCTCCTCTCTTCTCCCTGTCTCTTTCTCCCTCTCTTTTCCATCCCTCCTTCTCTCTCTCCTCCTTTCTCCCCTCCCTCCCTCCTTTCTGCTCTTCTCTCCTCTCTCCCTTCTTCTCTTTTCTCTACTCCTCTCTCTCCTCCCTCCTTCCTTTTCTCGTTCTCTCTCCCCTCCCTCCTCTCTCTTTTCCTCTCCTCTATCTCTCCTCTCTTTTCCCTCTCTTCCCTCTTTCTCCCTCCCTTCTCCCTCCCTCCTCCTCTGCTCTTCTCTCCTCTCCCTCTCTCTTCCCTTCTCTCTCCCTTCTCCATCCCCCTCTCTCCTCTCTCCTTCCCCTTCTTTCTCTCTCTGTCTCTCCTCCCCTCTACACCTTCTATATTCCAGCCACACCAGCCCACCCCATATGTGACATTCCACCTTCCACTTCAGCTCCATAAGCCCTCTCAAGGCCCAGCTCAGGGGTGACATGAGTGCTCCTCTGTCCACACCAAATAACATTATTTTATGTATTTACTTATTTGTTTACACGCCACTTCCCTTCAGGAGAAATGTGGGTTCCCAAGGACAGATGCAGCCTCATTTCTGTCTCTATCTGTATTGCCATCACCCAGGGCACAACAGAAACTTGGTAAATGCTGAATTCTTAGTGAAGGTCCTAGTGACATGTAATGGGATATTGGATAATGAGAGAATGCAGGAATCCTCCCTGGTAATGGAAGACTGCAGGAATATGGGGGCTTTGTTGCACCTCTCTACGCTGTATATTATGGTACCAGAACTGAAGCTGGAAGGGGCCGAGGTGATTAGTCTCTCATTTTACAGAGGAGGAAACGGAGGCTCAGAGACCCTGACAGATTTGACTAATGACATACAAATAATAAGAAACAGGGGCAAGACTTGAACTAGGTCTTCTAACTCTGAATCCAGGGCTTCCCCCATTACGCCACGTTGGAGTGAGTTACTGGTGGTGTTTTCTTATCCCTCAGCAGACTACAAGATCCACGAGAAGAGAGATTATGCTTTGTCTAAATTCTGTATCTTCCCCAGTGCCCACATAGGCACTTGAATGTTTGCAGGCACTTATACACTGTCTGTATTCCCCATTGTCTGGGTCCAAGATCAAGTGCTATCCTGCTCTGGACATGGGGTACATCACAGAAGGGGTCTCTAGGACCATGCTTGGTGAACCTCGCAGATTCCTCCTGACAGGGACACAGCTGCAGACCTCAGGACTCCACGCTGACCCTCATCCTGGCCTGCTCCATGATGACGTGCTGTGGGTCACAGGCCACGGCTGAGATAATGTAGCGCGTACAGCTCCACCGTCTGAGACACAGCTTGGAGCGTGACGGCAAAGCTTCTGTGACTGAGGAGGAGGGCAGGGGGACCTCGGCATGACTACAGAGGACCTCAAGGCAGGGCTTCATCTTTAGTCTCCTCCCTCATTAGGGAACCCCAAGTGCTTGCTGGAAATTACCCCTAGAGGCCTCAAAGGACCTGGCCTTAGACACTTACTAGCTTTGTGACCCTGGGCAAGTCACTTACTTTCTCTGGGCCTCGGTTTCCCCCTTTATAAAACAGGGAGGTGATACTCCATGACCTCTAAGGTCCTGGTCTTTTACAGCTATAAATCTAGGCTCCTGTGGCTTCAG
Source organism: Pseudochirops cupreus (assembly GCA_028627135.1). Lineage (NCBI taxonomy): Eukaryota > Metazoa > Chordata > Mammalia > Diprotodontia > Pseudocheiridae > Pseudochirops > Pseudochirops cupreus. The sequence continues at coordinate 281,049,373 of CM053581.1, forward strand.
AGACACGACAGCTATACCTGCTATACCCTGGCCTGGACAATGACCACAGGCAAATCACTTAACCTCTATGAGCCTCAGTTTCCTCCTCTGTCAAGTGAGGATAATAACACCTACTGTGCCAATCTCACAGGGTTGCTGCAAGGATTAAGTGAGATAAGTATATAATGTGCCTTATAAACCTTGAGGTCCGATGCTAGTTGTTTTATTGTTATCATGACTATCTTAGACCCAGAGTACTGCACAGGATCTTCCAAAGGCATTTCGGATCCTTCCAGCCCCTTGGATTTCGCTTCACCCTTGGGGGCAGGGCAGGGGAGGGGAGGCAGGCACTCCCCTCACACACACCAGGGGCCCAGGAGGGATGAATCACTACTTTGTTCCAATTAGTGTCTGTTTTTCTTCTACTCCTTTCCGGCCCCCTTCCCTCTCAAGTAAACACAGTCTCGGCCACAGGCCCCTCCCTGGAGCAGCCTCAGAAGATAACTGTACACTATAAAGGCTATTATAAAGGCAGTTAAATTTTTCCCTCACAATAACCCAATGAGGTAGGTAACTGATCTATCCATAAGCACTTAGTAAGCACCTCCTCATGCCAGCAGGCAGTGCAAGTCCTGTTATAACCACTTTAAAGGGAAGGAAACTTATAAGCCTGAGAGAAGGATCACAGATTTATAGGCAGACGAGTCCGTGGAAGTCAGAGGGTCCAAAAGCCTTCATAACCCGCTACCTTTCCTGATCTCCAACACCTCGCGCCCTGCCCTGCAATTCCATAACACAGGGCTCCCAGCAGGCCGGCCCTCCCACCCAATGCTCCCTACTCTGGGCATTTCCACTGGCCGTGCTCCATGCCTGGAAAGTTCTCCTCCTGCTCATCTCTGCCTCCCCGCTTCCTCCAAGTCTCAGATAAAATCCTACCTTCTGCAAGAAGGCCTTCCCAGCTCCCCTTAACGCCTTCGCTCTGAGATGACCTCCAATGTCTGTATACATCTTGTCCTGACACACTTGTTTGCCTGTTCTCTCACTCATCAGAGTTCCCGGAGGATTCTGCCTTTCCTTGTATCCCCAGCACTTATAATATTTTTGTTGTTCAATCATTTTAGTTTTTTAGTATTTTTTGGCAAAAATACTGGAGTGGTTTTCCATTTCCTGCTCCAAGTCATTTTACAGATGAACAAACTGAGGGAAACAGGGTTAAGTAACTTGTCCAGGGTCACACAGCTATAGTAAGGGTCTGAAGCCTGATTTGAACTCAGGTTTTCCTGACTCCAGGCACCCCATCCACTGGACCATATAACTGCCCACTTAGCATATAGCTGGCACTTAATAAATGCTGAACTGACTCGTGAGATCATTTGCCCAAGATCCCACAGTTATTAAACATCTCATGTTTTCCTGACTCCAAATCTAGCATTCTACACTAAAGAGAAAGTAAATGGAAAAGGTCTGGGTTAAATTGAACATGGATACTGGTTTGGAGGCCTCTGACTCCCTGCCACTGCTAAGAGGGGCCAGGCTGACAACTAGCAGGTGGGAGCCAGGGCAAGAGAAGGAGAAACAGCAGGCGTGAGCCACGGAGAATACAGAGGAAGAGGCTTTCCTGGAGGGGCGGCCCTTGGTTCCTATGACAAGAAGACGGTCTTAGCTGCTTGATTCTGTGAAACCACTCTGAACAGGGAAGAAGTAAGAACAGGACTAAGTAAGAAAGCCAAGCACTGACTTTAATGCTCCTCCTTCCTGTCTTCCCCAAGAGGAAAATTAGATTAGGATGCCCCACAGTCTTCAGTCACACCCACCTGTGAGTGCTTGCATACCCATACACCCACAAGCGCACATGCGTGTACACACACACACACACACACACACACACACACACACACACACACACACACACACACAGAGCTAGTCCCTGAACTCAATCACACATGCACCTTCTGCCTTCTCTGCAGAGCCGGGGGTGGAGGGTATGGCTGTGGACACAATGACAGGCCTGGCTGGTATGCGGGCTGGTTCCGCTGAGCTGCTTCTGTTCCCCTTTCTTTCTTATGACAAGGGATGGCTCTTTGACTTAGGGAGGGAGAAGGGAGTATTTTGGGGAATAAAAAGGTCATAAAGACAAAAGGGGTCAGAATTTGAAATAATGATAACACCCTCACACACACAGCGTGCTTTACAGTTGTGAAAGCTCTTTGCCTCAATACCCAGGTGAGAAAGGTCACGTACATAGTAGCCTCACTTTACAGATGATGAAACTGAGGCTCAGAGAGCCGGAAAGTCAAGAGCCACACAGGCCAAGCCTTAAAAGGCATTGTGCATGTGTAGGACTGCTGTCTTTTCCACTCTACCAGGCTGCGCCAAATGCTTTCCTAGCCCAGGAGAGAAGAATTTGCGCGGGAGCAGCACCTAGGATCACAGGTGAGGAAAAAGGAAAGGCATGCTGAGAGCTCTCTGGCCAGGCCCAAGGCCCATCTGTCCTCAGAGGGCAGGATCTGGTGGTCTGAGTGCCAATCACTAAGCATTTAAGTGCCTACTGTGTGCTAGGTACTGGGGGTGCAAGGACCAAAATGAACCGATCCCCACCCTCAAAGAGCTTATATTCTAACAAGGGAGACAACACAAACCTAAACAAATGCACACAAATGATAACAACAGCTATAACACAAGAGATTTTTCGTCCAGAGAGAATTAGCAGGTGGGGGAATCAGCAGGTGACAGGCTCCACTGTCACCAGGATGATTTTGCAGGAAACAAGGGGTTCCCAGAAGGGGAGGTAAGGGGGGAGTCCATTCCAGGCAGGCGGACAGGCCGTACAAAAGCATGGATGGAGAGGGGAGATGGAGGCCAGTAGTTTCAGAGAGGCGATAAATCAGCAGAGAGCGCCAGCCAAAAGCCTGTGCCAAAGGCCAGGAGCCCTCTGCTTATCACAAGGCTTCTGCAGAACGGCAGCTGCAAGCCCTGCCCCGGGGCATTTTTGGGCCGAGCATCTGGCCCATCAAGGCCTCTCGCTGGGAGGGGTACATCTGGGAGGCAGCAGAAGAAAGAGAAACGTCCTCTAAAACCCAGGCGTCCACTCTGGGGCCCAAGGCCTTCTCAGAGCCTAGGGAACAGTTCAGGAGCAGGGGGAGAAATCCATTCTGGGAGGAATTTTTCCCATCATTAAGAGGCAGGCCTTTAGCTTTTGCCTGCCCAGCCCTTCTAGCCTGGGCTTCTCTCCAGAGACTTTCTCCCCAGAGATCCCCCAAGCCAGACTCAGGGCTGAGATCGGCTGATGAGCTTTCCCACTCTGCAGAGTCACGCTGCATTCCTCAGGGAGTGGGTCCCCAGAGTCAGTTTCCTGAGGGTGATCTGGGCTTAGATCCCAGGGATGGAGGGGACAGTTCAGCTAGCAGTAATCGCTCTTCTGGGGCAACTCTCACAAGAGCCAGTGAACAAAGCAATGGAAGGCAAAGGGCCTGAGTTCAAAAATGTGTCTGATCTGTGTGCCCTTAGGCAAGCTACTTAACTCTTCTGAGCCTCAGTTTCCTCATCTGTAAAATAAATTGTGACTTTGTTTAAGGGTTTTCTTGATAGAGATACAAGAATGGTTTGCCATTCCCTCTTCCAGCTCATTTTATAGATGAGGAAACTAAGGCAAACAGGGTTAAGTGACTTGCCCAGGATCACACAGCTAGTAAGTGTCTAAGGCCAGATTTGAACTCAGAAAGATGAGTCTTCCTGACTCCAGGCCTGGCCCTCTATCCACTGAGCCACTTACCTTTCCCCAAGTAAGTAAAATAGGAGGGAAGGACTAAACAGCCTCTGAGATTCCTTCCAGCTCTAAATCTAAGACTTTATCATCATATGGAAAAACACATAAGGGCTTAAGGAACCACACTGAGGCTCAATCTGTGTCAGAAGTATGATGTAGGTCCCCACAAAAAAAATGCTAATGAGATCTTAGGCTTCACTAATAGAAATCCAGGGTATTACACTGGAAAGGAATGTGGTCAAAAGGCCTGGATTCAAACTCTACCTCAGATGCTTCTACCTGTGTGACCCTGGTCAACAAATCACTTCTTCCCAAGCACCGAGATTTCCCCACCTATAAAATGAGAGGGCTAGGCTAGACTGGCTCCAGAACTCAGTAGGATCTGATTCTGGGCAGCCCATTTTAGGAACAGCACCGAGAATCTGAAGTGTAAAGGAGGGGAAATCAGGGAAGTGACAGATTCAGAACCAAACCATCCATACAGGAGGGTCAGGGCTCATTTAAAGAAGTGGGGATGCTTAGCCTGGAGAAGGAGAGACTTGAAGGTTGGGGGATGAGATGGCAATCACTCTTGGAGCAGGAAGAAGGATTTGATTTGGAGTTTAGAGAACTGGGCTCAAAAATTTGGGGCGGGGGGAGGTTGAGGCGATCGGTGACTTGCTTAGAGCCATACAGCTAGTGTCTGAGGGTGGATTTGAACTCAGGTCCTCTTGACACCAAGGCTGGGGTTCTATCCCCTACACCTCCTAACAACTTACATGTGACTGGCCAAATCACCTAACTTCTCAGAGCTTTTCCTACTGGAAAAATGCGTATAATACTTTTACTATACACCCTCATCAGACTTTTACAAGGAGAATGTGCTTTGTGAACCTTAAAATCACTAGAAAAATAAGAATTTCTATCTAAGGAACCTCATGAGAAAACAAGCTTAGGCTTGTTCTTATGTCCAAAAATGTGCATACCCTTTGACCCAGCAATACCACTTCGAGGGGTGTATCCCAAAGAGATCATAAAAATGGGAAAAGGACCCACATATACAAAAATATTTATAGCAGCTATCTTTATGGTGGCAAAGAATCAGAAATTGAGGGAATACCTATCAATTGGGGATATGAATGTAATGGAATACTAGCATTCTGTAAGAAATGATGAGCAGGCAGATTTCAGAAAAACCTGGAAAGACTTACATGAACTGATGCTAAGTGAAGTGAACAGAACCAGGAGAACATTGTACACAGTAACAGCCACATTGTGCAAGGACCAACTTTGATAGACTTAGCTCCTCTCAGCAATGCAAGGATCTAAGACAACTCCAAAGGACTCATGAGGGGAATTTTCATCCAGAAAAAGAACTATGGGGTTTGAATGCAGATTGACACACATTATTTGCTCTCTCTTTTTTTGTTTTTGTTTCTTCTTTCTCATGGTTTCTTTCATTGGTTCTAATGCTTCTTTACAACATGACTAATGTGAAAATAGGTTCAATATGAATGTATATGTAGAACTTGTATCAAATTGCTAGCTTGGAAAAAAAAATAAATTTAAAAAAATTGCTAACTTGGGGTGGAGGGAGGAGAGAGAGGGAGAAAAATCTGCAACTTGATATCTTATGGAGGTGAATGTTGAAAACTAAATATATATATATATACACACACACACACACACACATATATGTACACACACACACACACACACACACACACACAAAAGATTAGGCTTGTTCTATATGACCAGAACTAGGACCAATGGGGGGGAGAGGTGTTTCTAACTCAACATGAGGAAAAAAAAAAACCTTCTAACCCTTAGAGGTAACAACAGAATAAGTGGCCTCTGGAGACAGCGAGCTCTCTCAAACTGAAGGTGTTAACAGCAACAGCTCACAGGATACAGGTCTTACTGTGTGCCGGGTGCCGTGCTAAGCACTTTACAATTATCATCTCATTCAATCCTAGAAAAAGGCAGCTAGGTGGTGAAGTAGACAGAGTGCCAGGCCTTAGACACTTACTAGCTGTGTGACCCTGTACAAGTCACTTAACCCTGTTTGCCTCAGTTTTCTCATCTGTAAAATGATCTGAAGAAGGAAATGGTAAACCACTACATTATTTTTGCCAAGAAAATCCCAAATGGGGTCATGAAGAGTTAGACTTGAGTGAAAAACAACTGAACAACAACACTGATCCTTGAAACAACTCTGGGAAAGTCAGAATTGTTATTATCCTCAGGAAACTGAGGCAGAGGCCTAGGGTCACACAGCTAGCGTCTACAGACACCCTGGAACTCAGGTCTTCCAGACTGGCTAAATGCTTCAGCTCCCTCAGGGAGGCAAGACCAGGGATCACAGTCCTGGGTGGAGAACCAGGACTTCAGAATCTCTGGACTCTCTTTGAACTTCTATGAGACTCTATGAGCCGCTATCTGAAGCTTCAGATGATGCTTGAAGGCCAGTCTCCTTTGTGACTAAGGACTAAGAGGATCAGTGTTAACAAAGGGTCTGTTTCTTTAGCCAGAAGTTCTGCACACTGGGAGGGCTAGGCAGGGCAGAAACTCAAGAGTGTGAAGTCTATGCTGGAGAAATGCCCCTCACCTGCCCCTTACCCAAGGCTTTGTCTCCCTCCGTGAATGAATATCCACTAATTAGGTACAATCACCTAGGGAAGAGGAAACACAAGACCTCTGGAAAAAGGCCCTTCCCAGACCAGGATCCAGAGATGCTGCCACCCTCTTGGATCATCTTTCTGCTGTTTCTTTCTCCCTTTTGATGCGCCCAAAAAGCATTCTTTTCTTATACAGCTCCTTCCTCCCACCCTCAGGACAGATCATCAGGAACCGGCTGCAGAGAAGCACTGATGGACAGAGCCAAGAAGGCAAAGGAAAGAAAGAATCCACCAGGGACAGTCAGATAGCCTGAATACTTCCCACACAGGAAGGCTATGTCTAGGCTAGACCTGCATGTGGCTTGGGCCAGCTGAGCCGCTGAGATCACTATCTGGAGCCTTTTCCATCCCATTAGTGGGTTTCACTCATGGCCCAGATACCCTAAGCTGATTGCTCAGGCATTGTCTGCTAGCTGTCTCTTGATCTCAATCAGAATTATCTTTATCCTCTGTCTACTGGAAGGAAGATGGGAAAACTAAGGCTTTTTGGAAGCCAGCCATTGGCTTCATCAGTCATAGGGCAGCTTCCCTAGCTACCTATACAAATGTCTCCTCCTTAACCCCCTTGGGAAAAGGACCAAAATACTGACCACAGGCTGAAACTGAATTGCTGCCATGGCCAGGAGGGTAGGATGGGGCAAGAGAGTGTGAAAGGGTCAGTATAGTCTGAACCCAGAGAAAAGTACACAACACAACTGGGGGCTCCTAGCCCACCAACAATGAGTAAGGGGCCAAAATCCCCTTTTTTATGAAGAAAGGCTCCTGCAGAAGCCACGCAGAAAACTCCCCAAGCCCAAACTCTGTCCCCCCTACCCTTCTGGGCTGTAGACCAGACCTCACTTAGCAAGAAGTGACTGCGATCTCCTGAGGGACAGGTAGCATGGCATGGTTTCTTCCTATAGAATATAAACTCCTTGAAGGCAGAGACTGTTTCTTCTATGTGATTGTATCCCCAAGGCCTCAAATAAAACTAGGTGGTACAGTGGATATAGTGATTTACCTGGAAGTCAGAGTTCAAATCCAAACTTAGATTCTTGCTAGTTGTGCGACCTTGGACAAGTCACTTAATAACACTCTTTGTCTCAGTTTCCCCATTTGTAAGATAAAGCTGATAATAGTACCTATCTCCCATAGTTATGGTAAGGATAAAATTTAGATAATATTTATAAAATATTTTATAAAACCTGGAGAGTACTTTATAAATGCTAGCTTCTTGCTTTTATTAATTAAAAAGGGAAAATAGTAAAGTACTTAATAAAAGGTTTGTGGACTGACTCAGAGTGGACAGAGTGCTAAATTTGGAACAAGGAAGACCTGGGTGGGAAGCTTGCCTCAGACACCACCTTTGCCATCCCAGGGAGGTCACTTAAATTCTACAAGCCTTGGTCTCTTTCTCCATAAATGGGAATACTACCACCTGTCTCACAGGCTTTGTGTGACGATCCAACGAGAGAACATATACATCAAAAGCCTTTCAAACCTGAAATTGACATATAAATAGGAACTATGATTAATTATTACATGTCTTGGGCCATAATTTCTGTTTTCATAACTGAACACAGAGGAAATGGAGCTGCACTTGGGCCAGCCTCAGGATGACAGTCTGTCCAGCTCATGGAGGGCGTGGTAGGCCAGCCTTCCACTTGGGGCTACCCTTATAAGGTGAACACAGGCCAGCCATTGTCCCCGGATACAGCCTGAGGATAGAGGCAGTCACAGAGAAGAATGAACGTGAAGAGTGTTTTTTATTGAAAGCGGGGAGCGTGGAGGGAGGGAGGAAAGGGTTGGTCCTCAGTACAAAATGCCTGTCCTCTCACAATTCAATGGGCCTCCTACAGCATCAAAAAGGTCCTGAGCATTAGTCATAGGAATCTTGGCCTGGTCCCTCTCTTCACCTCCCACACACAGCGTACCAGTGAACTGGGCAAGATTTTGCCTTGGGGTCTGATGCTGACTTATGATTGAGGGCACAACATAAGTCATACAAGGACAAACCAAGAGATTTCTACTGAGCAGGCCAGGGAGGCCCCAGCTCCTAGCTAAACAGACCAAATGGCCTCACTACTTCCCTGGCATCCTCGTGGACACTGGACACCCAAGCTCTTGGATACCTGATACCACCTGTGACCAGTGTCAGCATTAGTCCAGTGGTGTCCTTTGCAGCTGTGAAACCAGACCCAGCTCAGGCTGGGTGTATACTGTGGCACTATTTATCCACTCAGCTCAGGGAAATTATGAGGGAGGGTTGGGGGGAGAGGGGGAGAGCAGGTAGCACATGTTGGCCATGCAGATGACTTCTCCAAGGGAAGATCCTGGAAGAACTTGTCTGAAATCCTATGAGATCCTCTACCACAGATTGTTCTGTAACCTGTCTGGTGATAAACAGGATCACAGATAAGACTGGAAGGCAACTGCAGAAGCCATCCATCCCAACCCTTCATTTTGGTTCCCATCAGACTGAAGGACCAATTTCATGGACAAAGGGTCAAGAAAACCCAAGAAGAGCTCAGGGACCCCTGGTGCCAAGATCACTGCTTACCCTCACTTCTCCCCAGATACTATAGGAAAGGCCTCATCCATGGAGTCTCTTGTCTAGAGAGGCTGCAGGCCAAGCTCCCCCACTGGGACTAGCCCTTGGTTGTTTTCCAAAAAACAAAAGTTCAGAGCCCCAGACTGACGGATCCTCCAAGCCTTGGACTTGGGAAGCAGGGAGATCTTCGTGGTCTGTCTTCAGGATCTGCCTGAGCACTGTAGCCTCTGATTCCGGAGAGGGCAAAGGGAAAGAGAGGTGAGCTAGAAACAAATGTGTCCTGTCAGAGCTGGGAGGCAGGGCCGGGCTTTCCACTTGCCTGACTCATTCCAGAGGAGGAATGTTTGTAGACTGAAGAATTCGTCTCTTGGCACACCCCCATGCCTACTTGCAGCACCTGTCTGTCTAGGCTTGGTCATCCAAGGGTTCCTCTAACTAGAGCTTCTGGGGTTGGCCCACAGAGAAAGTAGGGGGATTCAGACTCAACTTCAAAGCCTTGGGTAAAGTGACCCATGCATGGTGAAGTTAGCAGAGCCAGCAGAACAAGAGACAAAATGACTTCAATTAACATAAATGAAAACAATATGCAGGAGCAGCTGAACTCGGTCAATGGCAATAACCAGACCTGATCCCAGGGTACAGATGATGAAACACACACAGCTTCTCAAGGGGGGCCACAAGAACGGAATGGGACGCGCAGCATCCGGCCAGTCTGCAGGCTGGACCAGCTGAACTCTCTTCCTTTATTAGAAGGGGGGGATCTATTGGGAAACGAGCGTGTCATAAAGTACAAACGGCACGGATACAACTTAACAACGTGTGTGCCGAGCCTTTTCAGCCGTGTCCAATTCTTTGTGACCCCATCTGAGGTTTTCTTGGCAGAGATACTGGAACAGTTTGCAATTTCCTTCTCCAGCCTGTTTTACAGATGAGAAACTAAGGCAGAGTTAAGGGACTTGCCCAGGGTCACACAGCTAGCCAAGTGTCCGAGGCCAGATCTGAACTCACAAAGATGAGTCTTCTTGATCCCAAGCCCAGTGCTCTATCCACTGTGCCACCTAGATGTCCCACGACCTAAAAATAAAATGAGCATAATTTCAAAGAGAAACATTCTCTCTCCTACTAGATAGGAGGACTAGTCAAGGAAACGGATTGTGTTCCTGAAACCTCAACATCCCTAGAACAGCGTACCCCACGCCTCTCCCTGGACCGCAGTGGCTCATCAGCATGCTCACTAAAAATCACCTCTCCAGCTCCCACTTGCTTTCAAAATTATCACTTTGCAATTAGTTCCCAAACAAAGTTGTAATTCTGGTGTAGGTGATCAGTGTTCTTTATAAGGATGCAAATGAGCTTGACTCTACAGGGGAAAAATCAAATTAGTCAGGAGGCAGTAACTGGGAGAGGGGAGCCATTAGACTCTCAGTCCAACTCAGTCCACATCTGTCTTTCCTGGGCCACTGGAGTAGCTGGCCACCAGTCCCACCCTCCTGTGCTTCCACCAGGCTTTGGTCAGCAAGAAAGACCACTAACAAAGCTCCTAGCTGGCTCTCCAGATACCTTTAAGGGCTGTATGGCCTACAGGATAACAGAACCTGCTTAGCCCAGGATTTGAGGCAAGGGAGTAAGAGCCTGTGTCATAATGTGGTCCAATCCACATTTTTAGCCTTATTCTACCCATTACCTATAATCCAGCATCTCTGACTAGCTCACCAGCACCCTGGTGCTACACTTCCCACCTCCACACTTTTGCCTAGAATAGTCTTTCTTTCCCTCATGCTCACTCTACAAACACGTTAGGATCATAGCTCTAGAGCTGGAAGGGACCTCAAGAGGTCATCTAGTCCAAAGTCCTTTTCTTAAGGGCCTCAATCAAGGTCACAAAGGATAAGTATCAGAGGCAGGATTTGATCGAGGCCCACTCTTTCCTCTATAACACTGAACATCTCTGACTATCCAAATCCTATCTATACTTCAATAGGGCAGCTAGGGAGTGAAGTGGATAGAGCTCTGGGCCTGGAGTCAGGAAGACCTGAGTTCAAATCTAGCTTCAGACACTTACTAGCTGTGTGACGCTGGGCAAGTCACTTAACCCAGTCTGCATCAGTTTCCTCATCTGTAAAAATAAGCTGGGGAAGGGAATGGCAAACCACTACAGTATCTTTGCCAAGAAAACCCCAAATGAGGTCACAAAGGGTGCAACAATACCCATACTTTAAAGCCTAACTCAAATCCCACTTCTTCTATGAAGTCCTCCCTGACCGTCCCAGTCTCCCTCTTAACAGCTTCTAAGGCTAACTCAAGACCATCAGGACTACAGGAGTGATGCCCCCGAGAGTCCCACAAACAAGGGACAATCCAAGGAACGGTCACCATCTTGGGCCTTAGCACAGACTTCCTACTGATTTCATCTGTTCTCTGGGCATCAAGAACAGAAAAATGAGGGTGGAGATTAATAAGCTTCATGGATGATAAGAGTTGCCATTTATCATAGGGATTCATTGATTCAGTCACAGAACACTTACTAAGTGCCTACTGCAAGCAAGGACCTATGCTGGAAATATTCAGCACTGAATTAATGTTACAGAATCTCCAGGTTGGAAGGCAGCTCGAAGGCCCCTCAATCCTACCTGAACCTACCAAGATTTCCTCTACCATGCTGTCAACAAGTGGTTTGTGTAGGTCCTATAATGTTCCTCTCCTCCAGAAACCCCCGATCGAGCCCATAATTACATCGGGACCTCTCTTGCTCTCTGGGTTAGAAACTCTTTCCTTACGATGAGCTTAAATCTGCTTCTCTCCTATTTCCGCCAACCGCTCTGGACGTCCCTCAGGATCAAGCAGAACAAATCCAATCCTTCTTCCATGAAACAATCCTTCAAATATTTTTACTTTGGTGAGATGATTGTTATGGGCATTCCCTTCCCCAGTACTAACCACATCCATTCCCACCTTCTAATCCAGGTGATACTTTAAAAAAAAATTCATTAATAGCTTCTGTTTTTACATCATCTATCACACGAACTAGTATCCCTCTACTTCCCATTCCCAGATAACTATGAGTCAACTAGCAATTTTTAAGTGCCTACTGTATGCCAGGCATTGTACTAGACACTGGGAAAACAAAGAAAGACAAAAAGTCCCTGCCCTCAAGGAGCTCACAGTCTAATGCGGGATACAACATGCAAACAGACTGTGTACAAACAACACAGAGACACAAAAAATTAGGGTAAGTCTCAGAAAGTACTAAGATTAAAGAGGAACAAAAAATAAAAAAGGGGGGAAGCAACTCAGTAAAACTAACATATGAGCTGAGTCTGACAGTGCATACTTTTCATACTAATAGCCCCCCAACCTCTGCAAAAAAGCAGGGGGAGGGGATGGTACACCTATGCATTTTCTCATCTCATCTTTGGGGCCACTGTTGCTCATAAGTATCTTAAGATCATGGAATTGGAATGGAAAGGAACCATAGAGAGAGGGCAGAGATTTCTAACCTGGAGGCTATGAACTTTTTAAAAAACATATTTTAAAAGCTGTTATTTCAATATAATTGATTTCCTTTGTAATCCTGCATATTTTGTTTCATTCATTTAAAAACAAACCTCAAAGGGGTCTGGCACACAAAAAAGGTTAAGAAATCCTGGTCGAGGCCAACTCTCTCAATTTACAGAGGAGGATGCAGAGCCCAGAGAGGTCAAGATCACACAGAAAGTGTCAGTGGTAGCATTGGAACTCAGAGCCCCTGCTCTCTTTCCACAGCACCACACTGCTTCCCAAGGAGCCTGGATAAGTAATGTCCATGTTCTCCCACACATTCTCTGCCAGAGAAGCTACCCAACCCGCTACAGGATTTCTTCTAAGTCTTTTTAGCATTTGTAGAACACCAGGGCAGCCCTAGGCTGTGCTCCTTAACTCCTGCCACATGACTGTCTGGCCTACCTCCTTTTCTTTTTTAAAAAATAAAATTTTAGGGGGGCGGAGCCAAGATGGCGGCGTAGAAGCAGCAACTTATCGCAGCTCTCGCATAGCCACCCCAAAATACCCATAAAATAGGACTCTAAACCAATCCTGGAACTCCAAAACGCACACAAAGATACTTCCCACTAAAGTCAGCTCGGCTACGAGGAACCATATCAGCACTGCGAACCGAAACCAGCCTGGCCTGAAG